>OZ029916.1:26290586-26943086 GCA_964023275.1 Norana najaformis | reverse complement strand
ATAATAATAATAATAATAATAATAATAATAATAATAATAATAATAATAATAATAATAATAATAATAATAATAATAATAATAATAATAATAGGCCCTATCACACATCTTTCCCGCTCTTCTTCGTGCATATCTGTGACCTTTGCAGAATCCGACCGATACTTGACTTCAAAACTGCATCTACAATCGCCACATCCATAGTCCGTGCAAAACTTGACTACTGCAATTCACTGTTCCTGAATATAGACACAGCCCAGATAAACCGCTTTCAAGCAATCCAGAATGTTCTCGTTCGTGCTGTACCAAAAAACCCAAATACCATCACATCACCCCTGTTCTCAAATTGATTTGCTGACGTAAATTACCTGAACGAATAGATTACAAGTCCTGTCACTTACCTACAACACACCTCTATCCTCCCAACCCTCATATCTTCGCCATTTATTTACAATCCAACCATTCTGTTTAACCCACTCCTCTTCTGCCCTGACATTTATCCCCTTCCCGTCACTTCATCCTTAAAATTTGGAGATTGCTGCATTGCCATAGCTGCTCCACCACTCTGGAATCAATTCCCACCAGAATTACGACAATTAATTATCTGATATATTAGTAACTTACATTCTAATCTTGAGCAGAACGAACAGACACAGGGAGGGAATTCCAAAATTTTGGTCCAGCAACCGAAAATGCTCGTTTACCAAGAACAGTTCTAGCCCAAGGTATGACAAGAGAAAGACAATCAGATGACCTTGCAGAATAATGGTAAGTCTGGGGAATAAGGATTGATTTCAGGTATTGTGGTTGGCCATAGTTCAATGTTTTATAAACCGTAAGTCCTAATTTGAAACAAATCCTTTGCTGAACAGGAAGCCAATGTAAAGATTTAAGCACAGGCGTTATATGCTCATATTTAGAAGTATTTGTTATGGCTCTAGCCAAGGAGTTCTGAACTCTTTGGAGTTTCTGCATGTTTGATTTAGTGATACCAACAAGAATGGAGTTACAATAGTCAAGACGACTGGAGACCAATGCGTTAGCTAAGGATATTCTGGAAGACATGGGGACATAATGCCTAATTCTGCGTATGTCTCGAATATACATATATGATGACTTACAAATACCATTTACATAGTTTGTGAGGGACATGGTTGAATCAAAAACAACACCCAAGTCACGAGCAGTATCAGTCATCTCAATCAGTGAATCACCCAGTTTTACAGATTTAAGCCATTCGAATTTCTTAAGTTGCTGAGGAGTGCCAAGCAGTAGAAATTCAGTCTTCGAGGGGTTAAGGAGAAGTTTATTTGCTGCCATCCAAGACTGCAGCTCTTCAAAGGCATCAGACAACAGCTGCACAGACGAGTGACAAGTCAAACTGTCAAATGAGATGTAGATTTGGGTATCATCAGCATAGAAATGATATCCCAGTGAATGATTGTCTAGCAGAGTACCTAGAGGTGTGGTGTATAATGTAAACAAAAGAGGACCAAGTACAGAACCCTGCGGAACGCCACAAGTCAACGAGGCACTAGCTGAATAATGTCCATTTAAATATACAGATTGAGTGCGAGGGCTGAGGTAAGTAGCAAACCAGTGTAGGGCAGGACCAGAAACTCCAAACCAATGTTGAAGACGATGCAAAAGGAGAGAGTGGTCGACAGTATCAAAGGCAGCAGACAAATCAAGGAGAACAAGTGCAGTCACCTTACCCTTATCTGATATATTAGTAACTTACATTCTAATCTTACATTCCAATCTTCTGACATCCTTTCTAACATTCCATGTTTCAAATCCAGGTAGAGCCATATGCTGTAAAAGTGTTTTAATCACTGATTTCATATTTTAGGTTTCTTTTTTACTTATAGAATTACGACAATTATCTGATCCATGATACAAACTCATCATCACTTCAACTCTTGCAATCTCTGCGCAGGTCTTCCAGTCAAAACTGAAAACACACTTCTTCCGCTGATCCTAACCCGATTCCTCTTCTTTCCCTTATCTATCGTGCAGATCCAAATTCATAACACCACCCACGCAGCTGTCTGAATGTCTGACTGCCTGACTCCTGCATTTTTGACCTGGAACCGAACCCATCTTGCATATTGATTTTTTGACTGAGCGCCTGTGAATTAGTTGGTTCCCGCGACTTAGCTTTCGTTGGGCGCTGTAGAAATCCCGAGATTACGATTGCGATTGCAATAATGCTATCAGTTGTGATGCGCATGCTTAATGGAATGCTTCGATAATTTTGAGCATTAGGCTTTTTGAGCATTGAGCATTGAGCATTGAGCACTAGGCAGTTGGCCTGGTGTTATTATTTTGTCAAATAGGTGTTATGGTCTAGTACTTAGCATGCTGGACTGTCAAACCAAAGGTTGCGGGTTCAAAATTAATCCCTGCCAGTACAAAAAGATAATTGAGATCACTGCTTCACTTGCGTTACCTAGCGGTCAGCTAAAGCCTAAAATAAGTATGATTATTTACTGTACGCTGTCGATGGGTGTGCAGCGCAACGTTAGAATCTTTTCACACTTAGCAAGTATTTCCGATTATTACTTAGGCCTAATATAGTTTCAACAATGTAACTGTAGCCTACATTCTCCAACACAAAATTCATGCGCTTAATTCAGCGGTGTAAGTGGGGAAATCCACATTTACTACGATTGTGGGGTTCTCCTTTTATTTCGTTGCTACGGTTAATCTAGAATTAACCCCCCTCCCGGCTATACGCTGTGGATTTTCCACACACGGCACAGCCATTCCACCGACGGGAAGATTTGTCTACCATGAAACTTTTATTTTCACACCGTAGAAGAGCAAGAGTCGAGATAGAATTTTTGCATTCCAAAGGAAGGAAGATTCAGCGTTGAAGCTCGGTTTGTTTCCCTAATGTGCAGACACTTACAGTATCTACCGATTTACAAAATCTTAAGACTTCGTTATGTTTGACTTTATAACGTAGCTAAACAATGCGATGTAAAATGCGATGTAGGCGACGCAATATTCGTTTTTTAACTTAAGCTACGTTCAAGCGTTCTTGATCTGGAACCGAAACTGATCTTTTTGCCTATAAGCGCCTATGAATAAGCTGGTTTCTGCAACTTGGCTTAATTTGGGCGCTGTAGAAATCACGAGTTTCAGATTACGACTACGATTACGATTTTCTGATTGCAGTTCGAGTTAGTTCGCGCCATTTCAATCCATACTAAGGCAGGGAATCAGTCTGACGACGCTGAAATTTGGCGCCATCATGCGAAGCATAACAAAAGCTCTCGTCAATTTAGCATCAGATTCGCATTCAGTGAGGCAATGAAGGTGTAGACATTTTGAAATCGGCTTTGTGTTGTAAATCGAAAATACAATTTCGAATTTTACTTAGACTCGATCTGCAGTTTACAGGTATTTTTCCGCACGTCTAGCGATCAGAAATGTCTGGAAAGGCAGCAGGGAAGAAGGAGAAGCGAAATGCGACGGCCGGAGCTCCAGCAGAAACCGAGGGGGCTGCTGAACAGGCTCCACAAGCCAAACGTCCCCGAGGAAGGCCAGCGAAGAAAGAAGCCGAAATACCAGTATCCTCAGAGGAAGACGAAACGACCACGGTATATTTATTATTATTAGTAGTGATAATTATTAGTTTCAATTTTTATTTATTTAAAAATTATTAAAACCTTTATTACCCACCAATTTATTATTCAACTGGAGATACGCTTACGGGGATAAAAATAATGCAGCATTTCTGAACAGAAATTTCGTTAAAATGTCTGCACTGATTTCTTGTTTGTAGCAGAGTAGCTTTACAGTGACTGCCATAATGTTATTCAGTATGCCAGACTTTGCATTGTCTATATGTGTACTAAACTATAGCCATTGTGTATATTTACACAGTATTTGACATGTTGGAAAATAGTTTGAACAGGCTAATCTGGTGATGATAACTTTGCCACAGACTTAAAGTGATGTCAAATGACAGCAAACACCATTGTGGCCACTGCATACAAATTGTATGGTGACCGGACGTAGTTATTGTGATTTAATAGGAGACATTTTTTCTTGACTGCGAGCAAAAGTCACATTTTCTGTCCAGAAGTTTACCAGACAATTTGTCAATGAGTGTTCCAATCTCAAGTGTATATTGTTCCTGGACATTACTGTTGGGAGCATGGACTCTTGGGGATTCATCAGATGGCTAATTCTATTGATTATTTTAAACAGGAATTAATGGGAGTTTGAGGTGACACTACTGACTGTCAACAATGTATTTTAGTCGTCTAATAATGTATGATTTATTTTATTCCCATTTATTTTAACATGCACTTTTCATTATATGGTGGCAAGGGTACATTTCAGGAAGCAGGTTGAATATATTATTTTAGTACGAATTTGCTGCTGGTTGGCGACTAGGCAGATCCTAAATGATGGTTACAGACAGGAGAAATGATAATTAGCTTACAAAAGTCAGTCTTTCCTGGCTCTGACTACCAATCAGAACATGGATGTCATTGAGGCCCTATTTCAAATGCAGAATTGAACAGTTTCAGGATACCAAATATGGATGTTTGAGTTTAAAGCTTTGAATTTGGTGAATAAAATCATTTTTAATGACTCTAGTTACTTTGCCATGGAGGAGGTTCATAATGCGACTGATGCCACTTCTTACAGCAATGGGCCTCTTTCACCAGTTTTGCTGTACATATCCATCAGTCAGCTTCTAGTCTTATTTCAGCCGTTCTCTTGTTTTATTCCCTTCAAATCGTTTTTCAGTTGGTTACTTATTTAGAGTCCCTTCTTCAGTATATGAGCAGTCCAATTCCTCTGTTGATGTCTTACTATAATAATAATTGATCTTTCTTTTTCCACCATTTTTAGCACTTTTCTTTGAGTTTTTTATTATGTGGAGCTGACTTATCATCCTGCACTATATCCATTTGTTGAATCCTTCCTATCTTCTGATATCCTTTCTCACATTCCATGTTTCCAACATGCTGTAAAAGTGTTTTAATGACTGATTTCTTATTTTTTAGGTTTCTTTTTAGTTGTTTCATTCTCTTGACAAAATGTAATGTAGTGCATTGGATACTCATTCATAATAGGTAATTGTATCCCATTTAAATGAGCCATAAATGAAATCTTAATGCAGTGTTACTGAAGTGAACATAACTAGTGCCACGAAAGTTTTTTGCTTAATTGGAGAACAAAGATATGAAAGTAAGTTTTATTTTGTTGGTAAAATGTTTTAAATTGTGCAGATATAAGCAGGATTTGGTTAGTTGTAATTTTAAGCTAAAAATATTTAAATTGACCTTATAAAACATACGTTACTTATAGAAAATCCACTTCTTGAATATGAAACCTGAAGTTTGCTAGCTAATGATGTCGTAATCAGACATTTGTTGGCACAGGGCAGAGCTAAACACTGGGCCCTCTTCAAAAAAGGAAAACTGGCTTGTGCCAATTACACTGGACATGTTTTAAAAATTGTTTCAGTTTGTCTTATTTAGATTCTTTCACTGCTTGAAATTGAGGGCTGCTGACAATCACAGGTTTTTAAGAAGTTAAAAATACATTTTGTTACAATGAATCTGGCTGTGGTTTTAATTTTACAGAAAAATTGAACCGTTCAGTTGATTGCCTAACAGATATTATATGTGGACATTTTAGGAAACGACGGAAGTATCAAAAACTCAGGAAAAGCGTCCTCGTGGGCGACCCAAGGGAACCACAAAGAAAACTACGCCCAAGGTTAATTTGCTTCGCTGATTAGACTGCTTATTTTTAAAGCCTTTAGTGTTTAGAAAACAAATGAAGCATGAGAACGAAAGTCAGAAAATGACGAAGTACAATGTCAATGATCATAATAGAATTTTTATGGTTATAATTTTATGTTTTGCTAAATTTTAAGGCATGGATTGATGATTACAGCAAATGAAGTAATCTGTCAAATTTGCACAAAACACTTTATCATTCTTTATATTTTACAATTTCGAACATCTAGAAATTTCTAAGTTAAATCCAGAGGTTTATACAAGCTGTTACTAAATAGCTATATACCGCTCTTCTGCATTCGTAAGCAGTGCATCTTTTTTAGCCATTGTGCGTTCTCTGTTATAGCATAGGGTATTGACTTGCTTATCAAAATCTTTTAGCAGCTTGGGTTTACTAGTATGATGCTGGCAAGCACTCGATGTTGAACAACATCGAGTCTGGTTAGTACTTGGGTGAGTGGCCATTAATAGACCACAGTTGTGTACCGACAAGGCCTTCTGTTGGGTTCATTATTTTATTGCCTTCACAAGTTGGACAAGAGCGTCCTGTTGTTGGATTGCTACATTTACTCTGTTGCTGTAGTAAGAAAGATACTTACATTGTAATGAGAAATTTGTGCAGTGCCACTTCAAAAGAAACTAATCAGAGGTGTCTTCTGCGCTAATGATGTCTAATGTCATTAAGAATAGGACATTCATCTGTTAGCAAACATTGCTTAGATAACTAGAAAAGTCACCAGTGGCACATAGAGCGCCACCAACAGATTCCAACTAGAGTTGAAAGAAGACAGCATGTTCAGAGTTCCTGAAGCATGTAGCATCTAGGATGAGGAATGACGATAGGCGATGTGATCTGCTACTGATGGCTCAGGGTTGTCTCTTTGTCCATCTGTCCCATGTAGATGAATGACGACTTTGTAACAACGGATATGTGCAGCAAAGGCATTCGTTGCCCGTCAGCCGATAGGTAGTTGAACCGTTCCTTGGTTGACGGTCGGTGCTACTCATCTGCCACATTCTTGTGACGTTATTGTAGCATACATCCTGGTACCCAATATCTTTACCATATTAGTGCCTAAACAAAACTGTGTTTATTAGAGACCATCATATAAAAGAGGTTGGATTTTATTTGTACTTACCATTTCTGCCCTCTGGCAGCTATTGGGGACGGATTTACTTGCAACCTGGTGCTTGAAAGAAGTTTTACAGTAGCTCTGGGATTGTTTAATGGTTGAAGTACATACATGTATCGATTCAAACAACTTGTTTGGTCTAGTTTAGTAACTTCTGTTTTAATTCAACTGTTATTATAAAATGGCATCTTTGCATTGATAGTTCAGCACCGTGGGCTATAATATAAGTGAACAAAGAGGCAGAGTGACAGTCTATTTTTAAGCAAAGACAATATCGACTGTGATGGTGATGAAAGTAGTCACTATGGCAATTGGTGCTTGGGAAATCAAAAGGGGGATCTCATAAAAAGGAATGGTGACAATGGTCATCAGATTGGATGAGACGAAAAAGGAGCCAATAAGTTTTATCGACTGAGAACAATAATCCTTCTGGTAAACTTAATGGTTAATGTTACCGTTTGATAGCGGCTGTCAAGTGTGGCGCCTTACGTATTGCCATGTAGTTCTATCGACTGTTTAAAACAATCATCTGAGAGAAGTGTTCATCATAACTGATGCTTGGCTTCATCTGAGGATTTAAAATTTTGAGTAGTTGATCAGCAGTGAACTGTGACTGCAGTTTCTGCATAAATAGTGTTTTACAAGTGGCGGTGTCAACCTGAAGTATTGTACTCCTAACTTTCTACTCCCAGTGTAACATATCTTCATATTACAGAGTGCTTCCACAGAGAACCAAGGAATCGTCTCTGCCTAGATGGATAGAATTAGTTCAGCTAGTATAATTGGGTGCCAAATAGGTACTATAAGATTATAGCTGTAATTCACGTAGGTTTCAATCAGTAGTATTAGAAAATGTCTGATGACTGATGTCTGGCAAATGACACTCCTTGATGTAAATAGTTCACTTACAACCTGTTGGGGGCAAGTGCTACAATCTCCAGTAATTAATAAACACTGGAAACTTGTTATAAAGCGGTCTTTGAAAGCTATATCAAGAACCACCTCAATTCAATTTCAGAACTTGATAAAATGCTCATGTGCTTCCTGCTGACCTCTCGCCACCAGTGGTTTGTTTATTTGTTGAAGTCTGTGTGGCAGCATAAGTTATTAGGTCTATTTACTTGAACTACTGCAACTTTCTTGTATCTGTGATAAAACCTACTTCTGTGCTTTTAGAAAACTGGTGTGAAACGGGGTCGAGGAAGACCACCTAAGAAGAACAAGGTAATTTGCACAGAAATTAGATTTCCATTATATGTTGAACTATTTATCAGTCTGTAGTCATAGTACCTAGTTTCTTAATATTTTTTGAGCAGGATTGGCAAGATTGTAGAATTTCTTATATCTGTGAAGAATTAAAATTGTTGATAGTGTTGAGTTGAAGGATGTACAAGTTTACCACTTTCTGTCTATCCTAAGGCAACAAGTCACAAATTGAAATGTGTTATGTGACTATGCTTGTGGGTGATACAAATATCCTGGGGCTAAAAATTGGCAAGCAGAGAAATGAGCACTTGGCACCTTTATTTCAAAACCAATCTACTGTATGACCACTTGGCCGGATGCTCAAGAATGTCATCCTTCGTAGACCTGATGGTTGAGGGCTATCTGGACACAGCGTCAGCATTTGCTACCATCTGCGAGGGACTGCTTGGCATTTGGTTTCGTGTATTGTAAACCTCATCACTTGTTTTTGCTCCTTGTTTTCAATATTTCCTAGTCAGGAAACTCTGAACATGTTATAAGTCTGGATGGGAATCCATCAGTTGGGCCCTGCATGTCTGAGCACTGTTCACTTATGGATAACTTTGTTATTAATGAATTTAACTTCATTTAAGCTACCTACCACAGGCAGAGCTTTTCTGAGGTACTTAAAAGGTGCTATAGTATGTGTCTACATACATCCATACAAGATGATGTTATTCGTATTTTAACTTCAGCAATGGTGATTTGGAGTTATAGTTAGTCTTTGACAGAATTGGTTTTGATTCATTTTGGCAGTAAATTAAACCCATTGTGCAATGTTACAATGCTTCCATGTTTTGTGTTTCAGACTGAAGCTGCTGCAGCCTCTGAAGAAGATGAAGAAGAAGAAAACTAGAGTGAAAAGTGCAGATATTGAACTGTGCAAACTGTTCTAATTCTAAAGAGACTGTTCAGTAGTTGTGTATTCTGTCCATTAGTTTGTGGAAACTTAACCGGGTATATTTACTAAGTAGTAGAATATACCGTGTTTGTGCTGTTTTATCACCTGTTTGTTGAAGCACTTCTGCTCGTTAGAACACGAAATGAGCTAAGACGTTACCTTTGACTTGTGTGAGTAGATCAAGTGGCATTTGGAGCAATAGTGGACATTTAGGCAAGTCTGAGTGATCGCTTTTGTCAGGCATGATAGAGAACTTCAACTTAAGACTGATTATGTTTTTTCCTAAAGTAAACTTTGGATGTCTTTATTAATAGAGTTTGTGAAAAGTCATATGTTCTTTGAATGTTCTGCACATGGTTTTTAAGAAAAATTATGATTTGAGGCTTGCGTGAAGCCCTTTTGTGTTATTATGTATCTAGACATTTCTGTTGGAGTCATTAAAAACCTTGGAGGCACTTTTGCAAGCTTACGTGATGGAAAGTTATAAAATCAAGTTTGTCTTTATGTATGGATATAGTGAGACACTTAATATAGTACCTTTTAAGTAACATGGAAAAGTGCTGCACACATGATTATCAGATCTAACCGATTGCATTTTAAAGCAGTTTATCTTAAAAGCCTTTTAACAAACTTGCTTCAGAACTCGGTTTAGGCTTGTGAGCAGCGTCCTTTAGTTTCTTAATGGTCTTAGTTTCTTAAAGTACAGTATAGGTGATAGTGATGAAACCGTATATGGAATGTCAGATTGGATATATGGTGGCAGTTTAAGTGAAGAAACTGCGGTACAAATTTTGAAATGGTCTCAACTGTTGCTAGTACTTTAGTGTGTGTGGTTTTAGATAACAACCGTATGGCTTCGACCCTGCTCATTTTTCAATGAATTTATCAGTTTAGACCTTTCACCACTGTTGCCCGTTTGAATGGATGCCTCGCCATTTATGGCATCTCCCAACAACCCCTTTGACTTGACAAGGCCCGTGATAAGCTGGTGCCCTGCGCTTAGCTTTTAAGTAGCGGTTTAAAAATTTTGAGTTTACGGTTGTGTTATTCGGATCCGCTGCTGCTGAAAAAGTTAATTTTCAGGCCACTACGCTTCGACGCGGCTTTTGTGTGGCGCCGAGACGTAGGCCTACTTGTGCAGTTATTTTAAACACAAACCTTAAGTTAAATATAAATGTACACGCGTTTTGATATAGCGACCGTGTGACCTCGACCGTGCTTGTCAATGAATTTATCGGGTGAGATACTTCACCACCTTTGCCCGTTTGAATAGGGTGCCACGCTATTTAATAAGCTTCTACAGAATTACGACAATTAGCTGATCCACCCAACGAACTCACCAACGGTTCTTCCCTTGTAATCTCTGCGCAGGTCTATCACTAAAAAGTGAAACCTCTCCTTCCACAAATCTTATCCTTATTTCTTCTGTTATCTACACGTATATTGCCGCGCCAACTCCAGTCACCATACACGATGGCCGTCTGATTGCCTGCCTGACCCGCAATTGGATCTTGACTTGGAACAGAATCTGATCCTTTCTGCCTATTGATTTTGTACTGACTGAACGCCTGTAAATAAGCTGGTTCTCGTGACTTAGCTTTCTTTGGGCGCTGTAGAACTCTAAAGTTTACGATTTCAGGTTTCCGTGTACGGATTGTATTCAACCGATAGTCAAATCTCTGAAATATGCTACGATTGGTATACTCTGTGGCATTATTGCTTTTATCACGAGACTTTTATAATTAAAAGTAAAACTAATAATCACAACACACAATAAAGCGAAACAGCTAGTGCTTATTTTATTTAGTCCTTGTTGATGACAGAAATAACGATGAAGTTTTACAGTATAGTACACCTCTTCCACAGATCCTATCCTGACACCCCTTCTTACTATTATCTGCCTCTGCTTTCCAGCCCCAAACACCCACCGTAGCTGCCACGCTGTCTCTCTGTCTGACTCTTGGATCTTGACCCGGAACCGAACCTTTTTGCCTATCGATTTTGTTTTGACTGAGCGCCTGTGAATAAGCTGGTCCCCGCGGCGCGGCTTTCGTTGGGCGCTGTAGAAATCTTGGGATTACGATTACCTACGTGAATACGGTACGTTCGTCCACTTACTTACCTTTTGTTTCTCGCCCACTTACTGTCGGATTCCTGAAAAGGTATTCGGTTGCTACCGGACGCCATGTCTAAACTTGTTAACTGGGAAACGATTTCAAAGCGTTTCACGTAAATGTACACGTTTTTCTTTAGCGAAGGTATGGCCTCAACCCTGTTCATTTTTCGATGAACTGATCGGGTGAGATCCTTCGCTACCGTTACCTGTTTGTTACATAGCCGGGATAACTTTTATTTTTTGCGCAAATTTTAGTAGAGACTTAATCACACAGTGACCGGTATTTTAAGCATTCAGATTTAAATTTGTAAAGTAGCGCTCGAACTTTCACTGGGATCAGTTGTTTGCCTGGAATCTAACATCTGCAGAGATCGTCAAATCCTGTAATATTAAATGACATGAACGAGAGTGCAAGCAGCTGAAACTGTATATGACACTTCTAAATTTATCTCGGAATTCAGTTTTTGAGACCCACCGGATTTTGTTATACCAAGAAAAAATCGCCTACCGAATGATATTGATCAAGACGCATTACTTCAAGGAAATTGATTGAGCTTGAAGTTTTAGCATAGCTGCTGTCGGCTGACAATAATAAATTATTTACTCAACAGATTTCTAGCATTTTCAAGTAGCAGAAATTTGCAGTGTTTCTCAGATCCTGTGGTGAAACTAGCATTGTTTAGGTCATGCCTAATCTAGACCAAGAGTCTCTGTTTTCTGTGGAGCTGGTTGTTGACAGACTGTGTCTTTCAAAAACCACAGTTTGTCGATTTCCAGCGGTGGCTTTTCGGTTACTTGATTTTCCCACTCTGGTCATCCACCATGTCGACCTGGAACTTGCGGAGATGTTGCGCTCGAAGATCAGCGCTGATCCTTACTACAAACTGCCAGTTAAGTTTTCTGAATTTCAAGATAGGGAGGGAAACTTTGTTGTGCAGAAAGGAAAGTCTTGTCTGTTCAAAGTTTCTCCAAACACTCTTCAGATGCATCTAGCCAATGCTCCACTTTATGTAATGATCATGGACACATACCCAAGCACTCCTAAACTCATCGGCAGCTGTTCTGTTCCCCTGAATATAGTCATGGATGAACTTTATGATGAAATCTGCCAACAGGGAGTTGCCATACCACTAGTCAATGGAGACAATGGCAGTTTTGACATCTTCAATCTTATGGGTATCAAACTCGGAAGCATAGACATGAGTTATCGTCTACTCAGCCTTGGTGGTGCATTGTTACGGCACATTCCTGATCACTTGGTTGCTCAAGTAAAGTCGCAGGAAAACCCGACAATCCAGCCACCAAGTGAACAGTTTTGGAAGGCTAGCATTGTGCCACAAATTTCCCCAAGTGCCGAAGCAAACAATAACCGAAAGAGTGAAACAGAAGTTTCACATGCTGCAGAAAAGTGTCTGAAAGACAGCAAAATGCAGACTGATGAAGCCTGTGTTGGGAATGTAGGAGTACAGACCATGAAAAGACGACCTCATTCTCGATTTACCCTAGGTAGGCAAAATTCACCAGCTTTAGATAACATGGAAAGAGATGATGTCATAATAACTAATGTTATCTGCCCACCACCACTGTATTACAACAGTGAGGCTGATGTGAGTGCTGCAGTCTCGCTTTTCCGAAAGCAACAAGCATGGATGCAGCACCATAACCAATCAGATGAAGATGATTTATCAGATGATGGAACCATAAGACAAGAGGACAAGTTCTCAGACACGGATGAACTTGAGTTCAAACAGCGTTCCAGTGCCCCATCGGATTATCCTCAGAAGAAAACACAACTTAAGCGGTCAGTTCCAAAAGTTTCTCAGTTGGCACATGTAGGTCAACAAGCCATTTTCTCCCAGATGGCCCAGTTCCCTATTTTGCAAGCACTCATGGCTGAGTTAATGCAACTTCAAGGAGTTCCAGTCTCTTCCACATCCACTTCTTCAGCCAGAAGAACCAGAGATCCAGGGTACAAGGATATCAGAAGGAACCCATTTGCAAGTGGTCTGCAGACTGACCAGCGAAGTCCTTCAAGACATGAAAGAGTTGTTCACAGCTGTGCAAAGACTCGTGTCATTGTACCAACAACTAAAAGTTGGGTAACAAAAGAGAAATGGGCATCTGCCAAGGTCAGCCAGTTGGAACTTGTTCCAGGACTGACACACACACAACGGCTCAGACTGTCAAAACACAATCCAAAGCTGCTGAAAGAATTGGAGGCAAAAGAAGAAGAACGAATTGTTAAGTGGAAAGAGCAGAGAGCACAAAAAAAGCAAGTTAAGAATTTCACAGGTGCTGGAGCAATAATGGAGAAATCAATTTTGGAATCTGGAGATAGAAATATAGTTCAGGGATTAGAGAGGGATAATGGTTTGAGCACGACTTTGAATCAGTACCACTCGTACAGACGACCCGTCCCAACACCGCGATCAACACTGTCAAACAAGAAGCTAGATAATGAAACAGAAAATCCTGATGGCATAACCAAGTCTGGTGGAATTCTTATTTCAGGGTTTGCTATTAAAGACTTGGATGCAACAAGAGCTCTTGGAAATGCTAATTCACATCAAGAAACTGCTATAAAAAGTCAGCTAGACATAAGGAATTCAAGGTTGCCTGGTTTTGGTGAGACTCTAATCATACATAAAGGCAGCGAAAATACCTCTGACAAAACGTATTTCAGTGATGACAAAATACAAGCTGCTCCCAAGCTCGAGGGGAAAGAGCCTGGGTTACGAAAAATTGTGGAGAAGAATTCTCACACAGAAGACAGAGAGGAAAATGCAGCTGTGACTGGCAGCAATCCACTACTACAGAAAGTTGTTAATAGTTATTCATACGAGTATGACAAGAGCACAGAAACATCGCTGGATGCTGGATTTCAGCTTTGTGAAGAACCAACCTTACAGAAAATCATTGACCACTATTCCAATGATTCAGATGAAAATAATTCAGAAACTGAAGAAATACATGCTGCCAACAGCAAATCCACATTTAGCAATGCAAAAGATTTAAAGCCAGGAACTAGCGGTAATGGTAATAAACTGAATGCAGCAAAGTCTCCTCTTCTGCCAATCACTGGAACTCAAAATCCACTTGATGTGATGCGACACCCAATCTTTGAATCATCTGAAACTGTATCTTCTGAAATGCCAGTGCTCCACGAGGCTGCACTGTCACAAGAAAATCTATCAACTTCAAGACGTACTCCAAGAACCAAAGGAAAATTGTCTCAAGAACTCAGTGAACTTGCAAGTTCCGCATCAGTTGGTTTCGACACCTTCTCTGATGCCTTGGAGACACCGAGTGAGGAAGATTCGGGCGAGATTAAATACCTCGAAACAAAAGACATTAAAATAGCAGCCAATGCAAAACTTGGTTACACGTGGACATGAAATCATTAAAATTTTTACAGAAATAATTTGTAGTGCAGACAACAAGATATGTTTTGGCACACAGGTATGAAGACACAGGTGTGAAGATTGTAAATGAGTTGTTTGTTGAGAGGCTACTCTGTGCAGCAGAATGATTCAATGTCTGTTTCATTATGAATCTGGATATACTTAACATATTATGCTGTTAGTTTTACTGTATATCTCTTGAGGTGCTATACAAATTTTTAGCTTGCATTCTAAGAGTTGTTTGAGTGCTGGCCTAATGCAAGTAAGCCAATTTTTCTGAAACGGCTTTTGTAAGACAATGAGACAGTTTTTAACAAAGGTTTTTCGAGCACAACAGAGCAGAGAATGAATGTTTTGGTTGCAAGAATAAGGTGAACGTATAGAAATGGCTCCAAGTAGACCACTCATCCACATTGTTTGGACCATCTGTCCATATTTTAAGGAATATCAGCAATTAACTATTAAGTTTATACTGATTTGTGGATGATTACCATATTACCACAGACGAACATAATGATTGCACTGTTTTATTACAAGACTGCTCTTAGCATTGAAGTTAGGTGTTTAAATTACATGTACTTACTAGATTAACTGAACTTGTGAATATTACATGGATTGGTGTGGTGAACTTACTAGTTACTGTATATAATGCCTATGTATTAATTAACCTTTTTTGTATTTAATATTTCTCTAAGTGCTTAAGAGAAATCCCAAAGTATGGTATTTAACCGACTTATGCAGATTAATGATTAAATATAAAAGCACTGCAAACTCTGCATGTTTTATTCATTTAATTACAATTAAGCAGTAAAAGAAATGAACATAAATACCCGGATATTTTTTCAGCTGAACAAGAAATGTTGTTTGTTTGTTAAAAGCCAATGATATTAGCAAATCAAAGCTGTATGAAAAATAATGAAAGGCAGTTGTGCTTAATATATGTTCAAAAATTGAGAAACAGGGCGGAAATTTGCACAGGCAGAGCATTGATCTCCAGTGCGTAGCTCACCTCACCATTTTAGGCCCATTAGTCTTGTTTATCACCTCTTATTTTCTTTAATTATGAGGCAACAGGGCACCTTTTAGGTTGTGGTTTGCACCTTAATGTTGCCTTTTAGACAGGCGTTTTGCATGTGCAAGCTTTATATTTAGATAGGTCTTCCACTCAAAACAGAAAACGCCCCTCTTCTGCAGATCCTATCCTGATTCCTCTTCTTCCGCTTATCTGTCCTGCAGATCCAATTCGAGACACTACTCAACGTAGCAGCCTGCCTGCCTGCCCGCCCGTCCGCCTAGCTCCTGGATCTTGACCTGGAACCGAACCCATCTTGCCAATCAGTTTTGTTTTGGCTGAACGTCTGTGAATAAGCTGGTACCCTCAACATAGCTTTCATTGGGCACTAAAAATCTCAAGATTACGATTATGATACTGTTGCCATGTGCTCTCGTAGCATCTTTGATTTGTGCCTGGATACATTTGGTTGATTTCTATTCAGTTTTTCTATTCTGTTAACTTCTATAATGATGTTATTATAACATCCAAGGAATCAGTTGGTGGTCACTTCAAGTGAAATCATAATTTGCAGCTGGCATTTGTAGCAGAGACTTGAAATCGGGATATCTCTATGGTAAATTCAGATGTAAATGTACATGTTTTTCTGTAGCGACCGTATGGCCTTGAACCACCGCTGCTCGTTTGAATGGGCACCACACCATCGATGGTAGCACCAAAAGAACGGTTGTCACCTTCACTGGGACAGACTAATTTCTAAGCGATACGATAAAATCAAATTGCGCCACAAAACTAAAGACTTGTGAAACAGTATTACCTTTACACATAATAAGGGCTTTGTGAAACAGTATTACCTTTACACATAATAAGGGCTTTCTCTTTGTTGCACTGGACTGATGCAGCCCAAAATTTTCAGTTGGTCTTTTGGCATTGCGATATAGAGGTCATTGCGATATAGAGGTCATTGCGATGTAGAGGTATATACAGTTGGTGTCTCAAATACACATTAGGTGCCATTAGTTGGTAGGTAAGATAAGTTATAACAAAAAGTTCTGAGCAAGTGCAGGAAGGCTACCACAGAAAGCAAAACCTGCCAATACACAAAGCAATGTGGCATAGGCTTAATAGCTTAACGCAAGCACTACTAAGCACCTTGTTTAATCGCCACTGCAACCTTCTCTGCCTTCTGTTCAACGTTTCATTTCCTCTGAATTACGTGAATGTAGTATGCCGGCGCTTTGACTTCTGAGAGAGGCTTGAAGTCGCCAAAGACCGTGTGCTGTGCATCCTTTCCAAATATTTCCTCTAGCAGAACAGTGAACTCTTGCAGTCGATGTGGATAGTACGACAGACGGAAATGGTGCTCCCTGTCAACAGTCAAACAACAATTAGTGTCAGTCAGATCGTAGTCATCTGTCTTATTGTTTTACATTATGTTCAGGGTGCGCTTTAAGGTTGGAAGAAGTAAAAAAAAGGGAGAGAAAAAATCTGTGGAGCATCATGAATAGGGAAGACGTGGACCATTGCATTGTTGAGAAATCAAATGACAACTCACTTTGGGTCATGACTCAGTTTGAGAAACACTGTTCTATCAAGTCATGTGTCAATAAGTATCTTATTTAACCCTCACATTTTGAGTACATCTCACATTACAGTAATATTACTATGCCTATATGTTTGGTTACATTACGTGTTGTGTTACAAAATGTTTCTGTATATGTAATACATGTATGGGCTAAATTACTTGCACCTTCTTGTAGTCTATTTAATTTAACCAGATCATGCAATACAGTGTTGCACAAAAGTTAGATGGCATCTGAACTGATAGAACAGTGATGCCTAAACCGTGAGCCATGACCAATATGTGGGTCATGGGATATGTCCATGTGGGTCGCCACATGTTTCATGAAGCCTTATATTTATATTATTTATCTGTGTCTAAATGCGTTCAGTGAGTAGCAGTGTGACCAACAACTCCCAAAGCGGGTCTGCTGGTAAAAAAGTGGAACCACATTTTGTATGCTTGCAACAAAGTTATACACCCTTTCTCATTATTCAGTTTCAACATGTAAGAAGCCAAGTAGTGTGATCATATTTGGCTGGCAATTTGAATAGTTGGTATCACTGATACGAACGTAGTTAGGTCGCTCTTTGTCTTGTCCATTTTGGAGTCAGTTTTCTGCAACGGAAGATCCTCCAGAATGTAATCCATTGTGACCATCGTCGGTCTGCCATTCACGTACAGATTGGAACATTTGATGCTCTTGACGTGCTGGCTCTAAAGTCATCAGACATGAACTAGAATCCGTTCTGCATTCCGAAAACCGTAGCTATATAGTCAAATTATTTAGCATCAGATGTAATGTAATACATAGTGTTGTGGTGTTATGCTGTAAACTGTGTTGTCAAGAAGTATGTACAGTTGTGATAGTCTATATGTCTCTCTGTCAATGTCTGTCTGTCTCTGTCTCTCTCTTGTAATTCTCTTGTTTGGTCTGATACAGAAAGATGCCATTTCCTCCATAGGTCTGTCTAGTTAGCTGGTCAATGGAAATCTGAAATATGCCTTTGTGGAGAAGTTGCACAAAAAAGTTTTATCTCAAAACACCTAGTCGTTTATAGTGATGATAATTTGCTTTCAGTGCCCAGACTGTGGATGCTTTATCACATGGGTAGAGACCACCACCTGATGCAGTTTCGTTGAAACAGATATTCTGTTTTAGTTTATTTTATTTTATACTCACATTGTAATAGATATTCTTTGCTGGCACAAGTCCAGTGGCAAGAATTTCGTCATAGTTTCGGTGGTCAATGACAAGGATCCCACCTGGCTTAACGAGATGCATGAAGTTTTTCAGAGCTGACTTCTGGCTGCTGAGGTCGCCAGCAAAGTCCGGCATGTGGGCAAAAGAATTACCAAGGCAGATGACAGCATCAAAGCCTTTCTTCGGAATGCCCTTGACATTCTCCAGATCCTCAACCAGTGTCAGCCAATTGCCTTCTTCAATAACTGCACAGTATACCGAGAAAATGTCTGATTAAATCTGAGTTTCAGGAAAGCGAGCATTAAATAACTAGCTTTAACTCTGGAGCCATATCAGTGGTGGAGTTAGCGACAGGAGTGAGAGGGCAGTTCGTCCCCCACACCCTTCTTGGTTATATGCCGGCGCCCCTCAGACCAGACCTGTGTATGGTAGACTGCCAGAATCTAGCGCCCTTCTGGAAATGCTCTTGACCCCCATGCAAGCAAACCTGGAGATGCCAGTGAATGTAGCGCCCCTCTGGAAATGCATGAAAAGTACTCACTCAGTACAAATTTGAGTAACACATGTGTGTCTTCGTTTGAATAAGACTCTATTTCATATCTTCACTATCCATAGTGAGTATGCTGTTGAACATGGGCGAAACGCTACTCGAACATCGTTAATCATCCAGTTTCATCAACCACTGCATTTTCGCCTAACACAAAAAATCATACCTTGGACAAGTAACAAGGTATTCTGGTAAAGATTTCACCTCTCATCAAGTTTCACTGAGGAGTACTTAACAAAACATGAGAAAGATCTACATGTAGGCTATAGCTCTGAATGATTGACAAGGAATGATCCTCATTCAGCTTAGCTGGTCCTCTAGATAAATATACAATAATTCACTACTGCAGAATTTACTCAGTTTCAAATATCTTCATGTAATATTTTACCTTACGTTTAGTACTAGAACCTCAGCTGGTTTTATTTAGCTCTACCTAACCTAAATTAACTTTACAGCATGGCTCTCTAAAGCTGATGCCTCCCTAATGGAGGCAGCAAAACAGTTTAGTCTTACTGATGAGCCTCTAGTTTTACACATTCCATTTGTCAAAACTGACAGAAGTTTTGTCTTACTAAAATGTCTTTAGCATTACATACTCCATTTGTCAAAAGCTTCTTCTTTTCGGCGGATCCATCTTTCCTTTAGAGCATACTTGAGCATCTTGTCACTGGCATCAGTACTTGTTACATTGAATCCCTGCTCCAGCAACATTACTGAATCCACCCTACAACATAATTCTATCTACATGCAAACTACTCTGAATTTGCAAGATTTTACATAATGTTAAACTCAATCAACTCTGCTGCATAAATCCACTATTTAACATTAAATTTAGCCTGCAGTATTATATCAACTCCATTCTGTAATATAGTAATCAAATCCACTATAAAAATGATCAAATCGGTCCTGCAGTCTAATCAAATCAATATTAAAACATCAGTTTGCAAAATTATCAAATTCAGCAAAAATTCAAACCATCCTGGACTGTAATAATATTCATACTGCTACAAATCAAATCTATCCTGCAACATAATAATTCCTTCGATACTGGAGTATAGAAAAAATCCATCCTTATCCAAGTAATGTGATCTTTTACAATAGCCATAATACCTGGAGGGAGACCACAGTTAAAAATTAGCCTACCATTACCAAACCGGGGTGTCTATCTCCTCTGAAGGCCAATTATAATCATAATCGTAATTTCTACAACACTCAAAGAAATCTAAGTTGAGAGAACCATCTTATTCACACGCGCTCAGTCAAAACAAAATCGATAGGCAGGTAAGGTCATATTATGTTCCAGGTCATGCAAGATCCATGGATCAGGCAGGTAGCCGGTCATACAGCCACGGTGGAAGGTGTTAACTTTCAGAAAGTTAATTGTAGTAGTCCAGTTTAGCATGTACTATGGTAGACATGGTTTTAAAGTCATGCATAAGGCAGATTCTGCGAACGTCACAGATGTACGCAAAGCAGAGGTGGGGCAAAAGGGTGATTTGATCGGAGAAACCTTCAATGGTCATTGTCTAAGAAGAGGCCCCTGCAGTCAAAGCAAGCCTGCAGAATCTGCTACCAGTTTCACAAGCGCAACTCTGGATTTGAAGCCAGGTCAAAGAGGTTTTAAAATGGATGCGCAGTATCTGATCTGCCGCAAATGCCAACTCTATGGCTTCCTTAAAAGTTTATAAACAGTATCCCTCAGTGAGTCTGGTCCTTTCTAACTCAAATATCTGATTCCTTTCTTTCCCGGCCTCTTTCCGACAAGGTCTGAGCTATTCCAAAATCCTGCGCCACAACTCGCCTAAACCTCCAGCCTGATAACTCATCAACGAACTTCCCTAAGTAGGCCTACCGAAGCAGCTGCGCTTTCGCTTCTGCGATTGCGTCTCGAGGGTTGCATTGAGGATGGGCGCTGCTTCAGACCAGAGTAGGCTGCGGTTGCGGTGGTGCCGAGGCGCAGCATCCTCGTCGTAGAACTGTTCGGCAGTCACCTTCTGCTTTTCGATCTCTGAACCAAGGACCGCGCAGAACTTAAGACCGTCGAGGCGAACAAAGGCCTCGTCTACCACCTCATCTAGGGTGTTTGCGCTTGGAGTCATTGTGCTGAGAAATGCCATCTTGGACTAGAGTTAATCTAAGAGTTTTTGAGTTTATTATTATTGTTTTCATCATCATCATCGTCGTCGTCGTCATCATCATCATTATGAAACATTGTGTCATAGACTAAAGACACACCGCCTATCGTAATCGTAATCATAATTCCGAGATTTCTACAGCGCCCACCGAAAGCCGCGCTGCCGGGACCAGCTTATTCACAGGTGCTCAGTCAAAACAAAATCGATAGGCAAAAGGGTTCGGTTCAAGGTCAAGATCCAAAAGTCAGACGAAGAGACAGCGGCAGCTACGGAGTGGGGGTGTTTGGGGTTGGAGAAGAGAGAGAGACAAGAGGAAGAGGGGGTGTCAGGATAGCAGCTGAGTGATGATACATCTATAGGCGCATCTTGAGATATTACAACCACCAGGTGGCTGATTGAAAAACTAGCACAACAATTATTGCTACAGCATTGACGCAACTTCAAAACAAATTATTTATTTGAGCAGATGTGGTTTGATGCAGAGGCTTGCAAATTAAGAATGATGTCAGATGTTCCAAATGTTGCATCAGATCGCCAAACAACCATGACGGTATAAAAATCACTTACACTCATTGATTACAAATGTTTGACCTCGCAACTATAGTAAATAAATTGCATACACTTTTCTGCAAATCATTATGTGAAAGTTGTGAACAGCAGCGGATTTAGGGTAGTGGGGGAGGAACGGACGTGAGCTATACTTGACGGACCGCGTTTCGCCTAAATATTGAAACGAAGTTAGATGGACGTTTAATCTCTGCAAGACAGACAGAAAGGCAGGCAGGTAGGCAGGCAGACAGCTAGACAGACTGTCTGAGACAGACTGTCTGTCTGTCTCAGACAGTCTGTCTAGCTGTCTGCCTGCCTACAGACAGACAGACAGACAGACTGACTGACTGACTGACTGACTGAGCAGGTACACGAGGAGATCGAGGAAGTGTTTAGAGCCGGAGCGAGGTGTAGTAATTGCGTTCACCGACTCCCGTCCAACACGTTCACCCCAATACTTCTGGCTGATAATCTAGAGTTCAAACGCATGCATGCATGTCTGTGAAAGTGTTGAGGACTGATGTGACTGATGACTACGTCAGCTTAATGCAGGTTTGCATCTCCGTTCAATGAAGTCAACATCTTGGTTGACTCGCGAGTGCAGGTGTCAGTCATTGAATCGTAATAGGCCTGCATTAGGCCTAAAAATAGGTCCATAAGCCTAATTAAGATATACATTATGTGAAAAAGTTGTGCACTGATGTGACTAATTATACGTTTGCTCAGTGCAGGTTTGCACTTCAGTTCAATGCAGTTAACGTCTCGACTCTCGAGTGCAGATGTCAAAGTAAATGTAAATGTAGGCCTACACGTTTTTCTATAGTGACCGTATGGACTCGACTCTGCTCATATTTAAGTGAATTAATAGGGGGAGATCCATTACCACCGCTGCCCGTTAGAAAGAGAACCAGGCCATTTAAGGTCCCCTTTCACGGACTGTACATGTAAAATAATTCAAACAGAAAATTCCCGAATTAATTGAGTTATATATGTAGGGGGAAAATTGTAGTCCTACACATTTTAAAACTTAGACCTATAGGCTTATTCACAGGACACGACTACATATCTAAGCTTTATGCCCATAACTGCGCAAAATCTGCTATCACTGAACACATCATACCATGGTGGACGCTCACAAATTACTTAATATCGCCTAGACTTTCAAGTAACTGTTCATCGATGTTGGGCAGGATAACTGGGTGAACCATGTTGTCAGCTCGCAAATGCAAATAATCGCACGTGTGTGTCTAAAGGTGGCGAATTGAGCTTCAGAAATGCGCCTGTAGGCCTAGGTCTGTTAGTTTTTCCTGTTGAACCAAGTCCTGATAAAGTCCGTCGACTGTGACTTGATTTACTTGTTTATTTGGACATTCTTTGGACTTTCTGAACTTCGGTTGCTCAGCGGTTGCAAGCAAGATTGTTTTGGCGTCGAAGAACCACAGTGCATTAGCTAGAGGCCTAATCTACAAAAGGGTGAGTTGCCCTGGCAGTGCCAACAGAAACCGCACACTTTGAATTAACATAGGCCTATAGGCCTACTGGACGGATTGTAGAAATAGAATGATTTTGTAATAAGTTGTACAATTACTGCTATGTTTCAGTTATAAATGAAAACACTTATAATATTCACTCAGCATCTATATTCACATCTCACAATTAGTCACAAAGACAGTTCATTAACATATCAATCATGTTAGGCCTATTCTTTACTGGCCTTACCCACGCGGCATCAGCTAACTGACTGAATTTTAAGAATACCTCGCACGTTGGCATACACGATAAAGTCGATTCACTCGAGGAGTCAGACCCCGTGGGACCCGTGAGTTGTCGTACGTATCGGACAGTTGGCGTTGTTTCAGGGCAAAGAATTTCTTTCTCTTGACCTTTCTGTAGAACCGTAATCGTAATTCCCAGATTTCCACAGCGCCCAACGAAAGCCGCGCCGCGGGAACCAGCTTATTCACAGGCGCTCAGTCAAAACAGAATCAATAGATAAAAAGGTTCGGTTCCTGGTCAAGATCCAAAAGTCAGGCAGAGAGACAGCGTGGCGGCTAATCGCAGTGGGCAACAGTTCGTTACTATAGGCCTACAAATTGATTTCTTTTCGATCGACTACCGCCCCGCAGTCCTTTTCGATGCGATCTGGAGTTCAAGGGTTAACATTCGCCAGAATTCTTAAGCCTTTCATGACGAATTCCGTTCAACTGAAATAATTGCATTTGCGCCTTAACGCGCTTCATAAAAATCGTTTGCTTCAGACCAAACGACCATGAGCCAACCGTTAAACCAAATGGCTTTAGCAGACGCCCTGTTCTCCATGCTACCTTCAGGGCAAGCCCAAAGGCTTGGGCAGTTTCCAAAAGCCTAATATTAAATATTTTATGCCCTATGATACTGGCATATCATCATCATCATCATCATCATCACCACCACCATTATTGTGTTTTTACCCGAGGTACTTATTATCCCTCAGGATTTATTTATTATTATTATCATCATCGTCGTCGTCATCATCATCAATCGGTTCCTGACGCTAACCGTCTGGCTTCGATGGGCGATCTCCACTTTTTCGGTTATTAGGCCTAAGTAATATTAAGTCAAATTAAGTGCTGTTCTCATTTAGTCCAAGTCCTGCTTACATTGTCTATCCAGCGCAGTTATTGTATTCATTTGCTTCTCTTTCCTTCACATCTTGCATTGCAATAATGCATTGGTTGGGATTCGGTTAGTTGGCATTTCGTCCAAATGACCAAACCATGATACCATCGGAGTCTTTGCTGAACGACTTTATCTGCATGAGAAATTATTCTGGTTAGTGGTAGAAGGAACTTCTGTCGTTGAGGGTCCATGCATTGGACATATTCTGCAATGTTGGTTAATCCGGCTCTGGTTTGGGGCGAGAATTAGGCCTAAAAGTGATATTTGGCTTTGAAATGAAGGTTACTTTCAAGATGAACAACGAAAAGAAAAAAGAATGCAAAGGATCCGAAGGATGAAAGTAGCCTTTTAAGTAGGCTAAGTTAGGACACAAGGAAGCAAGGATGGAAAATAGGACCGGTTGGGGATGCTTCGAAAGTGGGCATGGGACATAGCAGGAGTTAAATTTAGCCAGATTCTGTCGGACCTGAGATCCATTCGGCACCTCTGATTTGAGATCCGCCATCTGAACTATGAGATCCGCCACCTACAGGCTGAGATCCCGTCATCTAAAGCTGGAGATCCGCCAAACAAAATCCATATTGTATTTTGTAGTTAGGCCTATGCATTGTTGTAAGTTATCAAGCTTGACATTTCGATCTAAGCAGTTTTTTTAATATGTTATTTAATGCTTTTCAGTAGGCCTAGACTAAATGTGTTTTTTTGTTACAATAGGCCTAATTAATTGATGATATGCATCGTGCGTGTTTCATGCATTTCATGTTTTATTTGAATAGTGAATAAATGTTATAGACTCGTCACATATAATACACAGACCTAGGCTTCGGTTTTAGATTTGCAAAAATCTGGAGATCCATCACATCTGGATGAGCAATCTAACCACTGGGACAGAGGGAAGAGTGGGAGGTAGCCATAGGATGGGCATTGGGTGGATCAGTAGGGCCGACCGTTTCTTACCCAGTTCCACAGGCAACGTCCAGAATGTTCTTGCAGCCTCTGTCGGTCAGCAGCGAGACGATCCAGTTACGGTAATGATCCGTCCTGCTCTGCTTCGACCCGATGTAGACCTCCCAGACCCTGGCCGCTTTACCGTCGGCGTACTGGTCCGGGATTCCCTCCGCCGCCACTCCCAGCGAACGCGTTCGGTAGATGCTGTCGACCATGGCTCAGAATCTGTTCAAACAATCGCAGATGATCAGCTGTAGAAGATGACTGCAGTTGGCGTACACCTAGTCGTAAATCTGTCTGTTTTTGCTCAGTATTTCTCCGCTTCAACGGCTCTGAAGATTGAACAGATTCTGCATCGTATTCGGTATTTAAAGGCGTCATGACGTCACACCATAAGTCCGCATTGACCAATCAGTGGCCTCTAACCTCAGGTGCACGTGGCCGCCATTACACGGAACACGCCGCCATAGGCCGTCACTAACGGTCATACACAAACTGATGGACAGCAACAGACGCGACTTAAGCAGAAATTAAGAGACAACAGACAGTCATTGTATGCGTATCGATTTGAATGAATAACTGTACGAAAATATTAACTTATTCGAGAGTATATCTAAAGTCAGGTTAGTTCTGGCCACGCAAAATTAAAAAACTATAAATATCAGCAACACGAGAACGTAGGGTGTAAACAAAGAGGTTATACTACTTACTTAGAGTATATATCATTGGTAGTAAACACGCCTAGTGGCGCCACCTAGCATTTAATCAATCAGATAGAAAGACGCGCAGACATCGCAGTTTGACCCTTCATCTGTTACTGGTTGACATCATTTAAGGGTGGAAACATGTTTATGCGGTTGTTTGTCTCTGTTTCAGGTTGACCTTCTACGTACGATGCCTATGTTACTATGATACAATGCAAGCAGAAGAACAGATCTACAGCTATTATTAAAACGTGTGTTTTGTCAGACATCGAACTGGCGCTCTAATGAAATGGCTGGAAAACACGGGACTTTCACGGGCACATGGCAATGACGGTGCTGTGTCAGTGTGTGTGTGCATGTATGTATGTGCATGTAGGCTTGTACACTATGTACACATGTGTGTATGTGTATGATTTCAAAAGAACAAATAAAGAACAAAAGAAAAAAACAAATACATTGACCATTTTATAGATTGTTGGGATACAAATGGTAGACCCAAAAGGGTCTTAAGTCCCGCTAAATTAGGGCCGCCTATTACAAAATGCATATGTCGACAAAAATGTTTAACCAATATTAGGTACAACTGAACTAAAGAAAGTCTTAACTAAAACTTAACTAAAAAGAAACTAAGAAAGTGGATCACCATTGTTTACTACTATAAGTGTATTTATGCATGTATTTAAATACATGTGTGTGAGCATGCGTGTGTGTGTGTAGGTGTGTGTGTGATGACACTTAAACTTTGTGCAAATTTAGCCCAGTTTTTGTGTTGTTAAAAAATATTGTTGTTACTATGCCACTAAATGTTGACACCAGTGATGGCATTGGCGCCTGCAAAATAGCTTGGGCAAAATTTCTTACCCTAGGTTACAACAGATTCAATCTCAGACAGTTTGACGACAGTTACAGTTAACATGCTAAGTAAGCTGTACTGACTTTTAGTGCCTCTCTCTCCATCCAACTGTCAAGTTTTTTAAACTGTTCAAGCTTGGTGCAGGTATTACTTCTGGTAGCCAGTTCCAGTGTTCTACAATCCCCTGCCTGAATACGAATTTTTTAATGTCCACTCGCACCCTCCTATGATAAAATTTCAGACTGTGTCTTCTTAAATGTCTACTTGACAAAAGAAATGATGAAACAAATGGAGCGATAATTTTATTAACAAAATGGTAGCGTAAATTTCATCCTCGTTTTTTTAATAAAGCTGGTAACAATCTAAGCCAATATAACAAGAAGCTGAATTAATATGTTCGCGTTTTTACAACAGAAAATCAAATGATTCAAAAACATTTCTTCAAGACAATTGAGAACAAAAGTAAACAAGAAAACAAGACTTAGACATTTACCTCATTGATAAAATAAACGAAACTCAGTCAGCAGAGTGAACTGAATATTCAACTCAAAGTTCTTGCAATCAGAACAAAATATTGTTAAAATTTCTAGAATGAGCTAATTTTCGGGCAGAACCTGAATAACACGGAAATTAGTTACCACCACAAAAACTTCGACTAGAAAGTCACCGAAAATATATTCTCTAAGTATAATTTTTTTCTCTATACCATCATTTACTTAATGCATATCACACTTAAGTGGAGAAACAAGCATGCTTTAATAACAACTGTATTCAAATATAGAAAAAGAAAATAAATTTTAAAGATTGTAGCTTTGCAAAGATGCTTAGAGAAAAAACAAAAAATACTATGAAAATAATACAGAACTAAAAACTAATCAGGAGAAGTGGGGACTCACAATGAATTAGGCCTATTCAAAATACATGTACATTCAAAACGAGAGATAAAATTAGTAACTAATCACTAATGAAACGTTTACAATGTCATTTTCAGTCAGTTCTACTGGATAATTGATTAAAATAGTTATAAAGGAACTGCTTAAATGAAAAAGAATTTAAACAGTACACAATTAATTATACAGTTAGCTAATTATTGCATGCTAGTTAATTATAATTGAGCATTTTACATATCTCTGCAGAAAATTAAATGTAATGAGAAGTAGCAGCTGGCTTAACCAGTTAATGTAAAAATTGAGAACAGAAAACAATGCCTTTTTTAAACTGGATATTAGACCGAAAATTGTTCTAGACTGTTAATTTATTTACTACCGAGTTTTAAAAATTGTAGCACTTTTACTAGCTTCTTTGCAGGTGCTATATAAAAGTACACATAAGTGTCTGCATAAAGACATACATACACATATACATACAGATATACATACAAACATACACACATATATACATATGCAGATATATGTAACATGCATTCCTGTATTCTTACATACACATATGTTGTGTTGTTGGCTGTTGCCATTTTACAGATCTTCCAACCACAGGGCCATGCCTCTGAGGTTAGTTAATACAGGCATACTGAGTAAATTTAAGACAACTGGTTCCCTTACAGGTATAGAAGAAAACTGATGAATACGCTAAGGCAGAAAGCCATGAAAACTACGCCGCAAACGTGTCACAAACAGAAAATGAGCTGCGAGACCTAGTCAGAGAGTGACACTGGAGTCACAGATTAGCGCTAGAGGGATCATGAGTTTAAATAATCTTGTCCTACAACCACGTGAAAGTTTGCAGACTAACAGCAGAGCTTCACCAGCATAAACAAATAATAAATTCATAAAACAAGCTGCATAGTAAACCAATGAATTAGGCAATTTATAACAACATACAGGTGTACTGACTATAACTTGCACTGATCATAACTCCTTCCCCACAATATACACGTTGATCTAAAACCCATTCAAGCCTGTAAATCAAGCTAACCAATAAAACAACTGACCCATTAATTCATTCTGTCTCATTAACGCATGCCAATCCATTAACTCTTGCAGACTTGTAACTCCCACTCATTCGTTATTGCTGACCCATTAACTCATGCTGATGCAAACGCATTATTTATGTTAATCTGTTAAGTAATACTGATGTAGAATTTATGCCAATTCAGTAATTCATGCCGACCATAACTCATGCTGACTTGTAACTCATGCTGATTAGCTAATGCAGACCCATTACTTTATATCCGTTAAATAATGCTGATGTATAACTCACGCCAATGCATTAACTCATGCCAGTTCATTAACTCGTACCGTCCCATAACTCATCCTGACACAACGTATGCTAGCAATGGTGACAATACTAATTTACATTAGTAGTATTAGCTGTGCAGTAGCAGTAAACTATGCCTAATTTTAAGAACATAACAATGAAAACAGAAATAATCAGGGTGTGACTAGTGATAGACAGCAGTGGGGAAAGGCCTATAGGTAGACAGAAATGTATGGAGAAAATTAATCCAGTGGGAGATATTCTTAACCAGTGGGGGAAGTTCCCCCTTCTCCACCTACAAATTGCACCCTGGAATTAACAACAGACAGTTTTTGGAATATACTGTTGTACAGATAAAACTTTTTTGGGAAGATGGTAATCAAGGCAGAAACTATGATAACATAAGCAAATTTCCAAACCTTGATGGAAGCGCAATAGACTGGATATTGAATTTGGTTCAACTCAGAATCATCTGACTAGAAGATACCAATTAAACCAACATATCACTTTACCAGAGCATAAGAGAATTCTAAAGATAGTCTGGTGAGATCTCACCATTCAAGCCATAAAATAATCAGAGTTCACAGAAATGTGAGTTAATTCAGTTATTTATTTTCATACATTTATACAGAGCCTATATATAATGACAAAGCAACAACCAACGGCAGTAACAGTGTGTGAAGGACATGCTCAAAGTTCCTACACAGTTATCTTTACTGAGGAGACTTGAACCAGCAACACTCACAACACAGCATGAGGTTTAAGAGATAAGAATATACTTGCTACGCATGAAAAAGGTTAGCTGTAATTGCTTAGTCTTTAATTCACTGCAGCCAAATATAAAAGACCTCTAAATTCAAAGGAATGGGGCAAGGCAGGAATTTCAGTCAAGTTTAGGTATTAAAGGTTACACCTACAATTTGTTTCTCCAACAAACAAAGAGAAAATTTACCCATTCAATACTTCAATTAGAGGAAAGAAATTAACACTGGCTATTGGGTCAAACCGCTGCAGATGATAAGTATCTACACAATAGAAAGCAACAACCCAACAAGTGATATTGTTTCAACAACATTCATTCAAGTACAAATATGGCAACTTTCAAGCAGCAGGAGAAATTTAAGACAGTAACTGTCAAAAACTGATGGGCCAGTGGGAATAGCCTTCAGATGAACATGACTCAAAGAAGCTTTAAAATTCTTTAACAAATATATGTAACCTGGATGCACATTACTGCACACTTCTGTAAACTAAAGCTCTCGAAGACACATTCTTTGGGTTGAAAGACCTATCAGACGATGCTGCAAATCTGATGAAACCAACAAAACAACTAAACAATCATTTTTCCCTGGTTCCTGAACAAAGAATCTTTCATTTTGGGTTCCTGCCAAATGCCAATATTACAATAATAACATACTGGGATTTGAAATCTTTACAAGTTAAAGAAATGTTGCAGCAATACTCAGCATGCCTCAGAATCACGTTCCGGCGTGACTTGGCATGTGTTACAAATTTTCGTAACAATAATAACAATAACAATAACAGTAATAATAATAATAATAATTTTGTGCAAGTTGGGACTGAGTTTACATAGCCCTTGGGCGCATAGCACCTTAGGGCAAAATAATAATGCCAATGAGACAAAGAATTACAGTTTGGAATTTCCATACATACATGCACTGGCCAGCAACCAAGCTTAGAATTTTCTTATTTGATTAGAGTCACTGCAGTGCTAAATCTGCCCAAGAAACCTTCAAGCAATATATTCAGGAGTGCTGAAGCACTAAAGTATGGTAGTTAGACATACACATACATGATATCTGTACAAATCATTAGAAAAACAGTTTTCATAAAAATTAAGGGCTTGCATCTTTTTCTATTTCAAGATCACAGGCTACCAGTCCTTGCAAAATAAGAACTTCACAAAGCTGTTCAAATTTTAAGGCACCTAAGGTGATATTTGTACATTGCACTATAAACAAGCATGAGCCAATTTTAACATGAATATCAAAATACAACAGAAAACTTCTGCAAACAATATATATTGCTGTAGCAAATGAAAATGTAAACAAAAGTCAGTAGTTCGTTTACAACCTATTCACCGATTTTTATTGTGCCAGACAAAAATATAACAAACTTTTTTCTAGCCTTGCAGTTTGGTATCGAGTGAGACGAGAGTTTCTGCAATAAAAATCTGTAAAGCAGCTAAATAGGAAATTATTTAAAGGGTGCACAGGATTAGCAGTTATGAATACATACAAAATATCGGTCATTGCTGTTATCTTAGTTCAGTGGCACTTTCTATAAAAATGAGTACACCTATTCTACAGGTAATTCAAGCGTAAGGTTTAACAGGTGTAAATTCCACAACACAAGCATCCTCCCATTCTTCTCTCCCCTGTGAAAATGTCTTGGATTCAATGAGTTCGTTTCTTGCTACATTATTGGTTCTGTTTCCATTAGGCGGTAATTTCCATTACAGCTCCTTCCAAATCTTTCGTGTTTGTTCTTTACAATTTCCTAATTGGTATTGCCGCATAAAATTCTGTAATCTTATTTTTAAATCAAGTTGCTGAAATTCCTAAAAGATCTTCAATCAGTATACTTCCTGGCCCACAGCCGTTGTAAAGTAAGAAACTGAAGTGGCCTCGAGCTCCATTCATCTGCATCCATTTTGAATCATTACTTGGCCTACATAAACTGGTTTCCTGAAATCATTGCACTGACCTGAGTGCTCTGTAAATTTAGGTCCAGTGACTTTCAAAATCACTTCCTCTACATAACATGTACATTGCAATGCATGTTTTTAAAATAAAAACTGACAGGACAATCAGGTGTTAAACAATAAACTCCAACAAATTCGATTTTATGATACAAATTGGAATAGAGATTATTGAAATTTACATACAACTTGCTTAAAAACAAGAAAAGAAACGAAGAATGAAAATTTCTTCCCGAAATACAGAGTCTTTCTTTGACAATCAAGTCAAACAGTAAAAGTTTAAACTGACCGCTTCAAGCAACCAGAAACAAAGCTAAGCCTTTGCCGCTGGCATCACTCATGAAAAGAAGTGTTTCTAAGCTAGAAGAACTGAGCAAGCCCTGAGGATTGAGAAGCACATCAGCCTAAGAGTCTGAGAAGAATTCTTCAAGATGCCTGTGCATCACAGCCATGACGAGGTCAACGATGCATGAAGAACTGGTGCTCGGTGCCACATAACTGGCACCGACGACTCGCTGCAGGACTGAAAGAAATGGCGTCAGTCTCTGCTGCCAGCTCTCGGCCGCATTGTCCTGGCACAGCAAATGCAGTGCCTGGCGTAAATTCCACAGCAGCTGTAGCAGAGATCCAAGACTGACCTCCTGAGATTGTCTCAAGTTAGGGCTGCACACAGCCGCAGCAGCATCACCTCCGCTCTCTGACAGCACCGATTTCACACAAATGGCATCTTCTGACTCGCCATCCTCTTTAGTCAGCAGAGGCTTTGGCTTTGCTGAAGCATCCAACTCTTTAGAAAGATGATCGCATTCTTGATGGCTGACTGGACTCCAGGATGAGTCCTGTGCATTTGTAATGGCAACTTTTGAATGAGAATCATCGTCTTTGTGTGACTGTTTTCTGATCTCAGCCTTTAAATCGATGCCCGTACTCTTGGAACTGCTCACTGTCAATAATCTCTCTGGTGGTCTCCTATCTTTGTTGATATGCCAAAGCACCACAGCCTCTGTCAGGGCCTCCTCAAATGTTGAAAATCCTCCATCTTTCTGGTTCTTTGCCAATCGCTCACAGAACTTGATGGCCCAGTCTTCAGTTGATGACATCATCCACTTGATTTTGCCAAGTACGTCCACCATGCTCTCCGGTATATGACGCTGGAATACGTCCTGTGTTACAACTACCTGCGGCCGGAGGTACGAGTGAAGAGATGCCAGGGTTTCCTTGGGAAACCCAAGGAAGTAGTTGTTGTTATGACGCTCAAGCCACACAAAGAGTTGCTGTGCCACAGGCATTTGCCGTGGCAAAGGCACAAAGAGAAAGTCGTTAGAGGATTCTACATGTCTTGGTGCCACTGCTGCCTTTGGTGATGGCATCATAGTCAGGCTGCAGCCAGTGTCCCCAGCCACAGAAGCAGAAGAGGCAGTTCCATCACAGCTGCCTCCCATGGATGGAGAGTTGTCAAGGGAACGTGAAACACGGCACATGTCACTGGGAGGAGCATCACTTTGTGAGAACACCCTTGGAGATGCGCCCTCAGAAAATGATCTGGCGAGAGGACTGCTATGGCTCGAACCCTTCCGCAAATGTTCAAAAGCACGAGCGTTCTGTGTGCAGGAGTGACCACCATTGTGAGGTGATGGTGAGCTTCCATTCTGCATCGACATCAAACTGCCATTCTGCAGAGAAGGCAGGCTTCTCTGAATCGACATACGCTGGTCCTTCACGCGAGTTCGTCGCTGGATTTTTCTAAATCCAAATTTGTTACACCTGGTCTCTGAGGCCAGCCCAACACCTGGAGGCTTTGCTGGAACCGTATTGCTATTCAGGTCCATCTGCCACTTCACAATGTTGTGCATGCGATATTTGCCAGAATATTCGCGCCAAAGTCTGCCAGCTTCGAGTTTTACCTCGCATAGACTCGTAAAGCCACCCTCGCTAGCCGGAAGTGATAGTTTCTTGCGAAAATCCTGTGCCCATGGTTCTGTTGATTCCATTGCAAATTGGAGGTTTGAGTCATACTTCATAGCATTACGATGACAGTATTCCTTATAGATCTCTGGTGTCACAACCATCTTTGGTCGAACAAGTGGATCAAGCTTCTCAAGCGCAGCCTCATCCCATCCCAGAAAATAGTTGTTTTTGTGACGTGTTATAGTAATCTGGACTTTATCCATCAGTGACATGTTGTGGTCAGAAAAGCTTGGAAATAAGAAGGAAAGTCCCCTCTCTGACCGACGATACTCTGTGTTCATTTCATTTCGGCTGCTGCTGCGCATCTTGGAAGACTTCTTGAGAGGTGCCATGTTGTCCAGACTAGAAGCAGAAGAAGCAAAGTTCTGAGAGGCCGAGCCAAAGGGGTAGATCGGGTGGTGGAGTCCTGGTGAGTTTAAAGAAGAATCCAAGAAGCAGGACATTGGATTGGTATAATATGCAGCCATTGGCAACTGGTACATCAAGGGTCCGATTTGCGAGACATTCCAGTAGGGCATGGCACTGGTAGGTGTTGCACGTCTCAGGCTGGACTTGGCATCTGCATCTCGGTTCACTTCAGATTTTACACTGGCTTCTGAGGGCGATGATATTCTTGTTGCAAAGTTGTTGTTCTGCTTTTTTTCTGACTCATCTAAGATCTTTTTTGTAAGATTAATAACCGCAGAGCAGTCATTTGATGAATGACATTGACTGCTTGCAACATTTTCCTCAAAACGATCAGAAGTTCTTGAGTCAAGTACTTTGTGAGGCATTTCTTCTTTCATTTTCTTACAACTTGGTTCTTCAAAGTCTGTTGTTGGTTTATGTCTCTTTGACCTATCATCAGCGACTTCTCTTGTGTTGCAAATATCTTCTTCATTGTCATCCGGTACACCTTCATCTTCTCTCAGGACCCCATCCTTCCTTTCATCCACATCCTCCATAGCACTTGACCTCTGCACTGTTCCTAAATCGTCCCTGATGGTTGGCTTTCCATCACTCTCCCTTTCTCCATCTTCTGATAGTGCATCTGAGTCTGTGCAGAGTGCATCGTAGCATGGTCCAGACAATGTTATGCACTGCTCATTCTTTGTATTTCCCATGGCACCCTTTGTATTAGCAACCTTGGCATCGCGATTACGTAGATTTGGGTGTCGAGCCTGGTGACTGCGGTAATGTTCACTATATTTACGCCACAGCTCAGCAGCTACAATCTTGGCCTGACAAAGACCTGCAACCAAACAGCACAAAGCTTCAAGAGAACCTTACCACAGAAATTATTAATATAAGCGATGACCTGCCAGTGCTTTTCAGACTACAAAATGTTGCAGGAAAAATAACAATCAGAACATAGTGCTATGGCGCAATTTCTATAACAATGAAAAGAAAACTGATGATATTTAATATTTACATATCATAATAAATATATTTATATAAAATAAATGTTTTTCTGTGTTTTTGCATCAGTTTGGTGAACGAAAGATGTACATATGCTGCATATAGTTGATTCAAGCAAAGTATAGGTATAGTGCTCATTTCCTTTTCCTAACACCTGAGCAAAGTCCTGATCACAGGTCTTGTACATGTATGTGGCAGCTACCAAATTACAAGATTTAAACCTAAGACGACTGCGCGTAAACAACTTGCCAAAGGATCAAACTCGGCTAAATTTAGCAGGTGAAGCCACCTACTTAGCCCTAAGTTTAAATCAGATGCTTGATCATACGTCTGCAAACTGTGAACGGCCTGTTTCTAATTTGTCTCTCACCAGTAAATCCACCCTCAGTGGAGGATTTTGCCAGATTCTCCCGAAACTGCTGAGCCCAGGATGCATCAGACTGCAAGCAGTACTTCAGCTTTACATTACGACAATACTCACTCCTACAAACAAACAACACAGTGACATTATGACGTTAATGTGACAAGTCTAGACTAGACTGCTTTTAAAAGAGAAAACTGTCAAAAAAATTGATAGAAAATGTCAAAACAGTTTTGCAATTGCTTTAACAAAAGTTGTGACAGTTTCAGCGCAGACTAACGTCACAGCTTAACACTCACAACAGATTGCTATACAAGTGTCACAGAAACTGCAGTGCCAGTGCAACTGTCACAACATTATTTTAAAGATAGCCTGAAAATATCACGGCAGCTTCACTGTCACTGGCCACGTCACAGACAATAGCATCAATGTCAAGTTTATTACTGTATCACAAAATCTGCTGTAACTCTTACAAGGACAGTCAAAACAAAGACACTGTCATAAGATCATCTGTTAATTTCATACAACGTAATGTAACCTATATCAACCGTGTGACTTCTGTGTAGCCACTACCTATAATGCATTTATCAGGCAACACCCTAAACTTCTGACAACAAGCCTTTCTGCCTGTTTGCATAACAGTCCGTCTACCTGCCTATTTGCCAGCCTTCTACTTGTCTGCATGTATGTTTAACTTTGTAACTGCCACAGGTCTGTCTGATTGCCCCCCTGCATATCATTATCATTTTCCCTCACTGCCTGCCTGTGTATCTGCTTGCCCTGCCTGGCTGTTTTCCTGCTTGTCAGTCTCCATATGCTCTGCCCTCAGTGTCTGTGTATCCTGCTTTTGTCTGTTTATCTATTTGCTGTCCGTCTGCCTGCCTCCATGTCTACCTACCTGCCTCTCTGTTTGCCTGCCTCTCTGTCTGTCTGTCCGTCTGTCTGGCTGATGTTATGTGCTGTGTTGTTTCTCTCAGTCCGCTTCTCAGTGGCTGCTTTTCTAGTGTGATGTCTGCTTACATTGTTGCAAAGGCCTCAGACAAGGAGCACTTTCATCAACAATATTCTTCTCGTGTCTTTCTCAAACACATAAATTGTATCATTCTAAGCGCAGAAGACTCAGCAGATCCTTGTGATGTTTTACGATGCCAGGAATTCTTTCTTGGCAATAGATATATTCCATATCACCATCACCACCACCATCACCAACATCAAAACACTTGTGCAACTATCATCATCATAGTCATCACCACCACTCCAACCCCAACACTCTACTCATCACCAATACTTTTATCATCTTCATCATCACCCATTGCCACTCTCATCATAAGGCCAATCCAATTCCATTGGTATCAGTGCACTGATATCTTCACTGACAGTCTAAACCACCTGACAACTGGTTCACCAAGATAAACGTTTCCTTATTTAGGAAGACAACCCTTCCATTTTTACATGTACTAAGACAACCTGTACTGTCTTTACCAAGACAACCTGCTCCTTGTTTACCAAGGCAACCCCTTCTTTATTTACCAAAGCCACCTGTTCCATGTTTGCCAAGACATCCAGTTTACTAATGAATATCAGTGTGTGGTAGATACAGCTAGTCTAGTTAAGTGTAGAAATCGATTTCGCACCTGTTCATGTGTAGTTTGTAGATGTCTCGGGTGATGATGGAAAGGGGTCGGAGGATGGGATCGATGCTTTCCAGTTCAGCTTCCGTCCAGTCCACAAAGTACTTGTAGTCATGTCGGGCAACCCAGATCTTGGCCTTTTCCAGAAGGCTCATCTGTTCATCCAGCGGAGGAAAGAGGAATCGGATGCCAACCAGCTTCTTGTGACTTCCCCACTGCATCTTAAGCACATCCGCTGTTCATACAAAATAGCAGTCACTGAACTTTAAGGCTACTCATCAAATGGAAAATGGCTACATGGTCTTGCCCACACCTTACACCACTGTTCAGTTGGTTTGAATTCTTGGTTTGTCATTCGGTTGACTCATTGTCCAATTCTGCTACAGGTTGTTAACGACCCCTGACGCTCTTGTCTCATACCTCAGATTCACCTTTACTGACCTGGGATGCATATTAAGTGCAGTAAATAAAATAAATAAATCATGTTGATGATTATGATAGATTGATGACATTGAAGTGGACTGATAATGCTTAACGATATTTAATTAGCAGTTGCTGCTTCTACTGCTGCAACTACTGCTACTGCTGACCTAATCCAATCCTGAAACTTCTATAGCACCACTATCGTAACATACTTAGGCATCAATCCATGACTGCTTCTAAGCAAAAAAACAGCATTCCGAAATCATAATCCTCAGACTGAAACCAGTTGAGATTCACGAGGCCCTAGAGACTAGAAGATAGGCTGTAAAACATGAGCAATCTGAAGATATGATGTAGCTCATTCGACAGCTAATGCCCAACATTTACCTGATGGGGTTATTGTTGGGTTCACCATGCCTCCACATTCACATTTCTGTGTGACTTTGCCGTATTACAAATTTTTGTAATGATTACAGTAATAACTCAAGTTTCATTTGCATACTTACTAACTTACTTACTAGCACATAATTTTTTCATCATCTGCAAATAAACTAACATAGAGTAACATTAATACAAATGATAAATATCTGCGTTAGTTTTTAGAGGCTGTAGTATAAAAATACTTTGCCAGGAATAACTATGACTGCAAAGACCTGTTAGGTAAGCAAGAATTTATCAGAATGCTCACATATGGTTCCCTGGTCAGCTGCAGAGGATGATAACACGGGTGCCACGCTGGTCAGATCAACGGGATGATCTCCATCTACTTCGATGTCTCCATCTTCGACCGAGCTGTCCCTGCTCACAACAGAAGCTGTGTCCCTTGTAGCTGAGGCCGTGTCCCTCGTGATGACAGATCCGGTGCTGGCCGTGTCCATTGGACTGACCTCAGCACACCGATCAGTGAACTGTGTGTATGGCCTTAGACCATACCAACCAAGAACTTCCTCAAAAGTATCTTGTGCAGAGACCTGCAATGAACAAACAATAACAAATAGACATAAACCATCAACACACACTGGCCTGAGCGCACAGTGGCAAAGTAGCCAAGTGACAGAACTGACAATTCCTGACACCTGTAATATGAAATGTAGCCTGATGTATTTATTATGTAACTGGAGATTTATGTACACCCTTTCATGCAACTTTCAAAGGCATTTCAGACAAATGACAAGTATAAAGTCTAAAGGAAGACTTTCCCTTTATCTTGACACAGGCTTCCATCGTATATGCATACTGTTGCATTTGACTCTGTTCAGCATACATTTCAAAACTATTTTAAAACATACTTGTTTAGAACAGTTAGATAGCCATGTGTGCTGCACTTTTGACAGGTACTTAGAAAATGGCTATACCAGAAGGTGCTATATCACCAGGTAAGTATATCGATACATACCTACATAAGGTAAGGTAAGACAAAGTAAATGCTCAATTATTACACATTACACACATCACCTAACATGCGGGTATGCGGCTGTTCAGTGGTTAGCAGCTGTACGGTCAACCTAGATCTTGAGGTTGGGTCCTCTAATCTCAGCCAGAATAGACACATATTTTAAGATTTCTCTTCCACCAGTGTTCTGCTGAAGGCTACTGCAGCTTGCACGGCAACTGCAATCCATTCCATCACCCTTACAAACTTTCCTTATATGTTACATAACTTCACAGTGATCTGTCAGTTTTATATTAAGCATCCTGAAACTTTTCTAGTGCTGGACTCATGCACTGATAGCCAAATACATTAGCAATCTGCAACTGTGTCAAAAGAAGATGGCAGATTGTTTGCTATCTGAGCTTCCTCTGAACACTTTGAAATCACACATCAAAAAGACTTCAGAATTCCTGTTTGGCAAGTATCAAGTATCAAGTGACAAGTATCAACATTCAATAACAGATAAGACTGGAGAGGGCTGACCACTTACATAGTTCTCATGCAGAGGCCAAGAAAGTGAAATTGCTAAAGACTTCTGTTGCCAACCTTCTTGATTACATTAAATCAGTATAAAAATTGAATGTAATGTGATGTAATGCAATTTAATATTGAACATTTATATAGCACCATGTCAAGAAACTCCTTAAGCAGCAGTGTTTCTGACCCAACACCAATCTACCATTGAACAAGATGATTTCAGCCTTCAATAGAATAAATACAGGGAAGACTCACAAGTCCTAGTCTTAAGTTTCTTGATAACCCATTCCAAAATGAAATTCGTTATTTAAACAGAGTATCTGAAATCATTTAATCACAAGCACTGCATTTAAATTCACTTTAATTTATGCATTGCCTTCTGATGCTATAGCAAACAACATTAAAGTTAAGCAGCTACTGGCCAATTAGAGCAGATGTCAAATGTGGTTGGCTGATCATCATCTCAACTCCACCCACTTGGTAAAAAGGCAGACCGACTTCCGGTAGCCACGGGATGACCTTCTGATTCAGGCTGTGTGACTGCAATCAGTCAAGATAAGATGATCTAAAGTTTACTATGAGAAGCTAAAGACACCAGACCAAACAAACATGTACTAGGAAGGCATCACGCAGACGCTAACAGATGCCAAAGAACGAACAGTCTAAACAAAGAGATCATAGACTGAGCGACTACAGATCAGAGTGAATCACAGTCAAAGATAACGAAGATCACAGTCAATCACGACGACAGAGCATAAGATCACAGTAATCAAGGTAACAAGTAATAAGATTACAGTCAAGCAAGATAACAGCTGTTGATCAAGATCCACACCAATTAACAGTCGAGATCTTGTGATTAACAGTAATAATAATAATAATAATTAGAACTTCTAATGCGCCGGTGTCTAATGCACAAGGCATCAACCGATGGCACACCAAAGCCAAGCCACGATCAGGCCAATATCCAGAAGGTCAGTCCACAGGACAGAGAGGCAGCCTACAGTGGATAAGCAATTTGAAAAATGTAAGTTTTAAGTTGAGAACGAAATGACAAAAGCGACTGAGCAGAACGAACAGACACAGGGAGGGAATTCCAAAATTTAGGTCCAGCAACTGAAAAAGCCCGTTTATCCATGTAAATAAATAATAACAGAAGACAAGAATCATGTTCAACCATAACCAAAGCTTATAAGCAGTCAGTCCGATGCAGGTTATGGAAGATCTAAATAACAGCACATCCCACACAGTCCTATTCAGGTCTCTGGCGCTCATAATCTGCTAGAGGCAAATAATGTTCCAGGGCAATTTTCAACAAGTCACCGAAAGCCTGGCATCTATCAGTCATCACAGCAATGTACAGTAGGCACAGCTGCCTTCTTGGCTATCTCGGAAACAAAATGGACTACATGCAGGCCGTTGAGCATGCCCAAAACCTGTTAGATACAGAGGAGGAGCCTTGTGTTATGTAGTGGGAACAACTCCAAAGGTTCCTTTGAGTCTTCATCCAGTCTTTGATCCCAGGTAGCCTTGGGTTAGGATCAGGATCACTGTCTTCTCCACACATCATAAAAGGGCACTAAAAGACAGGCCTCATGATAGGCACCTCTGGTCATGAAACTAACCATGTCGACCGACCAACTTCCTTTCAAAACAAACAGCCTGCAGCGCTGCTCGCTCAGTCCGTCCGTCCGTCCGTCCGTTCGTCCGTCCGACCGCTCTTTGGTCTAGTCCACTTTACCACAACCAACTGGTCTATAAAAAGCAAAAAAATCTTTTCTGCCTGTGGATTCCTAACATTCGTAACAAGAAAGTCACCCGAAAGTCACTGCAGCATCAACATTAGCTGAATGTCAACTTCAGAGCTAGCTCAACAGGGGCAGGGTCGGACCTCATCCCCAGTATGCAGTCTTGATAATAGGGCCATTCAGAGAGGACCATGTTTAACTTCCACGTGGAATACTAGGTTATTCTGGCACACATAACACATAGCAACAGGGAAACCAGAATCATCGTCATCAGCAACAGCAGCTGCAACAGCATGTTCCTAATGCCAGATATGAGGTGATGGGTGTTAGTTATACTCTAGTACACTCAAAATCTACAGCATCTTCAAACCAATTCATTAATTAATGCAATATAAATGTCTGATTAATAATTAATAATAATAACAACAACAACAATAATAATAATAATTAATAATAATAATTAATAATAATACGATATCACTCTCTGCCAGGGCTTCAATAAAGTCCTGAAGGACAGTCTGCTCCATTCCGATGTGCCTAAGTTAGGCACTTTGTATGAAGGAACTTTGGCTTTGCTCTTCAAACTATATGCAAGAACTATAATAAATAATAATAATAATAATAATAATAATAAATTTTAAAAATAATAATTATTATTAATATTATATCAGCTATAGGTATGAAGAGAAAGATAACTTCTTCATAAAAATTACCCTGGAAATCACCTGAAACATATATCTATTTGTGTGGTGTACATGTGTCGTCATCCATTTTTTTACCAGAGCTGTGGAATTTATACAGTTCATGCAGTAGAATTTCCTCAGTAGTTAAAATATTCCACATATCAATTTCAAAAGAGCAATCAACTTAAAAGCATAAAAATTATATTAAAACTGGGTTATTTATTTGGACGACTTCAGGTGTACAACAGGGACAAACAGCGCGATCTTGACTCCTATAGATGATATCTTCGTATTCCAACAGGGACAGATTATAAATACAAACAATTTTTTGACATTGGTTGTCATGTATCTAAACAGTGATGGGATTTACAAACTGATGAAGCAAAACACACTCGATTTTGATGTCATGGCTATAAACAAAGACCAAATATTCTAAAGAAAACTGTTAAATTTATGACCATACAAGGCATACATGCAACAGTGGACAGGCAAGCAGGCAAACAGGCACATGGACAGAAAGAAAGCCAGATAAGTAGGCACACAGACAGAAAGGCAGACAGAAGGCAGGTCAGAGAGAGAGGAAACCAGACAGACAGATACTCTGACCAACCGCCGGACCAGACAATTAGGGAATATGACAAGCAGATCTTGCCAGATGCCAGACAAATGCATGAGTGTTAGAACGCCCCCACGGAACCTATCAACTGCACTTAATACACCTTCCAAATAAATGACGAAGTTCTGAGCTTCTCTGAATAACATGAATGAGATGATCATCTCTGATGATAAAAAATCTCTCAGCAACCCATTAGCAGTCTGATAAAGCATCTTAATATCACTTAAGCCACTCTGCTCACTGGAGGCTTCAAAAAAGTTGGAATCTGCACCTGATCCTTCAGCAAAGCTCTCCTGTTTTCCTCATATATAGAAGGAGTGAAAAGATTGCACTAGATCTCCCTGAAGATTAATTTCTTACCGAATAACCACCACCACCTCCTGTGTAGTCGTGGTCCTGTTTTTCCCAGGTGTTCTCTCATTCAATTCATCGCATTTAATTTCGGAGGAATAGGTCGGACTGACTGAGAGGATGATGACAACGATGAAATGGACGGCGTGACAGCGAAGCAGTTGGTGACACATGGGGAAACAATTGACAATGTACAGCGATGACATGACATTTCAGATCGATGGACTGACGAACAGACGTCACATCAAGCAACGGCCACACAGTTCAATAACTCACACCTGCGCCTCTTCAATGAAATCCGTGCTCCAAACAGGGTCACCAGATCGATACGACCTCAGGCCCACACACCGTGACGTTTAGCTAATTTGATTGAAATGCATTCAGTCATTGAGCTATAATAGCTACACGTCATGTCTAAATGACGGAAATAAATGGTAGGAAGGGATATGTAATGAAATCACACAGCCTGAAGGCTATGATATCAAAAAAGGGGTCTACAAACAGACATCCTTATCCTGTAAATACACCTCTCCTCCAGCAAGTCGGCATTACTCTTACGGAATGTGATGTGATGTAATGGGACTGGCCATTTAGAAGGCTCAAAACATATTTAGATTATTTTGCAGTCGCACAGTTTAGGCCATACAGTACCTTAGGGTAAAAACCACTAGTTACAATTTACGGGCTGCTTCATTCTCGTGCACCTATGCATTTGTGTACAGTTGCTGGTCTCTCCATCTGGAGCTCTCTACCTCCTTATGTTTGCAACTCTCCTACTGAGGCTGTCTTTCGCTCTAACCTTAAAACTTACCTCTTCCAGTCTGCTTATGGTTCTTAATACCTCACATAACCTGGCTACAAGTGCATTTCTGAACTTGTAAGGAGGGCATTAACAAATTTTAGTTTTGTTGTATTGTATTTTATTGTATTACATTATGCAGTATCATCTCTTTACAGCAATATAGCAAGTATAATCCACTTTGACCACCCACTGACTGTCAAATCCTGGATCCAAACTAATGTAACCTAATTACTTCTATGCACTGTTATCCTACTGCACGAGACATCAATTGACAGCCGTTTAATTTGAAACCATAGTAAAATCCTAAACTCTTCAAGAAGCCTTGTTGAAATCCAAAAAGTCAGGGAAACCTGAAGACAGTGGGCTAACAATTTATAAGACTATCTTACTGTTCAAATGTCTGCCAGAATGAATAAAAAACTGAAATATTGTTATTGCTCAGTCCTACTGTTTTTCTAAGCAATCAAGACATTTCTGTTGCTCATCTGAGGATTATAGACCTGTTGTTGACATACATGAAAGTGCAGTCATATTGCTATCTCATCAAAGAACACAGTCCTAGTGCTATTGCTCACTTGTGAAGACAGCCCTACTGGCATTGTTCATCTATGAATACAGCCTTATTGCAATGAATTACATTGAATTATATACTGAATTTCCAATACTTTGGATATATTTGCACTCAACAGGCAGGACAGGGGTGGGAGAACTTTCCAGCAGCTATCTTGAAGGATGCTATATAAAAATTGCACTACCTTACCATTACATCACACTACCGGTACACTAGGTGTGTTAGGGCAAGCAAATACCACATCCTTTTGCAGTATCTCAGTAGTATGTGGTTAACACACACCAAGAAAGCAGTAAAGCATTATACCTGGTGATACAGTATGTTTGTATTTGAGTGAAATAAAACCTCATACACCTCGACCTGTTTTGACTTCACTGGCTGATTTCTAGTCAACTTGATTATTGTAATTCACTTGTCACAGGTGTTAAAGGGCCAAAATGAAAGCCTCAGAAGTCAACAAATCATCCTTGTACAAAAATCATAATAATACTAGCTCCTGTTTAAAATTGATCCGACAGTATCACATTTGAGTCAGCCAACCTATCTCTCACCCTTGCTTGCTAACCCCAGACTTTACTCAATCACCACACACTTTGGTGAGTTTTGTGATACTGGGTTTGCTATAGCGGAATTCGAAATACCTGGGCACACAGTTTCCTAAGTCAGGCTACCAGTTCTGTTGTTATACCAGTTTTCTGACACTGTATGTTTGTATGTAATCAGATACCTAATACAGTGTCTGCTAAGGATCTCATAAATCTATGCTAGCATAGGATAGATATGAAACTGATGTTTTTCTAATTGGATTTTGACTGGCTCCATCCAAAGAACTATGATTACAGCAACTTCATGAGGTTCTTAAAAGGTGCTATATAAAGAGCTAGATACATACATACTGTGTGATTTAACTTCAAAGTGACCATTAACTGATGCCTTGTGTGTAATGATACCGGCACTATATAAGACTGTTGATTAGATGAGATTAAGATAATGATTATTTCTAATGCAGGACTGGTTGCAGCTGATGCAGCTGTGCCAGAAAGTGCAGATGACCCACTTGCACTCAAAGGATGCACTTAAACAAGCACAAAAATATTCAGTACATCTGAACTGAGAAGCTGAGAAGTAGAGGTTATCTTTGAACCAAAGTATACAACTTTGACTTGGATAACAATCAAATGGAACTATAAACCATCAATTGATGGTACCATCAAACACTACTCCAAGCATCGAGTCTAATTTAATCTGTAGATTTTGTGAGCCCCATTATCAAAACACAATCAAGGGTTGCTTCAAAGTAAATGCATAGTCCCTGTATTTATGTGTGTATCTGAATATCTATATAGCACCTTTTAAGTACGCTTCAAAAGAAGTACTTAAACGGCATCATATTATTAATCATAATCCTTCCCACCAATCATCCAGTCATGATCCACACGGTCATAACATTCTGTCAGAAGTTGTTAGTACTACATTTTTTACAGTTAGCATCAAGTCTCTATCTTACCAAAACATCATGTCAATAGCATCATAATCAACCATAGTCCTTTAAATGGAGTCTTATGACTAAACAATCTCAGCTGAAGCACAGATGCAACCATAGTAACCCGTAGATAACTTTTTACTACAGGTTTTCAACCTTTTCACAACAGACAACCAATTTCATTTGAAGCACTACGATTCATTTCTCCAGTTTTAATACAACAGTGAACCTTGGAACAATTATCACTGAGCTACATGTGAAAAAGTTATCTAATTTTCTACATTATGAGATGAATATTGAGTTTTATCAGCTTGTTACATTACATGATATTTGCCAACTGCAGTTTTGTACATTTTCAAACAGTTCAGAATCCACACAGCAGGTTTATCATTTAATTCTGGGCCAAGTCGACTAGACCATTTAGAAGCCAGTTTTATTAAGGTAGCACCTGAAGACAACAAATTTAATCATAGCACCATTAGCTGATCTGCTAGTGGTGCATTTCCAGTTCAGCTCAATATCCGCTAGCGTATCACTGTAAATGTAAGTACGCCAGACTTAACTACCAGAAATGGAACGCTCTTACATACTTGTAAATTACTTTATCATCATCAACATTTTCTTAGTCATCCTACATCGTCGTCATCGTAATCATCGTCGTTATAAATCATTACCTTCATCCTGAACATGAAATTTTTACGATATGGTGTGATACGGATATCCAAAGCAAAGGGCGTATACACCTAGACCAGTCTTATCAGAGACAGCAGACACCTGTCAATCTGATCTCCAAGAGTGATGTAACTTTGTAGGAATATCGCAGTATCCAGCCGGAGAGACTTCCTCCTACATCACCTGTCAGGAAAACTAATAAACAAACTTTAAAATGCTGAGATTCCAAAATTCCTGTACACTCAGTCATCGAAACCCTCGATAGAAGAATAGATCCAGGCGTAATTGTTACGTCACCGTAAACAGAGGTTGCATTTCCGATGGAGCCAAATCGAAAATCCCAGAACACACAAACAATTTATTTCGTCTTCGGTCACCTTCTCGACAAGAAAAGTTTAGACAATGAGCACGCGGACACCGAAGCCGATTACCACTAACCGTAATCTGTGCGACGTTTGACAAATGTTTTGACGTGACAGCAGCATCCAATTGCGCGACAAAGGCGCAACTGGCGCCAGAGGGCATCGCGCTCAACATCGTCGTCTGGTTTCTACTTTGAAATCGGAAATCTCCAAATCGAAGCGTCACAGATAATCCCGCTTAAGTTCTCCGCACGGCGAGATTCTGCAGTCAAATGACAGCGAACAATACCATGACACAAGTTCACGAGACAATGTGCTTCGGCCAAGAGCGAATAATTTTACGAATGCCTCTCACTTGCAAAACACCATCGGCGATTAGCATACAATACGGCGAGGCCTGCTCGCAAAAGATTAGATGACATGGTTTGTCACACATTATTACATGAACAATCAATGCTGCATCTGGCACGACATGTGAGTTCGGAGTCACACGGATGCTAGTTCAGAACTGATCGTTAAGCTTAGAACGGCCACGAACCGGACAAAGAGACCTGAAAGGTATAATCTATCACAATAGGTGTATCAGCCAAACGGCAAGTCGATATAAACGAAATCTAACACCTTTGTGGTTTTGAACGTTGTTGTTTGTTTAGCGAAGGAGGGAGGGAAAACCCTCGATGATCCGACAGCAGGCAATTATTACGGAGTGCCTTTATCAGTCTCTGATTTTATAAAAGGCAGGGCACCAGCGTTTAGAAAATGGTAGCAAATGTCGTCAAAGTGTAAAGAGAAACTGGAGAAAATCACTTAATAGGTTCTGCTACCGCATAATAATAGGGCCTATCAGAAAGGCCCCGCTAATTTAACACTACAGGCCCATTTATGAGGCGATTGTAGATTTAAAAAATCAATAGCAACTTAACATGCGGGCTTTACTTCAAATGCTTTGTCACGTTCGACACACACAACCATAACGACGGAGTGATTGTGCCTATTATAAGAAACGCGGACTGATTTTTATTGCATTTCAGTCACTTGATGAGCCACGTCCCATGTATACAGAGAACCTGATGTTAAACAGTGATTTTAAATTCCTGCCTAGATAAAACGTCTTTAGACTACACAGCAGACTGCACACTAAAATGTAAGGTAATGCAGATTTCTTGTGAGGTGTCATCAACAGCCGCCATTGTTCTTTGAATCTAACATTTTATTGCTCGTTTTTTTTAAAATACCGTATTAAAGTTACTTCCATTACCGTGGCTAATGTTGCTACTGCTGCTACTATGACTACTGCTGCTACTATTACTATTATTATTACTACTGCTAATATTATATTCTGTATTTATGAAGCGTCACTGTTTAATGACTAAGCGTCAATGGGTGACGCTGAGCAGTTGTGAGTGAAGGACTTGCCCAAGGTCTCTATGCAGTAACCGTCTTAGCAGATGCTCGGACCTCTAGGCCTACTCTCCACATTACATGACGAGCGCTGTATCCAATCGGCTGTCGTGGCCCGCGACCAGACATTCACAAAAGTTGAAAAGTTTAAGCTGAATTCTCTGATTTGCCCAAAAATCGGATTTTCACTTTCCGAACTCTAATTTTACAACAAGCACTGTTAAACACAGGCATGAGTTATTATTCAGTGAAACAAATTAGGTTTATAAATGCAAACGAAACTGTTAAAGTCGATAATGAATGGCAACCAGGTTACTAATAAGACAGACGATGGCAATTATAAAGCTCAGATATGATGCTGGGACATTCGAGCGTGGGGCATATTTCGTAAAATGTCTTCTCAACGCCATCACAGAGACGCAAAATCCTGAGAAGCAAGGTTGAAGCCAGCCTCCAATTTCAACTCCCTAGTCAAGCGTGGGACCAGCTAATTAAACTGGTACCCCAGGGATCAGAAGTCACCCATGCAGCCATTAAAACGCACAATAAATCCCCCACGGGGTTAGACAGGACGAGGCTGACACTTTCAGTCTTTCACCCACCTCTGCCTCCCTCCCTCCCTCTCTTTGGGGTGGGGTGACAGCGCAGGTCCATCTGCCAACCATCACCTCTAGCTTTGTCACCACTCCTGTCACTCGGAGCAGACGCAACCAAACATGCAGAGAGACAGACAAACAGACAGCCAGCAGACTTTTGTCACCAACCGTATAGCACTGAACCAGTTGTTACCAAAGATCATTAAACCTCGCAGGATTGGATTTTGTAACTGAAGACCTCTTGCACCCGCTGCCTGACTAAAGTTACATCCTCTTTTCTCTCCCCTCCCCTACTCCTCATCTTCATCCGTCTTCAGCCAGGGCAGCACCCGGCAGCTGAGGCAACTCCTGCCGCTGTAACCGGCTGCAGATATAAAAACTTAAGACGGCGGCGGCGGCGGCGGCATGAAGCTGACTTAGGATTCAAAGAAAACTGAATTTAAGGGCCATAGGTGTCAGTCAGGCTGTAAACACGCCGCACAGCAACAAGTGCAGGGGTCACGAAAAGGTCAACTGACTCAGAAAATAGAGCAGCAAAAAATATGACGGAATATCATCACAATGCATGTTACAGCACCAACGAAATATATGACTTATATAGAAACACACACACACACATATATATATATATACACACACATATATATACATATATATATATATATAAAACGTATAGCACTATAAATTTGTATGCATGGACCTATGTTTCATAGATACAAGTCGCGCCATAAATACATATAAATAGCCTATAGCAGTAATATATATATATATATAAGACCTAGACCTATCTATATATATATAAATATGTTATGTCTAAATTGTAATCATATAAGCAGCTGTAACCTGTAAATATCACTTGACGAAGTAAACAGTTGTAACTGAATCCAAAGCAGTTACAGCCACTTGGCAGAACGTAACACCTGCACTGAGGCCTCCTTTTATACAAGTGAACCTCTCTCCCCAAAAATCGAAGGCCTGATTATATATATATATATATATATATATATATATATATATATATATATATATATATATATATATATATATATATATATATATATATATATATATATATATATATATATATATATATATAATATATCAGAGGTAAATTACATAAACGTCTGTATTAAAATGCCTCACTAATTATAGTAATTCATTTAACAAGAAACACAACAAGACTTTAATAGATAATTGACCTAAAGTTTTATATGTTAAATGCTTGGTTTGTAACGGTACTTGACATTAACAAGACACATTACGAGGGTTAATTACAAGACGGGTGGTAATACGGCTGTTGTAAAGGGGTGGTTAATGCAGTAAGACATGTTAGTCAACGTTTCAGGGCAGAAGTCGGACGAGTTTAAGCAGCCACCCATGTTGTCTGCAATTACTTTGAAAGGATTTTGTGAAACTTTCAATTAGTCTTCGAACTCAGGTCAGCCTGAAGTTATCTACTGGCCTGGTTAGCTACACTGTTTAACGCGTAGGCCTACTTCAAGGCGCCTAGGAGCATGAGGATGCCGGTTCGCGTCCCGGTCGTGGCTTATTTTTATAGATAAGAATCTTGGGCTAGCACGGTCCGTACACGGGGACCTTAAATGGCGCGGGGCCTATTCAAACGGGCAGCGGTGGTGAAGGATTTAATCCTATTAATTCACGAAAAAATGAACACGGTCCAGGCCATACGGTTGCTAGAGAAAAACGTGTACATTTACCTTTTAGGGTTTTATAGTTTAAAACCAAACCTAAAGTAACACATGTACATAGACAGACGATAAAGAACCGGTCGGCTGCAGCGATGCATCCTTGAAAAGCATGTCCTATGAGAGGCTCCGTAGCGTCGACTCCTCTGCAGAACCCCGCAGTGAGTCCTCTGACGTGTTCCCGGATGGCACTGAATACATGTAAGTTATAGTCTGTTAAGTAATTACATCGGATTTTCGTGCAACGGCGGTTTACACGTTAACCGTAGCTTGTCCAACATTATAGAGTACGTTGTTTTCGCACGGATATCTCTGGACAACTCCTCTGACGACGTGGCGCTCGTGAAGATATAGTGCCCTGCGCTTGGCTTTTAAGTAGCACTTTTGTATTTTCTAGTTTATGATTACGATTATCTGCAAATTAGCCTGCGGACATTAGAGCCTTCCTCTGCTTTTATTCCTCAATTGATTGAAGACACATTTCGTTCGTGGTTTTGTGCTGTTAGTGTAGCTATATGCACAGACTTAATTTACGACCAAAACTCGCGCATATAGAGGATTTAAATCAACAACGGGATTCAGCGCAAAACCTGTCGTATATGTACATATGTAACCCAATGCTTGCGAAAGTCATACAAGAGGATGCCGGCTCGCATACCATGATTCCGATTGTTACAATATTCTAGGGCATCGATCCGTATGCCTGGGGCAGAGGGGACAATGTTTATGTCTAAAAAGACACAAATGATACCCTACATTCCTTCCAGTATTCCGTGTATTAGTCATTGCTTCCGTCAACGTTGTCGAACAGATTAGAATATCAACAGATTAAGGAAGATATGCCACAGGTATCTTTATAAACTTGTCGAAAGCCTTCGATACAATTAATCATGATATCTCGTTCGGTAAACTAAACCGTTAGAGGGTACGAGGCACTGATATCTTATGTAACTAATCGTCGTTATCAGCGAGTTTTAACTGGTGAGTTTGTCTCCTAGTTATTTCCTTTGACTTGCGGCGTTCCGCAGGGTTCTGTTCTGGGCCCATATTACTTCGTTCGTGTATCAATGACATAGCCTATCGCAGTGTTCTAACATTTGTAACTAGTCCTGTTTGCTGACAATAAATGATATTTTTAAAGATATATTTTTACCATCTGCACCAAAAATTTCAATAGTGATCGCATAAAGACAATGACAGCCTACGTCGCAAAGATCCAAAGATTGTGCCGATGAAAACTTCAGACTGGCTAGGCCTACTCTACACATTGTGTACAGTAGGCATATCAAGCTTTCAACTCCAGTTGAACTGACCCAGTCTCTGTCTCTGTCTCTGTCTATCTCTCTGTGTGTGTCTTAAAAAGCCCCCGCACTCAGTATTATAAATATATGCTTATCCGTCACCGCTGTCAAAGTAGCCCTTTCTCTCCTCTCTTTACCCTACTATTCTTTCCCCATTCATCTATTCTATGTGTGTTTGTCTTGCAGGGTAAAATATTGGGCGTGTCAGATCAAAATTTCATTCCTCTCTCTTCATCCATCGCTTAATTAAAAAGAAAATCTATCTTTCAACGAGCAAATTTATGCTAGTTACAGTTTTCAGGCCCAAAGCGTCAGTTTTCTAGTCTAAGGTATGGAGACCTGTAGGCAGTCGCCTCGCTGGCCTCACCCCTAAGGCTAGGGCCGGCCTTAGGGAAAATTCATCGAGGAAACGGCATAGGCATTGACACTGAGTCATAAAGTCGTCGAATATTTGGTAAGTGTAATAAGCCCCCACCCGATTTTAGTCTTTTTTGTTTATCACTGTGCGTATCGCTTGCCTTTACCAAAAATGAAGCGAGACAGAAACTAAGTAAGCGGTGTTCAGTTTAGGAAACTGAGAAAGAAGCAGCCGCTTCCATCAGTTTTTTTGGAAGTTGTCAAAGACTCTGCAGCTGTCAAGGCTGGAAAAGTTTGCTTTTGAGGATTTTGTTAGTCTCTCGTAATATTATGGCAGTTGTTTATATTCAACACATGACGTTTCTCTGTATATTCCTCTGTTTCGTTATGAATAAAATTCTGTTGTGGGGCCGATTGCCATCACTTGCCCCGGGGGCCATACATACAAACATACATATATGCATACACGCATACATACAGTTTGTCCCTTCCGCAGTTTCGCAAGCGCCTCAAGTCTGTATTATTTGACAGTGGTCTCACTGGTTTGGGTCGGGGGCGCCTCTGATGAGTCTATTCTTGAAGTGGCGCTTTATAAATGTCAGATTGCAATTACAATTACATACAAACACACATACACACACATACTTACATACTACATACATACATATATACATACTACATATATACATACATCCATACACACATTACATAAACACAAACATACATACATACACACATACATACATACACACACGCATGCATGCACGCATACATACATACATAATGGCAAGGTGACCACTATATTCAGACGGCGCAGTTGCCGATCCTGGGCGTAGGCCTAGGCCTACATTCGATCACGACAGAGGAGTTTACGACGCTCCTCATACCCCGCACTCGTTAGAGTCTTCGCGTCGTCGGCATTCACTGTCTCAAACTCCCTCATTTTTCATCCAGGTGCTAGACTCCCTGGCTAGAAAAAGGCGCACAAAATGTAGGGCAAATGTGTTGAAATTCATACTAAATGATTCCCAATGCTTTGCCTCGGACACCACTGGGAAGCTTACGACGCACCTCAGACCCACTAGTCGTAAGGCGTTCGTTATCCCAGACCCATCAATTTTCCTCCAGATATCGGATCCTCTGACTTTATGGAGCGTAAGCCACTCGTCTACTCGTTCATCTATTCGTTCCTTCGTGCAGCAGATCATCTGTCCAGTTATACGAAACTCCATTTCGCCTGAATCAGCCATTTGAAGACACCCGGTCCTGTATACTTTCGTAATTGTAATTGTAACAGAACATTTGTAGAGAAACACGTAATAGTAATTGCATTGAGCCTTTTTAATACAGTCTTAGAGGCGCAAGAGTCGACGTGGTGGTCAATGTGTAAATGACACAAACAACTTTCGTGCGCTGGACGAACGACAGGGAAGGAATACATATGGCTGAAGATCAGTTAGGTAGAATGACGAACTGCATGATGGGCTCCAACAGCAACGATGATCTCGTTCTTATTAGCTTTGTGTAGGGGATACACAGAAGGCCCAAGAACCGACCCTTCACGGACGCCGAATGGAGTGAGTAAACCAGGCATGGGGCTTTATAGTACAGGCCTAATGTAATACGTGGTTGGAAGCAATGGTGGAAGACCTGTGTGAAGAAGCAAAATGTTCGAGGTAAATACGTGTCTAAGTGAGAGATAGCCTGAACCTGCGTGAGGGAAGCTCCCCCTCGGCTCAGTCAAATGAACCTCGGGACAGTTAAACCTGAGTGGATTTTAGCTTTAAAATACGCGATCGACGGCGCCAGTGAGTGATTTCGTTGCATTTGTTGAGTGACGCATTAACTTGTAGGACTATACAGTGAAAATGAAAATAGATTGCGATACGATGGTGCAGTTTTCTCTCGTAAAAATCATGATTCATTAGCCATTGGTCACAGCTAGCCTCTGAAGCTGTTGACAACCGTCTAGGTAGACTTCACATCACACACATGAGTCACGGTGTAGCATAAGATTTTTAACGTCAGACTTAAACAGACCAAAAGTAGCCTTAAGGCAATCAACATCCCTAACCCACCACAAATTAGTCTTAGTAACTACCGCGCATAGCTACTTCGGTAGCGAACCACGCCTCTCTGAGTCGAAACATGTTCATTGCTGTATTGGCGATTCAAATCTTAGATTAGTCTAGTCGGTTTAATAAGCCTACATAGGACCTGAAATGACATGAAATATCTACAGGAAGATGCAGAACATACTGTAAGGTACTGAATTGCAGTTTCACAAATGTATGTATGCATGTATATATACATCGTTTTTTAAGAACATCTCTAGGGTGCAAATGACATACATTTTCTGAAAATTATACATTTGTAAATTACATGATGACTACAGGGCATATGCTATAGGAAAATCATCAAAAATATCAGCTACATCATATATGTTACTATCAGTAGCATCACAAATGGTAGCATACGTTATCAAGATTACATTTGTATGATACGAGTAACACCAAGTATATTCGCTCAGACGTACATCACAAGTTACAAAACATTACATCTACAGTCATACATCGAGACGGCTTTATAATAGAATTACGGAATTACCTTAAATTGCAATGTCAGCAGCTGTTGCAATTGGGTCAAAGGCTGGCCAGGCGAATACAAAGACCTAATTAGAGCAAATGAGAACTGATTCCAGTGCAGAGTATCGGTTTACACGGCGGCGTTAGGCATCGTGTTTCTACGGCCGTGACAGGGTCAGAACCATAGATCAATTGGCAACACCGAGGTCATGCATCATCAGGAATCGCATCTAATCATCCAATCAAGACCTGATGATTAGATTCCTGCTCAATTGCCACAGAGTCACAAAGGCAAGGCTGACATAATATTCCCCATAACCCATCGCAGTCTGCTTAACTAACCGAACAACATTTCGCAGTTGTACAGGCCTACAGCTAGTCAGGCGGTGATCTGTTAGCACATAGCTAGTGGGGTAAAAGTGCGAAAGCCCCGAGTTCAAAACCAAACAGGAAAGGAGGTGGATTTCAAACTCTCTATCCTTCAGATTCCTTTAACACCACCATGGTGCGATTTGTTGTTGGAATCATTGGGGAAAGAACCACGAGGGCAAGAGCGAAATGAATGAAGAAAATGCCTCCAAGGGGAGAAGATAAGTTGTACCAGTTAGAATTAAGGAAGTATTCGCACTTTCTCTGCAGCCAGTTTTGGTAGACCACCACAAAAAACGAATATAAATAATAGTAAGATTACACAATTCATTACTGTTAAACTTTGTAATTGATATGCTGCTCCTCAGAATATGTGGGCCTACTCTTGATAATTATTAGTCACTGATACCCTGGCTTCAGAAGTCATCAGATTACAACTTGAGATAATTAAAAAGACAAGGGTCATTTCATATTAAACAATAACAAGATGGAATTAGATCGGATTTTGTACCTCTGCAAATCCGGACCAAGGCAGAATTTTAATTTCAAACTTTCACGTTCAACGTCCATGCAGACACTAGATGAAAAGTTCATAGAATCATGCAAAGAATGCAAAGAAAGTTATGTAATGCCCCAAAGTCAAGAGAGGGGCTACTAAAACCATATTGCTACAACCACCTACATGTATTACGATAGATATTGACACTAATCACCACCTATTCTTACTTATCATGCATATCACTTTACACATTTACAGGTGGTGTGATGGTTCAGCATCTTTGAGAATATTGTAAATGCGCTATATAAATATCCAGGTCTTATTATCTACTCATTTATATCGTCTATCCAGCGTAGTCGACATTGTGCGAGATTCGGTTAGCTGGTATTCTTGAATGTATGTATCAGAACACTTGATATAGCGCCCTCTAAGTTCCTCACAAAGTTCTTAACACGTAACCAACTCCTTGGAGTATTCACTGAACAAATTTATCTATAATAGAGTTGTCTGCATATCCAAGGGTTGTCATATTTTATCATTTCTAATTTTTTAGTCAAGATTCCTGCAATTTTCCGTAACAAGGTAATTTATGTTGCAAGGATTCTATTTTCATATTGCCTTGTCATTGTCCAGCATTCTGACCTATATAGAAAAATGGGCTGTATCATCGTCTTATACATTCTTACCTTTATTTCTTTGTTTTTTCCCTGGTTCTCCACATCTTGGCCATCGTTCCAAATACTTGTAAGGTGCGGAAGATTGGCCTTAAATGAACATAGTTGATACTAGGCCTAATGATAATACTTGATGACAGACCGACACCTGACAGACTACATAAAGTTGCACTCTTTAGCCTGTCGTGGGTCTATGATATAAAGTAATCCAGCGGTGAAATCAAATTATTAATCACACAACAGAAAGTGAAAAGGACAGACTCATGTGGATGTCATTGATTTCTACTCCTGTTCTAGGTCTACAGATATAGTACTATGACCAACTAGTAGTTAGCAATTTAGTACAGAAAGTCATCTACTGCGTCGAAATCAATATATACATAAATTTGCTTTCATTAACACGGTTGATCCCAACTTCCACATGCCAAGCGTATGGAAGTTATTATTATTATATTGACACAGTTGTGAGCTATGGTGTATACTAGATTTCATTGTTTAAAACTAGTCCACTTTCAACGCGTTAAATGTGGCCAGTTCGTGGCTATTACGCTACTTAGGCCGAGTGCTGTAACAAAAACAGAAAGTTGTTATGGTGCATTGAAAATTAAAGGCTAATTTGAAATGCACAACAGCGGCCTGCATGCAGGTAGGCGCTGATAAATTAACTATCCTTATGGCGAACTTAATTCCCGTTATGTATATTCCACGATTGGTACCATGGCAGTGGGCAGAATTGCGATTCTTCAACTTGTTTCAAACTCTCGGGATTTGCCTACAAGCCCTCAACACGCGAGACCGTGGCGATGCCCCTCGACTCCCTGCCCAGAGACCTAGACGAGACCTGCGACTCCCTGCCCAGAGACCTAGACGAGACCTGCGACTCCCTGCCCAGAGACCTAGACGAGACCTGCGACTCCCTGCCCAGAGACCTAGACGAGACCTGCGACTTCCTGCCCAGAGACCTAGACGAGACCTGCGACTCCCTGCCCAGAGACCTAGACGAGACCTGCGACTCCCTGCCCAGAGACCTAGACGAGACCTGCGACTCCCTGCCCAGAGACCTAGACGAGACCTGCGACTCCCTGCCCAGAGACCTAGACGAGACCCGCGACTCCCTGCCCAGAGACCTAGACGAGACCTGCGACTCCCTGCCCAGAGACCTAGACGAGACCTGCGACTCCCTGCCCAGAGACCTAGACGAGACCTGCGACTCCCTGCCCAGAGACCTAGACGAGACCTGCGACTCCCTGCCCAGAGACCTAGACGAGACCTGCGACTCCCTGCCCAGAGACCTAGACGAGACCTGCGACTCCCTGCCCAGAGACCTAGACGAGACCTGCGACTCCCTGCCCAGAGACCTAGACGAGACCTGCGACTCCCTGCCCAGAGACCTAGACGAGACCTGCGACTCCCTGCCCAGAGACCTAGACGAGACCTGCGACTCCCTGCCCAGAGACCTAGACGAGACCTGCGACTCCCTGCCCAGAGACCTAGACGAGACCTGCGACTCCCTGCCCAGAGACCTAGACGAGACCCACGACTCCCTGCCCAGAGACCGAGGCGAGACCTGCGACTCCCTGCCCAGAGACCTAGACGAGACCTGCGACTCCCTGCCCAGAGACCTAGACGAGACCTGCGACTCCCTGCCCAGAGACCTAGACGAGACCTGCGACACCCTGCCCAGAGACCTAGACGAGACCTGCGACTTCCTGCCCAGAGATCTAGACGAGACCTGCGACTCCCTGCCCAGAGACCTAGACGAGACCTGCGACTCCCTGCCCAGAGACCTAGACGAGACCTGCGACTCCCTGCCCAGAGACCTAGACGAGACCTGCGATTCCCTGCCCAGAGACCTAGACGAGACCTGCGACTCCCTGCCCAGAGACCTAGACGAGACCTGCGACTCCCTGCCCAGAGACCTAGACGAGACCTGCGACTCCCTGCCCAAAGACCTAGACGAGACCTGCGACTCCCTGCCCAGAGACCTAGACGAGACCTGCGACTCCCTGCCCAGAGACCTAGACGAGACCTGCGACTCCCTGCCCAGAGACCTAGACGAGACCTGCGACTCTCTGCCCAGAGACCTAGACGAGACCCGCGACTCCCTGCCCAGAGACCGAGGCGAGACCTGCGACTTCCTGCCCAGAGACCTAGACGAGACCTGCGACTCCCTGCCCAGAGACCTAGACGAGACCTGCGACTCCCTGCCCAGAGACCTAGACGAGACCTGCGACTTCCTGCCCAGAGACCTAGACGAGACCTGCGACTCCCTGCCCAGAGACCTAGACGAGACCTGCGACTCCCTGCCCAGAGACCTAGACGAGACCTGCGACTCCCTGCCCAGAGACCTAGACGAGACCTGCGACTCCCTGCCCAGAGACCTAGACGAGACCTGCGACTTCCTGCCCAGAGACCTAGACGAGACCTGCGACTCCCTGCCCAGAGACCTAGACGAGACCTGCGACTCCCTGCCCAGAGACCTAGACGAGACCTGCGACTCCCTGCCCAGAGACCTAGACGAGACCTGCGACTCCCTGCCCAGAGACCTAGACGAGACCCGCGACTCCCTGCCCAGAGACCGAGGCGAGACCTGCGACTCCCTGCCCAGAGACCTAGACGAGACCTGCGACTCCCTGCCCAGAGACCTAGACGAGACCTGCGACTCCCTGCCCAGAGACCTAGACGAGACCTGCGACTCCCTGCCCAGAGACCTAGACGAGACCTGCGACTCCCTGCCCAGAGACCTAGACGAGACCTGCGACTCCCTGCCCAGAGACCTAGACGAGACCTGCGACTCCCTGCCCAGAGACCTAGACGAGACCTGCGACTCCCTGCCCAGAGACCTAGACGAGACCTGCGACTCCCTGCCCAGAGACCTAGACGAGACCTGCGACTCCCTGCCCAGAGACCTAGACGAGACCTGCGACTCCCTGCCCAGAGACCTAGACGAGACCTGCGACTCCCTGCCCAGAGACCTAGACGAGACCCACGACTCCCTGCCCAGAGACCGAGGCGAGACCTGCGACTCCCTGCCCAGAGACCTAGACGAGACCTGCGACTCCCTGCCCAGAGACCTAGACGAGACCTGCGACTCCCTGCCCAGAGACCTAGACGAGACCTGCGACACCCTGCCCAGAGACCTAGACGAGACCTGCGACTTCCTGCCCAGAGATCTAGACGAGACCTGCGACTCCCTGCCCAGAGACCTAGACGAGACCTGCGACTTCCTGCCCAGAGACCTAGACGAGACCTGCGACTCCCTGCCCAGAGACCTAGACGAGACCTGCGATTCCCTGCCCAGAGACCTAGACGAGACCTGCGACTCCCTGCCCAGAGACCTAGACGAGACCTGCGACTCCCTGCCCAGAGACCTAGACGAGACCTGCGACTCACTGCCCAAAGACCTAGACGAGACCTGCGACTCCCTGCCCAGAGACCTAGACGAGACCTGCGACTCCCTGCCCAGAGACCTAGACGAGACCTGCGACTCCCTGCCCAGAGACCTAGACGAGACCTGCGACTCTCTGCCCAGAGACCTAGACGAGACCCGCGACTCCCTGCCCAGAGACCGAGGCGAGACCTGCGACTCCCTGCCCAGAGACCTAGACGAGACCTGCGACTCCCTGCCCAGAGACCTAGACGAGACCTGCGACTCCCTGCCCAGAGACCTAGACGAGACCTGCGACTTCCTGCCCAGAGACCTAGACGAGACCTGCGACTCCCTGCCCAGAGACCTAGACGAGACCTGCGACTCCCTGCCCAGAGACCTAGACGAGACCTGCGACTCCCTGCCCAGAGACCTAGACGAGACCTGCGACTCCCTGCCCAGAGACCTAGACGAGACCTGCGACTCCCTGCCCAGAGACCTAGACGAGACCTGCGACTCCCTGCCCAGAGACCTAGACGAGACCCGCGACTCCCTGCCCAGAGACCGAGGCGAGACCTGCGACTCCCTGCCCAGAGACCTAGACGAGACCTGCGACTCCCTGCCCAGAGACCTAGACGAGACCCGCGACTCCCTGCCCAGAGACCGAGGCGAGACCGAGACGTTGGCCAGTCTGCAGTCCGAGACGAGACCGAGACGAGATCGTAGGTCCGTCTCGAGATCGAGACGCCAAGACCGAGCCTACAGCCCTGGAGAAAGGACTCGACACCCGTCCTTTTAGTCCGGGGCTGTGAAAAATTGAATCGCTAGCACTTCGTACCAATGGCTGCCTGTCAGTGTTAGCTTAAGCGACTGTTCTTCTCCTCTTATCAGACCAAGACAAGATTCAGAAAGTGTAGGTCAGGTAGCGTAGCTATGAGCCGCATTTTCCGCAACTGACGGGGCCCTGGTCAGAATCTGAAAAAGAGGTGGCCCGCTCAGAGCTCGACAAAGTACGAACAGGCCAATAGGCCCCACTTCAGTAATCTGCGGGGGCTGAGCTAAGGCAATTTGAGGAAAAGGTTAAGTAACGTAGGGCAAGACAGGGCAAGCTAAGGCAAGGGAAAATCAAATAACGTAAGTTATGGCTAAGAAAAAAAGTTAAGAAAAGGTAAGGTAGAAAGGTATTTTAGCCTAAATGTAAATATATAACGGTTTTCTATAGCGACCGTATGGCGTCGACCCTGCTCATTTTTTCAATGTTTTTATCGGGTAAGATCCTTCACCAACGCTGCCCATTTTTGAATGGGCGCCACGTCATTTAAGGTCCCCCATCTACAGTCCGTGCTAGCCCGACATTCAAATCTCTGAAATAAGACACGATTGGGTTGCGAACCGAGTATCCTCAAGCACAGAGGCTCTTGGCATATGCAGCATTTTTGTCATTCGTTAAAAAGTCATCATCAAATATAGTCGTAAAACGATAGGGGGTGTAAGGGTTCTATTCCATTCTCTGTTGGTCCCTTCAGGTCGGTCTACTTGGAGTTAATTGTTGTTAAAAGTCTACCAATACCTATCACACTGTAAGCAGCTTTGCAAACCAACAGCACATTCATAATTATTGCCATGATAATAATGTTGACGATGATAATAACAAATATGGTGATGATGATTAAGCCTGTGACGATGTTAATGTTGTTTATGGAACATTGCTCTGGAATGATATATCTTATTAAATTTATTATTACTATTATTATTATTCTATTATTATTATTATTAATATTCTATTATTATTATTTATTATTATTATTATTATTATTATTATTATTATTATTAAAATTGTTATATACAGAAAAGGTTAAATTGTTAAATGCATGCAGAATTGCCCAGATGTTTCATGTTGCGGTGCGTGTGTTAGTCATGGTTGCGATCGCAGAATGAGTTTATTTTAGTTCTTGTAGCACTGATACCACAGCACTAGCGAAATACCGTAAACCACTTGTTATCTTTGTGTCCGTCGCTATACAATGTCTGCCTCAGACGTATATACACATATACGTCCGTCTATACAGGCGCGGCGCAGAATCGGTTCGGAGGCATAGATTTATAGGGCAAATTCATTAATTTTATGTTGAAATTGGATCCAATGGAAATAGTTCCAGTTTATCCGATGCCATTTTCCATCCGCTGTGGCCAACTCTTAACTCTACGTAGGCTACACTGCAGCCTCATTATAAAAATCGTCATATGCATTCATGTATTTATGTATGTACGCATGTATGTATGCATGTATGTATGTATGTATGTATGTATGTATGTATGTATCTGTCTGAAGCGATTAGATAGCGTCTTTTAAGAGCTACTAAGTGGCGCTGAATGTGGTGCAGTGGAGGCAGGTGGAGTTGAGGAAACTGAAGCCACCTTGCGAGCAACCACCTGTCCCAGGTGAACCTGGTAAAGTCCACTAAACAGTATGGTTCATGTGTGTGTACGTGAACGTAAGTGTTTGTGTACCTGGATGTGGGTGGGCACTTACATGAGTCGTGTTATAAACCACGGCTCACAATGACGCTACAAAAATAGACTTAAAGTAATGTTACTATCTTCTATAAACTTTCCGATGGTCTCAGAATCTCTCAGCCAGTCCTAACCTATCTAATCTGAATCTAAACTGAACTGATTTCACGTAATCTAATCTAATCAAAGCTAATCTGATATAATCTTATCCAATCTAATGCAGTACATGACTTGCATGTACGCCCCCCCCCAACCGTGCCTTTCTAAGAACCTCTCCGAAGCACTGAACTAAGCTCTGAGCTCCGATGCCCATTGGTCTCTGCAGGCAGCCTCTGTAGGATATAATTACGAGATTTACAGTCTAAGACAACAGAAGTATGTTTACTCCTGGTGACTCTGCGAGAGGCAACAGCTTGAAAGGCAATCCAGCTTATGTCAATTACAAGTCCAAACGTAAATGGTTATGGCGATTCAGGTATCCAATGGGAGACGATCAGGCACTGCAGCAAGAGGAGACGAGGACGAGGGAAAAGAAGGAGGCGGAAGAAGAGAAATAGGAGGAGAGAAAGGAGGAGAGACGGAAGAAGAAGAGTAGGAGGAATTTCCAAATATCATGTCCTCTCAAGGTGGTCCTTGTATTCAAGATGACAAACTCAATTCATTCCACAGAACTGGAATAAAGTGCTGAGTTGATAAGGGAGAGAGCGAGATACGTAATGAAAGGGAGAGATATGGTTGAGTAAGGTGAGCTACAGTGAAGAAGAGGCGAGTTAAGTATAAATAAGGTAAGGTAAAGGAAAGACGAATTAATTACGATAAAGTGAAGTATAATAACGAAAGGTGAGGTAAGAGCGAATACACGGTGAGTTTAGGTAGGATAAGGTGATTAAATGCACCTCTGATCAGAATCTACGAAAAGCCAGGATCAAAAGCAAACAACATGAAGCGTACAAGCAGTCATTCTGCTGTATCATAATTCAAGATCAACACATATTATAGAATTATAAATTATAATTACAAATTAGAGAATCCAATGGCGTATCACAGTCAACAGAAAGGTATCACTCGACTGGTGCACAGAACTGAAACTTGAAAGAAATCATCCGATTGGATAAAATTCACAACACAACAGACGGGTGGATCGACTGGAATCCAACGGAACTTTGATAAAGAAGACTAGCAGTACCTTGAGTTAACACCGAGAAAGGCAGTTATGGGTAAGAAGTTTCAGCAACATCATTTTCTTAACATCGGCATGTCAGGGCGGGTGGCAAATCCTTCCTCCTCTTCGCGGCCTAATAAAATGCAATCTAAGAAGCATTTGATTGGCCAATTGGAAATTTTCCATCTATTACAGTAGAAAAAATCTCCGATTCGTTCGACAGAATTAAATAATAATGATAATAAGAAGAGATCTGTCTGGATACTTACAATCAGATCGGACGATAGCTCTCCTCCACTGGACATTGACGGCGATGACGAATGTCTCTCATGCAAGACTCGGTCACATGAAACTGAAAGACGGAAGAGTCTCCGACGAAGAAGAAGAAGAGCACGAGTGGAAGAGGGGTGGGAGAAGGAGCAGGAAGAAGAACGGCGACAAAACACGCAGGAACCGAATACGACGACGATGACGACGACGACGATGACTACGGCCGCTGCGACGACCAACCTATGCGCAATAGTTGTGTCGAGATGAGCAAACGGTAGACAAACAACGCCGGCTGCTGATGCTGCTGCTGCTGCAGACGCCAGTGCCTCGTGAGCCCATGTTGTCTAGAGTATGTGAGGGCCTAGAGGAGGCGCAGGCTAGTAAATATACCAATGACACTTGCCGCAGACGCCGATGATAACATCTCCCAAACGGGCAACCACTATACAGTGATGAACTTACTTGTTATTTAAGGCCGGCGCTCACGTAATCCTACACCTCCTGCTCTCTTTCTGTCACTCTCTCTATCTGTCTCTGTCTGTCTCTGTCTCTCTGGCTGGCTTTCTCTCGCCGGAGTACACTACAATGCCTAGGCTGATGTAACAACCACCTCCGCCATTCGGCTGTTGCTGCCGCCACTGGGCGCAGAGGCGTGCTCACCAGCCGCCGAGGCTCTGCCATACTAAATGTCACGGAGGATTGAAACGGAGGTGCTGACAGAGAGGAGCGGCGTGGCTGCTGCTACAGACTTCATAAAGCATCAAAGTTAGAGGGAGGAGGAGGAGGCAGAGGAGGAGGTGGTGGTGGTGGAAGATTACTTACCAGGCTAAGGAGGCAGGAATACAGGGCCGCATCTCAGAAGAGAGAAGTGGCTCGGAAAACTGGCTGTAAATCACAGGTTGTTGGTGAGAAGTACACGGATGAGACGAACCATACGGAAAGACAGATTAGTGACGAAGAGGTAGACATACATGTAAGAATGCAGACAGAGTCCTGTAGACCGATGGAGACCGACTCAGCAAACGCCAAAACATGTTGTGCGGAGACGCAGAAAGAAATCTAAGGAGACAGATTGAGAGACAGAGAGATAGAAAGAGAGACACACGGAGCCACGTACACGCGCAGCAAGAGAGACACAGGGACACACAAAGAAACAGAGAAACAGACACGCAAACAGAAAGACAAGAAAGAGAAGACACAGCCAAATGGAGATAGACAGAATCGACAGAAAGAGACATAGACAGTGTGTGCGAGACAGATAGACAGACAGACAGAAAGAAAGAAAAGCAGGCAAAACAGCATCGGTAACACACTGGATTGACTCGGGAGTTAGTGACATGGTTATCCTAACCAGGAGAGAGATCGTAAATCATGTCCCTTTAATACGCAGCTTGACTTATTATGACCGGCGGTTGTCCGTCCGTCCGTCCGTCCGTTCGTTCGTCCGTCCGTCCGTCCGTCCGTCCGTCCGAGGCTCTGGTGCTGACGGCTTCCTCCTACTCCTACTCTTACTCCTCATCCGTATCAGTTGCTGTGAACCTGTCGGGATGTTGGCATTGGAGGATGGGAGGAGGAGGAGGAATTCGGCTGCGAAGGCTGTTCGTCCGTCCGTGCGTCCGTGCGTCGGATAGGCTTGGATATAGCAAGTGGTGCCAATATCCAACTATTCTGGTGTGTCAAAGAACAGCTGCGACTGACTGTTGGGCTGCTGCTGCTGCTAACACTGATGCCACGGAACACAGGCTCATCATCATTATCATCATCGCCCGACATCACTATGAAATTACATACCATTGCTCGCTTAGAACACACACGCAACCGCCCATAAGCACACACACACACACGCACGCACACAAACATACACACATACACTAACACTAACGATACATAACTGCTATTATTATTTTATCAATATCATTACTGATACTGTTATTTCTTATAATTATATAGCGTCATTAGATAAAAAGACATCAGTTGAAGGCTCATGGCCCCATATACTTTCTCAGCTGAGGCTAAATCTGCATAAACTGCGTTAGAAGGCGAGCACTCAACCAATCAGCCGCTGTGTTAATTGTACACAGCCTATGTCTCACAATGCCCAGCATTTCTAGATGGTCACCCACCAAGTTACTGATAGGACAGCACGTTGCTTAAATTCAGTGACTGCAGAAACTTAAGTGTAACATGGCACAGTATTATAGATACGGGAACTTCTGAGATCTTAGAAATATCCGCATGACATACATACCTACATACATACCTACATACATACCTACATACATACATACATACACACATACTTACATACATACATACATAAACACATACATACATGCATACATACATTTGCAGTATGTCATGTATATATGTATGCCATGACAGGTATGGATGTCATGGCAGTAATGTCATGCATGGAGGGATTAACAAACACACAAACAATTAACAATAGTAAGGAGCTATTATAGTAATGTCCAGTTGCAATGCGCAGACATAGATAACAAAGCGTAAGTATTAAGCCTGCCAAAACTATAACATCCAAAAAGAGACAGAAACGATGAGATTGCAAAATATGACTGAGAAACTTGAGAAATGTAATCTGTGATGCTGCACTGCAATATCAGCGCCACTGGAGTTAAGGAATGCCCGCCATGCAACCACTGCTGAATGGCCAAACTTCTAAGCTAAACTTTTTAGAAATGAAGCAATGAGAAATTCCTCAAAGAATCAGGAAGAAACTTCCTCTGAAAGCCAGGTGCACTCTTACAAGTATCGTAAGAGTGATGCACACATTATTGTGGCTGCAACCGTCATCTGTGCTTTACAGTTTTTAATAACACTGTTAATAATAATTATTATGTACTACAGTGTCTTAAGTTGTAATAATTTCTCTGACCATATTATAAGACTTCTGTAGCTTACAGTCTGTATGTTTATTACCAGACAATAATGAAGATTGTGAATGAACCCCATTAGTAGAGCTTGCTATTACTAGACATTACTTTAATAGTGTGGCAATGTATACAGGATCCTCCATTTGCTCCACTAGAGACAAGCAGATACTATGGTAAGACAAGTGGTCCTTACTCTTATGCACTGGTTATAGTTTACCCTTCCTCTTTAAGTATTTAGCCTACTGATTGGTTACTGGTACATTTAACACACAAAGAAAAATACTCGAAAGCTTGACTTTAGAGGATGAATTATTATAGCTGTTACCAAATGAGTTGTTTAAATTCAGAATCCCAATCTGATACTATATAACAATCTATTTTTTTAAAATGCCACAGAAACGTACACTTTTTATAAGTGCTGAATTAGGTTGGAATCTTATATATTTTTTCTACACCGGTGAATTCTGTTTCACTCTGTTCTGTGACCGACTATCGCAGTTTTAATTGTTGTATGCGTTTCTCGTCTCCTGTATAAGTCTCGATCAACAAACAGGAATTCAGAAAACAGAATTCCAGTGCATGGCCAGATGATAATGACTGCGGACGATAGAACCAGCTGAGTCAGTCTGACTCGTGAGCTGCCGTTTAGTCGACTCAGCTGCCGTTCATTCTTCTTCTTCTTCTTCTTCTTCTTCTTTTTGAGGGGTATTTTTTGTGGAAAACTGGTAAATGCCTTCAAAAGCAAAACGATACCTTGCAATGATGTTTGGAAAGCCGACCCAGAAAACTTTCTGACATCCTGCATTTGCATTTAGACCATAATTAGCAACAACACATAAGCCTACACTTGCGAAGACTTACATACCGACAGACACATATACAGACATACACACACACAGACGGGGTCACGCCCACTGACAAATATGCAGACAAACGCACAGACTTACGAAAACCGATATACAGGCAGGCACACAGACAGCGAGGGTATTGGCCGAATACACGAAACATGTAGATAAATAAAAAAGCCAGAGACAGAGATAGCGACCGATGCATAAAGCTAGAGACACAGAAAGAAAGAAAGAGACAGACACTGAAGACAGACACAGGCAGAACGATTGTATGATCCTGAATACCAAGTAAATTAATGGCAAGCTAGTCTCGCATTGCCAGCGGTGATGATGGGATGGTACAGGTGGTGCTGGAAAGATTACGCGCCGTAAGACAAAACCCGGTCATAAACATCCCTGACAGATACCAACACGAGATCCTGATTTATCCGGTCAAAGATGAGCAGCTTATTCATTATTACAAAGTTCTGTAAGGCGACACACTTGTTTACATTATAAGAAGCCTTCCAACTGTCCTCTGAGGCCTCCGCAAACGAACGGACTTCTTTCGAATAGTACATGCACGAGAAACCAAGTGTCGCAGCAGATAAGATTCGGTCGCGAATCCATTCCCACCTCACTAACCGCTGATCACTGTAGTGTGCCGCTAAATAAAGTACCCTGCTACAGTTCTTCATGTATAACATATTATGTTTGTGTGGTGCATTAGTCTTCTGTTTAACCCTATTCGACGGTTGCCCGAAATTACCTATTTTACGATATTCTTTCTGCATGGAACAGTCTTCCATACAATGAGAAGATTGCATCATTTCTGGACCTGTTATTTTAAAATATCAATTGGCCGTAGTTGAATTTTGAACTCATGTACAGCGCCCTTTCTTTCGACCTCGGCCGGGCTACAGCGCTATAAAACTCGTCTTATCATTATCATCATTATTATTATTATAAACAGATCAAGGATTGTGCTTCTCCGTTGCTATGTGCCATCACGCGTTATTGTATTGTATTGCATTGCATAGCATTGTACTTTGAAATGTATATATAGCTCGCGATGAAAGGCTCTTGATCAATGTCATTATCCAATTATTCGGAAGCTCTCAAGTTCGCCAAACAACTTTCTGGAACGTATTTTCTCCTGGAGCACATTTGTGACCACAACGGCCAGGTTGTTCATGAGATATAACTGAAGTATTTTGAAGACGGGCTTCCGGTTCACTTGCTATCAGACAGAAGTTGTCGAGTCGAGATACAATCCTTCAAGACAAAAACAATTTCTGATGATGGCCTGTGATGATTTGCGATGATTTGTTCTGGACGATTAATAGGCGGCCGCACTAGACCGGTCGGCTCCTGTTGGAGATGGCGGGAGGGGGGCTGCACGGGAGACGCATCCAGACGGACGGATTGGATTTCCCGTCTGAAAGACAAAGATCTCAGTCACGGGTTCAGTATTTTAAATGGGACACTTGCTCGAAAACAACTCAATTTTTCAAGCGCCATCAGCCTTTGGTAACCCCACCCCCTGCGCTCGAGTCTTGATGATCCCACCCTACCTCTTTTCACGTGCACCATTGAGTGCGATTTAGTTTTCGTGACCTCACCCCTACGCACGCGCTGGGTGGGGTACTTCTAGCGCTACGACCAATCGGTAGATGCTAATTAGAACTAGATCCTCGCCTGTGCAAGCGATGAATTATAAGACCCTAGGAGCCAGTTACAGAGTGTATTACTGAAAGATAACATGACACCTCTTCTAATCATCCAGGTTGGTGGGCTTCAGATGAAGAAGAACCAGTCACTGATATCAGGCACCTGTTCTCGGCTGATGTCTCTCTCTAGTCGGGCCATTCCACTTCTTCGACTGATCTGAGATCTGCGGTCCTACAGTCCCCACATCACTGTGTTGTTGTAGTTGCTGTTTAACGACCTGGTGTCATAACGAGGATGATTGGCGTCGCCCTCCTCCTTTACCCAGACTTGGGACTGGCACTCGATCCTCCAACAAGCTTGCATTTTCGGTGTTCCTGCGTATGTTTCTGAAATGGGCGGAGTCATATTCAAACTGCACATTGTGATTGGCTGTGACGTAAGTGCTAAACTTAGCGTAAAACAAACTCTGGGTACTGCTTGGATGGGGCGTTTTACTCTGAGAATACAGACTCAGTATGCCTAATTGTTACGCGATTTTCTTGTTATTTGACTTTCTAGCAATTGTAGTTACTGGTTTCTATTTTTTTAAAGTTAGTTGGCAGAAGTTGGCGTTGAAGTTTAGGATTTTAGTTTGCATTGAATGCAGGTCATCTTTCACGGCCAGTGTAATGTTATAATTCATCGCTTCATGCATATCCGTGACCTTCGCAGAATCCCCCCTACGCTTGACTTTAAAACTGCATCAACCATCGCCACATCCGTAGTACATGCTAAAGTAGACTATTGCAATTCACTAGTCCTGAAAATAGGCTCCACCCAAATAAGCCGCCTTCAAGCCATACATAATCCTTTTGCTCGTGCTGTCACCAAAACCCCCAAAAACCATCACATCACTCCTGTTCTTAAATCACTACACTGGCTTAAAATAACTGAACGAATCGAGTACAACTTAGTCCTATCATTTATTTACAACACATTTCAGTCCTCCCAACCTTCCTATCTTCGTGAGTTATCTACAGTACAACCACTTCGCTCAACCCGCTTCTGTTCTGCCCTAACACTTCTCTGCCTGCCTGTTACCTCATCCTTAAAATTTGGTAATGGCTTCGTAGCCATAGCTGCCCCACCACTCTGAAATAAACTTCCCCAGAACTGCGACAGTGATCTGACCCATCATATAAACTCATCTATACTCAACCGCTTACAATTTCCGCATCGGCCTTCCACTCAAAACTTAAAGCATTCCCCTTTCACAGATCCTATCCTGACACCCATTCTTCCTCTTGTCTCTCTTTCTGCTCCAATCCCAAACACCACCAACCGTAGCTGCCACGCTGTCTCTCTGCCTGACTTTTGGATCTTGACCTGGAACCGAATCCTTTTGCCTATCGATTTTGGTTTGACTAAGCGCCTGTGAATAAGCTGGTCCCCGTGACGTGGCTTTCGTTGAGCGCTGTAGAAATCTCGGAATTACGATTACGATAACGAATAGCGTCGTCAAGTCTTATTAGGTTCATGAAATCGATATTTTCTAGTCAGCGGTTTCTAGTTTAGTTTCTTGCTGCATTAACTAATTAGTGATTGCAACAATTCTGGTAATTTGCGGGTTAAAATACCGCGATCTTTCTCTCCCAATTTCTCAGTCTCGGTAGCACAGATTATGTGTCGTAAGCAGATACAACACTACATTGTAATGTAGACCTGTGTAGCCTATGTATCACTAAACTTGCACAGCGCCTCTTAAGTAAGTCACAAAGGCGCTGGAGCACGGCTACCTAATGGTACAATAGTAGGCTTACCCTGTGTCTTTACACACCGAGGCGCAACACGTAATGAGAGTAGTAATCGTAAAACCCAGATTTCTACAGCGCCCAACGAAAGCTAAATCGTGGGAAGCAGCTTATTTATAGGCGCTCAGTCAAAACAAAATCGAAAGGCAAGGACAGTTCGGTTCCAAGTCAAGATCCAACAGGCAGACAGTCAGACGGCTACGGTGGATGGTGTTTGGAATTGAATTCACTAGAAAGATAAGGGGAAGAAGCGGAATCAGCATAGGATCTGCGGAAGGGGAGTGTTTTCAGTTTTGAGCGGAAGACGCAGAGATTGCAAGGAGTGAAGTGATGGTGAGTTCGTAAGATGGACCATGTAATTGTAGGTCTAATTCTGGCGGGAGTGTATTCCATAGGGTGGAACAGCTATGGCCATGAAACGATTTCCAAATGTTAAGGATGAGGTGACTGGGGGGAGAAGTGTCAGGATAGAAGAGGAACCGGTTGATTGGATTAGTTGGACTGTAAATAGCTGACGAAGATAGAAGTGTTTGGAGGATTGAAATGTGTTGAAGGTAAGTGATGGGACTTTGTATTCTATTAGTTCAGGTATTTTAAGCCAGTGAAGTGATTTAATAACAGGAGTTACGTGATGGTATTTGGGGGTTTTGGGTTACAGCACGAGCAACAGCATTCTAGATAGTGTGAAGGCGGTTTATCTGAGTTATGTCTATATTCAGGAAAGGTGAATTGCAGTAGTCTAGTTTTGTATAGATTATAGATGTGGCGATGGTAGATGCTGTTTTGAAGTCAAGCTAGGGGAGTATTCTGCGAGGGTCACGGATATGCATGAAGCAAGAGCGAGAAAGATTTGTGATATGATCACTAAAGCTGAGGTTTTGGTCGAATATTAGGGCCTACACCTAAATTGTGGATAGAAGAGTTAGTATTAGGTCCTAAACGTGTGGGTGGAGGCTGAGGGATATAGAGGGGTCAGGAATTTTCTTGATCTGGTCGCGTAGGCGGACTTAGTTCTTGACATGGCATCTTTGGACAACCACACTAACTTGACGCAGCGCTCATGAATAAGCTGGTGCCCTGCACTTAGCTTTAGAGTAGCGCTTTAGAAATTTAGAGTTTACGAAGAAGACGAAGAAGGATAAGAAGATAAACGGGAACAGGAGATGAGAAGGAGGGGAGGAGGTAGAAGAGGAATATGAAGTAGAAGGAGGAAGAGAAGGGAGGGAAGGACGAGAGGATGGAAGAAGAATCCAGCGATTACCGGTTCCAGCCTGCTGAAACGGATTCCGTGTAACGACTTGGACAAGGTGTTCGCCCACATTTATTAGCCTGGCTAGCTACACTGGATAGCGCATATGTCAAGGCATCTCTGTGCGGAGGGATGCCGGTTCGCATAGCGATCGCAGCTAGTTTATATTTCAGAGAGTGAAATCTCGGGCTAGCACGGTCCGTACACGGAGATATACAATGGCGTGGCGCCCATTCAGACTGGCAGTGATGGGGAAGGATCTTACCTGATCGATTTGTTGGAAAATGAGCAGGGTAGAGGCCACACGGTCGCTATAGAAAACATATACATTGACATCTATAAAAACCTGTACACTTACAGTTGCCAACTCTGTCACAAGGCAGTAGAATTCGGTACCGTCGGCTTCTGAGAAGTAAACGGCAAGTCCTGCGACGCACTAGCCATTCAAACGGGCAGCGTTGGTGAAGGATCTCACCCGATAAATTCATTGAAAAATGAGCAGGGTCGAGACCATAGTTATTTTCGCTATAGAAAAACGTGTACGTTTAGGCCCGTGTCCAAGACCTTTGGATTCGTCCATTGCCGGCACAAGGGACGAAGAGCAGGAAATGAGCGCCTCCCATACGTACGGGTTACGGGAGCTTTCTTTTATACTTTAAATGATTTGCCTATTTAGGCTACTTGTTCGCCAGCTTCGCCCACAATACGTTGACTTGTTTTTGTATGTGTTAAAGGTTTATGTAGGCCTATAGCCTATTGGGCCTAGTACAGTGTTCAAAATTTGTCATTTATGTCCTGTGCGCGGTTGTTTAATGGCTAACCTACTGGACTGTCAAGCCAAAGGTCGGGGCTCAAACGGTGAAACCAGTTTGCGAGGGAGAGGATTGTATACGCCGAGGCTAAGAAAATGATGTCGCTAACGTTCCATACCAATGGCTGCCCACAGAAATTTGCGTAAAGAACTGCTAAATGCCTAGATCATTGACTTGCTCCATACATTAATATAAAATGTGTTACACTTTAAATGTTTCCGCCAAATGGTCAGGTTAGGCTAAATCTCATTGTTATTATAAAAATGTTCGATTAGATTGCCTACCTATCTCCCTCCACTCCTGGCTCACCTCATCCACCAGCAAATCTTGCACTCGATCAACGGATACTTCGATTCTTACTGTGCCTCGCACCAGAATAGTGTTGTGCTCTTGGTTGCCAGTTGTGTGTTCTAGGAGTTCTTCAGATGTCATTCAGAGTTAAAAGAAACTCGTCTTTTTCGGTTTGTTTACCCGCCATAGCTTGACTTGCGGTTTCGCTGCCTTCTCGGGTTTCGACGGGGCTACTGCAACGCATTATTTTTTTACCACTGAGTTCACCCGAAGCGAACATCGATTATGCTTTACGATAACGGTGCTATAGAACTCGTTAGATTAGATACAGATTTAGGTTTTTGACCACAATTTCCAGCAAGTATATCCAGAACGCAGGACTACATGGACCCATCGACCAAGCAAAAATAACTATAGGCCTATTGCACCCGACAAAGGCGTTTTAAAGACGTCTTAATCAAGCGGTTTTTTCATTTAAAGGGGGCACTCGTAACAAAAAAATATGGCAACGGCGAGGGTTTCGACACTATTGCTAATCATATAGCGCCTGACAGAACCTTATTAAAGGTGTGCAAGTGTTGCCTTTAAAGAATCAAGCACTGACAACTAGCGCTGGTGCCAGCTGTGAAGCTGTAAGTCCAAGAGCCCATAAAATTAGGCGTACACATTGTGTGAATTGTTCCTATAAACAGCACAGAAGACTTAAATGGCCAGGACGGTACAGACTTGACAAAAGGCATCCCACAAGCAACGGTTTGAAAAGCGAGGGAATTTCCGCAAACCTATAAAGGTCGTCCATTAAGGACGTCTAAAAGGGGAGGAAGAGTCACCCAATTGCACAAAAGCTGACAGGTGGTAAGAGGTTATCCCCAATGCGGACGGCTGCATCTAAATTTGGTACATAGTTTTCTTTACAGCTTGTGTCTTAAGCACCAACTTCAGTCAGACAGCAGACAGTATGTACTGCATAGAATCTAATTAGAGACCCTTCGCAGGATGCGGCAATGTCAAAGTACCCCACCCTGTAGCATAGTTAACCCTGCAAGATAAACAGGTTTGCTAATCTATGTCCGAGTTGCCGCAGGACTGCAGGGGTGCTGCGTCGGCTAAGAGGTATGGAGAAAGGGTAATGCCAAATGCCGACAATGGAGAGGGAGGGGTCCAAAGTAGGTCATTTTTTGCGGACGTCCTTATGGGCGACCCCTTACCACACCCAGCCCTTACCCTACATTAAACCCATTCACTGCAACATAATGTTTAGTGTAAACAGATTGCCATCTGCTACAGATTAAAGATCATGATTTTTACATATGGTGTCATGACTGTTAATGTACGAACTTAAAAACGAGATGGTTGCAACACTGCATAGAACATTTGAAACAATCCTTGTTGTAGTGCTTTGAAATGAGGGATAATCTCGTAATCCTAAACTATATATATTTCTAAAGTGCTACTTAAAAGCTAAGCGCAAGGCACTAGCTTATTCAAGTCATCACCGGTGCATCAAGTCAGCGGGTTGTCCAAAGATGCTACGTCAAGAACCAGGTCCAGTTGCCAGAAGACACAGAGACACGGGGAAGAGGAGCTGTTAGGGTGGGTTGTGTTTAAGCCAAGAGAAATGGAAAGGCAACAGATTCAAAGGATCAGGGTGGGATTTCTTGAAAACGTGAGACTCAAAAACACTAGACTCCAGTAAAGGTAAATTAAGACAAATCATCAAATACAAAATATCACAATTTCAAGAACAATTTCCAATTATTTATTTCTGTAAAATAGCAGTATGAAACTGACTAAATTTAATAAACTATGCTCCTTACCAAACAGAAATTACTAAACAAATGAAGAATTAAGTCTGTGCTCCACTGAAGTTGAAGGAGAGATTTCTCACTGGAAACAAATACATATTTCATCAGACTGTCACTTATCACACAGAGAAACAGTTAATTAAAAACAACAGATAACAAAAAGTCTGCAAAGAAAACAATAAAGCAAACTAGTTTCCAATTCTAATAAGCACCATCTTTTTAAAAATTAGTTATCAAGCAGGCACTCAGAAACAAAACAGTATTCTCCAATCTGCAGAGAATCACAACTTTAATGTAAAATACACACACTGCATTCAGTAAAACATCCTCCTTATGTCACATGCTCATTAATTACAAAAGTATATAAAACACAGTGCTGAGTACAAGAAAAACAAAACAACTGATAATTACATAAGCTAACTTTATCTCTTAAAAAGCATGTCCTTTATTAAACACACTTAGCAACTGTCATGGTTTAAAGCAAAAAGCCGACTAAATTCTGTCAACAGTCGAGACAAATATGCACACTATCTAAAATCATGGCATATCTAGCAGCAAGACAGTAACTAAAACAGCAAATTCGGTCAAATATCTGACTTCATCTTCAAAATACTTGACTTAAATTAATAAAAATCGAAAGCATTTTCCAAACCAGAGGTGGCCGTCAGATCCTCTTGTTAGAAGAAAACAGTTTTAATTTGAAATTCAAGCTGAATGCTGAAGCTATGGCAACAGTTGCAACTTCTGTACAGAGTGGCCTTGGCCACTTCACAGCCGAGCTGCATTCAGAATCGACTCACAAAGTCGCTTGTAATACCATGAATCGCCTTTCAATCTCTTCTGTTGAATACCGACTGCAGATAATTTGCGCAAACGGACAACCTCAAGATCAAAAGCCAACTGGACTTTGCTATCTTTATCCTTTAGTACACTTCGCAGCATGTAACTGTTCAAAAAGAAATTAAACAAAAATGCAATAAATGACCAAGTGATGTAATCTGATATTTACATAGCATCACATTTAGAAACTCTTTAGAGTTGCACATTCAGGCCAGACTATTGCTACATCACCTCATACTTCATGCAAACATCAAAAGCAACTTATGGCATTTATTCATTACCACCACTTAAAGCAACTCAGAATGAATTGTATTCCAAACAATGTACTGATCCACCTCAGATTCACGATGCTGATTTGTAAACAAAAATTGGCTTGATAATAAAAATAAAATAAAGTTGAAAGTTGGTCTAATTTCCTTTAAGGAAAGCATGGGCTTACAAAATTTAAAAGTCTGTATTCTTTATTTGCTTCAAATATCTGCTGATCCCGTATAAAGTTCTTTATAAAGACTAGGTGAGGAAACGCAACGTAGGGCGCAAACTTGACAAAAGCAGTCTAACAAGATAATTTTTTCTTCCAGGTTTGATAACTAATTGGTAATGTCATTGCTGCAAGTCAACTAATGGATGCAGAATTAAAAGGTAGATGAGTTAAACACTAATCTTCACAAAATTCTACTATCTTCACGCAAACACCAACAAATAGCAGACTGTGACATAAAAGACTTGGATTGTGTTGTTTTACAAACTCAAACGCGATTTTCCCATGGCAAAAACGGCTGAATGGACATACCCAGCCTCCTGATATGGCAGACTCTTCTCCTCTAAAACAGCCTTCAGCCGATTAAGAACAGCGCTGGCACAGTCATAATTAGTTATGTAGATACTGCGCACATCCTACAAAACAACACCACAAAATCATTTCTCAGTTTTTGTCTTCCTTAACATTCACTTCCAAAGTAAGTGAGGTTCAATCTGAAATGCTGTAAAAAACTGTAATCAGTTGCAGTTAGTTAAACTTGAGGAGGACCCTCAGAAAGCCCTATGGACTGCAAAGAATTGATCCCAAAGGACTGGCAGAGGTGTCATGGTACAATCGGACCAGAAAAGGGTTTAGAACACTATAATTTGAGGTGAACACTGCATGAAAAAAGGCTCAGAATAGGAAGGCATGGCACCAAATTGTGGATACAGCTATGGTCACCTGTATTCACCCCTACAGAAAGAGAACTGTAAACATGTTGCAAAGTGATGACGTCTGACTACAGCAATGGAAAGTGATCTAGCACTGCAGTGAAACCACCGGTTTTCAGTGCAAGCCAAAATGGTTCAGAGTTATCACACTGATAGACCGGGAGCTTACAATGAGGGATCATGTGGCCAACATCTGTAAGAAATGTTATTTCGAGCTGCGGCAGTTGGGACAGATTCGATCGTCGCTGTCACCCAACTGAAGGAAGAGTCTCGCCTGCACTTTCATCGGTAGTCTGCTAGACTACTGCAACAGCCTGCTATACGGCATCAGCTGCGGGCTACTTAGGAAGCTGCAAGTCATGCAGAATGCTGTTGCGAAGTTTGTTGCTGGGGCTCGGAGGTTCGAACACATAATGCCTATTCTACAAGGTCTACACTGGTTGCCTGTCCGCAAAAGGACTACATTCAAAGTGGCGATGCTAGACTACAAGTGTCTACACGGACTGGCGCCCTCATATTTGTCTTGCGACTGCGTTCTGGCTTCCTCAGTCCCTGGTCGGTCTCGGCTGCGCTCTGCACGAAGCTATGACCTGGTCTGGTCTGGTAAGGCCACTGTCACGCGCACAAGAACATTTGGCGTATCCGGCCCTACGGCGTGGAACGCACTACCGACCGAACTACGAACACCGGATCTCTGCTTTCGGAAGAAGTTGAAGACTCACCTTTTCTTGTCAAGGGACTGAGCCAACTGCTGTTAGCGCTTTTGCGGTGCATTAAGTTTCATTAACTAGTGCTTTATAAATCTTCTTATAATAATAATAATAATAACTTCTCAATTGCAACAAACCAACATTACTTTCTCCTAATCTATGATTTCCTGCAGGGAAAGAACAAATACATTACATTGCTATTTAAGTCTCGCACAACAACTATAACGGCGCTAACCAGTAGAACTGACAATTAAAATTAACCAGTATTAAGTTGACTGAGGTGTGGCTAAGGAGATCAGATAAGCACTTGGTTGGATCGGGAAAACATAATGCACAAGGAGATACTGAAATATGTGAAGGGGAGGCAAATAGTATCAAAACACTGGGTTCGATCTTCGAAGACACATAATGGCATGAAAAGTGAAGTGTAACTTTGGGAACTTCATTATCTGGTCAAGAAAATCAGCACCATTCCACGGCTTTGTTCCACTCCTACGGCATTCAGTAAACAGCCACTTACTCTGACTTTCCTAGGCTCAGTCTGCTGGGCCTTCTTTCTTGGAGCCGTGACACAGAGCCACCGATCAACATTTCCAACTACCATGGGCTTCCTACACTGCTTGATCCCAGGCATTTCAAATTTATGATGAAATTGATTTAGTTCTGCATCAACCGAACCAGAAACACTGAAGAGTAGCAAACAATAAGAAAACACATTAGTACTTGTCTTACTATGCACACAGAGAAGAACATCCAATTAATAGTATTTTTTTCAGTCATGTTTCAGTTGTATCACTCTCTCAGTATTCTTTGGGGCACTGAAGCAGAGATTTTATGTTACTTCCTGAAGCCAACAGTTTTGCAATGTTTCTGAGAAGTTCCCAAAAGACACTATATAATTGTCCAGATGTGTATTTACTAAGAATACATCTGTCTTTCTGATATGTAGTTAGCCAACCACAAAATTCACTACAACTAAAACCCATAAAATTCAGAATCACTCAAAAAGCCATTTTTCCCACACACTAAAAGAACAACAGAAACACAAATGTGGAAGATAAAACAAGGGCTCCTGAAATCATTTAACATATTGCCAATATTTAGAGGAATAAAAAAACATGCAGCTTAGATGCACAGGGTTGTGCTTTAATGTTTTATTAATTAAAGATTATGTTTTACACTTACAACTCATCGATTGGAGTGTGGAAATGTGGTCCCATTCCAAGGTGATTCAGCTGTGAATCAAACGAACGGGAGGGTGACAGAGCCAAGCTCAGCTGGTTTTTCAGACAGACACCTCCGCTTGGGCCTACAAACACAACACAAGAAGTCAGGTTAAGTCACAGTACCATGTAATCACGCTGTTACTTGTGCAGAGGATCTCAGTGCCTCTGAAAGCTTCATAAAAGGGCTACATAAATGCTCAGATAGGCTACATAAATGCCCAGATACGTAAGTATATACCATTATACTTACAGCTATCTTACTTGAAAAGCAAAATTTACATAATGTTGTCATTCAATTTTAAAAGACATGTCACTTAAATTGTTTGGGCTGTCTACCACAAACATACCCTAAGTACTGAAAGAATATAAAAGTCACTTGCATTCCACAGATTTCATTTCGTTTTGCTACGCTGGTACTTACTCGCATTATTCAAGGAATGAAGCAAAGCAGACATGGCAGGTGTTGTTTGAAGAACCTTCTTCTTGTGCGGTGTTGTCAGAGGCATTCTTTGGGGTGACCTACACATGGGAGAAGGCCCTCGAGGCCTAGGCGTCTTTGGAACCATGAATTTCCCTCTGTCACTCTTGGCTGCACAGAAACTAGTGGTCCCTGCTGGCTGTCGTGAGTGGCACAGAATCTGAGGCCCTGATGACCATCTATGCCTTGTTTCAATCTTCTGGGTGTCAGCTGCCTTGAGGCCATGTCTTGTAACAATTGACTCTGTTGTCTTTGACTGTCCAAACAGTCCTTCTCGACAGCAAATCTTAAAACAGCCTGCATCCTCAACAACTGACAGCTGATGATCCTCAGATCGGAATGCCTCTTTTGGAAGGTGATCCTCCAGTCCGACTGTCTGATTCTGCACAGGTTCTGTCCTCTCTGCAGCAACCCTGAGGGGCAATTTGGGCAACTCAAAGTCACCCACATACTTACGGCAAGTACGCTTGTGCACAACCTTACGTCCAGATGCAGGAAGAAGTGAGCCATACCAGCTCTGCCCCTGATGACAATGATCTCTCTGCCAGGCACGTGTCACCGCTCGACTGGGCCGGCTCTTGTGACATCTGTTGGAGCACCTTGAATGGTAAAGTTTAGCGGTAAAGTCAATACCTGCCCGATTCTTCTTCTTGACCAGGCCTCTCGATGTGTTCTGAGCAATGCCCAAAGAACTGAACTGATCTGTGCACTCGGCTACTTCCAGCAGATCCTCCTTCTGGTTCCTCTGAGCTGTGCAGGGGTCCATGTCAACTTCCTGAGACTCAGAATGCCACTTGGGTGGCTCAGCAAAACTCTCAAATCCCATATGCTGATTATTTCCATTGTTTCTTTCAGGGAGCAGAATATGATTGTTCAAGTTTTCATGTTTGGCCATTCCGCCTTCAGAATGCCAAAAATCACATCCCTCTTGTTTCAACCGATCTTCATTTAGCTTGCTCTCTGCTTCTCGATCCAAGTCTTCTAAGAGATCGGTTTCTCCGTCATGACGTTCTGGACATGCTCGTGACTTCTGGCAATCTCTTTCTACCAGAGAAATGACAGTGATACACTCTTCCTTTTCCATTTTCTCATATGGCATTTCTTCGGTCGATTCAAGCCTGATGCATGGTTTGTCCTCTGCTGGATTTCCAATGAGCAAATCTAGTGATGCAGGGGAGGTTACACAGAGACTATTGCAGTCGTTCTCCAGTAGGTCTGTGGGCGAAGTCTCCACCACTTCCATCTTTACAGTTGCCAAGTTTTCATACGGAGGATCATAAAACCCATTTGAAAGACCAGTATCAGGATTCTGAAAAAAACAAAGACGTTTATTACACAACTGATGCAGTTTAGTTTTATTTTATTTTGTGTTGATAAACAGTAAATGGAGCTCTCACAATAAATAGTTCTTATCTGGCCACTCAAAGTGGAAGTTGGTCACTTTGCCAATGACTTGCTGACAACACTGAGACCAAAGTACAGCTATAATGCCACTTTATTGCGAGCCATCACTCAATCATCAAACCATTAACTATTTGTATGTACTTTCTTCATGCTCATAAGACAAAAGAACGAATCATCCTTGCATCATAATATATCACAACCATAATACCACATCAAGCCATCTGTGAAGCACAACATAATCAAATTAATATAACATCTGTTGTGAAGAGATTACTTATGAGGTAATTACACCATTCCACAATAATAAACAGTTAATCAACTTTATTTTGAACATCTTAACTGCCAAAATAAGCCACAAGTTGAAGCTGTTATACCGTTTCTATCCACTTATACCTGTACAATAAATTCTCTTCATCTAGACTTGCCTTGATATTCAGTTGATTTGGTCTTCCAGGAGTGACATGGTGACTTCCGAGTTTGAGTGGTTTGCCTTTTGCTTTCTTGTTCAGCAGAAGTAAGTAGGTGGCTGTAAGGTAGTCATAGTTCCACTCTGCAATGAGTTGCCTTAACTCATCTTTTGGCTTTGCATGGAATTTGCTCAGCAGAGTCAAGCAGTCATCATCTAGTACATCACGCTGCAGCAGAACAAGTTAATTAGGTATTTAACAACAGTCATTTTGAGAGGTTCCAAAAGGTACCAGATAAATGTCTCATTACAAACACACATGTATGCATCATTTATGATCTTTCAGAAACCTCTCTGACACTATGAGTCACAGCTTAAGACATTCTTTTTTTATTAAATCAGTTGCATGTTAGGTATTACTGCATGTAAAGCACCCTTTACTTCAGCATTAGTTAAGTTAGGGCTCTGCATAACTGGTCCTATCATTAACAATACGATTCACAGCCTTGGAGTGATTGGTCTGTGGGTAGGTTTTTGCAACTACAACATTTGGTTTAATTACACATGCTACTAAACATTAGGTGGATAAAACAAAAAATTACAGTGATTTACATCTGTTGCAGATTTACATGACAGAGCAGCAACATCTGTTCATAAGCAGAAATGCAGTTATTTTGCTGTCATGCTTTCTTGGGAAATAAAACAATCACTAGAGAGCAAAACCAGTAAACAGAAGACATGACATCAAATTAAAATATGTTATGGCATATATGCAGATAAACTGAACGAGAAGCACAGCCTTTCAATACATACCCTTAACTGACTTCTCCAAGACAAGGGATCATTAAATTCTTCTGTCACCCAAGGATCCTCCATCAAATCTTTTATTGTTGCTCTGCATTTTGGATCTACTTGCAAGAGCTTACTTATGACATCAGCACTCTCCTTCGAAACCCAGTCAGGAACTTCATACTTTCCAGCCTGTTATCAAATACAACATACAAATCATTATAACAATGCTAAAAAACATTCATAAACAAGAAACAGCTGTGATTCAAAAATGAGTTTTGTTTAAAATGAAACCATTAATCATTAATCAAACATATTTTATGAAAAAAAGAGCTGGCAAGAGTTGAGCAGTAACCCTATTCTTCTAAGGAAATAATTAAGGAAATAATAATTTCCAAGCCTTTGACAACTGGCAATTTCTACGAAGAAGGGTAATAAATAAAATATTTCAAACTCATAATATCTGTGCCAACAATTTACACAGAAAGTCCCACCCAGAGTCCCTATCTACGCATATATGGACATTCTCATAGGAGGTTAGAACCTGTGCATTCCACATTAAAGAGTGAATGCTCAAACATGAATGAAATTATTGTATTATATTATATTTCAAAGAGCTGAAACAGGAGAAACTGAATTACACCACACCTGAATCTTCTTGTAGAGAAATGTGGTATTGTTACCGTCGAAAGGCAGACAACCGCACAGCATGACGTACAGCAACACTCCCATACTCCAAAGATCAGCCTACAAACAAACAAACCGAATCCCTCTACAGGTTCACAGATTGAGTAAAGCGCTTCAAAATTAGGGGTTCAGAACCTGCAATATTCAAAGCACAAGTGTTCTGAACAATAATCACATACACCAGTATGCTAACATATACATATACAAATACATATACAGGGTATTTGTGTATGTATGGTATTTATGTATGTATGTTCAGGGCATGCATGCATGCATGTATGTAAGCATGCATTTATGTACAGGGTATGTATTCATGTATATTTGCTATCCTAAGTGCCCTGCCTATTACAAAGCATCTCTAGAGTCCTCTCTAAGGCACTCTTTGTTGGCCTAAATGGCATTAAAGTTCATTAATCATGACAAGTTCACCCAGGCTGAATGGATTCACAAATAGCAGGAAAGTGTCCAATGCCAAGCTTTTGCACAGGCAGAACCAGAGACATGTCCATGATTGACGGCTACGATCATAATCAGAGCTCCTGGTCTCCTTTGTCTTAAGGATGAGGATCAATGACAGTTGAATGAACCATTTGCAGCATATGGTTATGCTTACCGGCTGGCACTACCTGAGCCGCTGCAGAGCACATTGCGTTCGGAGATCCTTCATGCTACCAGGTCTCTGCTGGACAGCATGTTCACCAGGCGGTCGCAAAATGACGAAGACCTCTCTGGAGTGGAAAGTTGATGCATCACTGCATCAGCGATTTCCAACTGCAGATGGCATACGTCTGCACTCGACAGCATCCAAATGGCTTAGGGCCAACCTATGTACAGCAGTAGATGTAAACCTTGGGCATTTTGAATTCTCCTAGTATTCTTCTGCCCTCTCACCCCACCTTTACTGCAGCTGCCACCTCCACCACACCTTCCAGGTACAGTTTGGGGCTGCTTTGGTTGAAGCCCACTCCCACGAGGCTAGCCGTGGGTAGATGCTCCCTGGCTCAGGCCCAGCCACTGGGTTTGAAGCGCCAGCTGAGCCCCCCACGAGGCCAGCACAAAACACACCACTTGCCTACCCTTATACACCCATCTAGATGGCGGTGTGACGTTTTGCACATTCATTTAGATGAAAGCCCCACATGGATATATCACAGGCATACCACTCAACACAAACAGTGGGGGCATAGGATAAGTGTACCTATGCATTGCCAAGCACAGCCTATTCCTAGGGTGCTCATACATCCCAACGCTAAGGTGCATACAACGTGCACAGCAATGATAACCATTGCTTCAAGTGGGCAACCCTGTTTGCACTCCACCTGTTGGACAGCACCCACATCACCCACCCAAATACAGTGTACCAAGCCCATCTTGGTGAGCTGAACTTTGCAGGTATACATTTCCAGGGAAGGTAAACGATACTGGCAAGTTCAAACGCCAGAATCACATTCCATCCGCAAGCATGTACGCACGGAATGGCAGGCTGCAGCCAATCCATGTACTGTGGGCAGTGCAGCATGGATTGGTTGACCTGCTGCTTTTGGCCAATGAAGAGGCAAAAAACAAGCTTATCAGACGCAGCTGATAGCAGGCTCACGCCTTGTTCATCAAAAGGCTTGCCATGTCTGAGTCATCCTCACTGTAAGCTGTGTGTGCCTGTGTAAGCGTAGACCTGGCAGGATCAACGAAGATGTGCTCTGTACTAGGGGCATGATATGGCCATCTGCTCCTCCACCACAACTAGTGTGGGCGAAGTAACATCTCAGCTGATCTCAATTTCATACCCCAGATGGCTTCATATGGCTATCTCCAAATGAGTACATCACCTCACATGCAATTTACACATGAAATAGACAGAGGCAAAACATAACTGTACATTAGCAAGGCCTCACTTAAAATACCCTCACGCATAAAGGTGGTATGATTATATCCACACCAATATTCTGCAGCCACCTCAATGTGTTAAAAAGAAACTAGCAGAAGCACCCAGGTAATATAAATTTAATAAGGAGCTATAGCAATTTTGCCAGATAACACTACTTATTATCACCCGTAACTTGTATGTATGTACATATGATCTTATGAGGACACTGAATTTTATTTAATTTGCTCACTTTTGCAAATATACATGTTGCTATTGGCAAACTCACTCAATCAGACCTCTGTGTTTTTATTCCCAGACAAATACTGTATATTGCTAAAATATTATTAAGTTGTTTAGGAACAATAAAGAAACAAAAGAATGGATGGATGAATCAATGAACGTAAGACTGAATGATAAGAAGTGGTTGGTAATGAAGCTCACCTCGCTGCCTACATACTGTTTTCCTTTGATCAGCTCAGGAGCAGCATAGGCTGGACTTCCACAGCATGTATCTAGCTGACTCTGCATGCCACCCTAAAAAATTCAATCACTCACAGTGAGCAAATCAATCAAGAAATCACATCCATTGTTGGCCAGCTGTAGCAATTCTGCTATACAGTTAGTTCAGATGAAATCGTTGATTGAATAGTGTGTGTATGAATAGTAAAACTTTATGACAGAATGCTTAAAAAAGTTAAGAGAAATCAATAAATTTTGAGGAATGTTTGCCAAAAGTTACATTCATGAGCAATCAACAGATATTAATTACCGCAACAGATTCTGCTTTACTTGACACTATAGTAACAGTTTGATTAAAATTTCTCTCTCTCTCGAGGCCATTTAAGGTTAAGTTAAAGGAATGGTAGGGCAAATGATGGCAAGGTAAGGTAAGGTAAACTTTATTCTTATTCATTACATTGCTCTACATCAAGTAATTAATTCCAAATTATGAAAGAGCTTCAGATGTCAGCATTCAACCCCACACCACCAAGCGCTGTAAAAGCATGCAAAACATAGGACACAGGGCTTAGAATTAAGACTGTAAGAAGAGGAATGTACAGCAAGGTCAAGTAAACAAACGCAAAGGATTTACAGTCTAATATTCAGACAGCTTGAAGGATCTAAGCCGAGCGCTAACATACAAAGTGCAACTGTATGACCATAAAGCACAGGTGAAGCTGAAACTGCCTCAACAGTTATACTTTTGAGCACATCTGTTCAACAGCCACACACAGGCATAGACTTGTTAAGACTTTCTTAAAAGACAGTTCACAAGCCTGGTTAAATCACTTTACCCTGTATAGAAAGATAAACTGAATAAATTATTTTAAATAAAGAATTATAGCAAAGTAATTAAATCTATAGCTGTCACCACATAGAAAACAAAAAAAACAAAAGTTAAACCTTTGGCTGGGTGCATAAACCGAAATCAATCAGCTTCAGGTGTTGATCTTCATCCAGCAGAAGATTTTCCTGAAGATCAGAAGAAAAACCATGTCTACTAACTGTGAAAGACCAATTACTAAAAAACCTGGTCATTATATTTTGTGTGAGATATAGCTGATGTAGAAGGCCATTATTTGACATGATAATCTTCCACATTAAATTTTTGCGCATGCTTCAGCTGCACACGCTTTATTGTTTACTCACTCAATCTGAGAAATAATCTCATGAGAGTGCAATATAACATTCAACAAGGCTAAGTTGCACACGTGTGAAGCACGTTTACGCCTCATTAAGTAATGCGAACCTGTTAGTGTTTAGAAAAAGACAATCAAAAGTCATATCATTTATTTTCTGATAGGGTGTCATGTGGCATTAGAATCTTTTACTATAGTAAATCTTTCCAATTATTACTTAATACAGTTTTAATAATAGCACTGATAGTACATTCTCGAAAACAAAATTCATGCCCTGAATTCAGCGCTGTTGGTGGGAAAATCTACCTTTTAATATAATTAATCAAGACTTAACACCCCCTATACATCCGTGGATTTTTCCACCCATACCACAGCCATTACACTAATGGGTGTTATTGTCCACCACATGACTACCTTTTATTTTTACAGTGAGCACAATCAGACGTGTAACAAGGCAGTCAATACTCAATTTGTTGCTGAGTTTACCAGAGGGCACAAGTGGAACAGAAATCAGGAAATATCTGTCTGTCCTGGGGAGATTTGAACTCCTGCCTCAAGACTGAACCCAATACTGGAAGTTAAGACTTTACTTACACAATAGTACCCTACTAGTATTACAAATGTACCGTCTCACCACGTAGGATCAGATCTATATCTCACTGATAATCAATGGTCTAAACACAATTCCTACCATACACCCGTTAAGGTAAAGTAGTTGGTACATGCATCAAGGTGCTACCTGACAATAGGGAATTAGTTTACTGGATCTGGCAAACTAATTTCAAGTTTTGACATTGGCATCAGCATTCAAATGCTCCCAAGTAAGACACTCAAGTGGCATGCATTGTACACAGTCTTCGTACCTGTCTCACTCAACAGAAAATTAATGTAAGCAAGCAAACTGATGACGTGGGTGGATTTCAAGAGCCAGTGAAAGATGTTGTGGGGTTTAGAATAAATGCATGTGATATCAGACCCACCGCTGTGAAAGGAGGCCTTTCACAGGAAAAATTCACTTTGGAGTGTTACATAGATAGCCCAATAAAACCAGCATCTATCCACTTTCCAAATGTACTTGAATTAAGAATCAATTACTTGTCTGTAAGAAGTTTTGTACTTTCATATCCCAGCATATATGTCCACAACTCTGGGGAACTCATACGAATGTGTAAGGAGTTCTACCACACATTTCTCTAACCTAGATATGAGCTCATGCACGAAAAATCTCTCTATGCACTTGTCTGACTTTCTTGAACACTAGTTAATATGCTAGAACTCCCATACCACACAAACAACATGCCACACACAACGATTTAAGCACCAGTTTTTAAGCTTGTATCTAGATGAGTCAGTTATGACTCTAGCAAATGAGTTCTGAACTTTCTGGAGTTTCTGAATGTTTGACTTTGTGATATCAGTAAGAAGTGAGTTACAGTAATCGAGCTCACTGAAAACCAATGCATTTGTCAGATATACGAGACAAAATGGCTAATTCTGCATATGTCACGAATATGCATACATGATGACTCACAAATACCATTTACATAAAGCGGGAGACATACAAGAATTAAAAACATCACCCACGCTACAAGCAGAATCAGCCAATTCAAAACCTTTTGCACACATTATGATAACACTGATAAAAACTGCTCAAATGACTTTATGATGTTTACCAGAAAGAATACATCAAGTAATTTTCCTTATCGCTACAGAGACATGTTCGAAAAGGTCCCCATATCCACTAACACAGAGCGACTAAACAAACATTGTAATATACAACCACACTTCATACCCTGTCAGTACCTAGAAAAACATCATAAACACTGCAGTTGTTGATGCTTACAGGCTTCAGGTCCCGATGCACAAAGCCTTGCTCATGAATGTACGCAACAGCACTGATGATTTGTCGAAAGAAAAGCCGAGCCTCGTCCTCGGGAATTCGGTCATTTGTAACAATGTAGTCAAACAATTCGCCTCCAGAACATTGCTAGATGCAACCAACATGAACGTTTAGTATAAGAAAACAGGAAAACTTTGTACGTAAAGTAATCAAGTCACTGTTTACATTATACAAAAAACATCTGGGTACCCAGAAAGACCAGAAAGTGGAAAAGTTCACAACCGTTATACATTGAAAATATAATGAAACAATTCACGTATATTTCCAGGTAGATAACTAAACAGTGCCTTTCACGCATGACAAGAAAGCTATAAAGTCTATGTTTGTGGCAAATTTCTGTCGTGTCAGTCAGCAACACTTTAAAAGATAATATCGATGGCTCTTGCTGACCTCCAGAATCATAAAGAATTTGTCCTCGGTTTCTATAACTTGGTAGAGTTTGCAGATATTCTGGTGCATAAGAACTTTCATTGCTTCGATCTCCATTCTAACTCGTGGAATTTCATCAGCAAGAAAGTTCTTGTCCATGATCTTTATGGCAACTTTCTCACCAGTTAGGATATGGAGGCCGAGTTTCACTTTGGCAAAGCCACCTGAAAACAGTTAAATCAAGAAACACTTAACCCACTGGCAGATCTAGAGGGGCCACACCTCCCACGGTCCTTTCAACCCGAGTTTGGGGACATGGCTGGAGTGGTACTCCTTGATCCACCCATGCACAGATATTCTTTGCATTGGCTTTCTAACCTGGGAGGGAGAGAGGCAAGCCTCCTCGATGCACCCTTGACTGTGTTAATACACTGGTCAAATGGACAATTTATTATAAACTAAAAAAAAGTCAAGCAACATGTGGACGGTAAGCTAATGTAATTAAGCATTCATAAATCAATCCATGTAAAGTAACGTAATAAAGCCATTTCAAACCCTTTGCCTGCCACAGGTGCAGAATTGTGACATAAGAAAACGTGCTGTATGCACCACAGGTGCAGAATTGTGACATCATACATGTAGGTGTGCTTACAGAAGTGGCTGGAAGTTATGGTACCAGCTTTCATACAATGTAAATAAGTGCACCGTTTAGTACAGCAGTAGGCTACAACTTTCCCACTGGACACTCCTGCACATTTGAGATGGCTGCAAAGATATGAGAGCTGAAAGTTGGCAATTTTCTCACAGTTCTTTTGGTTATTCATTGCCAAGGCCAGCAAAGGCAACGTCATGCATGCAATTTTCACAGAATTGGTCTTAAATAAAGACTTTGAGAAGTTCAATACAGCCACTAATAGGGACAGCAAAAATTTTAGCAAGTAAAGTATTAATACCAGTGTTCTAATCAACTTTCCCAGCGAATCTGAGGACAAAATTTGAGGCACTAGTGCTTCAGTGGCTATGCTGGGCTTTGATGTTGCATCAGCCTATGAAAAAAAATTTACTGAAAGATTTTACGAACGTGTTTTACCGCTCTGCTTGTTCACAACTTCACACCATGAAGTCGACTGTAGGTGAAATATTTTCAGACTTTTTCCACTCAAATTCCTGATCACATAACCAAAACGAATCGTTTGCCAGCGAGTACCTAGCAAACGACGACCCTGAACCATAAGCACAAGCCAACAGCTGGACTGATGTAATCAGAGGGAATTCAGGCCTTCTGGCACTTATCCTCATAACGGGACTCGCCGGAATGCCCTGTTGATGATTACTGGACGACCAACAACATCCCCAAGATGCCTTTGATCCATCAAAACATGCAACAGGTTTTAGCTGATTCTGGTTTTTTTCACTCTAGTAACAAAGGCAACTGCTTGCCTTCAGACAATCCAGCCTATGTATGACCAACTGTACAAAGTCTGACCTCTTCTCACTCACTTTAGTTCAACCTGGAAGGCGGCAAACCATCTAAATTGTGAGGTCAGTGTAGATGACAGTGTGGTTGTATTCAAATGCTGCACAAATGTGAGTGCATGTATATAAACCAAACAAGCCACATAAGCCACTTTATTGGAATATAGACATAATTTGCAGTCTTTTATGATAAACTATAACAAATTTGGTCTTTCTTGATTAACAATAACAATGAAGTTTTACTACATGTAGTGTTGGCTATTCAAACTGCTTTAACTAAAAAACAAGCATGAACAAATAAACGATACATATTTGTTCAGAATTCAATTTTAAAGAAATTTCATCATTACATTTTAACTCTATCTACAGTGGTTGAAAAGATGTAATGTTTTTACCCTTAAGGGATGAAACGAGATTAGAATTCCAAAAGAAATCTGGCAGAGACCAGAATAATGCCTAGATATATCTGGCAGGCAAAGGGTTCAGAAAAGCTAGGCACTCTAACTCGTAAAGAATTACCTCTGTGAAATTTTGCTTAATTATATTATATTGTTTATTTATATTACATTACAAATATACCAGAAACTGATTATATACTGCTGTCTTTGGAAGCCACATCAAGAATCACTTTTACAACAAGTCCATTTTATAATGAGTTTACTTTCAGCAGATGAATTAACTTTGAAATCCATGTCCTTGACCAAGTTATGTCAGACTTTGTGTTATACCGAAGCACGTCATAACAAGTCTCTAGTGCACATACATGTATGCGCACCCATGTGTGTGTGTGTGTGTGTGTGTGTGTGTATTCACTCATTCACTCACAGGATTTACAAAGAAATGGTACTTAATCAATCAACATACTAAGAGACACTTAATACAGTACTTAACTTGTTTATTTATATTACATTACACTAAATATAAATCAAAGGCACTATTTAAATGTTTAGTTACATTACATTACACTCACATAAATCAAAAACTCCTTCTAAAATGTTTAAAAATAATTACAATCTTTTTACCTCCAATGCCAACCTAATTTTGAATTTAAAATTACCTCAGACTAACATTTCAAAATAATTTTGAACTAAAATACCTGCAATAATGTCGATTTAATTTAAATATTAAATTTTAAGATTTAAAAAATTTACTTAAATTTAAGTATAGTATTACACTACATTACTTTATCACTGATCCGATGTGCTCAATTTAAAGACCATTCCATGTCTGAAGTCTCTCACACAGCATACTAATCATTAGCAGGTTGCCTAAGGCTGCTACACATATGCCAAGAGCAATGACACAACTTCTTTGAACTTTTTAAACTCCAAATGTTGTACCCTGTACATAATTCAATCAAAAAATCATTTCAAATTTACAACTGATTCTATATTCCCATCAAATTTACAGCTGCTTCTATATTCCCGCTTACCTGAACCAATTGTTTCACGAACTTGATAAAGTCCATCCAGAGCTTTATAAGTAGGCATTCTTCCACGTAACAATTCTAACCACGTACACCTGATGAAGTGATTGTAAAACTCTTCACTGCAAAACAAGACGTTACATTCACCAATAAATAATACCCAGATTGCACAGGCAGCAGCTGGCTGGATCCAACTATAAACTCCATTTTATGCATGTTCTCCCACATATGGCAAGGAATGCAGCAGCATAAGCAAAATTCCACAGTAAGCACTCACTGATTGGAATGACTAAATCAGCACTTCCAGAAACATTCCCACTTTAAAGCTCCAGTGCTGGAGGACTGTGAAAAAATCTGGTCTTTCAGCTCAGCCTTTTGGTGTTCAAAATATTCTGTAATTACGAATCCACGACTTGGCACTGCGCCAAGGTAGTAATTTTCTGTTCCTATGCATTCTCGTACTTCAAAATATTGCCATTAAAACAATTTATTAATTCTGGTGAACTACGAAACCTATTTAAAAAATAAAGAGACAATTCTAACCCTTAACTTTGATATATAACACGTAACGATGTTTATAATTAGCCTATTGCATAGCGTTTGCATCATGTGATAAAGACTTACTCGAATAAATCAATCATTCAAGTTTAAGCTAACAAAAACCGATTATGGTCTAACATCGAAAACTTGCTGTTACATTTATAAATAAGACATTGCTGAAAAGACACGAAAAGAGACAGTCTGAATTAAAAACAAGATTTTCTAGAAGGCTTCGAAAGGTCCGGGAACGAGTGGGTGTGCTCGGCCGGCCGTTCAGTGATTGGCCCATCACTTACACTAAGTCCGAGTCGAATCTCACGATACCTTCATCCTTAAAAGTTTCTAAGTCGAAATCAGTGCAGAAATCTGAAATTCCATCGCTCACCTTTCGTAAGTCGGTAAATTTACTTGGATTTTGGTTGCAGACGGTAGATTTAATACGAAAGGCCTACCCAGACTGCATCTTTGAATGGGGCAGTCTGTACAGGTCACGTGATGTGCCGCCTATTTTTAGCGCGCTATAGCTCAAACTAATAGCTTTGAGGAATTCATAGGGTATGTCGGAACGGACTTTGGTTGATGTTGGAAGCCTGAGCCGTGAGTGGGCAAATAATTACGTTTTACAACACTCCTTCTGACTACAAGCTGCTGTAGAATATTACATACACAAGATGTTATTTTTGCTTACTTCACCTGATGCGATTACCCGCTCCACTTGCAAACAGCTGCAGAGGTTGTGGCACAGTTTCTGGCTCTGTTTATCACACACAACCTTTTTAACGGAGTGATGACGTAGTTGAAAGCACCTGTCCTTTTTTTAGAAATGTATGTTAAGGGTAGATCCAACTTACACGTGCACGAAATCGATCCGAATGTCTTTAGTTCTCCGATCTGTGAAACAAGTTTCAACATTAGGCTGCTTCTAAATACTGCTTGTTAAGCCGAGCTGAGTCAAGAACTATTCACATAAATATTTTACAACCTCTATGGCTATGCTTTTATTGATTGATGACACATCTCTTCTAGACGCCTTGAACTTCTGGCTTTGAATAGAAGTAGGAAATTTCCGCTAATCTTAATGGTAAATCGAGACTTCTACAGCGCCCAAATAAAGCTATATCGTGGGACTCGGCGATCAATCGTATCGAAGGCTGCTGAAATATCAAGGAGGCAGAGGCGAGACACCTATTGAAGAGATACTGCAAAAACAAGCGTGTATTGTAGAGGGAGTGCCTATGGGTTTCAGTTGAGTACCGTTTAGTAGGCCTAAAACCAGACTGGTGTAGGTTAAGGAACGAGTTATAAGTCACGTAGTCATTAATCCGAGATTGGATAGTTCGTTCAGTTATTATGGAGGTGAAAGACAGGTTAAAATCAAATCTGTAGTTCTTTATCAAATACATGGTTACCCACGAGAGAGAGTCTGAAAAGGAGATGGAAATTATTGGTAGACAAGGGGAGCTTAGTTATTTAGGTAATGATTGGAACAAAGACAGATGCACAGTTTCTCACTGACGAGGTACGTATAAGGTCAAATTCGCACTTTCTGTTTGGAGGAGATTTTAACATAAGAAAACTTATGTAGTCTGATATTTCAGTCTCTGATGTGGGTTGGAAGACAGATCATAAGGATCGGGATGGGGAGGGTGGACGATCAAAAGTGGGAGGGAGCAACAGCAGGTGAATTTTTGGTGGTTCTGTCGCTTTTTGGAAAGGACTGATTGAAGAGAAAGACAGAGAGCACTAATTTTGTCCGAAAAGAAATAACGAGTTTGCTGCTGAGGAAGACGGAAGAGAATTTGGCAGTGGGCTGGAGGAGTTCCGATAAAAAAGTAAACTTATGGTTTTTCAGAGTAGACGAGGGCTAGAGTATCGGAAACGAACTAGTGGGGAGTAAAGTCTCCTTTTAGCCGTAGCTAGGTGTTGGTATTTATTTGTGCGCGATTTAATGGCAAAGTTGCGGAAAACGAGTGCGTTTGTAAGTGCACTCAAAGCGTCGACGGAAGATTTGAAAGCCCGGAGATAGGAATTGTACCAATGATTGTTAGAGTTGGAGCAGGGCTTGGTACTAATAGGAGCGTGTTTGTCAAGAATCGTGAAAACAGTGGCGGGGTCACAAAGGCAGGAAGGGGGATGTAAAATGTGTTATCGTGTTGACGTTGTGTTGATACTTGCGCCCCACCGCATAACGGCTAACACGTGGCCGTCTGAATAACTAGATGTCGCTACCCTATGGCCCTGCTGGACTAACATTGCAGCACATTGGGTTACTCCATGTACGATTGTAATCTGATTCAGCAGCAGCCCAGAGATGGCTCAGCAGCAACCTATTCTTTGAATAATAGCATAGATGCACTAGCGAGGTCCGTTTAAGAGATACAGGTTTATTATCTTTCTTCTGTTCTCCGGAACCTAACGCCTCTTTCGACCGTTGTTTAGCGAATGCCTTCTTCGCTTCGCACCCTTCCTTAACTTTCCCCTTCATCTGTCAATCACCCAAATTCTCCCTTTCGCCATCCGATCAGCATCCCTCTGCTCCGCCTTTCTCTCTCTCTCTCTCTCTCTCTCTCTCTCTCTCTCTCTCATTCTCTCACTCTCCCTCTCTCTCGTTTACTTCTACCTGTCAACTACGGGCGTCCTATCCGCCTCTCGTTAATTACATCCAACTGTTCCCCAGTGTTCCGTGCAAATTAATTACATAAACACAATAGCTAAATTGTCGGACGTAATACAATCTACAATATGCAAAACCCTAAAATCCTCATTGTTTCTCCAACTTTTCACTACATCTCCCCACTTCTGAAGCTGACGGCACCCCGCAGTAGCTTCGGAAAGTACACAGTTGGCTTTCTTTAGGTGGGCAAACAGTTCAATTTAACGCTGATTTGTTTACAGAAGCACAGACGAGCATCGAACGGCGTTAGGTTTAATGTCTTTCAAAGCCGTACGTCAGCGAACTCGCCAGGCGATTTAGTTACAAGTCTACGTACCTATAACAGAAAGCACAAACAAAACCAAAAACGAGTAATATCGTTCAAATACATAATAATATAATCGTGTAACACTTTAAGATTTAACTACTCAGCTAATTACGTAAGTTTCTAAGACACCATATCAGAATGAACTAAAACATATTACAGCGTAATGATATTTAATTCGTCATATAGCTATAGATAGTCCATCTGCCAGCGAATTATGTTTCCCCGGGTCATAATGAATATCTAGATTGTACCTTTGAATTGCCAGAGCCCAAATTGTGATCCGCTGGTTTTCTTTTGCCATGATCTGGATAAACCTGTAGCATTGTGCCATGTGTATACTACTGGAAATGATTAAGAACCAGGTGACATACAGGTACCACATCACGCATAGCAATTCCCATTCGATGGTAGTCGTATAGGCTTCTCTAGCTATCAGTTTTCTTCTATCATATTCAGTTGGTCTATCTACTCCTTCTGGGTCTAATTTCCTGCTCACTACCTGAGGTCCATCCCATTTCGCCGGTAACTCGTTCCCTGCAGAATGCCGCAAGAGTAACACCCTTACGTCAAGAGGCGCTATATCAGCCTTCTTTACTATGGCCGTTTTCGGACTAATGGCGCATGTACTTAAATACGACTGGATACCACTTGTCCTAGCAGGCCAGGAAAATACTTGGCACAATCTACCCTTTGTTGATTCAGTATCGCGTTGGCCAGTCCATAGAATATGAAGGGTTAATTTGATTGTCTGTGATCTATTTTTCACGGGCAGAACAATCTGCTTGCTATCCCTCCCATTATCGTCTTGACTGTGATCCGAGCTCCTTTGCCGAAACAGCAGACCAACTTCTATCAAATGCCTGTTATCTGCAGAGGGCTCTCGTTTACAATATTCTGATAACGTGGTATCTTGTTTTGGTGCTGCAGTGAATTCGGTGACTTCGTTAATTACGGATTTAATCGGCTCTTTTGAACTGTCATTTTGGCTCTCGCTCCCACTACAGACGCTTCGCTGTGCTGTATTGATATCAGGGACTTCTTCGTTAATTAGGGTATTAATCGTTTCCTTTGAATTGCCCTCCGGGCTTTCGCTCTCACTAATGACGCTTTGCGGTGCGGTTTCGGATCGCGCAGGCGTCGTTAAGTTAATTACCTTATCTTCCTCACCTGAGATCCGCTTATCTTCTGCTTCAGAGCTATCACTTCCAGTGCCATATGTTTCCACTTCGTGATCGTCACTAATTACCCCTACGTCACTGGGCTCATCGGTCGCTTCGTCGTTTGACGTGACAGCGCTAGGTGGCTCCCTCGGGTTTACGGTTTCCCTTTGATCCTTAACGTCGTAATTACGGGTGCGGGTAGCTATACATGCTTGGGGTAAGCTAACGGGATCCCAATTACATGCACCCACCGGGTCGACCAAGTCTGGATTATTTACAAATAGATCATGGCCTATTAGCAGGTCTGTTTGAAGTCCAGGGACCACACCCGCTTTGATCGTTATCCTTCTGTCTGTACCAAAATGTGGCGAGGAAATTTCAATTTCTTGTGTTGAAATATATTTCACAAGCCCAAAAGCACACTGCACGGTTACTGGCTTCCCCTTCCTGGCAGATGAACTATCCTTTACAAGCTCAGAATTTATCAACGTAACCTGGGCTCCTGTATCCCTCAGGGCCTCAACAGAAATATTATTTACAAACAAAGGTACAACGAATCGTTTTTGGTAATCCACAATTTTGTCTAAGTTGGACTTTTGCTTAACGAATTTTACTTGGGCATTTCCCTGTCCTTGAGAATTGTTTTTGTTAAACTTGCTATTGTAGAAATGATTTCTTTGGTCCGTTCGATAATGGACATTCCCAAAATGCATTGGTCTTGCATTTTGCTGTAGGTTTTTGTCCTGGGCCCTTTGTTCCGCTGTATCGTGGTGTGTGGAATGGGCTTGTTTACTTTCCCACTGATTACCATTATGGTTTGCATTAAAAGGCCTTGGCTTATAACCCTGCTTTTGCTCGAGGTGGTTTACCTTCCTTCCTTCTAGCGTGCATTCGTAGTGGAGATTGGCAAAATCAGCCACTTCAGCAGCAGTTCGGGGCTTTCTCGCCTCCACAAAATATCTAGTATCACTTGGCAAAGACTCTTTCAGTCTTTCCAAAATTACATCATCTTTAAGAGCATCAAAATTAGTAATATCCTTTGACTCTAAATAATATTGAAACACATCACGCAACTGATCTAAAAACTGTGGGTATGACTGTTTGCCTGTTCTGTGAATAGATCTGAACTTATCCAGATAGAACTTCGCGTTCATCCTACATGCGCTCAGCAATGACGATTTCGTTTGCCTGTAATCGGCACAGATTTCCATAGGCAATCTGTTGTAATGCATTCTAAGGGAGGAATTTAACAAAGATGGAAGAAGCCTAGCCCATCGAGCCTCATCAATACCATGCAAAAACGCAACCTTCTCGAAAGAATGGAAATAGGAAACCGGATCTTCGGATTCATGCATGTTGGGTAGTTTTGCATAAGCAGACACAGCAGCAGCATCTACATCAACTCTTGCGTTATTAGATTGCAACAGACCCAACTGTGCTTTCTCACGCAGTAAAACGAGTTCCAATTCCATCCTCTCTCTTTCAGCCTGCGTACGCCGCTCCTCAGCCTGCACTTTCTCTTTCTCAGCTTGAATCAGTTTCAGCCTCATCTGGCCTTCACTGATACTAGCTTCGCCTGTCTCAACTTCTTCCACTCTATCTCCGTCTCCCTCTACATCTCCATTTCCCTTCAGCAATCGTATCATTTCACGTTTATCTAAACCTTCTGGGTTGATATTTCTCCGTCTGCACTCTTCTTCCAGATCCTTCTTTTTCATTTTGTCAAACATTTCAATATAAAATTCTTCCAGTTAATACAGTACGATAAATGACAAATCTCTATAAGTTTCACGTATACCAACAGACACAATAAGATAATGCAATTATATCACGTAACAGTAATAGTAATAGGTTTACAGCTTCTGCATTCACACTCTCAAAATCACAAGTCAAGTGCTTCTCTGAAACACAGAACAAAATGACGAATGATCAGTTATTAACGACTCGGAATGCGCTCACCAGATTTCGTTCCAGATTTGTCGAATGTGTAGTTTTGGGGAAACAGCCGCATCCGCTGGAAATTGATTTCTTGTTGAGCTCCGACCTCCGTTACACTGCGTCACTTGTTGCTGGCTTCTCCAGACTCCTCCTTTGGTTGCTGAAATGGTAGTTGTTTTGCTGCAACGGTTGTTCCCTTGGTTGTTCTTCTCGGCTTAGTTCGTCTCAGCACATCGGTCGAATCCTTTAGATGTCGGCGTCACGTTGTAGGTATCCGTTGACACACGAATCAAGTCCTTCACTGTCACAATGTACTGAAAGAAATGTTTTTGCTTGTGGGTCCTGCGATGCGATGGATCGCTGGTGAACACAAGTCTCCTTTCAGGATATGGTGGCGAGCGGTGCTATTGATATGGCTTTATCTTCGGGGGACTTTAGGCCTTTAACAGCACGCGGGTTCGTGAATGGATCAGTCCGACCGTACAGAGACAACACCGATTCTTTCTTTCGCACGTATATTACACGTATTTACACCGTATTTACAACAAATTCAGCAAACTCAGAGTCTATGATTCGCATCGGCCTATTTAGTCTAGCGAGGTCCGTTTAAGAGATACAGGTTTATTATCTTTCTTCTGTTCTCCGGAACCTAACGCCTCTTTCGACCGTTGTTTAGCGAATGCCTTCTTCGCTTCGCACCCTTCCTTAACTTTCCCCTTCATCTGTCAATCACCCAAATTCTCCCTTTCGCCATCCGATCAGCATCCCTCTGCTCCGCCTTTCTCTCTCTCTCTCTCTCTCTCTCTCTCTCTCTCATTCTCTCACTCTCCCTCTCTCTCGTTTACTTCTACCTGTCAACTACGGGCGTCCTATCCGCCTCTCGTTAATTACATCCAACTGTTCCCCAGTGTTCCGTGCAAATTAATTACATAAACACAATAGCTAAATTGTCGGACGTAATACAATCTACAATATGCAAAACCCTAAAATCCTCATTGTTTCTCCAACTTTTCACTACACTCCACGATTGTAATCTGATTCAGCAGCAGCCCAGAGATGGCTCTGCAGCAGCCTATTCTTTGAATAATAGCATAGATGCACAGTTCTACTCTGCTCACTTTTATCATTATATAATATTAATATAATATAGCAATATCATATAAATATATAATATGCAAAATACGAAATATATAAATATATTAATACATGCTCGTTAATAAGGGAGGTCAAAGCATCGATATATCCTTACTGTAGTAAGCGCTGTAACCTTTCGAAAAATTCCGTTAGCCGACGTCTAGCTTGCAAGTAAACAGAAATGGTGTAGCCTATATAATTAGACTTCTGTCTCGGAAAACAGACTAGAATAGCTAGGCAATAGTTTACGAGGTTAGTAGCCTAGTCTACCGAGTGAGTCAAAGGCAACAACATGTAGAATAATATGTAGGGTCTATATATATATACATAGTAGTGATTAGGCTAGTACCAAATAGCACGCACATCTTGCGTGATCCTTCAGCCTGCATAATATTATGCAGCATGTTGCCATCGTGTTTCGTGCGGAACTGTGTAATAAATAAGCGAAATAATAAATCGTCGAATGATGTGTAGGGCCTATATAAATAAGAATAAAATATTAAAGAAATTCCTTCACGCTTTGTCCGCTTATCGTTACGCATATCCATCATACGAACTCGCCATCACTTCACCCCTTGCAACCTCTGTGCAAGTCTTCCACTCAAAACTGAAAGCACTCCTCTTCTGCAGTTACAAGCACCACCCACCGCAGCCGACTGCCTGCCTGCCTTGGATCTCGACCTGGAACCGAACCCTTCTTGCCTATCAATATTGTTTTAACTGAGAGCCTTTGAATAAGCTGGTTCCCCCACTTAGATTTCTCTGGGCGCTGTAGAAATCGCGAGTTTACGATTGTCCGTTTTTCAGGTAAAATTATCCACGCCTCAGGTGTAAAAGACCGAGCTGTAGGGCCTACGAGGGTAGGCTACCGTATTAATGTTAAACAGCGCTTCAGAAGTTGACTAATTCGCCAGCACTCATATTTTGCAGTGAATTGTTCGTGTTCTGAGCATTACCTAGCGCCTTTATTTCCATATCTAATCAAACTCCGATTAAGTAACCGAGTATTTACAGCAAGTCATCACACAACATACACCCGATTATGCTAATAGGCCTACAGTTGTTCATTGGTAACCGATTAGACGGTTATTAATAAAATACTGTTGAGTGTAACTGAAACAGCGATTGCATTGCATTCGCTGACTTCAGAAAGACCTACTGAGGGACGCTGACAGACGTTCTTGTCCGATATCTGTGAAAGGCTTTCTGTGTCAACGAGACGCAGTTGGAAAATCCCTGGTTTTTGCTGCATCTAATTATAACCTCGACGACAACGGCGTCTAAGGCCTTCGTCCCAGTTGAAGCCCAGCCACTACGAGTGCACCACGCAGCCGAAGATCTAGACCACCACGGCGTCACGCAGAGCGCACACGTCGGTCATTAGCCGACGTCGTGTCTGATTGGCGGAGACTCGCGCACTGACGTGTTGTGCGAGTTTAGGGTGGAAGCAGTGTTTTTTTTTGGGGGGGGGACCGCTGGGCAGGATTTTATTGAAGAGCAGGAGGAGGAGAAAAAGGAGGAGGAGAAAACGAAGAAGGAGGGGACGTAAGAGAAGAAAAAGCAAGAAGAAGAAGGAGGGGCGGAGGAGGAGGAGGAGGAGGCGGAGGCGAAGAAGAAGAAAGAAGAAAAAGAAGAGATAGAAAGGGGTATGGAAAGGGTGACCTCATCACAGGGAACGAGACTTCAGACGCTCTGTGCAGAAAAGTGCTACATCGCGCCAGCGTCGATCTCCCGACCAATCTAGAATAACTATCTAGAAAGACCACTTCCTTCGGAAGTGGCAATGAGACTAGTCCACATCGGGCCCAGGTTTATGAATATCGGGTCATTGAACCGAACGTGAGCCTGACCAGAAAATAGAGCGACCCCAACCGAAGAAACGAAATTGTCATCACCAGACTCCGCCGTTAGGCCACTGCTGCTTAAACGCACAGATGATGCTGTGGAGTCGCCACGAGACCAGAAACTGAGACGAGTGCGACACCCAAGAAACCGTACGCCACTTCCTTTTGGGATGCCCTGCCCAAGAAGGCCTTCAGGATCACCTCTTACGGGAGTGCGCATTTAAAAATGGACCTTCGATCTTCGCACTGTCCTCAGTCAACCGAGCTGCTTATATAGGCTTATCATCTACAGGTAGGAAGAGGTATCCGAAAGAAAAAATCTAAACGCACGCTTTCCCAAGGCGGCCCTTGTGCCACCAAACAAGGGAGGTCACCCTGGTTAGCACAGGCGGCCCTCATGCCATATAAGTAAGAAAACGCGACCGAACACGACAGAATGAAGAAAGAAGACAAAGTAGAAGATAAAGAAGAAACGAAAGATCAGGAACACTGCCGAACATTGCTGGCTAATAAGAACACCAAGGGACATTTAAAGAATAGTCTAACAAAAGAACATCCTTAGATTAACTTTCCCAAAAGACACTTGCCCAGTAACAGGTAACCAAGACAGGGAGGGGAGTAAACCAACCCCCGCTGCGCGAGCATTGGGAAAACCCACCACCAGCCTCCCCACTTGGTGTTCTGGTTGGGTAGCGGACCGTCAGCTTACCGGTCTTGGGCCCCGTAATTTAATATAGGCCTAAGACATATTGTTCTGTGTGGCGTCGTTAAATAAACATTATCAAGCCTAAGGGTGACCCGTAATCGCAAGCTCGAGATTTCAAAACAAAATCGATAGGCAGCAAGAGTTCTGTTTCGAGTAGAGATGAGCATCGGGCTCGGCGGGACCGAGTTCGTGGCGGGCCGGACCGGGCGGAGAAGTTTAGGTCCGCATTTTTTAAATGTTGCTTTTTATATTTCTCAGTCCTTGTACAAAACTGCCGCGATATTGTACTGCCAGATTTTGTCCTTTGATAAGTTGAAGTCAGTGGCGGATTGACCATTGTGTCCGTGTGTCGTGGCACAGGGGCCCTCTGGTGTCAGTGGCGGATTGACCATTGTGTCCGTGTGTCGTGGCACAGGGGCCCTCTGGTGTCAGTGGCGGATTGACCATTGTGTCCGTGTGTCGTGGCACAGGGGCCCCTCTGGTGTCAGTGCGCGGGGCCCACACGGCAGAAATGAATTAATTATACGCCACTGTTCATGCAAGTTCAGAGAGAGAAGATAGAGAGAACTGCAATGGCAGAGGCGAAAATCTGTAGATAACTCTAGGAGGACCGCGAGATAGCGCCGAAATTTTTTTCATGTTTTTGTTCGTTATGGGGGTCAAAAGCGGAGAGTAAACATAAATAGGGGGACAGACAGACTACACAGATATTCATAATTCATCAATTGCTTGCAGATTACTGAGTTCATATGACGGAGTAAATATCTAGATTCTAAGTATTTAAAGTCTAAATAAGCCGAAACTGCAAATAAGCCGAAACTGCTAACGACTTTTTAGTTCGGGACAACAAACAAGAAGTTTACTGTGTTTTTTTTACAATTTTCTATGCATGTTGTTGCAACGTGGTTAAATTTTTGAACACTTCTTATTCACAGTTGGTGGATAGGGGTAGTGCCAGTGAACATAGACTTCATAAATGGGGAGATATGCAATCATTCATTTTGTAGTTTGGCAGATCTTATGGTGGACCTGGAAATAAATGTGCAAATCAACTGTCTGTCAGCCGAATCAATCAGGTATTCATGGGTGTTGCAGACAACCACTGATTTCAATCTAGTTTCTGTTATAGAGCTTCTTCGCCATGACATGTCTTGAGCCTTTTGAGAGCACTAAAACTTCTTTCGGTTTCTGCAGAACACGCAGGACATACCAGTAGTAATCGGACAAACTTCCCTATCTCAACAAATTCTCAAACTTCAGGGACTATTTCCCGCATTACTAAGGCTGCTTCGTTGATAGTTTTCACTTATGCACAACTCTTTATATGGGGACAGTACATGCTTATCAATAAAGCCAGAAAATAAAACGTTTTCAAGTGCCTTGTAGGCACAAACGCACTATCTCCAAAACGGTGCCGCAGATTCAAGGGAACAGTATCAATTAACATGAAATAGGTGGGTAATGTTCTGTACATGTCTAAGCTACAAATGTTTCTGCAGGCCTATTGGTAGCATGCTGTTCTTTGGAAGTTTACGTTGTCGCGGTACAGCAGTGGATTCCAAGTAAAGCTTCTTTATAATGTCACTGTAATCTTGCATCAGACCATCAAATTACATCATCGTTAAGAAAAGAAATCAGTTCTGCAATGATATTGTCGACATCTGCGAGCATTCCAGATACGGTCTGATACGTTGACTGCAATGAATTGTTGAGTCTTTCAAATGGTGCAAGAATCTTCAGAGCCATCTTTAATCCAAACAGCACATTTCCTTTCCGCAAACTTACATATAAACCAGATGCGCTAGCTGCCACATCCAGACATTCCAGAACTGAACAGTAGGCCTACCGAGTCAGAAGTGAAAGAACCCCTTTAACCCTCACTGTATAATTGTAATTGTAATCTGACATTTATAAAGCACCACTTCAAGAACAGACTCATCAGAAGCGCTCCCGACCCGAACCAGTGAGACCACTGGCAAATAATACAGACTTCAGGCTGCAATGGTTTAATTTGCTGTACCTGTTGAAGAGATTTCTCCTACTGAATGATGTTAGTAAATGTGGTACGACATTTGATAGATTGTGGAAACAAACAACCAAGCTCCTGAAGATTATGCAGTGAATCTCTAACCAAATGGACAAACTCCAGAGTTTGCTGTGACACAAGATTAACGCAGTGAGCGCCACAGCGAACATAGAGAGCAAGCGGTTGTCGCTCAGCTATGATTGCTTGGCAGCCATTGATTATATTGACCACATATGTCACCTGCTCCTTCATATGACTGACTGTCCACGAAGAAGTGACAGGCTACTGGTAGCTGTAAGCGTAGCAGCACGTCAAAAATGCACTCGGCCAGAATTGCACCTGTTGTAGAAGGCGGATCGTATAGTCCCACAAATTCTCCATGTGGTAGAAGGTCTTCATCAATGCTTTACTTATTCCAACAGACATAAATTATTTAAACTCAAAAATAGTTGTTAACAAGGCAAAGAAACTGGGACAACGCATACAAGTTAAAGAAAGCATGGGGACAGCGCTTGGTTTAGCACTGTCCCCTTCTGCTGTCCCCTATTATAAGTTTAACTATGGGGATAATCCCCAGTAAAAACTTTGAGGGGATAGTCCCCTTATGTCCCCCACGCGATTTCCGCCGCAGACCTCGCTCAAAGAAAACTAAGTCACAGGAAACAAACTTATTGTCGGGCCGCTCAGTCAAACCAAAATCGATCAATTTGTGATGACCGATGTCGTTTTCGTAATAACGAAATTTCTACAGCGCCCAACGAAAGCCACGTCATGGAGACCAGCTTATTCACAAGCGCTCAGTCAAAACAAAATCGATAGGCAAAAAGGGTTCGGTTCCGGGTCAAGATCAAGTCAGGCAGAGATAGCGTGGTAGCTACGGTGGGTGATGTTTGGGATTGGAGCGGAAAGAGAGATAAGAGGAAGAAAGGTAATCAGGATAGGATCTGTGAAAGAGGAATGTTTTCAGTTTTGAGCGAAAGGCCAATGCAGAAATTGTAAGCGGTGGATCATAGGCGAGTTTGTATGAAGGATATTGTGTCGGAGGGCCAGAAATATCAAGTTAAGATCACGCGTGGCCTCGTACTAGTTTGGCACTTTGGCGCTGTACGCAGATCCGCTTATTTACACAATGATAATTTGAGAATATTTTGTTTTCGTTGCTGCGGTCCACATAATTATCAAGATCCCACCCCATGGCTCGCGACCGTTAGATAAATAACTAGACCTTTTGGTGAAGGACAAGTTCAGATTTGTTTACTGGTCTATATATAAGATACCTAGTTCAGATCAACATCAAATAAAGTAAACATAATTGCATTCTTCATAACTTCATCAAGTTCATCAGTACACTCGACTGAAACAACAGTTAATGCAACATTTAACGTGAATAATGAACAATAATCGTATGTAATAGCTAGTGTAGGTGCCGAATGTGGTTTTGACAAAATAACGTGTATAGTAACCACAACTTTACACTTGCTCGTTTTCCAACATTCGGGCAGGCATGGATCTCGGGTGATTCCGTCCTAAAGATGGTGGTTTCGGAATACGATTTAAAAAAGAGACCATCACTTCATGCCTCGAGCATTACGATAAAGGCGTAATTACCTAGATTACTTTCGCAAAAGTCTCCTGGTGCTTCAAATTGTACAGCACACATACTATTAACTGTTGTCATTTCCTTGTATTTTTGGTTATTTTGGTTCATGCCCAATGTTTTTCATCACTTTACCTGAGTACAAGAAACACATGCAGTTTCTAGCATAATGGGCTTCACAATGAAGTTCCTCGTCTAACACTGTGCCCAGCTAACTGAACAAATAAGTCACAAACATTGGTTTCAAGTAGTAATTAATGATGTCACCAGTTACTTAGGTGTAACAGACAAACATGGTGCTATAAGTAAACCAAGGCAACAGTTTCACAGATCACTTTCACAGCCTAACAAAACAAAACAACAAAGCCAAAAGGCTCGGCAGCCAAAAGTGTATGTTCACTTTGGCCATCATATGCAGACAATTATGTGCATCTCATGATAAACATTTGCATTACAAACAGATGATGATGAAGCACACAAAGACGATGATGACGATGATAATAATAACAGAATAACAGTCAAACAGACTAGCCATTCCATAGGTAATCTCCAATAATCTTCATTTTAAAAATAAAATGATGGTGATGATACAACAAAATAATAATAATTATAACAGTAATGCACATAGTTATGAATATATCTAGTTTGTTGTTGTAAATTTTATTGCATAATCAGTATCAAAGAAGTCTTTGAGTTTGAACCGTTGAACTGCTGGCTTTGGTGGTCAACTTCGGTGTAAAAGTTTGAACATTTATATGCATGAGACTACGGTTGCTGTACTGCAGCATTGGTTTGGTTTTGAGCACTAAACATCAAGTCTGGACATCAGACAACCACCTGTGGCTTATGTGCCAATTTGGCTTCCTCGTATGACAAATCCATCATTTCATTTTCCTAAATAATACAGAAAGTACAAGTTAATCAGCTAACTTGATAATAGCTAACGCATGATGTTGGGTTAAATGCATGGTATTTGCAATTTTTTATGAAAATTACTTGGGCACGAAGTTGAATGCAAAACTGTTGTGTCTTCATAATGCAAGAAGTTTCCAGCCTTAGACCTGCTGCACTGTGTAATACGTAAGAATTATAATTAGTACTGTATTACAAAAAGAACTTTGAGCTAAATGCAAAGCACTTTTGCTCTCAGACCTGATCTACGTCACAGAAAAGGTATTGTACAGATCATACAACAGTTTTGCATTAACAGAAACCAAAATTAACTATCTTAACCTAACCATTCAAAACTGAAGTCTCACCTTTTCAAGAAATCCCACCCTGATCCATCGAATCTGCCACATTCCCATTTCTCTCATCTTAAACGCAACCAACCCAGCAGTTCCTTCCCCCCTTCTCTCTCTGGTCTTCTGGCAACCGGACTTGGGCATCATTGGGCAACCCCACTGACTTGACACAGAGCTCGTGAATAAGCTGGTGCCCTTTGCTTAGCTTTTAAGCAGTGCTTTAGAAATTCTGAGATTACGATTACGAACATAGATTCACAAAAAGCAACTTTATATATATAGCATACAACACAGCTACACATTAATGAAACCGTTATCTAGCATCTTATATTGTTGAATGACTTAAATAGCGTCATCAATTTTTGGAACCGCAAATAATCTGAGTAAAAGACAGTATAGAATTATGTCATATCAAAACACAAAGGATTTTGCATTTTTACAGTAAGAAAGTACATTTTGCACTTTGGCACACGATGATATGCAGCTGTCTGGGTGAATGTGCAGAACCGAAATATCATATAAAACATTATTTAGGCAGCATTTTTATCTTTGCAACTGATGTGAAAATTGACCTCCTGTCACCTTATAATTATTGCTGCACAGTTACATAACTGAACACAATAACTTAAATCAAAACTCAAAATTATTGTTAGACAGTAATACGGCTTGATATGACATTGTTACTTATCACAAGAAATAATTTACTCCAGTGCAAGTGTTGTGTGCGTGTGTTGTAAAATATAGTTCAGTATTACATGTTGCATAAATATATGGCTGACAACAATACCTGTATACTGTTGTTTAAATTACAAACAGAACTGGGCAAATATAGTCTGTCAACAACCAGTGACTGACTTATGCCAGCTAGTTAAACTCTTGTTGCTAGCTTTCTCTGTTCATCATTGGAAGCATGCATGACACTTGAATTCGGCTGACAATAAATACACTCAACGGTAACCCAAGAGAAAATAAAGAAACAATAAACGAAAATGAAACAATAACTATGACAACCAATGAAAAATTACTCATAACAATAAACAAAAATAAAAAGCAACTTAAAAATAAAATAAAGAAAAATCAGTGTAATAACCAGAGAAAAATAATAATGAATGAATTAAATAAAATAACATAAAAAAAGTAATTCAGCTGTAAAGATGTTAAAAATGGTAGTTCTAAGCTGATGCAAATTCATAACCATGATGAAGAAAAAAAAATTACCAAGTACAGTTGAGAAGGTATCCATATCAAATAATTATGTATTGTAATTAGAAATCTGGCTGCATGCTTACCTTCAACATGACGCATTGGATGAGCATCTAGTTAGTGATGCGGACTGTGCCATCTTAAACCTCTTCGGAGTTTGTCACTACGTGTGATGTATGTGTGCAACTGAACAATGCTATTGAAACTAAAAATTGCTCAAATGCAGGCTGTATAGGAATCTTGACAAAGTCCTTTATGAACAAGTGCTTAGCGGCATTGACTTTTGTCATTAGATAGTGGTGCTATACAATTATTAAAGCAAGTGTTCATCAGTTACCGGTAAGTGTCAAGAAAGAAATAAGACCTTTTGCACGTCCTCGTGGAGTGTCTTCAGCTGGTCCTGATGCTGTTTCTCAAGCCTTTCCATCCGTTTCTTTTGAACGGTTGCCTGTTTCATGCGCTCCTGCATGAACTTCTTTGTATTATTCTCATTCAGTTCACGAATTCGTCTTCATAACATATAATTAAAATCACACAACAATGACCATTGTACAACCAGTAATTAATGTAATATACTCGGCAAAGCCTGTGTTATCCAGTAAATCTGCACAGTAACCCATACTGGTTCCCAAGTTCTCTCAGATACTGATCCAAGGCTTATTCCTGTCTGCTCTGAAAGTTTGCTGATGTGGTTTAGATCTGCGCTAAAATCTCATCATTTTTGGGTTGCTTATCCTCCACTTCCTGTCTTATGGTCTATGAAGCCTCATCAATCTTGACTGGTTCTGTCTTGAGGCTTTTGGAAGGGGTGGCTGTTATTAGAATCGACTATAAATGCTTTGTGTATTATTGTAACAGCACAGTAGAAGTTTCCATATTATATTAAACTAGGTTCTTGGATTAAAGATGTTCCAGTTATAGTTAGAAATGTTCATGCACACAAGGTCAAAGTGTGTTGTGAGGACTTTTCTCATGCTTCTTCTAAATTCCATGAAGTTTTCAGTCAAACCTCTGTCAATAACAGCCAGAAAAGTTTCTGTATAAATTTTATAAATTGAACGTGTTCATTCTAACATAACCCTTAATCAGATTATGAACACCTCTAAGGACTTTCCCTTGAAGAAACGCAGATTAAATGTGCAAATACGATTATGATGAACTGATGGCTGTTTTAAAGTGATCCACATTCATAATCTGTTAAGCAGGTCCAGTCAAGACTAGAATAGGGTAGACAGATGGAAAAGGCGTAACAGTTACTCATTCCTGATCATTTAGTTTCTGGCATCCACCCACAGATAAATAAGTTAAAAGTTCATGCACACAGGATTCTGTGTGGAGACATCCAAGTGTCTTCATAATATACCGGTCTCTCTCTGCCCTGTTGATTGTTTTGTCAGCCATAATTGCCTTGACACAGTCCATCGACTGCTTGGTCTGTCTTGCCTTTAGCTCTTTGTTTGCCCTGATAACAGAAACATACAACAGTTCACTTTGCAGGTATTATGTCAGGTTGTGGAAGTTTTACCAGCGTCTTCACTTAGCTGTCATGTGCCAAGACTCAAATACTGCCTCAATCTATTTTCCATCAACTCCATTTAAAATGCAAGTAAACATGATTTAGTTGCTTTTCTCTGGTTTATATGCCTTAACCATTCATTCACTTTCTGGGCAGATATGGGATGGAGATTTTTACCCTGAAGCATAAACATTAAAAATCCAACAACTAGTAACTTTCTCCTACTAGTTTCCTGTGCATTGCCAATCTGACGTAATATAAAGGATTTATACTGACTGCAGCAGTAACAGCATACATTGCTAGTTCACTGGCACCGTGCCAGTATGAGCATATTGTCACCAGATATATGTTACTGTGTGCTGTCCGTACTTGTCATGTATGAGTTCGAGTTCCTTAATCTGAGATTCGTGCCACACTTCAATGAGGCTTTTGTATAGCTCGATCTGCTGCTGCAGTTGTTCCTTCTGTAGCTGATGGGACTCTGTGATCTGGCGCATGACTAAGTCAGACCAAACGGTCGTCTGGTTAGCAATCAACTCCCTCAACTGCAAACAAACAAACAGCAGAGCAGAATAATCATTAGAATGAACAGCAAACAGACTTTCACTGGTAGAAGGTACTGTATTTTCATTTTCCTTACTCTCCACTTTCTACTTCTGGAAATTGTGATCGATCAAAATTTATAACTTAGATGAAGTACACTGCAGTGCACCAGTGATCGACAGACTAGAACAGTGGTTCTCAAGCTTTCTGGTATCAGGACCCCAATACACTCTTAAAAATTATTGAGGACCCCAAAGAGCTTTTTTTTGCTTGGGTTATATCTATCGATAATAACCATATCAAAAATAAAACTGAGAAATTTAATGTAGTGATTATTACTAATTATTAGTATTATTGTTAAACAGACATTTATAACGCACGCAATTAACAACAGCCTCAAAGGTGCACGCAAAGACCCTAAAAAAGTCCTACCAAGTAATATCGAGTAACATCATGGTTTAGAGATCAATAAGGATGCAGAGATCAAGGCAGACCTATTAAACAAGTAAGTTTTAAGCTTCTTTTTAATACTTGTTATTGGAAGAGGGGTATCTTTTATGCTTAGTTGGTAAGGCAATCCACACTGTGGGGCAAGAGTAACAAAATCCACAAGAGCCAAATGCAATGTAAATCTTTGGAACTATGAGATTGCAACTGGTCGCAGAATGTAAGCAGGATCAATCAGGAACTGTTGCAAGCGTAACGTAGAACCTGGCTAGATAGGATGGAGCCAGTCCATGCTGGCATTTGTGGGCAATCATAGCTACTTTGTATTCAACTCTTTGTGGAAAAGACAGCCAATGTAATTGCTGCCTCATCAGATCTGACAAACTGGCTGAACTTAGCAGACGGAGTACGAGTCGTGCGGTAGTATGCAAGACAGATCGAAGTTTGCTGTATAAGTATCGGGGTAAAACTGCTAGAATACTGTTACAGATTCATAATAAAAGAACAATAATAAACCAATTACATTTCTATGAAAAGTAACTATATTATTATGACAATAGTTTAGACCTCGTGGACCCCTTTAAATGGTCTTCGTGACCCCCAAGAGTCCCCGGACCACACTTTGAGGACTGCTGGACTAGAATATAAGAAGTCATTAGATCAGATTAGATTTGATTTGTAACTGAACTACACTACAGTAAATCGCACCAGGGATAGACAGACTAAGCCACAGAAGTTATTAGATTAGATAAAATAAAGTTTCAATTAGGAAATTATAGTTCACAACTAAATCAATGTTCCTTTTCCTGCTTATAATAGTTCAAACTTAGGCTGACTAAACTGCAAGGAAAGAGGCTCAGGACAGCATGGCATCAAATTATGCTTATGGCTGCATTAGTCTTGCCAAGTTTACACCTGAGGAGAAAGAGCTGGCAGATTCCCAAAATTGGTCAGAGGACTTAAAAATGCATAACCTGAAATTTATTTTCAGAACAAATTTAAACGTCAGCCAGCTCCAGTCTAACTAATTCAGTCCCCTCTAATCTAATCTGAGAACTTCTACAGTTCCATCATCACTTTCAACTCTGAGAAGTTTTCTTAAACAGGTGCCGTATAAATGTTTACTTATAATTATGAACACTGACGTTAATTACAGACCTGTGCTTTCTGCTCGTTAAAAAGTGTTTGCATTCTTCCATCTACTTCTAAATGTTCACCACTGTATTTGCCAACAAAACCAAATCAAACAGAACTTAAGAAATCTATTAGCTCTATATTTCTCGCCAGTTATATTTCTAAACTTAATTTTTCCAATTACTTTCCTACTAAAGTGGCTTTGCTTCAGTAGTAAAGTAATTGAAACATTAAGTGGCAAGTTTCAAAATTTTTTACAAACAATATGCTGAATTCATAAAAATGAATGGAAAACACAGACAACAAAGTAGCCTGAATATTCACAGATGTCAGTTGTCTAGTAACAAAGGAATCACTGTGACCTATAGCCAGACATTAAAATGGCCCTTTGAAATATTTAGATAAACTGTCTGACTTTATGCAACAAGAAATTATTTTGGCACCACACAGTTTATGGCTAAACTCATTCCAGCCACACTAGATTCTGCTGTTACCAGACTTTAAGCACATACCGGGGGAGGGGGTAAGTACGTAGCCTGTTTTGCATCTGAAAAGCTCAGATTACTTAGATGGTATAGAATGGTCAGAAGCAACAACAACTGCTACTTATAATAAACTACAACACAAGTGCAACTAAAATCTGTGAAAACGCACAACTAAATAAATTTACTTTTAAAAGTACGGAAAATGGCCAGAAACATGTTCAAGCTAAATGCCAGCCATTTAATTTTCTAGTCATTACCCTTTGTTCTTCTTTAATCCTCTGTCCAGTTGTTTTTCAAGCAGTTGTTTTTCTTTCTCATGTGCCAGAACCATTCGGTCAGCCACAGCACATAGCTGCTTGTATGTGACACACCTTTCCTTCAGATGGCGCTTTGTAACGACCTCCGTCTCCTTCTGCTGTTTCTTGGACAGTTTCATGAACAGTTTGTCAGTCTGCAGAAGTTCAATCGTCACCTTCGGAAACTCTTCGTCTGAAGCAGAAACAGATCAGAGGCTCAGTTAACAACAGACAGAGGATGAAGCAATTTAATGTAACCATATGTCTGCATAGTCTGCAAGTCCTATACTATCATTATTAGTCTTATTATACTGATAGGTAAAAGAAAAACACAAGTCACAAGTTTATTCAATTTTCAAAAGGAATCTATTATTATTTTATTAATAATGTCATTATTATTATTATAATTATAACAAAAATTGTTATGCCCATGGTACCTATTATCGTCGTCGTCATCGTCGTCATTGTTATTGTTATTATTATTAAGTTTTTAAAATTTTATTATAATTATTATTATTAATATTATCTATATTATTATTATTTTTGTTATTTTATTTTTTTAAATTTACCAAACTACAGTATTCAGTCATTGTTGCATGACTTATATCCAAGAAAACGGCACTTACCTTTTTTCTCCTCCACCAGACTCATTGGACCAAAGCCGGGTGTCTGTGGTGAAGTAGTCACAGGTGACTGCAATGCATGTCCTCCAGCCGACCCCAATGGTAAGGCCCTGATGGCATTAAGCATGAGTTCTGGTTTCTTATGTGATATGGTGTTTGGCACATCAGTGATGTCTGTGTCTTCAATTCCCAATTCATGCATCTGCTTGGCACGTTTCTCTGCAGCTGACAGGAACTGGATCGGTGAAGAAAGCGCGTCAACAAATTCTGCATCAGATTGCAAATGAATGTAATATTTTCATGACCACAAGGAACTGAATTAAAAAATCTGAAGTGCTTACTACTGTATAATTGCTTCCTTTTCAAATAAAATATGTGATCTGAATTTAATTTTTAAAATGCATAAAAAATTAAACACTCAAATCATGTTCAAGACTGAAGGTCCTAATTCATCATACATTATAACTAACTAACATTTCACTCAGTAATTACATACAGCAAATTAATTTAAAGACAAGTTTAGAATACAACAAAATAAAACACTACATTATAGTCTTCCAGCACTTAAATACCGACACTTTGTATATCAGAGACAAGAAACACATTGCAAAAGTGTAAAATAAGAAAAATCTCTTAAAAATACCTCCAAAGCCTTCAGGAACATAAGTTTTAAGTATTATGCGACAGAAAACGGTTGGTAGGGACAGAGGAAAATTTCCCTCTGTACGCAGAGATATGTGTCGGTAGCCTAAGAAAAACAGAAAAAGTCAGAAATCATCACAGCAACACTTTTAAGAGACATTCCATGAGAAATAACAAGTTTTATGTGTTTATCTGGGTATTTGTAAAAGTGCCTTCTAAGAACCTCCCAGAAGCGCCAACGTAAGTCTATCTGATTTATCATGAAATTGTAATTAGCTTAACATAAGCTGAAAATGTTCTTTAGCTCATTCAAGCAGAACAAATGAAGAAATACTTAGTATTCAAGTATACTGGGTGTTATGTTTCTTCCGGAATCTCTTAAACAGATTCTTAACAGGTGCTATATAAATGTTAGTTACAAAACAACATGAAGCAATAAATACAGTGCAAGTATAATATAAACGGTCATGTCCCTGTAGAAAAAAATTACTATTTGCAGCATTTACAAAACATGTTTAAAACTATCTGGTACATCAGATATAACTTAAATAATCAGTTTTTAAAACTGCTTTTGAGTTTATCTTGAGTTTTACTGAAAGTTCATTCAGAGGCCAAATAAAAAAGTGATTGCTTTGAGAAATTATTTTTATACACTGCAGAGCTGTAGATGACTAACCTTTGGAACTGACAACCAGCACACTCATATCAACATATGCAAACAGAGGGGCAACATAAATCAATCAGAGCATTCAACAGTTAATCTTTCCTGCATTGTACCTGTTCAAAATAAACAACTTAAAACCTATCCTGGTGTTCTTGCCTTGATTTGGAATTCATTTTTCATCATTAAATTAAGTTCTTCAATTAACTGACCAGCCTGGAGTCCATCAAGAGGAAGAATTCGTTGACCAATCATCCTTCCAGTGTCTTCATACACGGCAATTCGCAGCACGGCTAGGTCAGGCAGTACTACCTAAAATCAGTCACAGTGTATTCAATCATATTGTGAGCATAATTATAGATAATTTGTGTATCATCGGAACTGCTCTATTATAAACTCCCTAGTGATGCCTGCAATCCTAAGAAGAACAGTATCATACCTCAGCTGGAAAAGGTTCAATATGACTTGGGGGGGGGGGGAAGAGGGCTCTGTTGGTGAGGTTGGAAAAGAGAATTTCATATTCTGTGAGTTTTGAAGTTGGCAAGAAGTACAGAACAACACAAACCAGTTCTGTAATCAGTTTTTCTTCAAAGTTTGTCTGCGTGTTTGATTCTTCATTCTTTAAACCCTTTTTGCCTGGCTTTGATTTTCTTTTCCAAATAAACTCCTTTCACACTCTCAAAGCACGGACAATGGAAGATCTAGACTGATCATATACTTAAAGAGAACTTTAAATAAAGAATTTCTCAAAGAAAACAAGACGTTGAACAAGAAAGATGATGTTTAATTGGGTGATAACAGGGATGCAGCAAGCTGAAACAACAGGTCTAGCACTGTGAAGAATAGCACCAGTGGAAATAAAAACTTGCCCAAAGGCAGAGCACCTGAAGAACAACAGCTCCTTAGCCAAGCTTTCACAAGCTCAAACCAAAGAAGGCTGAACATTAGCGTAAAGTTCAAAGGAAGATAACAATAACATTAACATAGAATAAAAGCCAATGAAGTCAAAACAGTAAAAATTACTTTGTGAAAAACACAGCCTACAAATCCTATAATATTAAGAGTTAATATCTCTTTTAGTTTTGAATTACAAGTATGTATGCTGGAGAAATGGAAACACACCTTTCGAAATACAAATGGTTCTTCACTATATACAGGATTCAGACCATTGTTTGGCACGGTCCTTGTACGAAACTCCTTGCGTATTGTATCCGTGGGCAGGCCATACATATCAACCTCTACATATGTACCCACTTTCTTATCTGACAAGAACTGGCCAGATATCACCTGAAAAACAACATTAAAACTGTCATAATTATTGCAAAAACTTCAGTACTGGTAATCATACCTCATGATTAAGATCAAACACACATCATTCTTGTATACTTTGCACACAGTGATAGGAAAACTGAAGAAAATTCATTACATGAAAAATTTGTCACACAGACACTGGCCAGTCACATCATCATATGACGGTTGCTAATTTCTAATCTAATTTAGCATAGTGACTTCTATAGTGCAGTTATCACTGTAATTTACTTGATTTATCACAATGAATGGCTTACAATCAAATACTGCTCACGAATATTTGATTCAAGCTGTGTAAGCCAATGTTAAATAAATTTTCATACAGTATATTTTATAAGATGTTCCAATAAAATTCATTACATTGTAACATAACCATTCTGCTACATCACAGTAGCTACAAATTTTCTCACAATTACATTACTGTTTTTAAAATTTCATAGGTTTCAATTCCACTTCAAATAAATTACATAACACCACATGCACAGCTTCTTTGATGGGTCCTTAAAATGTGCCAGGTAAATGCCGAGGTAGATACATATATCAACATCAATGGCCCTAGCAGACATAAGATGTTATTCAACTATAGCAACTACATATAAACATATACATACATATATATGTATATATATATATCAGGGTGGTCTAAAAGTTTTTTAAAGTTCAATGTTGGAACTTGCAGTTGCAGTCCATCTATTAAAACACTACTACATATGGTGAAAATTTCAGCCAAATTGAACAATATTTAGGAGTTGCACAAGTCAATCAAAGATTTCTGACTAAACCACATTACACGGCTTTATGGGGAAAAAACACAAATCAGTGCACATGCACAGCAAAGTATGTTTTTAAATATGACTTAAACTGTGAACATTAGCTTACTGTAATAGAGTAGTAACTAGGAGGTCAACAAATTGCAAGTTCGGTCAAAACTTTGTCCTGAGCTCATCTTCAGTGCGACGCCAGCTCGGATTATAATTATTCAGTGTTTGATTAATGTCTGGCTAGCAGAAAATTCTTACTGGACTCAGGAAATTTGTGGTGATGCTCATGAACAACTTGCAGTAAATATTTTTTGTGCTATTCATTATTTGTTAGAACTAAATTGTAATCCTGGATCAGCTTTACAGATACTCTTCTCCCAGCTCTCAAGTCGAGAGAGGAATAAAGCCGAGTGCCATCACGATACACAGTTAAGCAAGATAGTCCTTGTTTTCAATACAGCTTTCTGGAGAACTACAGTAATGAATCCTTTAGTTGCAGGACCTGAAATGTTTTTACTGCTTTGGTGATAACAAAAGAACTCAGTGGGTGGTTAATATAAACAGATGTGAATTCAAGCCCCGGAAGCAGGTTCTCAGATCCACCCTGCTGACTTTGGATGCTGACCAGTCTTTTTTCTTACTAACTCAGTGTTTGGATCAAAGAAGGCCAACCCAACTGTGACCTCACTCAGGTACCAGTGTCCCTACTGCTACTGCTCAACTCCAATTCTACACTGCTGGTTAAAACTTCCATCTCTGTTTTTGATCTCTAACAACGTGCTTCCTCAAACTTTGTCTTACTGGCATTCAGTTTCAAGCCAAAAATTTGCCCTCTCCAGAAATGTAACTCTTTCAACTGTAGTCTTCCAGAATGATAAGCCTTTGAGCGTCCAGATGGGCTATGTCAAAAATTTAATCCTACCATATCTGAATTAATAGAAATTCAACATTATTTAGCAGATGAGCTATACTTACACTAGTCTCTCCATTCACCAAGAAGAAATAAGCATCGATAGCTGAAGGAAGTAAAGTATGGTAAAATTACTCAACGGATTAAACTTCTGAGGTCACGTACAACCTCTAAATATTCTCCAATCTATATTAAATTGCACTCTACTATTTTATTTAATGGACTCATTTGGCACTTTCCAGTATAAAAAAATTAAACTCTATTTTTGCCATATATGCATGGATCAACCTTATATATATATATATACACACACATATGGTATATACTTGCATAGATACATACCGCTAAATACATACTTACACACATACATAAATAGATACCAACATCGACACACTACATTGCACTTATCAAAAGGCCGATGCATGACATACACCTATATAATATAAACATCCAACCTGAACTGAGCAATGAGCAGCGATTACTCCATCGACTGGACTCTCAGAAAATGGGTCAAAGGTTCGATCACGTCGCCGCATGAAATCCGGCTTCAATAGATATCTGGCACAAAACAACATAAAACTTTTAATTTCAAAGCAAAATGATTCAGCTAAAAGGATAAGCGTTATCATCCAATTCTGTTTTAGGTCTTCAAGTACAAACTTCACCAGAATATCCAATCATTATTTAGGCACTACAAACTAAAAACACTCAAGCAAACTAAAAACAATTTGCTTACAGGTGCATCTTTATATTTTAGATAAGCTTAGCTTAGGTTTCCATTGATTGATGACTTGTGCATTATTACAGTGGTACTATAGAAGTCATTAGGTTTGATTACCATTCAAAACATACCCACAACTTCCATTGTATTCAAATTTTCCCTGGTTCAGCTGAAGTGCAAGATCAGGTGTCTGGAAATTGAGGGCAACCATCTGACAACCAGCATTCCAGAATATCTGTTACCAACAAACATTGCTCATCATATATATATGTTAACCATGTTTATGAAAAAACATCAAATGACAAAAGGACAAATTATTTTATTCAATTTAAATTCTACACCTCAACTTTTAATAATTTCGCAAACCACACACCTGAATTTCAAAAACTGTGAATAGACAAAACTACATCGCTGTGCACCAAAGGTGCTTGGATGTCCCTTACACTAGGCCTGAAAGGCAGCCATGGGTACAAAACGTCAGCGACTTCACTTTCTTAGCCTTAGCTTATGAGGCTACGATATTCTAATAAAATGATTAAAACTTTAAAAAATTTGAAAAATGAGAATAACTGCAGTTTCTCTATTTTCAGTGCTATGAAAGTTGATGCATCAAAGCAAGCTAACCTGCGGCATGAAGTTGCTTGAATCAACTCTAGCTCCTTTTGGATAAATCCGACTCATCTGGCGTTTATTATAGCTTCAATATAGTTAAGGTCAGATCATCATCACTTATAAGATGTTTATTGTATACATTACTGCTAAAAGTAGTAAAACTCCCACAACAACTGAAGCCAAACTCCTGACTGCATCCACCTACGCTTGCTGTCAGAGTGCAACTACCAGATACTCTTAAGCTAAAACCTGCCTGATGTAATGATCGTCTTGATAGTAATAAGAGTCTCCTAGTACTGTAATTTAAGGTATCCTCCCTACTTACAGTATCAAGGCAAAGTTTCCATGCTATTAAGAAGATCTTAGACAAACTCTTGAAGAAGAATTATTAAGGAAAAGTCTCTATCGTGAAGGTACCGGTAGTCTTCCACATTCCACACACTGGAGGCAAAGATGTCCTTCTCTCACGCACTTAAGCAAGAAAGAGACACATCCAAAGTGCTAGACAGAAGCCTAGTGGTGCATCGCAGAACTTACCATTTCCCTCCCAGCAGATGCCAAGGCTAAATTCTGCTGCAGTTTTACTTAAATCATGCCTGCTGTGATTCAGTCAAAGATCTAATTCAAAACTTTCACCATAAAACTACTAGGAGAAATTTTCCGATCATAAATGAGTTTGTGGATAAAAACCTTAAAATACAATTCAACATAAACTCCTATGCCTAACCAAAGGATACTTGACAAACTCAATGGGAGCCTGCTTAAGACATCCCAGTGCAACCGATTCATTGAAAGATGACATGTTGAAGCAAATGTTCTTCTCTACAAATTTTGTAAAGTACAGAAAAAAAGCCCAAATAAGAACCTAAAAGCCAAGCAATCAAAATATTATTTTAATGACATATCATTCGTTTTTATTGTAAAGATGTACTAACATTATCTTCTCTCGTAATAACACAATACTACATATTACGAAAAGCAGACAATTAAAATGCTAAGATGCACAGAAAACACCAAATAAATGGAACCTTGAGCAACATCAAATCCTTGGAATTTGATCGGCTGGGCATAGTTGACCAACGATGAGAGGTAAGGGTGGATATTTGTGGTGGCTCCAGTGTAATGGTATTTCTTCACCAGTGCTACTTCCATCTCGGCAGTCAGTCCACCTCCCTGACCGGTCAGTATCTCTGAATCATCCTCCTCCTGCCAGTCACCATAAACCCATTCATCAGTCAAATGTTTACATACTGGTTTTACCAATTAAAACAAGTCACTGCAGTAATGAAACTGGATGTTTATTCTTAGTCGAGAAGCTAATTAGTGTAAATGTTTGAATTCAACAGTGGTTCTTTTGATTAAATACAACTCTGTGCAGTATAAAATCTAAGCTTAAATCTAAAATCTAATCTGTTACACCTTAACATTGTCATCTGTGATGTCTCTTTACGTATACTGCAAACTGACAGCTGCCTAAACTGAAGTACTGGTCTTAATCACTCAAACAATTTAACTCCAATGAATATTTTCACACCAGTAAATTAGGTTATTGTATAATTTGAACACCTCAACAGGACTAAGGAATGTGGAGTGAGAACAAAATGACCAAAATCACTGCAACGTCAGAAATTACTTTCTAAACTTAGATTAGCATACACCTTTCACAGAATAGAGAACTAGTACACTGCATAACAATACTCTATATTCAAAACAAGTTGCTGAATATATAAAATAACTGTTTCCAATCAGCTGCCACATTGGAAACTCCACTGATTATGATGGGACACAGAGACTTTGTGATGTACTTAAAGATGTTATGTTATAAGTGTCTAGGTACATACATATACAAATGCTTACATATGCTAGGTGCTCAGAGAAATGCGATGCCTGACTGCAATTACACTTTTGAGGATTTCCTATGGAAGCACGTAAACAACTCTGTTTCCACCACTGGTTTTAACCTTTGTCTTTTAACTTATTGTATACCATGACTGGTAGGCTATAAAGGTACTACTTACAGGTAAGTTCTCAACTTTACCTTAGAGGATGTAGTTGTAGCATCTTTAACCACACTGTCAACAGCTGCAGGATCTACAACATAAGCAAAATCACGTGCTAAGGTATTTCAGGCATAACAAATACATGACTAGTTATAGAGTAAATGGAAACTGAGACTTTCAGTGAATATATTAGGATGTTTCTAATGTACTGCATGAAATTTTAACTCAAAGATATTTTACCAGGCAGGTCGAATTATCACGCCAATTTATCTACAAACTCCATATCCGAAATTATATCTTGAGAGATGAGCGTTTAGGATTAGCGCAAGCCAACAAAACTTAGGAACCCGGTAATCTTCCTGATTTTGGGCAAAATCTGTAATGTCACGATGTCTGTTCTTCATGTTTTTGGCCTTCTTCTTATAGTAATTATTATGTTAAATTAATGTGTCATATCACAGGTGAGATGGAAAAACTGACTAGAAAAAAGACTGATATTTGGTTGATTGGCAGCACTGAAGATCACTTCAGTTATGTGAAGCTACCTAAATGAGGAGAGGTTCTCAAGGTGTTGTTCAATTTCCATACACAAAGGAATCAGACTCTGGATGACAGTGTAAAAGAAATGGTTGCTATGATACTTCCAATTTGGGAAAGAGCACAGAAAAACAGCAAGGCAAAATAATTCATGTCCTTATACTTCTCTCCATAATTCTGAGGATAAGAGCTGGAAGGAAGGACAGGAAGATCTTTTAAAGAATATCTATCCAACTACAACAGCAGTCTATCATCAGCCCACAGATGATGACGCTGATGACGACGACGATGACGACAATGACATGGACAATATGCATGTATGTATTCATAATAAAATACTGCTTACCAGATGACTGTTCCTCACCTGTGTTGGGATCCTCAACTGGTTCATTTTCATCGAAAATTGCCTTCTCCTGGCCTTGCATGATCAATTCCAACTGGCCTTCAAAAATAAACATAGCATCTAACCTTAACCTCTAATTATTGCACAGCAGGCCCTAATGGAAGATAACACAGACTGAAGATCAGAAATATCACTTTGCAAAACAATTTGCATAGCTGACTTAACACAAGAACTTACCGATGGAATTGCTAAAAACCAACTTTGGTTTAATTTTTTATGTTTATATAGCACCACTATCTAATTTAAAAAAGACATCAAATGTACTAAGCCGAGGAAATGCTCAAGGTTCCTACACATTAACCATGTTCAGGGATGCATGAACAAATGCACCTACACTAAATAGGCAGCAATCCAATAACCAGCCACTGTATTCACATGATTGATTACATAAATGCATATGGACATTTATATAGCACTTATTGAAAAAACTTAGGTAACAGTTGTCATATAGCAGTTGTAGGATTGAAAGATATATGACCGCCACATATTTTACTTGGAAATAAATATCTTACAAAGAAAATAATGAGCTGGAGATCAAGAATGACTCACGTTTCTCAACATCAGGTTTCAGACGTTTGTTCTTGATGAGTATTTTTCGTCTCAGATGATTCGGTGATGGCAGTGGAACCCCAGGTTCAAGCTGAAACAGAATAGCAAAATAAAACCAAAACATGTCACAGATAATTAATTACTCATTAATTATGCCTGAACTTCTATTGACAGAGAAATGGTCCAGAAGTTGGAGGATCACTTGGTTAAAGTGTAAACACAACAGTAACAACTAGACAACCTTTTCTTATGCAACAACCAGACAACCTTTCCGTAAGCTAGTTATTTGGCTTAAGGCTTTATCAGTTTCGCAGTATCAGAGAATTTATTGCATGACACCACCGTGACCTTAGTTCATTACTTCATCATGATATGCTTGGTCTATTGTCCTTGCAGGCCTGCCAAAGTTTCAGTTTCGTCAGCTTCAGTCTGTTCTCAACTGCGGCCCCTGGACCATGGCCAACTTCACAAAATTGCTGCATATATCGAACTGTATGTGAAAGACACTGCATTGGCTTCCGGCTGAGATAATTAAAATTCAAGGTTCTACTCACATGGTAATATAAATTTTGAGATCATCATCACCAGAGTCACTAAGTTCAATTACATGCTAATTACATATAATAAAAAAAGGCTAATGAGTTTCATAATACTAAACACTTACCGGAACCGCATCCAAAGGCTTCTTCAGCAAGTAATCTTCAAAAATCTCTTCACAGTATTTGGCAATTTTATACTGTTGTGGCTTACTATTGAAAAAAAACATTGTGAAATTACAAGTTCAAATATGCTGTGGATGGATTTTGTCGCTACCTGATTATGAGACTCTTGACCTGAATAAAGCACTTACTACATGGCAAAGTCAGTAAATCTGAATAGGTGGCGCTGGTTATGTGCCGAAAATTACTGGTTATGTGCCGAAATGCAGACAGGAAATTAAAGCAATGCCTGCTTGCACACATACACCACCTAGCGGATTAATGTACAAATCAGACTAATTTATTTATCAGTTCAATCAGTAAATTTATACAGCAAACCTTCAAGTGACTCAGAAGTGCTAATTATGTGATGGTCATTGCGATGACATATGACTGATGTCAGAGGTAATGCAGTAAAGACAATAATTATCTAGAGCATCATAATTTGTAATCAACAGATATTATAGCCAAACATCTACAGCATAATACACCTGGCCATAAAAGGTTCAACAAAAATTCTGAATACAAGATACGGTACGGTTGACATCAGCGGCCCTGATGACAGTCATAAGACGTCATTAAACACCAGATACTGCATAATCACCTGCAATGATTTTCAAATGAAAGGATGACAGGATAGTCTGAAGTCACAAATGCTGTATCGCGAATTGCACGAATTGCATCCTGCAAACACAGGATCACAGTAAATTCTGCTCTGCATGAAATGAATCTTATGAATGAAACTAAATTCAACTGCTTAAACTTTTGTTTGATAGGGATTTCAAATAAAAAATCATTCAAAATAAATCAGAAAATTTAACTTGTAACAAACTAAATTCAGTTGCTAAAACTTTTATATGATACACATATCAAGCAATGGAAAATTTTACTCAAGAATTAATAAAATATAAATTGTAGCATCAAAAAACTAACGACACATATTTGTTGTTTTGATAAAAGGAAATGAAAACATATATAAGGATCAATAAAAAGAGAAATAATAAAATAAAAGGGAGCCAGAAAGGCCACATCAACTCTAAACTTTGAAAGGACCAGCCTACAAATTTTCAATTTCATATGATTTTAATTAAAACAGAAGCTTGAACAAAAATTTTAAAAAGGCAGAATTAAATGCACAATGACTCACACGAAATAGAATGGTGGTGCACATGGCTTTACCATGCGTGATTATTGGCTCCTGGTCATCACCCTTACCATCCCAACAGTCAAGTTCAATACATCTACCACATCAAACAAACAGAACTAAGCTAATCAACTGTTCACCATCAAGTTTACTGCATAACTCAGTATCTTCACACTCTACTACTTATGATGTTTCTTTCAACTTTTTTGTTCTAAATGATCGTGTAATGTAATTTAATGTGATGGCAAAATTTACTTAACAGCAATTCATACTGGTGATATAATGGCCAATTTTATCTCTGCATCCAGGGATGAAGCTCTGGTATGTCAAGTAAAATTAACAATTCATCACTGAGTCTTGTAAGCTTTAAGGTAAAGTTTTCCTTTTCCTGGATGGCCACTGCCATGACTGACACACTGTGCCTCCGCTGCAAGATCCTTCAAACCCCAAGGACCACGTCTCTAAGAACATCCATCCACAGACATGTACCGGTACTCTATCAGACATTATTATAAGTCTGTAATATGTCAAAATATCTCAAAATACCTTCAACTCCAAAGGACCACACCTCTAAGAACTCGTGTTGACATAACTCTGTAATATGTAAACTTTCCTATTACTTTACTTAACTACATGACTGATCCTTTTCTAAATACTACCTGACCATGTAATCCAGCCAATCCAACATCTGGAACCTCGTCATCTTCTTACCTGCATCCTGCAAGTAACACCTGTCTGTACATCTCAACTGATGACTTCCCCCCAAACTGTCGTCCAGACAGGTAAGTGTTGTGTGACGAGTTGATGTAGTAGTGAGCCAAAGGCTGATCCATGTCTTGATAGATGTCAAGACATTCCAGAAATACAGGAGCATTCTCATCCGACATAAGGTAGCGACAAAATCCATCCACAGACATATACTCTATCAGACAAAAAGTCAACTCATTCAAACTCTGTTTATACCAGAATATTTCCTTAATGCCTTTTAAAAATATCTTAGAGCACTGCATACATGGTCTGGCCATCTAACTGATCTTACAGGTGGGCATGTATGTAACAGGGTCTGCATGTGCCAGAAAGTTTGCATAACACCTGCTACAAACCTCTACGTGCATGGCTATCAAACTGACCCCAGCAACTGCAAACGAAGATACACAAAAATGTGTGCTGAGCTGAGTCATACAAAGCAGTGTGTATGTTCAGTTGAAGATTGTTTCAAGAGGCTACCTGTCTCTATCTTAAACTAATTGAAGTTTTATCCAAAGTAAGGTAACAACAAAATATATAAGCTCACATCTTCTCAACATACATAATATATACATACATATATATATACATGTATGTATAAAATATATAAATCAACACCCTTACATGTGCTCTATTCAAGATAAGATGTCAACAAAATTTATTGGCAAGTCTTCAAAATTTAGTGAAGTTTCTCTTCAGACAACAAGTCAGTAAGATGTAGTTCAGTTCTTAAACAACCTAACCATGCAATTGTTTTTCAAACTGACTGGCATTTAACTGCTGAGATCTTCCCTGTAATCTGAGATAGCCTAGCAACCAGGTCAATTTCTTCTTACCTTTATCATGGTCTGGCCTAATAAGAATGTACTTCAGTTAATGCAAAGTTAGGCATCCTACCTGACTTTCGACACTGTTCACTTGGCTCATAGGACTCAATCAGTTGCTTAACTCTCTTTCGATTAAAGAATGGAAAAAGAATCTCATTCAGGCGAGGATCTCTTTGCCTCTGAAAAAAAGCAATGTCTCTTCAGCAGCTTTTCTCAGCATCCACTAAGATGAAAAGACGTATCGATGTTAAGCTTTGACATTGGATTACAGAAAATGGGATTTCTTGGTGGAAAGGTATAGCAGTTAGTCTGTCATCAGTTTCAATTTTCCTCTTAGAGACTTGTGTATTGGACATTAGATTATAAGCAATGCAATGTCAAAACTCTTCATTCTATATAGTTTTCTTGAAGAAACTCATAACTGAGCAAATCATAGCTAAGGGGATATGGACAGTCATAAAATTTATTCAACATCATTTTTTCAACAGATGCACATCAAAGGCAAAAGGGCTAAGCTTGAAAATGGCTAAGACTTGGTGTCACACCAACAGGAAAACACCAGCAATGAAGTATAGATTTAAAGAAAATTCAAACCAAGCAGACAGACAATAGGCCAACAATGGCTGCCATACAACTAAATCCATGATAAAGGTAAGGAAAATAAAAATGAGGAAGGAAGAGGTTTCGACTCTTCTGATACTAACCTCATTCAGGAATTCTATCAGTTGTGGCAGAGTCAGGTAGTTCTTATTCTTTGATCTTTAAAAAAATTGGAAATTTCTTTTAGATACTATGGTATCATGAATTAAAGTTTTATTAATACAGTGGAAAACAAATGTATACACTAGACATACATAAGCCATATTTACTGCAAAGATCACTGAAATATTGAACAAAAATGTTTAAAATTTTTGTTTATTTATAAAACTATTTAAAACAGAAAAACCTAAAATACTCACAATTCATTGAAAAGGTCTTCTAAATCAGTACGAGGGCAGATCTTATGGTAGAGTTCATAAAACTTTTCAAATGTAAAACTTTCTTGGTCTATGTCATCACTCTGAAATAAATAAGAGTATCACAATTATACATTGCTCATCATTATACAAGCATTTGTTTTTGCCATCGCTGTTACCACCGCCACCATTATCGAAATGTGCATCATTGGGATTATTATAAATTATAAACTCTACTCCCATCATTATGTCACCTATATGATGCAATACGATACAGCTCTGAATACTGAAGCCGGGTAGTAGGAATAATCAACCATAACAAACATGCAAACCCTAGTTAAAAATGTGTTACCAAACCTTTCTGCCTTCTGTTTATCATTTTGTTGTGTTTATGTATCTAGACAGTTATGTATTTACCTTCTTTTAGAGCCTCTCAGTGACATTGAAACAGAGGCTTCAACAGATCTAAAATGGTGCTAATACACATAACTCTCAGCTGAGGAAAGAAACCAACAACTGACTGACTGCTATATATACCTTTCCGCCAGCAAATCCAAGGTCCTTGAGACATTGCATCACCATTTTCTCCACTTTTCCAGAGGCAAACGTCCGAGTAATACTACAAAACACACAGGTAAGTCTGTGAATACTCAGAAGCACACTGACCATACATCAACAGTAAATGTAAACGTAAATCTCTGAAACTTCTCAGTACCACACAGAAGCCACTTCAGCCAAGACCAGCTTATTCACTGGTGCTATCAAATCAAGTCTGCAAGAGCCAGGTTGTTTTGTCAGTTTTGGTGCCAGGGTGAAGTTGTGGGGTAAAGTTGAAGAGACAATGTGGTGCTATGGTGAAATCATTGGTGATGGTGGTCATGTGTTGGTACAGGAGCAGAAGCAGGAAAGGGTAACAATAGCAAAACCGTGCTTTTCATTTTACTTAATTATTTTAAATTTTTGCAGTAACAATACAATAATACAATAATTCACAATATTATGACGAAATATTTTCCATTAGTCTCCTTCCTCATAGTGAGAGTGATGAGGTAAAAAAGCAAAAAAGAAGTCTTCCACAGGGAGGTCCAAATTTTCCAAGACCAAAAGAAGTTTGGGAACACAAGAAGAACTCATACAAAATTAAAGAATTATAAAGAAACCTGTCTGACAGAGAAAAAACTGATTTCACCTTCTGACTGGAATCTTTCCATTTGGATTTACCATAAATGAAAGCTTCATCCAACTGTAATAGAATCAAGCAGCCAAACTATTTGCAGAAACTGTTTCAACTGCAAATGTGCCCTATAACAAGTTCTATTACTTTGGTCATAATTCTCTTTACTATAATCAGGTCAGGGTAAAGTACAGTTAGGGCCTGGCACAGTGTTACCCAACAAACCAGTCTGACACATTTACAGTGCTATAAACCCTGTATGGACCTTCCTATATCTGCCTTGGACAATCAATTAATATGCCGTATCCATCAAACTGACAGCTATTGAAACAGTACATTTTAAAAGTTTCTAGGAGTTGCAATATAATTCCCTATCAACAGAAGCCAGAAAAAAATGCCCTTATGATAGGTGCTAGATAAATGCCAGCTGAAAGTCCTTCTACTTGACTACAAATGCTCTGGCTAAGAAAACACAACTTCCTCTGTCACAATTAAAATCCCAGCGATGCAAAGTACCGGTAATCTACGGTTGACATTAGCAGCCTTTGAAGCCATATGACATGTTTATTTACTTATTTCACTTATTATGCATTCAAGGTCAGTAAATCTGAATGTTTTCTTACTTGGTGTCAGTGACTAAAGCAAAATAGCTTACTATTTCTTCAGGCATGTCATAGGACAGATGTTGTTGGCCTTGAAATTGTGAGTGATATTTCGAAGACCTTGGATCCATGCCTTTAAAAAAACATCAGTTCATAAACACATTGCCTTATAATGCAAGGTTTAGCTAATAAATCTGAGGCAAAAACAAGTAATCTTACATAAACAATTATGTGACCACATTTAATTACACTTAACCAGGACAAACAATCAGGAATGGACAGAAGAAGGAAGGAGACTACAAGAAGCCCAAAAACTATGCTCCTGGACTGGATGTTGGGACAAACTGGGCTACCGATAAGTAAAGCACAATGCACATAGCAGAGGAAAGTAGCACTGTGGCATTCCTGGATGTGTTTAAGGGAAGAGCACCAAAAAGAAAGCAAACAGGATATCGCAAAGAAGATGGAAAACAAGGTTTTCCTCAGTCCTACTCCAACTCCAGGTTAGCACTCGTGTATGCTGTATGGGTCATTAAAATCTTCTAGATAGTGGTGAAGTTGAACACTTAGAAGCGCACAATAAGATTTTACTGTTTCAACCTATGCTGTTTAAATTGCTCCTAAAAGACTATTAAAGCCACATTCAGCAAATATTGGATTACAGTTTATTACACAACACTTTATTACCTGGAATAATACATGTACTGGGGTCAAACATATTAGCGTGTTTGTCCTCCGATGCAGTAGTCATGAGTTCAAACAAGCTCACTCAGTGTAATGACATAGGAAAGTTGGTTGCACAAAAATACCTCTGCATTAAGCAGAAGAATTTTGCATCAGTGTCAGTTGGAAAGCAAAGCGTAAGTTTTTTATGCACATGCTTTAGGTCAGGTCAAACCCTTTGACCTTGCCAGGTCAAAGGGAGGAAATAACTTCAAATAAGTGCCTTTTCCTATGTCTCATTACAGAATATGACAAACTTTACATCATAATCATTACATCACGTCTAAGTTGCACACAAACAAGGCAGCGATTGAGGTGATGCAAAGAAAGTCCATACATCGGCTGTGGCTTCATCTGTAGCAACAAAATTGTTGTAGCTGATGTTAACAAGATCCAAACCAGAGCAGACGGTCACAGTTCGTGACTCAAGGCTTCCCTTTCCTCTTGACTCTAGATCAGCAACCACTTTTGGATCCTGTGCACACACATATACTGTTACACACTCATTAACTGCTCAAAAGCACACAAAAAGCCTAACAAAACGGTAATGTCATGACAACTTTTATAACTTACAGTGCCTAATAGAAACTACATACAGGTGCAAACAGGCCAGAAACAAAGCAAATTATCCGAGTACTAAAATATAGCGAGAATAAAAGCTATGTTCAGATTCATCTCTCCTGGCCAATGAGATCCATCTCTCAAGTTACTAATTTGGGACTCCTAGTTGGGCAGGCCCAAGTCTGGAGTACTTCTGAGCACTTACCTTAATGACAGACTATTTAAAATTTTACTGCATTACACTACATGGCTAGGCTGACATATTCCTTTTCCTCATGCTGATTTTAATGACCATTTCAATTTGTTCCTGTAATGTAGAAAACTTCTTTTTAAGATCCCTTCAAAATGTTTGAATGACTTATATTTTAGCAGTTTCTATCAAACAGTACATTTTCTGATGAGGTTGAAGGTCAAATGAGAAGATCCACAGACCTTGGGGTGACTTCCACCTCTTATGTCACTGACTTCAGAAAGTTCTATCACTTGGCCCTCCTGCAATCAGTCCAGTCAGACAATTAATTACAACAGCAGGAACTTCAATTAAGTTTCAGACACCAACAATAACAGCTCACAGAAAGATAACGACAACTGAAATATAATCAATTTAGCAACTCATAAACAATGACAATGGTAATCATATAGAATGGCAGTGGTAATTCAAAGAGGATGGCAGTGGTAATTCACAGAGGATGGCAGTGGTAAATAAGCAAAACACAGGATTTGCATAACTAGCCTTAGGGGGAGGAAGATGCCCCTAGCTGGATCTAATGAAGTTACAGCAGCAGCTGCAGTTGTAATAATGAGGACAACATCTCTTTTCCTTTTTCATCTTTTTCTTCTTTTCTGCACCTTTGTCATGAATAAGTTTTATTTGGAAAATGTTTAACTGCCAACAGTTAGAGCCACTCAAAAGTAGCTGTTTCTCATTTCTACCAAACCAAGATGTCAGGTCAGGAAATATATTATGTTCTTACAACTAAAGATGACAGTTTTTGATTTTGGATGTAGTCTTGAGATTATTTTGTTCTTCAGCTCACAGAAGATCTCTAATTCACAAAAATACCATTTGTTCACCATTAATATTAATTTATTAGGATTAATTTATTCTAATTAATTCATTATCATTATTTTATTATTACATGTAATCATTAAGATATTTTATTACAAAGATGATGACAACAATTTGACGAAGAACCGGCAGGTGCAAATGATGAAAACAAAGGCAGAATGATAACGACAGTCCTCAATCAAGTCCAGGATTTTTCTCTGACACAAATTAGAAATATTATATCTGCACTAATGGGGATTTTATTAGCTGCCACAGGATTTGCTGTCAGATTAAAGTTGTACTCGTCACACACCTGAACGGTGGCAATGCCAGGTAACACGCACCTCAGCAACACAGGCAATTCATCACCATGTTACAACACAGACAAAAGAAATATGCCATATACACAAATATAACATATGCATGACAGTCTATGGCTAATCCAACAAGTTTTTAACAGTGCTTGACATGGGCGGAAACCATTTCCATGACAACAGACTGGGAAGCTGATAATGGCGACAATAGGTTCATCGCCACATGGAATTCATAACCAACTGCACATGCACAGAAGAAGCAGACTGTAAATGTAGTATTGTGCAGCTAAGCCAGCAAGTATTGAGCGTGCATCTGCATACAAAATTTCCATGAGTCATTGGGTTATTGATTTGTTTATGCACACACGGATCACGTGTCAACTGGCATGCATGTAACACATGGTGGGGCAGTGTGATTGGCTGGCATAGCCCTGCAAGGCAGGTGGGTTGACATCAGCAGTAATTATTGTTGACGCGTATTATGATGGTGTCGGCACTCGCACAGCAGATGTTGTAATGAGTCGGTGGGCTTTTGGAAAACCCACGACTGCGCAATGTCAGGTTGGTGGTCTAAACCAGTCTGTGCTGGTCTGCCTGCTACCTTGGCAGGAAAGAGCCTATATAAGACAATGCATAGATTTTGTAGGAGAAAGCATGAAGATTGTAGCAGTGGTCTGGCATGTGCCAAGCTGAAAGTCTGAGTTGCAAATGTCATTGAAAGATACATGCATTTAGAACTGTGAGGATTTGAGTACTGTTGTGACTGAACTGTTCAATAAATTAATAATTATTTCTAAAATCAAAGACTAAGTTAACACTATGCTATGAAAGGGGCGAGTCAATGGTTTGAAGCCCGATTATTGACAACTCAGAAAGATTGTCGACACAGGCTTAGGCTACTCAGTGCTGCCTTTGCTTGCATCAGATTACACAGCAGCATCAGCTACAGTAGTAGCATTCACTGACTTAATGGATCAATGGACTCATTCCTTCAACAACATACATATATCCAGAGACTCCAGGCCTAAGCATACATTGAAAATCACATCATTAAAAGCATTCGTATATATTATTGTATCTAATCTATTATGCTTTATGATAACAGGTTTTAATGTGGGCAAGGCATCTGTCTGTGGTGTAAATCTGGTCCAATTTTAAAATGCACCCAATTGCATAGAGAGACATTTCCAAATACAAAACAAATTGGATATTCTTGTTACAGTCTAACTTCGTCTAGTGCATGTAGTCTCAGATGTTTCAAAAACTGTGTGTACAAACAGCTAGATAGATTCAAATACATGTAAAAACATACAAGTAAACAATCAAAGTTTAGTGAGGGAAATTAATAAGTTGAAAAGCAGCCATCATGCGATTTAAACACACTAAAACAATTGTGTGTATCTGTGAATTTATATTGCACCTTTTAAGAACCTCTTAAAATCACCATGACTTACTTTGCCCTCACTCTTCCAGTAGATGAAGAAACCATATTCATCCACCTTTACATTGCACCCTGTTTCATATACCCCAGTCTCCTACAGAGGCACAAAAGTATATCCAGAAAGTGTTACTGACACAGACGTTAAAATCTTATGAACTACGTTTGCTTTTCATGCTAAGAAGGACGATGTGTGATGATATGTGACAACAGCCCAGAAAAACTTTAAAAATGCTATTTGAAAGCTACAACACCAGTAACATAATGAGTGAATAAATCAACAAAACAATCGACTGATGAATCATTCTTTGAACAAATTAATCCCAGAGAGGCAGGTGACAGGATGACAGTTAACAGCTACCACTGAAAGCAATATTCAACAGACTTAATTAACAACATATATCATCCAGTCAGTAAAGCAGATGACAGATGAATCTTTAAGGGTGAATAAATCCAAGAGAAAGAGGCCAAAAAATGACACGTGGTAACAGCCACCCATATGGTAAGGCACAGGATCAACGGAATTGATGACATACTTCTTCCCATCGGTCAAACTGAGCGCCCTTCAGCAGCAGAACAGGAATGTTGATCTGCCACTGGAAGTCAAACGCTTTAGCCATTCTACTCTGCCATCAGAACAGTTGCCAGCAGAATCTCAGCAGATCTAAAATACAGTTAGGAACAACTAAGCTCATCAGCTGAACTAGTACCTATCATGCTTCCTGTCTGTCTGTCTGTCTGTCTGTCTGTCTGTCTGTCTGTCTGTATGTCGTCTGTCTGTTATCTGTCTGTCATCTGTTACCTCTATGTCTCCTTCCTCTCTCTCTCTCTCTCTCTCTCTCTCTCTCTCTCTCTCTCTCTCTCTCTCTCTCTCTCTCTTTCCTTCCCTCTCACCTTGATATATCTCTCAACCTCCACCTCCCATTATTTGCTCTTCCGTCTAATGATCATTCTTTAACACACACACACAAACACATACACAACACACATTTCCCATCTCTCTCTCTCTCTCTCTCTCTCTCTCTCTCTCTCTCTCTCTCTCTCTCTCTCTCTCTCTCTCTCTCTCTCTCAACTCTATAAACTCTATAGTCCTCTCCTGGCAACCCCTCTCAATTCTCAGTCTTTCTCTCACTCTCAGCTTCTCTCCCTCTCCCAACCTTCTCTCTCTATATTTCCCTCTACCTATCCTCCCCTTTCCCTACCTCTATCTCTACCCCTCATCCTAGTCTCTCCCTTCCTATCCCTATCTCTCAGGCTATCAGTCTGTGACCTACGGCATGGCAATCTGGATAAATAGCCAACTACGTGAACGAGGGAGAAGGATATTCAATGTAGCTGCAAATCATGAAGAGAAGTCAGGTGAACTGATCATTAGCCAGGTGTCAGAATTATCTGTGACCTTTGCGAAGACAAGTACAGCTCAGCCAGATGACAGTAGTTGACTAACCCTAGGTCTCAAAGACATTCTCAGTACTTCCTAAATAACAGCTGATTCAAACTGGATGTAAAATAGGGTATGAAAACTCCGTGTTTTCCATCTAACATCTTCAACACAGCAGCCACCATCATGCCCGCCATATTTCAGGAACAACTAAGGTTGATGCTCCACTGGCTGAGCTCCTTCATGGGGGTTGCAGGTTTAAAACATCTAATGCTTTCTGTCCTTTTGCGCCACCTATATCAAAGCCATCACCGACCCCACTGCACCCCAAACCATAGTTCGGGGCTGCCTGAATTGATGCCCACTCCCACGAAGCTCCCCTGTCCGGACTCAGCCACCGGGTTTGATCTTTCCAACAAGTATTAAGAAAGCAAACTTGAATCACTTCAATACAGCTATCTTGACAAAATTTTGTCAAAGCATCTCCACTTGGCAACCCTACCACACAAGTCAAGCTATTAAAACTAAGGCAGTATATCCTTTCTTTACCAATAATCTTGTTTTTCACTCTCCAAAAGGCCAGCCTATGTTCAGATCACTACACATAGACCCCTGTTTGTGTGTGTGTGTGCATGCATGCATAATCACAATCATAAACCTGAAAGTCACTAGAACCAGCTTATTCACAGGTGCTCAGTCAAAATAAAATCAATAGGCAGATAAAGCCAAATTTGGTTCCAGATCAAGATCTAAGCTAATAACAAGGACCCATGGCTTTTCTAGGCTATGATAGTAAATCCTTTTAGGATAGAATGGGGAAGGTACCACTCACATAATTGGGTCAGCTGAGTTAATCTGTCTGTTAACTCCTCTGTATGTGTGTGTTTGTGCAAGTGTACGCTTTGTAACTGCAATTATGATACACAAGCATAATTTCGTGTAAAAACTTGTTTAAACCTATACACACACACATATATATATATATATATATATATATATATATATATATATATATATATATATATATATATATATATATATATATATATATATATATATATATATATATATATATATATATATATATGTAAGCATTCACCCACATACATTGTGCAATATATTATGGCAGGCCAAGGGTATTCAATTGTTCAGTGTGTGGCCAGGCAAACTGCTTGGACAAGGTAAGAGTCATTAATAAGATATACAACATAATTATAGAGTACATGAACTAATAACAAGGATCTAGTGGTCTTACAGGCTACGACTGTGAACCCTTTGGAGATGGTGTAGGGAAAGTACCAGTCACATAACTGGGCCAACTGTGTTAACCTGTCTCTCATATCCAACCAATGAAATGTAGGGGTGGGCCAGTGTTGAAACCTGGTTAAATCAACTTACCATCTGGAAAATTCTTTTAGTCAAGAAGTATGTGAAAGGTAAAAGCCACCTCAAGAGCTTGGGCAGCCATTAGATGTCCTTAAACACTGTCCTCAGACAGTTCAAGAAACATTTTCAACTCACATTAAACTGAACCTTTTAGTTATGTTAGATAGCGATGTTTTAACACCTCTGAGTTCTTAAAAGCACTGTACAAATAGTGAGATACATAAATACATATACAAACATTATGGGGGTTAACCGCTTCAGTGAAAACCAAAGTTTCAGATTTCAGTTTTGAGTTACTGCTGCTTTTATTCCAACTTTTGATGTGCTCAGGTCTGTGATAAAAAAATTTCAGCAACCTAGGATTGCATTAGAGATCGTGCAATCTTGCATGATGTGTATCATGGATCACACAGTTTTCTGTACTAAAAAATTGCTTTTGGTGTCTTTTCAAATAAAGTGGCTTCAAACAACCCATAAACAAGGTCTTGCAGTAAGGGCTGGCTTGTCTAAAAGTGAGAGCCCACAACAGCAGAGGCAGGACTACCAACAAAATTCAGGTACTCTGAAAATTCATGTTCCATTGCCTGAAAGAGAAAATATCTCAACATCAAAGTGCTCAACTGACCACTGAAGCCATGGTTCCATTTGGGGCCAAAGCCAGCACGCCGATGACAGACACGCACCATGCAGCAAAGAAACTGCTGGCGCCATATAAGGAGTACAAGAACCTTAAGGAGAGTCAAGCCAAGAATTTCCTTTATACTAGGTAAACAGGACACTGCCCAATAGCATATGAGAGGCACTTTACCAGATGTGCTGATTTAAAATTTCTTGTCACATTTTAAACAAATTTTGTCATTTTAAATTATTGATCAATTCTAATATTAAAATTTTTATTTTCTGACTAGTTCATCTTTTTTCATTGTCAGATAAGTTTTAACTATTTCTTCTATGTATTAGTTTTTATGTTGTTGTAAATGGACATCGGCTGGCCTGTGTTTTTTACGCTTCATGACCTGAATGACAAGGCAGAATCCCAACCACAACCTTTTAATTTTACTGTTTTTAGGTCCAAAATAATACTAGCTGGCACTCTTTTAATCATCTGCAATCGTGCGTTGCCCACTAACTGAAGAACTGTTCTTTTCTTACTTCTGTCATGTCTTTTTGTCCACTTTTCCCAGTTTCCTTGTCTTCAATGTCTGTATCACTGATTATAGCTGCCTCGTTACAATGCTTGCCTTTGTGTTGTACTTAGTTCCTGTTACTGCTCCTGGCCAAATCTGATGGAGACAGGTCTATTGCTGGATTTACATATGCATTGCTGCAGTCTGGCCCATTTTTTAACTTTGCCCATTCATTTTACCTGCTTCCTGGTGCTGTTTTTTCAATTGAGTCTTATGTTCTGCTGCTAGTGATACCAGTAACATTAATATCCATAATATTACAGAGCAAGATATCCATAATATCTGGCTATGTAATACCAGTAACATTAATATCCATAATATCAGGGTTGAATGTAAATTCACATAGAATACCTTTGGCTACACATCAGTGGTTGTCTAATTATTAGCTTTTGTTGCTTCTTTTGGCTGGTGATGTTGAAACAAATCCTGTATATTGGTTACAGGCAATTAAATATTTGTCCCCTTCAAAATACTCTGTGACCCTACATAATTTTTTGTGAGCATTCCTTGCACAGATTTGCTCTTACTGAGACCTGGCTTCAACCTAGTGAAACAATCTTTTCTGCACAGGTTTGTTCACCTTCACCAGCATTCATTTCTGATCTTACTTCTTCAACCTTTTCTATGCTAAATGAGCCTTGATTCAGTGGTAAAGGTGGGGGGCTTGTTTTTCAAATTACCATACTGGTGCATGTACTTTGATACAAAAGGCACTAGGCTAGAATATAGTTTGTCTGGCATGTCATCACAATATGATGGAACTCATAGCTGAAAAATAAATTCACTGTCCTGAAACTTGCTGCTTCCACTGGTCCAGATATTGCCACAGTTCAACGTTACAATGACAACGGGCATTGGATTGACTACAGTAGGTTTCAGACAGCAGCAGATCTGGCTGGGATTGGCAAGTTCAAGGAGACAGGCAATGCTTCTGTAGAGGCAAACCCTGAAGTTCATCATCCCTGAGACAATTACAAAGAACTTTTGGAACTAGTAATCAGTTTTCTTGGTGAAATGCCATCTTGAGGCATTCACTTCATAGTTCCTGGAGTCCTTCACCGGGATTAGTAGATGGCAAAAATCATCTATTCATTCAAGATGTGGATGTTCTGATTCCAGTTCAGACTGAAGCCATTTGAAGAAAAGGGTATCTCCCAGTTTTTTCTGTTCATCTGTGGTTTTATGTCCAGGCATGTGCAGTCTCTGCTCCTGCTAAAGGTCTTCATTTTTCATCAGTTGACCAAATACAGAAATCAAGAAATTCATCAGGTCACTACTACAGCATTCCATCATCATCTGTGGTACCTAAGTGAGGTCACAGTTGGATTGGCCTTCTTTGATCCAAACACTGAGTTCACTGAGAAAAAAGAATGGTCAACAACCTATGTTGGCAGGGTGGATCAAACACAGACTTCCATGGCTTGAGTCAACATATGCTTATGTCATTAGCCCCCAGAGTTCTTTTGTTACTGGCTATACCATATTATACGGCTTTATGGCAAACAAACACAGTAAAATATTTCAGATTCTGAAACTATGAAATTCATTCCTCCAGTAAGCTGGAATAAAATGAGGACTAGCGGTACCTTGCTTTACTGCAAATCGTGAAGACGCTCAAGATTGTGAATAAAAGTCGAGAAAGAATAAGGCTTATTCAGAATTACAATTCAATTCTTACAAATGATGAACAGCAAAAATAATATTTGCTGCAAATCATCCAAAAGCACTGTCACAAATTTCCTGATTCTAATAAGAAGACTTTGTTAGCCAAACATAAAATAACAATCTGAACTCCAAACATAAAATAACAATCTGAACTGCACACATGAATAAAAATCTGAAGTGGCACTGCGCTGAACACCTGCAAGCTCTAGACAAATTCGCGACTGAACTTGCAATTTGCTGCCTTGCTGGTTACTACTTTATTACAGTAAGCTAATGTTTATTGTTTAAGCCATACTAAAATACATACTTGTATTTGTGTACTGATTCATGTTTGTTTGCCATAAAGCTGTATAATATGGTATAGCCAGAAATCCTTGCACAACCCACTAAATACTGTTCAACCCCTAAATACTGTTCAATTTGTCTGAAATTTTCACCATAGTAGTTTTTAACAGATGGACTGCATTGACAGGTTCGTATATTGAACTTTCAAAACAAAATTTCAAACAAACCTACAGATATCAACCATCTACAAGAAGTTTTATACTGAAGCTGATAAATGATCCACAGCTTAACCAGTGTTTGTTTAACGAGTTCCTCTCCTTCTCTTACAAATTAATTTTTGATTGTACATACTAAGTATCCAGTAGGTACATGGATGCATAAAGTATAAATGCACATAAATAAGTGAAGGTGTTGGAGTGCTCTTGTCCTATGCATTAACTGCTGCCTCCTGTTGGCTTTCCAATTTTTGAGCATAATATGCATAGTCTGTTGCAACCAATCAGCAACTGTTGCCTATTGTTAATAGGTCTTAAGAACCAGGACATCTGTTGGGGTAACAAACAAATAGGCCTCTCAGTCCATAACACCTACTAGGCAAACATCATTCTCACACAAACCTATATTGGACACATGGTTTAACTGCGGATATTCACAGTAAGGTTAATCAAAGTGGACTAAAACACACACAACAGCATCCCTCCGACATATGGCCTGTAGCAACATATATTCATAGGCAAAATATGAAAGCCTTATAAATGAAAATCCACATGCACTGAAGATCCATGCACAAAACGCTGTACATCTACAACAAACTTCACGGTCAGTGGAAGCCAAAACAGTTCAAAATTGCACATATAGTGCATACACAGATCCCACCTGATGACATGACACCATCTGTACTGATTGCTATGTACTAGTACAGATAAAAGTAACACCATTATACAAACTCATTTTCATTATCTTCATGATAATTTTTATTTTAAACATACTTGAAAATTGAATTTGGATGTGCTCTGCACAATAGCAGAATAAAGCTCCAGAGTGCGACGGCCTGCCTGCCTGCCTACTGATTCCTGAAACTATCTAAATAATGTCGCTCACAATACCTAACTTGGTTGTAGATTTCATAGATAGAACATCTCAATTAAGTCTAACGTTGATAAGGTCAATGTAGTTCCTGAATCTACCTCCAGTAACGTGAGTCTCCCTCTGGTCTTGGGTTCTGGTCTAGAGAGTCCTGGTCTCCGCCTCGGGTTGTGGCCTCGTTAGTATCGCTGTTCCATTATGAGCCAGTCTGGAAGGAGTTTCCCTCTTTTGCCTTACAAATTCAGTTCCGATCCTGCCTACTGTGTACCCAGTAAGTACATGGATGATAAAGTATAAATGTGCATAACATGGTCAAGGTGTTGGATTGGTCTTGTCCTCTGTGTTTACACTTCAGCTCAATGATCCTTCAATCCCAGAACCATGCCTCTCAGAATTATTGTCATTGATAAAGGCACATTACAAATGACTCATTACCTTAAACTACCTCGCCATACCATGCCATACATTATTTTGCAAGGTTCTTGAAAGGTGTTGTACAAATGTTAAACACACACACATATCTGCATGCATACATACATACATACATACATACATACATACATACATACATAATATGTGACTTACATAACTACATACTTTCATACATACATACATTATATAAAGCTAGGACAAACTACCGATAGATAGGCTGCAATGTTACATCCATTAGTCAACTGAAAGTGAGCTTTTAGTGATTAAAAACGAAATAAACTTACACCCCTATGAGACAGGAAGAAACAGGCAGACAGGCAGGGTGGGATTTCCCAGTAGATTTGTATCTACTGCAACCTCCCGGTCAAATGTTTTACACACCCTGGCCAAAATTTCAGACTGGAACCTGTAATCTGCAGAGTGCATTTTTTGTTGCATTCTCTTCTGATTTTATAATTTCTTACTTTCTGCAATATATTTATCCAGTCTGCATAATTTTAAGAGCTGTCTCAGTTATTGGTTTCTGCCTAGTTTTCTCTGCCTTCCCATGTGTTATAACATCAACAACAACAACGACACAACAATTATACGCCCATCACCCAAGGCCATATTAGCAATATTTCCACAAATTCTTTCCTTCTTGCCCTAACATCAACGGTTAAAGCACCCTACTCAAGAACCACTTCCAAGGTTTTGATGCCCACTGATCGCACTCGTAGTGTACACCAAAGTGTAGAAAAATACAATTTTGCATCTGATTTGCTCTTGATTTATGATTTCTAACAGTTTCATTCTATTACAATATGAACCCTCTAAACAGATAGGACTTGGAATTTATTCCAATTAAATGGGCATCAGTTCAGGAACTCACAAACCCATGAGGCCCTTTCACCTATTCCAGCCCACTTAACCATAGCCCTAATGGTCCAAAACAGTCAGTAAGTACTCACCTCAGCAAATAATTATTGCAGATTTTGCCGTTCTTCGCAGAGCGCGCTGGCACACGCGATTAAGAAGACCAGGTGTGTAGGCCGCATGTATATAAGTAGTAGTAGGCCGAGGACAGGCAGAGACAAGCCATAAAACGAGACGATTGGCCAAGCAGGCAGCAGGCCTGCATACAGACTCATGGCTTGTCCAATTTGAAAAAGACACTTATATGCACCAGTGGTCGGGCTATTCTAGATAAAGAAACGCCGAGCCTGGACGATGTGCTTCAAAGCGGCAACTTTAAACAACAATTAAAAACCTCTCCTAATGGCAGTGTTCTCAAAAGTTGACCATCCAAGGTCTCAAAAGTGGCCAATACATATGTGAATCTCTGAATCTCTGGCCCTCGACCACACAGCGAGTCATCTTTAGTCTAAGTGCATGACCGCTTCCCGTTTTTTTAAAGTCCTGGTAATTGGGTGACAGCAACTACGTTTATTACCTCGATTTCTGACGCCTTGGAACAGAGTTAAGCTGGGTGCATAAAACGGAATAAAAAGTTTGCAAGCTGTTAGGGCAGGCTTTCCACAACTTGAATTGTAATTCTAACTGGAATCACAGATTTTTTCTATAATGCCTCTTCACGAGAGACTCAACAGAAACACTCGTGACCTACATGTGACAACACAAAACCACGGTCAAACAGAATGGTTTTCAAACATTTAAGGAATAGAGGCGAAGAAAGGCCAAAGAGCTCAGTTGACCTGGCCTGGTAAATGTAATGCTATGCAGCTGGATATTTATGCAGGAGCTTATGAGTTGGCACTATCCAAGGGAAGTAAGGGCAGTGGCACATGTGGCCCTGGAAACTAAAGAAGCCCAGAATCTTCAAACCCTATTTAAAAGCTGTGGTTAAACTATAATCATCAACAGAAAAACAGGTTGGCTTTGAAATCCTGTGGTAGAAGGAGTAGAAAATCCATTTTCAGGTAGGCAAATCCGGGTTTCGTATATATTTCTTAGCACAGATCTGTTAAGATGTGCTAATGAACTTCAGACCAAAATCAAATTTGGCAAAATCTTTGACTAAACGAGTCTGCCTTTGCCAGATGCCTCTAATAACTCCGTTCCTCAGACTGTTAGGCCAACCTCAACAGCAATGTCATATGTAGGACATATGAAGCCCTGGAAACTAAGGAAGTCCAGTAGGAATAATGTCATATGATTAATGAATCCAGTACATAATTATGATACCAGTTCTCCTTCACAGCCAAACAACTTTAATCAGTTTATAAGCATTTATTTTAAATTGCCTGAATGTCCCTACATACTTCAGGTGAATAGCATCTGTCAATCAATTCTCCCAGGTATAATGGTTCTCTGTCTGCCTGTCTGTCTGTCTTTCTGTCTGTCTGTCTCTGTCATAGCATCATCAAACTACAAAACATCAATACACTCCTTCAGTCCATAAAATGTTCCATGTGCATGGGCTTCATATGCCCTTTATACAACATTGCGGTTGGGGTAAGCATTTGTGGATTCCCCAGTAAGTGATGCCTCACACAGTTACCAAACATTTTCAAATTCAGATGGCACTACCTTAAAAATCCTGTTGCAAGGCCATAAGAATCTGGCCTCTTTGATTTCAACATTGCAGACTGTTGTTTCTCTTCAAAGCTATCACTAATTATGGATATTACTTTCTGTAATAACACTATAGAAGTTTTCAAACCAGACTACATTAAGTGAAACAAAATCAAGTACAAAATCACAACAGTCGATAAACTTTAAATTCATCACAGCAATTCCAAATTAAGCTATAGCAATATTAATATTATTATTATTACTATTATTATTACTATTATTATTATTAAGAAAATGACTCAGAATCACATTTGATGTGCAAAATAGGAGGCTGGCAAATAAGGGCCAACACAGTGTTTTACACAATGCACTGGGATCACCAGTAGCAGTAATTAACTGTCAGCATCAGTACTTTCCACAAAGCCCCCATTAGAAATCGCCATTGAAGTAAGTAAGCATCAAAATACAGTGAAAACGGCTGCTAAAATTTCCAGTGTTGTATAACTACCACCCTACAAAGCATTCATAAACTGGACAAAAACCAACAGCTGCTTTATAATTAATGATACTAGTTTTCCTTCTCAGCCAAATGACTTCGATCAGTTTATTGACATTTCGTTTAAATTGCTTGAATGTCACTGCATACTTCAGGAAAATAGCATTTTCTAATCAATTCTCCCAGGTTAAAAAGATATACTGGATCTGTCTGTCTCTCTCTCGGTCTCTCTCTCTCTCATTCAGAGGATTTTTATCTCTCCACTGCATTGTCAAACTACAAATAGTATGCATTCAGTCCACCATAATAAGTCATTATTATTATCTACTTATTCAGTTAATTTAATTTATTCATCACTAACTAAAAAGCTAAGCAGAAAGTTCATCAGTCATTATGATAATTAAATGCTTATATGATTATTTAACATATAAATTATCAGTCAGTCACCTAAATTTTAATCAGTAATTGAATTTATCTTATTTAATCAAATAAGTAACCATTTAAATAAATTAATCTGTTCATTAGTTAACTACTTAATATATTTTATAAAAATAAGATATTTAATCCTGTAGCCAGACATATAATCAAATGAATTTGTTACATGTCTGGCTACATGAATAAATGAATTGGATAGGCAGTTAAGTGCATTAAATGTTTCACTAAGTAGCCATATCATGTTAATTAGTGACACCTTTTAATTCCTTATTCAAATAATTTTCTAGCTAACTTTATTGACTGACTGATTGATTGAATTAATGACTGTCAACTGATTGACTCACTGATTCCAATAACAATGTCAAGCTGGCCTATATGTGGGACATATGGAGCCCATATGGGAATATTGTCATATTCTCACCATATCTTCAACATATGATGTTGCTATTGGGGACTGCCTGATTGACTGACTGACCGGTTGATTGACAATAATAATCACATATACTAGGCAACAATTTAATTTATTAAATTAATAATCCAATAACCAATTATTTCAATCTCTTCCCCAATGTCACATATAGGGGCATATCTCTCCGTCTTCTATCAAAGACGATTGTTAACACTGTGTCGAAGCAGTCGACTTGTTATCTGGAAGCAAATTCTTTGATAACAATCTGGTTTCAGAAGATTCCATTTCACTGAGTCTTGCTAACCCGCATAATTGCTGATTTCTGTGGGGCGAGTAACCTTGCTTGCTCTTTCTGATGTGAGTTCAGCCTTTGACATTGTTGACCATGGCATTCTCTTCCTTGAGATGTCATTCGGTGTTGTGGATTGTCCTCTGCAGTGGTCGCATTCAATCCTCTCTGACCGCACTCAGGCAGTGGTTTTGGGTTCAACCCGATCGACTTGGTCCCTGGTCTCATTTGGGCTGCCACTGGGTTCCATCCTCTGCTTTACAGTATATCCTTTATACTGCTAGCTAAAATATGCCAAGTTCTTTTCTCCCTGGGTTTGCTGCACATCAGTATGCTGACGATACTCACAGTCAAGCTTTAGTTGCATTCTCCTTAACTGATTAAATACCTTACTGTGGCATTCACGGCTTGAATGTTGTCGTCCCGTACTTCCGCAATGCAACATGGTAGCTTTGCTGTGGTTGGTCTGTCACTCTGGAAGTCTGTCATGCTCCCTGCAACATGAGCTTCTTGACCTTTCTCTGCCTCTATTTTGCCGGCAATTGAAGACCATTCCGTTTTATTGTGGTCTCGTGTTCAATTTCATTTAACATGTTAATCACACAGGCTAATCAACTGATAATCTGATTACTGAATTTTCTGATTAGTTTGATACATCTGTTTCAGGGTCAGAAATCATCATATCTAAGTTACCAGCCCAACTCATCATGTCACCAACCCTTATCCATCCCTCCCTCTGGTCTTCAGATGCTGAATAAAATCTTTGGCACAGTAATACAGTGCCCAAGGCGATACTTGAAGCTCCAACAGTCTTCTTTTCCTACCTTTCTTACCACTCCAATTTCATTCTTTGCTATGAGTTCTGAATTCTGTGCTGCCCTTTAAATCTCAACTCAGAACTGAATCTGAATAAATCAACATCTTGTACAACAATCTTTCCTTGAACGTGGGAGGGCACAACCTGGCACTCTGGCTGCATGGGGAAAACTTTAATAAGAAACTGCCTTAACCCCCCTCCTCAAGAACTTTGGCTTCTACCCTAATCATGCACTAGCCCAATATTTTCCTGAATTCTGTTAGAGGGCATTGACCTATTGCAAGAACAGCTATTCAGTAAACCCATGAATGAATGAATGAATGAATAAACTCTAGCGGAGGGAAAGCAGTAGGAGTGGCCAGAAGTTTTAAAGAGCCCTCAAACAGAGGTGTTTTGCAACACATTAAAAAAATAGTTGCCTTGACTTAGATTTTTGGGGCAAGAAATGTGTAGTTTACTGCTATCGTTATGATTACAGTATATGCTTACAGTCTGAATTAATTGAATTGTTTCATGTTATCTTAGGGTAACAAATTTTATAGAAGTGCTTTCAGAGCAAAAGTGGATCCAGTAGGGAAAATCCTGCCATAAGCCCCTATATGAAGCTGAAAGAATTTACATAGCCAGGGAACAAACTGTCACCGACTTGCTAATTTCAGCACGCTTTGGAACAGGATTGTAAGAGAAAAATCTCAGAATGCTCCGAATCAGTGTTGGCTTAGCGAAATTTGGCTGGAGTCAAAATTTAGGATAAGATCACAATAGTTTCAAAGATTACAGGTAGTTAGTTAATTAGTTATCTAGACACTTAATATAGTGTCCTTTAAGTGCCTCTCAACAGCAATGCCTACACTAGCAAGATTACAAATCATTCCTTCACTTGCAACTGAAGGGATGCAATGCACCCAATGTTTCCTGACTGGGAGTTCTGTGATAGTGGGGTTCTCCATGAGTATCCGGGGCCACCATCAATTTAGAGCGCATCATTATAAATTTCTATTCAAGTAGTGACTTAACTGGTAATTAATGGCTTGGTATTGCTTTGGCATAAAAACTGACATCTCAAAGGCTGGGTGGTTCACTTCTAACCTTGTCTTGAGGCTCTCAGCCTGCCTCAGTGCATATCAATGCTCTGTCATGTAATCAAGTTGAGCAAGCCTGAGACAGCCTAGGTAGTAAGGGTTGTGCAGACAAAATGCCCATATAAATAATTTAAATATTTCTAACAAAAACTCTGCTTTTAAAGGGTAAATGACAGGGGTTTATCTGAAGGGTTAAAACCCGAGCCTGAACTTTTCAGTCATTACTGGGAAGCTTGCCTTTTGACTTTGGTGGTTGAACATTTCCAAGATATCTGGCAAATCAAGATATGCAACCAAATATTCTCTGGAGGCAACATAGGTAACAGAATGGTGAGTTTGCAGAACCAAAGGATTGTACGTTGATTAAGTCATCTGGTACAAGCTCACACAGAGCTCAACCAAACATAACCAAAAACAGAAAAACCTTCTATGGTAAGTTCCCATCAGTCACTTGCAACTTGGCCTTCTACCTGTGCATTACTCACTCTAGAATTTAAATATTCTGCACTGTAACTGCAATGTCTTGTAGCAGTAGATACTGGAATAATTAGCTGGCAGATTCTCATAATATTCCACACTTGAGATGTCAATTACTGTAGTCGTATATAAATTATATAATACACAAAGGTGGTTTACACTCATATGCTATGATGCTTATATGAGGTGTTAATCACTCAATTATGGCTGTACACACTTCAGTCTACCAGGGTAAAAATGGCAGTTGAGTAGCAAGTCCTTTGCTCAACATTATCTAAACAAGATTCAGTCAAACTGTTACAAATTCCGGTTTCCATATCCAAGCATAGATCTAGGGCTTGGCCCCCAAACTGAAGGTTTCATCCCCTGGCTGGGTCTATGCTCTGTTCACTTCTATACACCTCTGGACCTGCTTATTTCAGGGCATTTGAATTCAGCTTATACTAAAAATTATAAGACAAATTCAGCTAATTATCGTAAAAATGCAGAAGTATTCAGGTAGGACTTTCGAAATATGGACAGAAATTGGAGGTGGCCAGATTTTTGCAGCTGGCATATAACATCTGCAGGTCAAGATGCCTTCCCACATTAATTGACAAACTTTACTCCAATTTTTGTGCATTCATGTAATGTAATGTACATGCATGTATTATCAAAACATGTTGGATTGCATAATTTTTCACACTCAGTGCAACTCCGATGCTTATTGTCATTTCAATCTAACTCAAGACTCAAGGCCTGTCCTACACAGATCTGGTGGCCTAAGGGATATCAAACCATGCTGCATCTTCTACCACCGATAAGGTAGTGCCACCTGATCATATCGTTAGGCTCTGTGTGTGTGTGAGAGCCAGCAAGTGGTATCAGTTATCTGAGTTATTTGCATACAGACGAACTTGTCCATGCTAGACTAAGTACCATTAAAGTTAATGAAAAACAACATTAAGTTTAATACCACTTAGGCTTGCACAGACAGTGCTTTTGTAAGGTACTTACATGCAAAAGGTGCTATGTTAAATGTCTGAATGCATACACACACTGACAATACTTAGGCCTAATAGCATTATTTATGACAATGTGGCACCAAAGCAAGAAACAAAAGAATCGAGAACAGATCTGACTTTATTCTATAATTTCCTTGCGCCAAAGGAAAAGGTGTAAGCCTGTTAATAATGTGTGTTGGCCTAATAATTATAAAAAATTATAATAATCCCAGAACTTCTACAAGTCCAGTGAAACAATGCTCACAACATCAGATGATGGTAGGTGCTAAGCAAAGCAGTGTAAAATGAGTCTGGTCATTAAAACAAAAGAAATCCGCAAGACACGGAAACTGAATAGGGAGGAAGTAAGTCCAGACAGTGATGAGTCCCAGATAAAACCTATTCAAAACGCGCAGGTATGCATGCAGCACCTTTGCAACGCAAGCAGCCTTTGCACAATCAGCAGGGTTATTAGTAGCCTGTCTACTAATTCGCTTCTACATCATCATAGTTCTGCACATTATAAATATTGCACGTGCAATTTGTCTGATGCCTGCCCTGTTGGCGTACTGATACCTGGGGCTTCATCGTAATCACAATTGTAAATTCAAAATTTCTAAAGCGCTACTTAAAGCTAAGTGCAGGTCATCAGCTTATTCACCAGTGCTGCATCAAGTCAGTGGGGTTGTCCAAAGATACCACGTAAAGAAACAAGTCTAGTTGCCAGAAGATCAAACAGAGAAGGGGGGTACTTTGATGGGCAACGTTCCGAGGCCCGAATCTTCGTAAATAAATCCGTGTGCAGGTCCCTTTCCACAGACTGCATTTCGCTTTAGAGAACCATACAAATGTAAAGGCACACAATAAATTCTCCTGTGCATCAGGTATTATTTATAGGCATGGCTCTGGATTAAGAAATGGTGGAGAGGTGGCCGAGTTGTAAGGCATCAATAATTTGTCGCTGGGTCCAGGGTTAGATTCCCGGTATGTATGTACATATGTTTGTATATGTTTAATGTATTAATGTATGTACATGAATGTATGCATATGTATGTGTATGTATGGGTACACATGAGCATGTATAAACATATGTATGGATATGTATAAATGCATGTATGGGTATGCACGTGCATGTATATACGTATGTATGTATATGTATAATGTATTATGTGGGTATGCATGTGCATGTATATAGTGAGTGAGTGAATGAGTGAGTGTGCGAGCGAGCGCTGTTCATCCAACTGATCGCAATGATACAGCGTCTCGCTGTAGCTCTTTCAAGGGCGTAGACGCACTGCACACATATACCAAATGTAAACACAGTGAACACAACAAAAGCAACCTTAAGCAAGAAACCTTGTTGTTATAAAAAAATACCTGCAATTCAGTAAACAGTAGCAATGATTGCCACTGCCTGTACAATGTAAACCGTCAGTTGCAAAAATATGGCCATTGCCTGCACACTGTAAACTGTCCGTGGCAAAAATTTGGCCAATGCTCGTAAACAGTCAAATGTGAACGGCCAATAACTGTTAAAGGGCGCATTTTACAACATAACTGTATTACAGTTTATGAGCTCTATATGTGAAATATAATACACCATAATCTACGCTCCTTTTTGTCTTAAAATTTGCCAAAACTCCGCCACTGCCGTAATTGGGTAGTGCCAGTCCCAAGCCTGGATAAAGGAGGAGGGCGACGTCAACGGCCTCTGATGCCATAAGATGTCGTTAAACATTGGAACTAGTACCACAAATTCCAATGTTCATATCACACAACTTCGATCGACTTTCCCAACATAAACCCGATCTACCGAACTCACCACTGACTATTGTTTATTCCGAAATTTGCAAGATACTCTACCCTGCTGACACCTGGTGTATGTCTCTATCCATTGTAAAGTGTGCCTGTATCTCACAAGTGAGACATAGGGTAGGCACTCAGCTCCTTTTCTAGGCCCTTGATCCAGCAATGGACGAATCCCAAGGTCCTGGACATGGGGCCAGCGCAATCGCAGAACTTACCGTATAATTCCCAGCTTACGCCGGTACCAAATTATACTGCTAGATGACAGCAGCATTTGTGCGTAAACAACTTGCCCATGATCGTTACACGGAGTCAAACCCGCGACCGCATGATCATTGACCATACGCGTTACCAATAGACCACCATGCCGCATCTTTTCTGCCCATTAGGGGTATCTATATGTTGGTGGCCATTATGTTGCCACTACGCCTTAAAGGGCTAAGCTGAGAGAAAAAGGAAGGCAGAGCATTCGATATATGAGGGTGGGTTTTCTTGAAAAGGCGAGACTTCAGTTTTTAATGGAATACCTGAGGAGTAATGAATATATGTAGATGGAGGATCGATCGGTCGTCCGATATACAGCCTTTATAGCAAAGAAACTTTACGAAAGTAATGACTATCGAGAGTGTTTATATTAAATCCATACTTTTGGAATTGGCAACCCTAAGCGGCCGTTGTTTAAATATGCTAAGCGTTTAATGCAAAGACCTATGCAGAACTATGCATCACAGGCTGCCCGGTATTTATACGCTGCCCGGCGCAGATCAGCTGCGTAAGAGCTAGCAGCCATGGATTCTAAGCTAATCCAAACACTTCTATAGCGCCGTTATCATAATGCCCAAGGCATCTGTCGATGGTCGCTTCAATCAAAATCGGTCAAAAATCATAAACCATTGGAGAAGCTGGGTCGAATTCCGCTAGGTCAGAGAAACCAGAAGCCAGGCTGCGGTGGGTAAGCAAGTTGGAAGAGACGTGTCTTAAGTTTAGACCTGAATGACATCAAATATTGGCAGAACAAACTGAACTAGGCAGTGAATTCAAAAGCGTTGGACCAGCCACCGAGAAGGCCAGAGAGCCCAACAATGTTCCAATATAAGGCACAGCAAGTCACAGTGTCCACTGATTGAGAGCAATGTCTACTAGTGTTAGGGGTGAGCATGGAATTCAGAAAGGTTATGATGACACTACAGCACAGGTAATCTGCAGTAAAAGTTTGCAAATACGATAAAATCACAAACTTCACTGACGTAGTTCTGGGGCTTAGGATCAAGACCCCAACATGCAATTTGCACCACAATTTGCCCTTGTTATGTTGAATTTATGTACCAAAATTCAACTGTGTCATTTACTGTCAACACTGACATTTTGGTGTTACAAAATACCCTAAAAAGGGTATTTTGTGGGCTACAAATGCATCACCAAGTTAATCTACTGAACTTTTTCAACAACTCTCTTTTTCATAGATCAGTACTCATATGGCATAGTCCCACGCTACTACAAACACGTTTATATATCACCATCTTGGCTGGTGGCAAACCAAACACCTGTGATAATTAGCTTTTGAGCAATGTTTGCCTTTCCATATCTTTGAAAGGCTGGGAGATACCCTGATGATAACTGCATTTTTATAATCAGCACAGGAAATTGATAAGAAGCTGAAAATTTCAGGCTTCTATCTTTATTACTTCCGGAGTTACAGCAAGTCAAAGTTCATCAATAATTCAATCTTTCACAAAGTCACAAAACGGCAAAAAAGTTGAAAATTCTGTAATTTCAACATTTTTTGAGAAAATCAAGTAAAATTTTCAGAAATTCCTTATATATGGGGGTAGAACAAGTGTGCCAAATTTCATTAAAATCCAAGATAGTGTGGTGTACAATCACCTTAATATTGGTTGATTTGACATGGAATGACCCCTTAGTATTATTATGAAAAAAGTTCAGACCTCCTGAAATGGTCTCGGGGACCTCCAGGGATCCCAGACCCATCTTAGACACAAGCTCAATGCATATGTTAGTGCTCACCATTGGTGACTTCCAGTGGCAACAGTCGAGTGTTGATGTGAGCCATAATATGCAGCGGAAATGTACTGCTGCATAACTGCAATAACACCACATTTTGGTATGCTACTCACTTCCAGTACACCTGTGTGCGTGTTTGTGTGCACTTTTATGAATGCATATATGGAAATATTGCACATTCTTCAACCACACACACACACACACACACACATACATGCACATACACTGCTGTGCTCGACTCAGCTCCGCACAACTTCAGTTCACCCTAAAAACCACATCTGAAAACAGCCAGCAATGCAGATGTTCTGAGTCCAAGGGGCCTTGAAAGACACCATGAAAAGCCTATATACTTGCATACCTATATATATCTACCTAGTTCTCTCGCCTGCGATTCCTTGTTTAGCCGATGGGTGTATAGCACATTACCAATGCTTACTTACTTTACTTTCCTATCAATGTGCATACAAAACATATATAGCCTATATACCTGGTACATACATACATACATCACAAAACTTAATTTGTTTTTAAAAGGGGTTATTAATTTGTTTTTTACAACAGAAAGCTACTCGCTGTTTTTAGCACACACGCTTTGTTCCAAATTGGTTTTGTATCACAACTTCAACATGAAACAATTTTAACATATATGATGTGTGTGATTCCTATAATTTATACAAATATCACACATACATTTCTAGAAATAAATCAAACAGGCAAGATTAACTAACGCTATATATATGCACACATACATACGTCAACATAGATATATAAATATATGTATACATATGAATACCCATACAAACAATATATATACATAAATTATTTTATATAACAAACACCCATTTGTACACACATTTCTGTGTGAAAGTACACTTAAATGCACATGTATTTTACATTGTCCCTTTGAGATAAAATTCCAAAGACTAAAATGTTGGTTGTATTAAGCACTGCATTTTACTTGCCAGCAGAAGTTTAGTAAGGGAGGTAAGAGAAGTCAGAAGGTTTGGGCCAACCTCTCTGCAGTTTACTAAGTCATCTGGGGGCAATCCACTCTGTTTCACAAGAACTTGTAAATTTTCCAAAAAGGCATAAGATTCAAAATTGGACCAACCAGAAACTTCTGTATAATTATTTGAATACCTGTCAGAACATGGCCAAATAAGGCCATCATAAAATGAGAATTCATTTTGTCATGTATACAAGCATCAATAACAATCTTTATGCCACAATAAATTTCCAGAGCTATATAAAGTCGAGCTGTGCATAAACTTAAAACTAATGTCTGATAACAGTAGACACTAAACTCTTGCATAAAAAAGCAGTCATTGTGGACACAATAATTAACAATATTACTGAGTGCCTGTGAATAAGATGGTTTCTGTGACTTAGCTTTCTTTGGAAATCTCAAGCTTTCTTTGGAAATCTCAAGATAATGATAACAATTACTACTATACTGTGGCTACAATATTACAACAGCGACTGACTGAAGACGGTAACAACTGTCCTCTGGCACCAAAAACTGTCCTTGGAGTTCCGGCCACATAATGTCTGTTGCTGGCTGACTTTACTTTTAAAGAGTGCATAGCAGAATACTTTGCACTATTAACTAACATGCACAAATGTTGATTTGGCCAAAATGTTCTTTTGGCTTTAGCAGCAGTTATTATTTCATTACCAAAAATTTCAGATTATCAGTGACAGTATGTAATTGATTTATCATTTCAAATATTTTAAATTTCTACAGTACTGGCAAGCTGTTACCTTGAAAGCAATCTTTTCAATGGAACGCTAATATACACATATTGGAAGTCTCTTTGTCAAGTGGAAAGGTGAGATATGGCTTAGCTTCTGTTAGAAAACACTAAGCAGCCAAGTCTCTGCAACCATCTGTAGTTATATCCTTGGTCTGGAACAATCCCCTCTCTACTGGAATGCTAATCTAAGTACAAGATATTTGTCCTGTTTCTCTAACCAACCTGAAGCTCATTTTTATGACTGAGATTAAGGTTTGACTTGAATTTCCTCTTAAATTCTAGAAGGTTCAGTGGTTCTCTGAGAATCCACTGTCCTCCGAGGATCCTGTGGTTCTTCTGGGAACCCAGTTGGTCCCTAGGCATGTCTCTAAATGTGACTACATTCTTAGAGTCCTATGGCAGACTGCTCAGGCAACTTATACAAGACACAGACACTAAAACTTTAACAACAAACATCTTTATTCGATTCAAGACGGTCACAGTGGCATAGCTAAGGAGGGGGGCAGTTGTGTGGCCCTAGGGGTGGCAAAATGAAATTTTTAAAGACATATTTTATTCCCATAAGAGACAATGACAGCCTATGTCTCAGAGATCAAGAGTTGAACTGAACCAGTCACGCCCTCTCTCTCCCTCCCTCTCTTTTTCTCTCTCTGTGAAAGCCCCCACTCAGTATTATACATTTAAGCTTAAAGATTTCTGCTGTCAAAGTAGCCCTCTAGACACTCTCTCACCATTCCGGTTCCCCTCTCTCTGTGTCCTGCAAGACAAAATACTGCTAAGTATCAGATCAACCAGATCAACACTTCATCCCTCTGTGGAGAAATAAAGAAGACAATCTTTCTGTCAACGACTAAATTTACGCCTGTTATAGTTTTCAGGCACAAAGCATCAGGTTCTAGTCAATCTTATAAGGCATGAAGCCTTAGGCTGTGGCCTGCTGACCTTTCCCTAATGTCAGGGCCGGCTTTAGGGGAAGTTCAGAGTGGCACTGAGTCACAAAGTCATGGAATATTTGTAAAGTGTACTATCCAATTTTAGTATTTTTGTGTTCATCACTCTGTACATGCTGCTTGCTTTCATGCACGATGAAGTTACAGAAACTAACCAAAGTTCAGTTTAGGAAATGGCTTTGGTTTTCTGGTAATCTTTGATAAGTTAGCTGATTCTCTAAATCATGAACAGAGCCTTGAACTCCAAACTAAATGTATTAAACTGGCACAAAAGTACTCAAAAGATCTAAATGAAATTTCTCAAATCCTGCTTACGGTCTACAATGTCACAAGACAGACTAACACACTTTGCTGATCTTTCCATTGAGAATAAAGTAACCACTCCATCAATTTTGTGACAGACTGACACACTTTGCTGATCTTTCCATTGAGAATAAAGTAGCCACTCCATCAATTTTGTTTACGTTCTCAAAGCATTTCCAGCTATCAGGGCTAGAAAAATTTTGTGTTTTGATAAATGTCCCAAAATTATGTCATTGATTAATATTCAACACATGACATTTCACAGAATTGCTCTTCTTTGTTAAATTAAAAAATTTTATGCTGGGGGCAATGGCTATCACTTGCCCTGGGCACCAAAATGCCCAGCTATGCCCCTGGGCAGACAAGACAATTCCCAGACTCATTAAGGTACACCAACTTTCCTAATGGACAACACAGTACACAGTATGAAGCAAAGCCAACATGAAGATCGTTCAAAAGCATAGACCAAAGAACTTAAACACTATTATTTTAATAAACTCTGTCAAAATCAGCTGACTGCAACTAGCTTTGCAGTGAATGTAAAGTACAAAAAATGTGACTGTGCATCAAAAACCCTCCATAACTCAAAAAATTCAAAAACTGGTTTAATATTGTAATTGGACTGGGCAAGATGTGTAAATAATTCGACAAAAACCTCATGTTTTTATCACAAACAGTAAAAAAATTACAAATTTTCAATATGTCCATCTCCGTGCACCTAATTTTGAGAAAAAGAAAATTAAATTTAGCATACTTTAGCTGTCCAGTGTAAATTAAATACATTTTTAATAAGCAAAAATTAGTTACGTAACCTGAAGATTAACATGAGACCTTCTAAGTGATACACTTGGCATCTCTGTGAAAATTATACTAAAAAACTTTAAAAATTTGGAAATGCATTATGGTTATCAATTTTAATGCTGCAGATGCAACAAGTCATCTCAGTATGCTTTCATGAAGTAGAGGGACTAAGGGCAGGTTATGACTGTTATGTCAGGCCAGGACACAATGTGTAAGGGTCCCCGTAAAACACTGCATCATCTCAGCATTCAGTACAAAAGTCTAGTTCTGTTGCAAACATGTGATACTCTGAAGAACGGAAATGACTGGCCACACCAATGAACAAATGCATGACATACAGACTTCAGCTGATCAAACCTGGTCCACTATGAAATCTCAAAAACAAATCATCAACAAAACCAAAGTGTTGACATGGCTTCAAAAAACAACAGCTTAACATGCTAGACTGAAAATCCAATGTCATTAGGTCACACATAAGTAAGTAAATCCACTGTAAACATTGCTTGGTCAAACCTTTTGGAATGAATTAGATATTTCAATTGCAGGCATTATCAATTCAATCAATCTCTTCACAGAACAAATTTTTTAAGCAATTTCCAATATATTGAAATCCCTAAGCATTAACAAATTCCTCCACCAGCAGTCAGTAATAAACTCCAAAGGCAAACTCTGTAAGATAGGTCATCAGATATACCTCTGTCTCAGATAATCAACTTCAAAGAAGATGGCACCAGTTCAAAGCCGATATGCAGCTCTTATCTTGTTACCACAGATTAACGAAAAGCACAATGAATGCAGCAGAAGCCACTCCATAAAAAGTAAAAAGTAAAACTTATATTTGTTAGCATCCATCACAGGATCAGACACCTAAATCTTTCCATATAAAGTTAAAGTCAATCAGATAAATGACTAATCACAGCACAACTAAGTAACTTGATCAATGTTGGTTGTCTGGTAGTAAGCTCAGGATGGCAGGGCAAGTTTTAAAAAATTCTTCTGCCATTTGGTGGCATTAAACCACACCGCCACTGCCACCACCACCAACAAGACAATTTATGTAGCACGCACAAAATAATAATAATAATAATAAAGTAACCTCACCACATGCAAGAGATTGGCTCCTCGCACTCCCTATAATTGCTTGTGGTTTGAGGCTAGATGACAAGGCAATTTGCATTGCAACAGGCTTGTGCCTTGGAGTTAAGTTATGTGCACCGCATGAATGCCCTTGTGGAGCAATAGTCCAAAAGGATGGCTTGCATAGCTTGTCATGTAGCCTTGGACCAGGTTGGACTGCCAGACATACCTTATTAAATGACATCATATGCGTGGCCTCACAAAAGCTGGCTTTCCTGCTACAAAGGAACCATCCGGATTTGCCAGGTTCGATGGGAGACATTCTGATGGCGTGACACTGAGCCCCTGGGAGACTGCAGAAGACTTGCCTGGGATGCTACTACACACTGCCATTCTTTCATCACACTGCTTTGTGCCCTTGGCTTTTGAAACTCTGGGTTCAATAAATCAAGATGGCATCACTTTCATCAAGTACCTTGGCTACTGCCTTGCACAGATATAGGAAACTAATGGGTAAACTACTTTCCTCCATCTGCACTTATCTACGGCCATTCATTGCTTCAACGCAGTCGCTTTTTGCAGAACCTTTCACACCCAAACAGCCACCAACGAAGCTTAGCCTTCCCAGAATAACGCTCCCCTTAATTTATGTAATCCTGAGGGATCGTATGTACCTTGAGTAAGAAAATAATAATAATAATAATACTCTAGCTGAATCATACCATGTCAGTTAAGCTGAGGCTTAAGGTGCTGCCGCTGAAACAGTAGGTGAAAGAAAAATATCTAAGTACACCACCATTCTGCCATCATACTGCTTTGTGCCCTTGGCCTTTGAAACTCTGGGTGAAAATCAAGATCGCCTAGCTTCATCAAGTGTCTTGTCTATCGCCTTGCACAGATATCGGGAAATAATAGGGAAAATACTTTCCTCCATCTGCACTTATCTATGGCCATTCAGCATTTCAATGCAGTCACTTTTCACAATGCCTTTCCACCAAAACAGCCATTAGTGAAGATTAGCCATCCCAGAATAATGCTCCCCTAATCTTTGCAATCCTAAGAGATCACACGTACCTCAGGTAAAAATAATAATAATAATATGGGAATGAGGTCAGGTTTTCCAAGATTTGCTTTTCTAGTCTTGCCTGATTTTTAAAATCCTGGTAGAGCATTTCTACTTTGGAATGGAAGAAAAGACAAATAGTAATATGCTACTATCAGTAATAACAACATAAATAATAATAACAATAGTAATAAAGAATTGAAATAATAATTCAACAGTCTTTGAGTAACTACCTGTTGGCCAGCATAGAATATTCAATAAGAAACAAGATGTCAAGAGTTGAGTGCATAGTTGTCATTTTTCTCCTGCTCAAGTGGAAGCATGACAAAATTATGCAGGGCAAGAATCATTCCCTACAAGCTGCACACACGCACGCACATAAACATGTGTGCGCATGCACGAAGCATGCACAGTGAAAACATCTGACTGTCTTTCTTTGGTCATACCCAAGACTAGAACTGTTCCTGGTGAACAAGCTTCATCAGTTGCTTAACATAGATTCTGGAGCTATATCCCTGTATCTGTTCATTTTGCTCAGCTGCTTGTGTGGTTTTGAATTCAACTTAAGATTCACCTCCTTCAAATTGCTTATCCACCATCTCTGTCTTAGTGAATTGACCTTCTGGATGCTGACCTGATTGCATCTTGGCAGTTGTGGATTTAGCTATAGGCGTGGGCGGTTTGCCCCATGCTCCTCTTGATTATATGCCAGCGCCCCTCAGACCAGACCCACGCATGATGGACTATCAGAATGTGGTGCCCCTCTGAAAATGCTCTTGCCCCTCCACGCAAGCAATACTGGAGCCGCCACTGCCACTTGTTTTTGCAGCACCATCAGTTGATGCTTTGTGCAATAGATACTGTATGATAAAAGTTACTAATTAATAATAATCAATAACCGTACCCCAATTAATAAGGGACTGTAAAAAATATAAAATATAATGAAATGGATGATTCATACTGCTCTTACTCCACACACTGCCAGCATCACCATACAGAAACATCGCTGTCAATGTTAAGACATTATGATGATGACATTCTGCACATAGTGACAAAGATATAACAACATGAATAATAACATTACAGTTATCATTACTCTGATAAGTAGTAGTAACAGTAATAGCAATCATAATATTGGTATTCCTACCATCAATATTAAAACAACTGGCATTATAAGTAATAATTATAATTAAAGCCAAAAAAATACTATCTTACCATAAAAAATTACATTACACAATGCCACAATGTTGAAAAAGACTAACTGCAAAAGTATTTTAATAATGCAAAAATTAATAAAAATAAAAAGAAAGGCCTAGGTTTTGTCACAGTTGGGATGCTGCCTTGCTCATGAAACTGGTGTTATGAGAGAAACCACTTCTTTTTTCAGTGCATCACAGTTGCAATCCAACGCTCTAATGCCATCTTTTCTGCAATACTTTGTGGCATCCATTTTTCATGAGTTCTAGCTTCGTTTGTCTTAGGAGTTTTTAAATCCTGAATGATCATTGCTACCTTTGGTAAAAATAATAGTAATAATAATAGTAAAAACAATAAATTATAATTTTAATAAATTACAAATTATATTATCAATAACTATAACCAAATCTTTATACCTGAGGGTACACCTTTGGTAATAATACTAATAATACTAATGATGATATGATGATGATCATAATAATTGACTTGGGTAATTAAAAAAAATAATGATGCTCCATTAATTCTGTTGCCTTTGTGGACTATAGTATAGAAGATTGAAAAAGAATATTAACATTAATAGCAATATTATCAATATTATTGCTCTGGCATTGGCAATTAAACTGATTACTTCATCCAGTTTTGATAAAATGCTGACAATGACTTCACAGTGATTTAATTAATAACCCTCAAAATTTCGAACTGTATACAAAATGATCTGATATAATCAGTGCTGGTAACACAAATCTCTGCAAAAATGTTTTCATAATTTGGCTGGCATGATTGACCTGGACACACACACAACTGCCACACAATACTTTTCACCTATTTTTTCTGACAAGACAGCAGGAAGGTGCAACTCGCTTGCAAAACACTAGCCAGATTCCTTTGACGAAGTCAGGTATGCCTCCGGACGCTTATGGTTTTCAAGTGCCTTTAACGTTGTGCTGTCATGCGGTAGTTCAGACTTACGGCGTAGGAGTGGCTTTTCTTTGTTTGGTCTTCGCTGGACCTGTAACAAAAAATACCTTCTATAGCACTGGCATCTAGTTAACTTTCTCTCAGAACCAATCCAGACAAAAGTCTGTTATCCAGTGAGAATGAAATAGTCAATATGGCAGGCAAGTTTTGATCTCTAATTTAAACAGGAATCAGGTGCTAATTCAGATCGTTTTAAACTAAAAGCAGTGAGAACCTATTTCAAAGCCCCGTAAAGCAACATTAAAACAAAGCCAAATCATCTTCTGTTAGTTCAGAGGTTCCACTCAATGCATTTAATTTTGGAAAGTACATTCTGTCTAAATGGAATGCCCAGATCTGCTCAAAACTACTATGATGTCATCACCTGTTAACTATATGTCAAAGCCATCACTAATGACTGCATCATTATATTCACCAACAGTGCAGAGGGATAGTACTATAACCAGTACTATTCATAAAATTTTAACTTCAGCAGCTAATGCTGCTTGTGGAAAGACCTGTGCTTTAAGGCACTAATATATTGGTAATCAAATAGTTCATGCTGCAAATTAAGGAAAATGGATCAGATAGATTGATGCAATCATTTTAGACAGCTGCAGCATCAGAAACATAGCCAGACCGAAGTACAATCACTAGTAATTCAGATAATTCAGATTATGCAAATCAATAACTGATGCATATTTTTGCACAAAATAGTAGCCAACAGTTAGTATGACTGATTCTACTGACTTACATCGTTGGAAGAACAGTTTCAGAATTACCATCATAACCATGTTATTTACAACTATATGAATATTGTTGAGGAGTTACATGTTTCTCCAAATTTCTATTCAGCACAACATGCAGAAAATGTTGAGAGAGAAGTCGCATCTAACACGACTGAATGCAAGAAAGGCCTATGTAGCTGCAAAAAGGCAGGAGGTTTTACATCAATATAGTGCGACTTACTTCTTTTGCTTCGGCTTTAAGTTTTTCCAAGTCGAAGTCGGCCAGTTCATCTGCTGCTGCGTTGTTGACACCCTCTGTGGTCAGCAGTGGTGGACCTTCAATTCCTTGATTTAGAAACAATTCAAACTGAAAGCATAAACAACACGTAATTAATTTCTAATAAACATACAGTACAACTGTTAACCTGTTTAGCAAATGCAGCGGCTTAAATGCAGACAAAACTTCTCTGACATGTTACAAATTTTGGTGAAAGATTTAAACTCAAAACTTCAGCATGATATTTTATTGTAACATGCACCCTGCTCATGGAAAAAGTAACTGTGGGAAAGAAAACCATAAACTTTTCACACTAATCATATACATTATCTCACAATATGATAAGAACTCCATGAAACAGAAATCAATGCATCAGAAGTTTACAACAGGTAATGTGATGTAATATAATAAAATTTAATGCAGTCAGTGGTGCTTCAAGGAAACTCCTCACTGGTGCATGGAATACAAAGGCAGCAAATGTTAAAATCAGTTGTTACCTGTGAGTTTTGCTTTGCAAGATGCAATAATTTGTTCCAAGTTTCTTCACGATTTTTCAACTTCTCTTTTTCTCTAAAAATAATAGCCACAGAGATTTGTTCTCAACTGAAGAATTTCTACATTTTCCGGGATTTTTTACGATGAAAATGCAGCAGAGAAATAGCCCTTTTATCTTCTGACATTTGTATGTAAAATCCATTTTTGATAACACTTCTGAGAGTTTCGTAGAAATACGTAAAGCTCCCATGTCACAAGTTAAATACGCAGAAGGCACTCATTTCTTGCATTCAACCCTTAAGCTGGCAGTTGATGACTCACAAGTTCCTGGACATGGGCCAGCACATTTGCAGGACTTGCCATTTACTTCCCAGCTTATACTGGTATGAGAAAGTTCTATAAATTCTATCTATTCATTAAAGACAACATAAAAGAATAGCCATATGCCATAGGTAAGATATAAGTAACCGAAATGAGGATGCTACCTGAACACCAAGGTACATCAGTCACAAATAATGAAGAACATCAATTTAGGTCCAAGAGAACCTCAGAAGGAAATAACATGATCCTGTGGACAAAGTTGCCCAATTACAATGCAATCTTGGCATAGCCCGAAACAATAAACGAATCTGTAAGACTAACGTCTGCTTTCTCGTCTTGTACATTTGAGTGCATTCGTCAAACAGCCTCTGATTCATCTCCATAAACAGCTTTAGGGCATTGTAGATCAGGCCATGAATTGTCCTGAAAAACCAGACAGCAGAATGCCTCTATACACTAACTTTTCGGGGTGACAGACCAGCTGAAAGGTAATGTTGCCTGAACTGCGGGTACAGATTCTGATGAGATAATAATTCTTTGTCACATGGTGGAATATAATAAAAAACACCTTCATGCAGGATTGTTTAAAAAGTCATTTAACTATTAACTACTAGCTAATACCCAGCAGTCTCCTTTTAGCAAATCTCACTCTGCCTAACACTTATCCAACCAAATCCAATTTCCTTTAATTACTTATGTCCCAGTCAAAATGTACCTTGACTACAGATACTTACTTGTCTGCCTTCGTTATTCAGTGAGGTTCTAAAAACTAAGCCAATTGGATCACTGCATAGCAAGTGCAACTCTGCACAACGTCACGACTTAACTGGATAAGAAACCTGTAATAAAGATAAGATTATCTGTAAGTGGAGAGAATGCTAACTAACTTGTTCCAATGTTCTTTACTCTGATAGAGAGCGGGAAAGACAAGAGGAATCACAACTGCAGCATTCTCACTTATAAGACTGATGATCCAGTCATTGTTCCACAAGTACAATGCTCGTTCTGCCACCTACAAGCAAAAAACTCTGAAAATGAATATTATCCAGGTTTCATCAATTCATCAGTTCAACAAATGCACAGATGTAAAGTCTCAAGACACAAGATTAAACACAGATATATATAAAAACAGAACATCTACATTACCATTCTTAGAATACTGTTATGTTGACCTACAGGTCTCTTGACATATAATATACATGTACATATATACACTCACAATAAATGTAAAGCAGTGAAATCAATCATTTGTATGGCAACCACATAACTGCTTCTAAGAGGCACTTGGATATATTTGATCAGTCTGTGGCCATAAATGTATAATATATTTTGTATGTGTATAACATTATTTACTTATGCTATGTGTTATGTATATATTCAAACTTTTATAGTACAAATAAAAACATGTATACCAGACTGTATGCTACAGCCATCCATACATATATGTACACACTCTTAACACCAACTGTGCAAAGCTAACACCAGTGACTGATAAAGACGAAATGGACAGCTTTCAACCTTATACCTCAAAAATTGTCAAGTAAATTAACATAAAAACTAGGTCAAGTGTATCATCCCATAAAGTGACATGTCATCTACCTGTAATAAATATAGCTTCGCAAGAATAAACTGTCAGAGAATAAGTATCAAGTGAAATCAATTAACAAACATTTTAAAATTTAAAATCATGTTAGACCTGGAAGTGTGGACTTGATACGCATTTGGCCAACTGCCGAAACAATGGTACCATAACCTTCTGGAACTCACACGGTTCCACAACATCAAGAATTTCCTCAAGCTCATTAAGAAACATCACCTAGAATGTCAGTCATAAAAAAGAACAAAAACTTGAGAGAAGAACACACATCGCTCAATACTGTCTGGCAGTGGAGCGGTATAAATTCACTGAATGAATGAATGAATGAACATATCAAATGGCTACAAGTAGTTAATCACTTTAATTCATCTCTATAATTTCAAAAAGAAACAGAAGAGCTGATTTTCAAAACCTGCCAAGTACAAAAACTAATGTTTCAGATAAAAGCACTTTTTCTTTTTCTAAAAATCTACTTCACAATGTCAGTGTCATCATCACTGTATTCTTCATTGTCACTTTTGTGCACATTATTAGCATAATTTCCAGAAATTTCCAAAAAAAGGCTTCAAATGGTTTTAAGACTTTTTCAGACTACTGTATAACCCATTTTATCTTGCAGCAGGTTTATATCTCAAACTTTTACAGGTTTTACAAAGCATTGTAAGGGCAACTGATTTAACTGAAGATTCAGAATTTTGCACCCACATAAAAATTATTAACTGTGTGTGCACAAAATTTACTAGAAAGCGCTTATAGCACCTACTACATCTAGCCTAAACTGCCGGACACAAAGTTCTGTTTTACGTAATGGGATTTTTTCCTGCAACTTTTGCAACTGCTGACTTGTAATCAAAAACATGCCAGTCTGAAGTAGTCTAATGGTAGCATGCTCTGCCACAACTCTGTTATATTCTTTGGGCAAGAGTACTTTTTCATGTTTTTGAAGTTTTTTCAACTTGTCCAAACATTCTGTATTGTGGCATGAACGAATGACCTCTGACAGAAGAGTAATGTTATATGAAAAGACTGGACCTACAGACTGCTACGAAGTGCTGTCATCGGGCTGAAGTTTTAGTTTGTGCAGCACAACTGTTGAAAAAGAACCGAATAAAAATCATGAATGTCTCAGAGACTTTTTCTACAGAAAGTCAAATATGCGCTTGTACATTCATTTCACTTTAATGGCTGCTTAGACCTTTTGACTCTTGCTTTCCACAGTAAGAGATTTAATATAAAGGCATCCTGGCTGCTTTTACCTTTATCAGTGTATTAACTAGTATAGAAATTACATATATCAAGGGTCAATGCACCAACGCTGCATACAGTGCAAGTCTTGGAAGTGACGCCTTCTTACAAGCAACCTCTGACACCTCTAATTCACAGCTGTATCACTTATATTTCCCTCATATTTTTTCCACTTGTCACAATTCTAGTTCGTATTTGAGGCTTTTTTCATGTTATAATTGCTTCACAGTATTCACTGTCTGTGACAGACATTTCACTGGTCATGTGTCACAAAAGTTGTTTGTAGTTCATCAATATAATTTGTTGGCTTTGGAACTAAACAGGCTTTTGTACTTTATAGATTTTGGAACTATAGCCAACATCAATTGTTCAAAAATAACATGTATACAATTGGTTTTGGCAAAACATCTTCATTTTAGCCAATGGACATCTAAAAGTACAGCATATTTCAATACTTCACTAAATATTGAAAAATTTCTACTTGACAGCTTTTGGAACTCACCCCTTCAATTAGCCTAGAACATCAAGGCTATTTTATTAATTGTACTAGTTAGTATTAGTTTAAATGTCATTCATTATTTCTATTGGCTTTTTATTTCAAGTACTTACCTCTTTTGGACTGTGAACTTTAGGCCAAAACTTTAGTAAACTTGTTATAACCTGAATGAAACACACAATGTTACACTAAAAACATGGCTTCCTTTTAACATGCAGTAAGAAAATTAAAATTAATTATGTTACCACATAACAGTATTATGCTACCACAAATTTTTTCACACAATTTATACAAATTTCTTTACAACTCATGGCATTGTAATGATTATGTTTCAATTCCACTATAAAGTTAAATGTTATTTTAATATCATGGACCATTCTAGTATAAAACTGTACAGAATTATATATTTGTTGGATATGTTTGTAAACAACTAAAATACAGATCACTGCATATTCACCATTCAACAAAACAACTTTAAATTCAGCACTTTTTACAGGGGTTTGGTCTGTCAGTGTGGAACCATCTTCCAACTGTCATTTGTACACAGTAAACAGTGTTAAGACTCACCTATTTTCACAGGACTCTCAAGCCAGAAAGACCTCTGCACAGCTTTATCTGCAAGATGCTACATAAGTTACTAGTACAACACCATACAATACTTTACTGGTTCAGTCAAGGTAGGATCCTTTTCCAGGAACTGTACAACGCAATACGCAAGTTGTGGATGGTAGACATTCAGCATTCGAACTTTGTGTAAAGGCAGCAGGACCTTGAGAAGGAAAACTTTGTGCTCTTCTTTCAGCGGCAACGCAAAGCCATTAATGATACTGAAATCAAATTAAATCATGAACATAGCTAACTATTCACCATAATGCAGTCAAAGCCTAAAAAACTGCAACCAGTATTGTGTTAATAGTGTTAACTTCTCTATTATTAATTTTTATTACCCTTTAATTCCATACAATAACTCTAGGTTTTGAGAGTGTCATAATGTTTCACAAACTTACCTTCCTAATATTTCCAATAGCTCAGCGATGCCATTGTGCTTTTCAGTTTCAAAAATAAACCTAAATTTTAAAAGCAAAATTGTTTTTTATGATTTTAACTGAAAGGGTTAAACAACAGGCAAACATTCTGAAACATAATTTTAAATTTAAAAAACTAATTACTCATGAATACACAATAACATGCAAGTTAAAAAAATGTATACCACATCAAGATATATACCACAGACGCTGCAAGCCTAACTCCATCGAAACACAACAGCTTCCGATTCAAAGTAGAAGTTCTGAGCAGCAAACACTAGCTAATACAGAGCAGTCTGATTATACAGACATTATTTTTATGCTTTATAAATGTCTGGATATTCCTTCAGACCCCAAAAAACTGGCATAACTGTCAATGTACCTATAGAATATGTTGTTGATCTGTTTCCGGATATAGGCTCTCAGCCCAAGGAACTTCCCATATATCCTATGTAGAATTGTCTTGAGAAAATCTCTCTCACGAGGATCTTCCGTATCGAAAAGTTCCAACAACTGAATAGAAAAACCAGGCAAATCCTGTTATATCAAGTTCCAAAATCTGAGCACATAAATCAAGATTCTCCACACCGCACATTCTCTGATTAGATTAGCAGCACAACTGGTAATTCAAAGTTAAATAGTACTTAATTTTTGTTCTTAAGAATTAGAAATATATGGAATTCTAGGCCAAACAAGGTACAGAAGGGTGAATCTTGGTTAGTCTTTAATTTTAACACTTCGCCAATTGGATATGTTCAGCCAATAAATAATCCGGATCCTGCCAGATATATATTGGGTAAAAACATAATAGCTCCAGAATAATAACTCAGCAACCACTGAAGATAAAGTTAAAATGTAAATATCAAATTTGTTTATACACTAATTTTGAACAAGCCTGTGTCATTTAACTAACTGTATATGCTTGTATTTTTGTGAGATAGATGGCAACTTGGCAAATCAAAAAGCATGTGGCATAAATGTTCACATGCAACCATTACATTGTCTTTTATGTTCTGCCGATGTTTTAAATAAATATAAAAATAAATATGTTACTAACATACTGTGTTCTGTCAAATGTTATTAGGTCGAAGTAAAAACTACAGTTCAGGCCACTGTCTTTGTCATGACAGATTTGGTCTGCAGATCATATCCACGCACTTCACAATCTAAGTGGTTTGCAAATCTCCAAAGATCCTTAAAATTAGCGAGGAGGCAGTTGAACTTCACATGCAGTTATGCTTTGGAGGGGCAGAAGGCAAATAATCTAAGTAATTTACATGTGATGAAGGCATTGCCGTTAAGGTAAAAAAAAGACTTCTAAGTTCTCTAACTTCTTGTGTGGCATTATAAATTTCAAGCCAGGAATCTCCAGCTCAACTTATGTTGGCCAGTAACTTTCGCAGAGGCATTTTTACAGGTTCTTAAAGCAAAATAAAAGTTAGAAATCCGTGTCTAGCTCTGTTTTATTTATATCTGGGCATCACCATCTTAGGATTCGAAACACCATGCTGCTGGGCAACTATCAGCACCCCCATTGGCTAATGGGATGGTCTTGGCCAGCGATTTTCGTTATAAGCTACAAAAATATATCAAACCTTGATGAATCTATCACATCAGCAAGTAGGTCAAACCATTTTTGTTAAATTTTTCTACCAGCCTTTATTGCAGGCCGGCAAAACCCTAGTTGAGGTGACACAGCATCATCTACCATTGTTATTAATATCTCTTTTACCATCATTTGAAAACTGCCATAAGGTGTTAGTATAAACGCTACTTACAGTACTAATGGCTGTTTGTCCTGCTACTTGTAAATGCATGAAACCTTTCAAACTTAACTCTTCATCTGGCTCCAAATTCCTGGACATCACATGTATTCATTGGACCAATTCAGCACACCATCCCTTCAGAGCTGACAAATAAGCACCAGTGAACCCTGGAAGGTTAAATGAAGTTTAAATGAAGTGTCCTGTTGGATTGCTGTCATCACAGTTGCAATTTAGCCATGGGATCTTCAAATTCCCGGAGCTCATTTTATGGCACAGTGCGTGTGTCTGCAAAAAGTGTACACAAATATGCTACCTTTACCGGTTAACTGTTAATGCAGCCACTTTTTTCTAACCTGTAGGACAAATGCTTGGTCAATGTATTTCTTTGCAGTGTTCGCCTGAAAATCCTGTGACTCCAGGAAACGAAGTAAGAACTCGTAAACAAGCTAAAAATAAGCACAAAACAAAAACAAAAATCAGAGTAGGACAGGAAAAATATCACTGCTCAAGTAATCACGATCACAAAATTCAACCAATATTTTCTGGTGTGAAAACATTCTAGTAAATAAAAAAATTATGCACTTACACCCATCTTATAAGAGATTTACAGGTTTATTGAGTCTACGGTGTTAAGTACTTTTCAGGACAAAACAAACTCTAAATAGGAAAGAACAGTTACAATTATTTTTATCTTCTATTGTAAGCAATACCACAACCAAACTAAGCTAGCTTCATTATAACATTGTGCAAATTATTAAGTTGACAAAGTCACCTAAATTTGGCCACTGCCTTTGGCACAATTAAGAAGATCACTGATATTATGTAAGTAAAGCTTAAGGCTAAATTTAGATCTTATAACAAAAATGTGTACCAGTACATTGAGAATACAAGCTAAATGCAATAAAGCTGCAGGCCTGATTAATTTTATGAAGCTTCAAATGTGTCAGAATGATTTACAAGGCCAATTTTCTTAAGCTCACCTGAAGATGAGGCCATGCAGCTTCTAACGTGGGTTCGTCCTCTTCAGGGTCAAACTCTGCATTCGACTGGGATGAACTTGGAGGCAGTGTTCGGAATGAATTAACAGCAAACTGGAAGCAAAGAAAAGTACTATCTGGAACAAAACATTCTGTCAGATCAACCAAAGCTCATCTCTTACTTATAAGCGAGACAAAATGAAACAAATTAAATATAGCATACATTCCAGAAATTTTGTTTTCTCGATAATACAATCCTTCAAGGTTTTTAACAAACTACTTAGAAATCCTGAGGTTGAAGGATCCATCAGCTAGTGGTGTAGCCAAGGGGGGATTGAATGGGGTGGAACTATAGGCTACCAGGACTATCAGGGTATAAGTGCTTCCATCAAAAGGGAAACACGAAGTGGGCAAAGTTTGGATTATTCTCCAACAGGACTGCTCAAACACATTTTATCAATGGGATTAGAAGCCACAGCTCTTCAGAGTCTGTTGACAAAGCCAGAATCATTAGCATCTTGTGAAAATCATCAAATCCAGCTTACGGTCTAAACTGTCACAAGAGAGATTACAAAACTTTGCTGTTCTTTCTAGGGTTGTTAATATCGGTTTTTTTGGCAAACCGATTATCGGTTGTAGAAATCCAATTTTAAACCGATTATCGGCCTTCATAGCAATTAGCAAATTTAATATATTATTAAATAAATATAATGCAAGTTACTTTATGTATTACATACCGTAAGTTACGTACATACATGCAACGCAGTGTCAGTCAACACCGAAATGTTTAATTGCTACTTATAGATTTAAATTTTAAAAGAACATAATTTATACTGTAAGTTTATTTAAGAAATCTTTTATTCATTAAAAAACATAAATTAAAGTATAAAAACATATTCCTAATAGTAATCATAACGGCAGTCATGGTCCAATGTTTCCATTAGCATGTGGGCGTGGCTTCAGCCCTGGCTACAGCCGGCTGCAAAGAGGCTCATCCAGCAGGATGCGCAGTAATAGTAATAGCCAAGATAGCATGGATGCAAGCTAGGCATTGCCCGGGCTGCAGCGGCCAGCAGAGCAAACATAGTCTTGGATGAGGACCAATGTGCATTGCATCCTACTGGATAAACTCGGACGCCCGCTGAGCCCTAGGGCTGCAGCCCGGCAACGGCGCGCCTGAAGCCGCGCCCACATGCTAAGATTGCAGCACGGACCGCTCACAAATTTTGAACAAATGCACCTTCTTATCTGCCGGTCATATTGGACCAAAACAATCGTAAACACTAAACAAATCCATGAATTATTTCTTTCTGGCATTTCTTATAATTTTCACTAAGAAAATGACAAAAAAATTAATTCGATTATCGTTTTGTAAATAAGAAAACCGATAATCGTTTTCGAAACCGATTATTGGATTTCCAATTATCGTTTAACATCCCTAGTTCTTTCCACTGAGAATAAAGTAGGCGCTTCCATCAATTTCATTGAAGTTTTCAAAGCTTTTGCAGCCATCAAGGGTAGAAAAGTTTCGTTCTGAGTTTTGGTGTTATAATATGTCATCGATTACCGTTTGACACACAACGTTTCTCTAAATTGCTGTTCTTCATTAAAATTCTAAATTTCCCTGGGGAGAGGATTGCCATCACTCATCCTGTGTGTCAAAATGCCTAGCTATGCCAGTGCCATCAACTGAGATGCAAAGAAGGTGTCCTGTCAGTTGTTGGTGTGGGCGTTATAGCAATCCGGTGATAGGACATCTGTTTAAACTGTAGCATTGCCATTTTCCCTGCTTTGGCAAGAAAATCCTTTACTTCAAAGGACGAATAACATGGCACATGATACAAGGACAACTGTTAATACAAACATGTCATAAACATGCAGTCACCTTACCTCAACATGTAAACAGCAACCAGTTATCAGGGACAACATGATTGTACATACCATTTGAACAGCCACAGGATAGATGTTGTCAGTTATAACTCCACGGTTCATGGTGACAAATTCCACAAGCTCGTTGAGCGCTGCACGCTTTACCTCTTTGTACTTAAGATCACTCAACGGGTCCTTGACAAAATCAAATATAACTGCACCCTGGTTTATCTTCTGGATGAAGAGATTCTCACGCTCAGCTGGTGTTGCATCTGAAGGATGAAGTAACATAGCACAAAATAATGTTATCAGACATTTACTTTATATCTGCATTAGATACAGCAATCAGTGTAACGAAGTGCACAAAAACAGTCATATCTCACCACTTCACAGAAACTCCTCAGCCAAGCTGCACTGTTCGATAATGGGTTTCCAAACATCATTCAACTATAACTTTACGTGAGATTCAATCATTCTGTCAGTTTTAGTACTTGCAGATCTAAAATCAAGAATCTAAAATTAAGGTAACACATCTTTGCATTTCTACTCGAGGTTGTTAAAGCATCCATGTGACTCTAATTAAATCATTCTATTAAGTAATTACCTTTAAGAAGTGGGAGTTTCTCTATCTCTCGGTTTCGACTGACATTGAAACGCGACGAGCTTTGTCTCCTTTCCATTTTCAGCTTCAGTGTTTCTGGCAAAGGATTTATCCGATTAATCTGGGTGGGTGGTGGATGCGATTCAGCATTAGCGGCTGGCTTTTCAGGCTTCTTTTTCTGTATAGAAGAATGTCACAAGCTCATTAACATATCTTTATTTGTGATGAAACAATATCCCTTTAATCTTGGCAGCTATATGGTAATTTTGTTCCCAATTAATAACTCCTATGTGATGAGAAGGTATGAACAGCGGTTATGTCATTGGCTCCATGAAGCACGGTTTAGGTGTGGAAGCCATTAATGAACTTGCTGTTAACTTCTTATAATGTAGGGTAGAGCCCCAGTGCAGTACATGACAACCGGTAACGGAAGGAGGCCTGCAAAATGCATGTGTACAGACATTAAATATATTTGCCAATTTAAGGAAATTTTTGAAAAAATACAGTAAAACAATAACTGATAATCAATAATAATACAGGTGTGGTAAAATACTTAGCTGGCTAGTTAAACAACTAAAGATATACTGCTGTCAGGTCAGTTTTATCCAGTATTTACTGTAGTACTATACTGGATTAGCACAGCTTAGATTACCTTAGATTTGACACTAACAGAACCATATAGAAATCTATGGTTCTATTAGTGTCAAATGTATCAACTGCCAGGCATTTCTGATCTTTACTGATATGACCATCAACGCTGGCTTAATGCTAAGCCTTACCACCTGCTAAGATGCAGTAAAATCCAATAAACTTAGATGCTGCTAACATAAGTAAGCAAACATTACACTAGAAGAACAGACAGTGAATAAGCCCTCCAAGTCACTGTGCATAAGAAATGTTTACTATCTACAAGGTAATTGGGTAAATGTAACAGGGTCCTTATACCTAACAACTGACAACATTGCTATCTATTTATCAATAAAACCCTTGAAAATCACTATTACACAATATCTCAGAGGTAAACAACAGTTCAAATGGCAGAAAAACAAAAACAATAAGAATACATAACACGAATATTTCAAAATATTAAAAGTAAAAATGCAAATAAGCATGAAAAAGTTATTTTGACAAAATGCAATATTTAGTTCAATCATGTACAAATTTCATTTTAAAATCATATGAATACCTGAAACTCTCCCATCAGACCAAACAGAGTTTTCACCAGAAAGGTCAAGTTCAGCAAGGGCTTAGTTCGCTCAATCTTCACAAGGACAGCTCTCCACAGAATAAATTACAGACCTCCAGGACAGAAATTTGTAGTGCAGGGCCTCCAAAGGTCACATGCAGCAAAACAGATTCAGCAATTTATATGCACATAAATGAATGATGGCGGACGGTATCTGAATCACAGCACTTACTGCCTTGCTACTTAAAGGAATCAGGTGAATGTTTGACAGACTGCAATTACAGTTCTATATATCAATCAGTAAATGAGAGCTCATTCATAGTCATTCTTATACCTTTAGGTAACGGTACAGTACAGTGATCCATAGCAAGATCTTCCAGCTTGAGCACAGCATCAATATTCCAGACATAATGCCTGATAATAAATGGCCATTATCATGCGATGCAAGTAAGTAAATAATGCATTTGTTAACACACAACAGAGTAAGAAATCGTAGATGTAATGAGTTTTGAATCCAAATACAGAGCTACACACCAATGCTAAACCACTAACAATCTGATTTTAAAATGTTTAAAATGTTTAAATATGGTTTAATTGCAGGACCTTGTTGCTAAACAGCAGATGTAAAAGTGGAAATAATAGTGAAAAACAGCAACATTCTCACTTTGGCAGCTACACCATCAAAGGTCAAAGGTGAAAAATGTACTGTAAACAAACCAGATGAGAAGTTGATCCGAAAGTGAGGGTCCATCATAGTGAAACGTCAAGCTGTGTATGCTAATCCCACTTCACAGAACCAAAGGATGCCATGGAGGCTTTGGAAGTCTAATTTGTGCATGGCTAGGATATGCAGAGATGCATGCAAGAAAAACAATTTATAATGCAGAATCCTGAAAACTCAAATACCTCAGATGGCCTGATACTGTTTATGAGATATATTAACTGTGTTAGAATTTCAACAGATCTGTTCAATTGGCACATCTTTGAGAACTTCAGAATATTTAAAAAATCACAGTCATGTTTACTACCATGTCTGAATTTATAATCCTGCATAAAAAATTACTTTCTCTTTCCCCGCGCTTCATCCAAAGTGATTTCCAGTAAATGACTATGTGGACTGCTTTATAAACATCGGGTTATCCTACATTACAAGTTATACTGTTTTATGAATACTAGCTACTTGTGTTTCGGTAACTTATATTATCTATTAGTTACTTTTCAGACAAGTTTTGCATCAAACCTCTACCAAAATGTGAACATAAAACAGAAACTATTTCTAAAACTGAATTTATGGAGCACTTGAGTACATATGTTACTATGTGACATTTATAAATTTCAATTTTAAAAAGTTTCTATGTGTGTAGCAGAGACATTAACCACAATGTCAACTTTCAACAAGCTACTCATCTGTAATATATGAATCTTAAAAATAAAGTAATTAATTACAATTCATTTTAATGTGATAAAAAATCCATAATCTATGGGATTTAAATGTGTGTATTCATGTTTGTATGTATGTATGCATGCATTTATGTATGTATGTATTTATCCATGTATGTATGTATGACATTGTATGTATGTAAGTATGTAGGTACCTGTATCTAAACACTTATACAGTGCCTTTAAATAACCACTCATAAGGTACTGTATACTGGTCACCGAGTATTTCAAAACAAAGAAATGAAGAAGCATGTCTAGACAAAGCATCCTCACCTTGGGTTCCACTATAAGCAGCCGTTTGAAGCCTAACACATTAGAACTACTATAAAACTGAATAAATAAACAGAACAGTTCATACAGTACTTCTGATGGCTTAACTGCTTGCCTGATCACTTCAGTCATAGTTTAAACAGATCCAATTATATAACAAAACTGTGTTAACACAATTCAGGTATACTGGATAAAGATTTCAAAAACTCAATACTCTATATAAAACCCAGATTAGACAACTCTGAAAGCAACTCTGTTGTATCTTCTGTAAGTAATAATGTGTAACGTAATGTAATGTAAGTGGACCTTTATATAGTATCACTTCACAGTAGCTCTTCAGAAGAGCTCTTAACTAAACAGTAAGAAGTGTCACATTCTACGTTTGATCATTTATTTTCTTATACACAACTTATGGAGGACCTGAAGCTTATGAAAAAGGTATAAATCAATGGTACGAAGCACAGTTTGCATGCCATCAACTTTCCTAACATCCTACACTATCACAATCTTGGAGAAGGCTTAAAATAACACGCTGCTTGTTACAAGGCGAGTGCCGAACCAATCAGCTGTGGTGCCATTACACACTGTCCATGACAACCAGCTATATATATGTCAACCTCGGTCAATTCTGAGCATAAAAATTAGTAAGATAACAAGTTATGCATACAAGGGCCCTTCAGTGAAAAGGCAACAGAGGATTATTTATATACGTATGTATGTACGTGCGTATGTATGTATGTATGTGTCTATGAAGTTTTCAAAAGGTGTGTTTGGATACATACACAGATAGAAACCCACATGCAAGTCTGTATCAAGACACCTAATACACTTAATATAACACCCTCTTGACCTCTCACTGTACAGTGTATATACAGTAATCACTTCAGGTCCTTTAAACCCCTATTAATAACTACTAACAGATATATAATAAAGAAATTAATTTATTATATTAGCTCCTTTGTTAAATGCCTTGACTGACAACTGTCCTCAGTGGTAGTGCACCTGGCTGGCTCAAGGATCTTTCAGCTTAAGCACAAACAACACAACAAACTTTTCATTTTCACAAGACACTTTTGGATTCCAGCGAATAAAATATGTCAAAATTAGAACCACGAACATGACAAAGAAAGGCCAGGAATGCCAGACAACATTTACCCAGCTGGCAACTTCTTTGTCAATGGGTAGACAGATATTTTCAAAGGCACAATAATAAAACACAAGAACATCATGAACTTGACTTTTGTACTGCACAGCCAAAATCAACATTGCTGCCTATATTACCACCAGCTATTCATCACCAGTGATCCTCAGCCTCAACATCATACTCATCATTATGTTCATCAATCATCATAATCATAATCAATCATAATCATAATAATAATCATAATCATAATAATCATAATAACCATAACAATAATAATAATCATAATAATCATAATCATCATCATCATCATCATCATCATCATCATCATCATCATCATCATCATCACTTTCAAACTATCTTAAGGACGACCTTCTAAGCTAAAAAAACTGTTTTATCATCTCTATTCCCAAAAGTAATGTGATCCCAAATTCAGTGCTTTCAAACAGGTCATCTGATGTGCAAAATCAGGTGTGAAGCTTTTCCAAGGCTGTAATATGAAAGAAAGTAGTAGTACAAATCCAAGTGACCAATTAGTTAGGAATAGTTCCCATGTGGGGCCACTTGGCCAATGTTTCCAGTACAAATTCACATTTGCATGCACACAAAATCTTCATGCAAACATAATAATATTTGGTGGGTGGTAGAAGTATGAATAAGGATCTTGTGATAAACAAGTAAACAACCAGCACACAAATATCTATAAGCAGACCCCAAAGCTTGATGCACCTTCTGCATATTAAATGTTTTTACTATCAGGTTTTGGAACTGCCTTGGTTAAAGATTTGTGTATCAAATGCCACTGTTATACAGGCCACTAGATATATTACATTACAGTACATAGAATACATTATGTAATACGATTAGCAGGAGTTTTCACTGTACCTCTATGATACAACACATGCTACTTTAGGTTCTAAGAATATGCTACTTAAGGTTCTAAAACCAGGTTATTCAGTTTGCCTTAGAATTTATACGCCACATTACTGTCTGCAACAGTTTGTGAATTTCTGTTATGCACATAATGTAGTGTACTGCAATCTCTTTCATTTAGTAGTGTCACGCAAGTCTGAGAGATCAAATTATTAAAATAAAATTTCCAAGAGCCAGGTTGCTAGGTCTGCTTCAGTGCCAGGCAGAAATACTGAGAGACAAAGCCAAGCAAAGCAGTGTGATGTTAAGGCAAATGTGAATTGTTTTAATACTCGCAACACCCAGAAGCTATGACCAGACCAACGCGGGACTGCTAAGCGTGTTCTAGCATTGTGTGAGAAAAATGTCTTAACCCCTGATAAAGGCGTAAAAAATTGGTTCGTCTATTTAAAGCATGCATCACGATAGCGTGAATACATGTGATAAGGGATGTCGTACAGCAAGCCGCCATATTGGGTGTCTGCAGGAAATCAAAGATATTTACATCGTTAGGCGTGTTTTCTGCTCCGTCTTTCGCATCTTTACCGCTGGACTTGGAAGATGATTTTTCTTTTCCGGAACCCTAAAATAAAAGTTAAGGAAACATTTAATCCAACTGCGTTTAAACCAAGAAAACTAGCGTTTAAGCACCGCAATGGCGCATCTCCAGAGATTCCGACTGGCCTGGCAACACTAAATGTCTCAAAAATAGGTGAAAAATCGGCGCCAGGCTATATGGAATATAAATAATATTTTTAAATACCTTGTCCTTCTTGGTCAACTTTGGCATATTCGGCATTTGGAACGTGATTATCCCTGTTTGATGCAAAAATCAAACCAACATATACACCTTGATCAATCTCGATCGATATGTACTCTAAACAAGGCGCTTCATTGGTCGGCGCTTGTCACGTGGCTTTCGATGCGCCCATCGGAAAAACCATGAATGGTGAAAACGTATTACAAAATTAATAGGCCTATTACCTTTAAGAACCGTAAATGTAAACATACACGTTTTTCTATAGCGACCGTATGGCCTCGACCCTGCTCATTTTTCAGGGAATTTATCAGGTGAGATCCTTCACCTCCGCTTCCCGTTTGTAGCTAAGCAGTCCAAGAAGCACTCGGCTGGCCTTGTCCGGGGATTAACCTCTGTAGCGATCTAAAATAACTAGGATATAAAATTTCATCAAAAAATTCGATTTTGGCTCAATTTCTTACCTTTTTGATACTTGTCAAGTATCGTAATCGTAATCTCGAGATTTCTACAGCGCCCAACGAAAGCTAAGTATAGGCTATGTAACCTGAAGACTCCTACTGCGCCCAAAATGTGCCATTATCATAATACTCATGAGTTAATTAAGCACTGAATAGACCTATTATTGATGGAAATTTGGATGTAAACCGCAGGGTGTAGGCCTAATTAGAATCTGTTTAATGTAAGCCTGAGAAAATAACACGGCAAGAAGACATGCATATGCAGAAAATCTATGCTGGATAAGGTAGACTGGAAATTCAAAACATGTTTTGAGTCAGGATGCTATTGAAAACGGTTGCTAACAGAGCGTAGGGAAACTTGGAACGCACAATCACCCGATAAATTCACTGAAATTAAGAAGGGTCGAGGCTATATGGTTGCCCTAGAATAACGTACAAGCCTACAGTTGCATTAACATAAACAAGCCAAAAAGCTAAGTCGCAAAAGTCAGCTTATATATTCACAGGCGTTTAGCCATTCTTCATTTACGGTAGTTTGTTTCAACACTGTTAACGTTGCTGATTTTCACTTATATTTTGTCAAAATTAAGCTGATCCGCCAAACATCACCCACCATGGCCGCCTGACTACCTGCCTGTCTCTCTTGTATCTCGACCTGGAACCGAACCCTTCTTGCCTGTCGATTTTGTTTTGACTGAACACCTGTGAATAAGCTGGTTTCCTCGACTTCGCTTTCGTTGGGCGCTGTAGAAATCTCGAGTTTACGATTATGATTATGATTCTTTTTCTATATCACGAGAGTTTACTTATTTATCTACTGCAAAGAAATCTCGTCATTCATTAATCTTTTATGTGGTAATGTCCGACTATCGTGTTAGAGAAACCACACGTGTAAGCCTGTATGCTACTAGAATTCAAGGGAGTCTGTTTATTGTGTTTGGAACGAAACGTTATTTGCAGCCTACTCATGAGTCGTGCTTCTTAAGATATATTGCTTACTGATTTCGGTAGCTTTTATATGCATTCTATTACGATTTGATATGACTGAACACTTCACCGCTTGCAATTTCTGCGCTGGTCTTTCACTCAAAACTGAAAACTACTTTTCCAAAAATCTTATCCTGATTCTTCCTCTTCCCCTTATCTTTGTTCTCGCTTCAACTTCAAGCACCATCCACCGTAGCCGTCCAGCTGTCTGACTGCCTGACTCCGGGATCTTGACCCTTTTGCCTATCGATTTTGTCTTGACTGAGCACCTGTGAATAAGCTGGTTTCCGCGACTTGGCTTTCGTTGGGCGCTGGAGAAATCTCGAGATTACGATTACTACTTTGTACGTGTTGTATTTTATTATCGCTCATAGTATGTGTGTACGATTGTTTTACTTTGGATCAGAGACGATCACGTCGTTTATTAGCTTAATCGATCGCAGCAGACGAATTTGTAGTTCTTGCAGAACTCTAACATCAGTGAGTAGTGATGAAGGGCTTTGTGAGTTACCCAAAAGGTGCTATGAAATTCCGAGATGCCCAGATAAATGTTGACCACGGTATTGCTTCAGAATGACCGTCGGTTGATGCTATTCTTGTTACTAGTAAATCTTCATGTTAGGTTTTTTATTATTCATGTAGGCAAAAGGGGTACGATTGGTGTTTTACCTGTCTGGTTGTTCTTGTTACAGTACTAAGGTAATTGTTTAGGTAGGGAGGGAAATCTTAACTTTATCCAGCAAATCTTGTTTGAAGTGAAGTAATTTCACATACATATAAACAATATGGCCACCCTAGTTTGGGAGAGAAAACAGAATGCTGCAGGCTGACAGGAAGTTATCCGGTAAGAGATAAGTAAAGAAGTAACACAATCTTGAAAATACTTGTATTTTGTAAAATTATTAAATGGCCTAATTTTGTGACATACAATAAAAGAAAGTTTAGGAACAAATTTTTGCTATAAAATGCTCTATGCCTTACAAACTCCATATATGTGGGAAACAGATAGCAACTCGTGCCAAATTTTTGCAGTTTGAGTTGACTTGCATCTACGTGTTATCCACATATTGTGTCTCTGCCTTACTCATGTCTGGATCTACAAAGCAGGGTTTATGCACAACAACAGAATGCATAAAATTGCCATTTTATAAGTTTTCCTAGTGAAAAGAAAGTAAAATCTGGTTAAATTATGTCTTATGGTATTTTGCTATGCATGTCATTGGAACCAATGATACTTAATTATTACTTAGCCATTTCTTATTGGGTAATTTCAGGTAGGCATGTGGTGCTCTAGTTTCTGTCACAATCAAGGGTGGCCACACTGTTTTATATGTATACAGGATTAAGGGACCTCAAAGGAGGTTTTGCCAATACTCCTATGTATTATTGTGATTAGGTGGACACATGACACTCACTAGTGCATTGTGTATAGACTTGCAATGTGGTGCTAAAGATTTGCTTAGTAAGTTAACAGAGCAGAACAAAGTTTAGACTTATGAGGATACTGAGTATGTGAACATTAAAAATCAATATCGATAATAATCATGTAAATTACTTTCATACAAGCCAGTGTTGATGAAGTATGAATGCTATCATAGCCTGCAGTGATGACCTCTGAACTGGTGGATGCTTCTGAGCAATGAATTGGCTGAGAGCAGATGGGACAGTTGCATGTAATACCTGGGTAAAAAAGTCTAAAGTTATACCTTAGACTTCTGGTAACCCCTACACTTTATAGGACAGTGCCAAAATATTTTGTGTGGCCTTCTTAATGAATGGTTGGTTCTGGGAGTGTGCTGCCTGGCATCTGGTGGTTTTCAAAGCTGCACAACAGTGAAACTAATCTTGAGCTCCATCTTAATGCTTCAGGTGCTAGAGCTGCCATTGCTTGAGCACCAGCTGGTTTAACCAGTTATGCAGTTGCAATTGTGTGCATGTAGGTGCATTAATTAGCCTGATGCCATGCTGCCAATATTTGCCAGAACACCTGGGTACCTATTGATGGCTAGTGGCAAGTTCCGGTTAAAGGCTAATAGACAATCTTTGACTTGAGTGGATTGTTTAAGGCATTCTACAATTAGTTAACATTTGCTAGGATATTATGGTTGTCTTATTTTGCAATGTATAATCCGATGGCATTGTAGCGGTCAGTTTTACTTCTTAGAATGCATAAGATAATAGAAAGTGCTGCAGAGATCATTAGAATCCAAAGTTCTACTCATAAGTTTATGAGTTTTACAGATTCTGCAACAGAGACTGATTGCAGTGTTATTACTTTTAGGAATCGTTTCTTGACATATCTGCAGTGAAAAGAAATCATGGCTGAACATAAGGAAGATGAACGATTTGCCCGTATACTATCAGATCCAAAGTTGCAACGGATTAATTTGAAAGAACAGAAGACCAAAATTGACAAACGTTTTCAGTCACTGATAGCAAGTTCAAAATCAAAGCAAAAGTGTCTGATTGACAAAAGAGGACGACCTTTGTCTGCAACATCAAAGGGTGGTTTGAGTCAGTATGTAAATAAAATGTCCTGCCATTTGGTCTTATCTTGGTTTTTCTTGTTTTAATATGTTAATGGTTAAGCTGCATGCTCACCACTTAACGACATATGAGAAGCTTATAAACTAAAATTATTTTATTCAGCAAAATTTCTGTGGTACTGATTTTAATTAAATTGTTTAGAAGATCCTTAAATTCTATGTTGAATCAGTTATGTCTGTTATTGCTGTTGTTATGATTGATGAAATTTCCAAATACTGGTGGCATTTGTCTTATTTGCCAAGTTAATTTTTTACACAGAATTGATGTTTTGTGCAGTACTAACTTGATGTTGTGATTTCATTAATTAAGATTTATATAGCACCAAGATTAGAATTGCTCTGCTAAGGTGCTGATCAGGTGTTCTGTTTGATGAGGTTGAAGTCAGTTTGAGTTGAGTAATAACTAGTTATTTGCATTTTAGGTTTTATGATCTGTCTGACTCTGAAGAAGAGAAAATAGATGAAGAATCTATCCATCATAAAGGAAAGAAAGAAAATGCTCTTCACAAAAAGAAGAAAGACAAAGAAGAGAAACAGGAAAAGGCCAATAAAGGAAAGGGAAAAACACAAGAAAAAGCCATTTGTAAAGAGAAACCAGGTGAAGAATCATGTGCAAGAAATCACTTTTTAATTGAATGAATTCAATAATTTGTATCATTCATTTCTAAATAAGTTAATAAAAGTCTTAAATTATATTATATAAATAGTGATTCAATCACGGTAATACTATTAAAAACAGCATTTAATGCTTGTGTTTCTTCTGTGTTCTTCAACAATTATTGTTGATTGTGTTGATGCATAAACATGCCATGCACAGGGTTCTAAAAAGGTGCTGTAAAAATTAGTTCTTTTATTTTCAGTAAACATTAGCTATATATATTTATAACAAATTTTGTTTAATTTCTGTGTTTATCTTATGTTTGAAGTGATAAATTAACGGATAGTTTAAATGTTTGATGCAGATGATGAAGAAGAGGATGAAGAACAGACAGATGAAGAGGAAGGAATGGAATTAGGTGCAGAAGAGGAGAATGATGAAGATGAAAATGAGGATGAAGAGGACGACGACGACGACGATGAAGACGATGACAGTGAAGGTGACAAAGATGATGATGGTGATGATGATGAGGAGGATGAAGTAGATAAGAGTAGTTTGAAAAGAAACAAAAAGAACAAAAAGAAAAAAGATGATATAACTCCAGACTACAGCCGTGGAATTGGCAACATTAGTTCATCATCTGATGAGGAAGAAGACAATGATGATGAAGAGTATTATGGTGAAGAAGTTGAAGCAAAAGGTAACAAAACTGCTTTTCCCTTGTTCTTGTGCTGTGTAACATCTATTTGCATGTATTTTATTGTGCCAGCATCTATTTCCGAGGAATCAGTGAACGAATGGTGCTATGCTATTAAAGTACAAAATCAGATTGAATTAAACAGAACATTGTGTAAATATGCCCTCAGAAAATTCAGTCTGACTGATGCTGGATTCTGCAGGAAAGGCTTCCTGTCAAATTGTTACTGAATTTTAACAGCTACAGAGTGGTCTATTCGGTTGGCATACTGACTCTGAAATAAAAAGATTGTGGGTTTGCACCTGCTAAGCGGATTCCATGTAATGACCCTAGGCAAGTTCTTTGCACACATGTGCCTCTGTGACCAAGCAGTATGATTTGGTACCGAAACAAGCTGGCAAGTTAATGGCAAGTCATGTATGTATGTTTGTATATCGCTATTTATATAGAGCCTTTTAAGAACCTGAAAAATGTACTAAATCATGGCTATCTAACAGTTCTATAAAGGTGTAATTTAATATGAGTTGAAAATGTTCCTTGAGCTGTTTCTTTGGGAAAAGTACATATTTTGAGAGAAAGATTGTTCCAGAAGGCCAGTCTCTGAAACACGAGGAAACACTACGATGCTCTGGTCCCATATCCAGGACCTTGGGATTGTCCAGAGCAGGAAATGAGCACCTTCTCCACTTCCCACTAATAATGGGAGCTTTACATTACTTTTACTTATGAATGAATTCTACCACATTGCCAATGCATCACTACTGAAATCTTAGTTTGGAGTGCATTGATAGCTAGGCTAAGGGATTTCCAACTGCAATCTTGGCTAACTTTTATTTTCTTACTTTATATTAAGGAAATATCTGAATGGACTATCTAAAAATCCTTATTTCGTAGACTGAAATTTAACACCAAAATGTAACAGATCAGCTGGAAAACATCTTTCAGGTCCAGTTGCAGCCATTCATCCATGGGCAGATATGATTGAGAAGGTGGTTCCAGTCGTGGAGCAGGGCACTCGGCGCCTGGCAATATGCAACATGAATTGGGACTATGTGACAGCACAGGATCTCATGATGTTGTGCAATTCCTTTAAACCTCAACACGGCACTGTCTTCTCGGTGACGGTGAGCTAGAAAGCAAAGTTTTTGTTATATTTGTGTTAGAAAGACACTGTCTAATGCATAAGGATTGGCCTGTGGGACTTGGCAATTGTGTGTGATGTACTTGCTCTAGGTCCTTACACAGTGACTGTCTAGGCAAGGCCTAACCTGTACTGTTTGCATGGCAAGACTCATGCTTAAACAGTTGGCCACAGTGTCACAACTGATATGTTTGTTTTCTGTGTTTTAAATTAAGTAAGTAAGTAAGTATAGTCTTTATTTACCAATAGCTAATTGCGCATCAGTTTACAAGTATTTAAGAACACAAGCAAACTTAATATTCATACACCATCCTAATAAGAAAACATTTACGCAGGAGGCATAATACGATCATGGGTTTGGGGCCGTAGGGAATAACTGAGGGTTTTAACTGGTGGGAGTAGCTGATGTAAGACATGATCTGGGTTGTTCAAGATTGCTTTAAAGAGTAGAGCATCGGCTATGCCACAGAGATCATCAAAAGTTGGGAAGTCCCCAGGAAGATAGTGGAGACGCACAAGTTTCCGCATCAAAGCGTGGAGCTGAGCCCTAGCCTGTGCCCCATTGGTTTGATGAATTTCTTTGAAGCATATGTTTTCTTGTATCTTATTAGTATTATTTCTGCATTTTATTAATCGCCACTGTCTAATGGCTAAGCATCAGTTGATGGCACTGAGCAATTATGAGTGCAGGACTTACTCAAGATCCATGCGCAGAAACTGCCTAAGGAGAGGCTCAAACCCTTACTCTCCGTGTTACAAGCTGAGCGCTTTAACCAATCGGCTACCAAACCAGATTTCTTATATCTGTATTGTAATGCTATTCTGTGTCTAGGCCTTAGTGATTGGTACTCGGTATCTCTGTCAAAGGCATGCTGAAGGTCACTACATGTAGTTAGTGTTTTAGAGAAGGCTCAGACCTACACACTAGAGGCAAGCACTGCTCCAGCTATGGCTCTACAGTTTTCTTTCATTATTTCCTAGTTTTTTTACCATTATTACTGGTAACTTGATTTACTTCAAAATGGCATCACTTGTGAAATGTAGCGATGTTTGTCTGTTTATCTGAACATTTATATACCACCTTCAAAGATGCATAAAATGTGTTTTTGATCACAATATCTGATTGGAGTCCCAACAGTACTTCAACTGCTGTCATTTGTGGCTGGTTTAACAGATATATCCAACTGAATTTGGTATGGAACGGATGAGGGAAGAGTACAAGAAAGGACCAAAGGAAATCATTGAGGTTAAAAAGAGTGCAGCTGAAAGTACGACTGAAAATACTGCAAAAACAGAAGCTGAGGAAAAAGAGAGCACAACTGATTGTACAACTAAAAAGAAAGCTAAGAAAATAACCAAGGAGAAAAAGAGTGCAGAAAGGAAGGATGGTTGGTTTTAAATTCTGTGATCCATTTTAGTATCTTTAATTGTAGAAATTTGTTGGCCTTTTGGTTTGTTGTTGTATTAAGTATGGTTGTTTCTGTTTTAGGTAATTGTTAGTAAAATATAAATATGACAGGGTGTTGATTTGGTGAAACATGAACTATTATTATTATTTTAGTTTTTATTATTTTCCTGAAGTGCAGTACGCAACTGGATGATATGGAAAAAATTCAGAAGTGAAAGTTTATCTGGAAAGCTAAGACTTGTCAGATTCTGGCTAATGAAAAATATTGTGGCAGAGAACAGAATTTTTTAATATTGCGTTAAATTGATAGGCATGGGAAAATATTGCTCTTGGATAATGATTTTTTCTTTTTACTATGGTTATCTGCAGTAGCTGGTTATTGTTTTTTATAAGCTAAGAACCCTACCATGATTTTGACAGAGTGATACAGAGTTGTTGGAAAGGCTGTTACAGTTGTTGGGTTGCTGTTGCTTATTAAGTAAAAGTAAATGGAACAAATTTGTTCACTTGCCTCAGAAGCACAACAAAAGCAATCCAACAACTTGACATCTTTTTAACACTAAATACATATTGTTAAACAAAAAAGTGAAGTGAATGGATTAATACTGTGTGAACATTATTTTCGGCTGTTGTATAGACGCGCATTGGCATTGGAGACATGAAATTTTTTGACATAGCATTGACTTGTTATGGTTGTCAATTTTTGTGTGATTTGCTGGTGTTCACACGCATTTTCAATATATGCTCTTCTTTGGTGGGCATTCGCGCACAAATTTTAGTTACATGCTTCCTTGTGGTCAGCGTTTGTGTCTGACATTGGCAGTAACCAATGCATTGGTGGGAAATAGACTATAACAGCAGATGCTGATGTTTTGTTGGTAGAGCGCAAAGATTTGATACAAGTGGTCTGTTCTCTCTTGGTAATTTGAATTACAAAGGTCATTGTGTTTTGGAAACTGATTTTGATTAATAGACCATCAAAAATCAAACACCTTATGTCTTTTATTGAGTTAATGCTGTGCTTCAAAATGGGCGAGTTGACAGTTCGAAGTCTAATCATTGACAATTTTGAGAGATTTCAGCATATTGTGATTTACTTTTGCTGACATTTTAACTTGTTTTTAGAGAAAAATTCAGAAAAAGTGCGACAGTATGAGCTGAACCGTCTTCGGTATTTTGTTGCGGTTGTTGAGTGCGATTCAGTTGAGACAGCCGATCATATCTATACAAACTGTGATGGAATAGAATTTGAGAAAAGTGGAACGAAGTTGGACTTTCGGTAAAGCACATGCAATGTTGGCATTTGAACTTTCTGGAACAAATTTTTAGTTAAACAGTTGTGTCTTAGGTTAAGATATTTTAAACCCAAGTCAGAAGTTTAGAGGTCTAGTACAGCTGATTTGGACTGTTTATCTATCTTACCTTGGTAGAACAGTTTCCACTAAACCACTGTATAATTTTTGTTGGATAGTGAGAATTGTCCCTGCTTCTAGAGGTTTTTGCCGCATTGCAAGTAGTCCTCAGAAGACAAGATTAGATATGATTTGATTAGCCCTTATTCAGATTAGTGTATTCTTTGATACAATGATAATGTTGTTTATGCACTTGTACCTGTGCTAGGGCCTAGAAAATGTTTGGTCTAATAAATGAGAAGGCCATTTCTTTTCTAGGTACATTCCAGAGGGTGAAACATTTGATTATGAGCCTAAAAGTGTTGCCACTTCACTGCCTGCTTCTGGAACCTACAAACCACCACACTTTGTTGATGCAGCTCTTTCCAAAACCGATGTAAGTCTTTCCCAAAAAAAGTTGGAGAAAACATTTAGGCTGACCAAGTGATACTATGGACTTATTAAATTTTTTAATTGCTGTGCTTCTTGTTATGTTGTCTCTTTGTTGTGAAACTGCACAATCCAAGGAAAAATATCTAGTTAATGGATTGGTTTCTTCCAGCTTCAATATTTCTGGCAAAGCAGATGCAATGCAAGACAAGATTTGTTATTTTATATTTCTGCCAGAGAAGAAATCTGTGCAGAAAATGCACAGCATTCTGCTGGAACTAAACAAACTGGAAAAAAGGGGAATGAAAATGTGACAAGGACAACAGTTTCAAACAAGCCAGATAATGTATATATTAAGACATGTATAACTGTACATACATATATAAATATATGCAAACACATACATACAAATGCTATATATACGTACATAAAATTATTCTTTTGTAAATGGTAACAGAACCTTCAGTGTGTAAATGAATCGCAGAAGGCTAATTCCTTAATTGTTTTGCTTATCATCAGCTTTCAGTTGCTGCTTTGTAGTTGTGTGTTATTGGACCTTTGTCCTTTAAAAATTCAAACTGATGCTTGATGCAACTAAAGAAACTTACTCGGCTTTCTTAAGACATGCCTGTTTAGATCTTTTAAATATTTGTGTGTTAATGTCTTCTAAAGGTTCTTAACGGCAGTATACAAATATCCTGACACATACCTTGCCTTTGATTGAAGTCTGTTGCCTGGCATGATAACCTCTTTATTATTGTTATTATTATGATTATTATTATTATAAAACGTATATAATTATTAATTTGATGGTCAGTTTGTAACGACATGACTCTACGCCTTGTCAAAAAGTCAGTTATTATTATTATTATACAACTAAAATTCTCATTTTTACATTTCAATTGTTGTGTAGGTTAAGCTAAGCTGGGATCGGACGTCTCATCGGCGTCTGGCCATGACCCAGATGGACTTCCGGAAAGTGAAGAACATAGACGACCTAGAGGACCAGTTTCAGGAATACATTGCACCATATACGAGTGACGAAGATGAGGAGGAGGATGAAGGTAGCCACTCTTTTTACTAACTTAGTTCCAGATGATATACTAATATTGTTTATAAGATATCTACCTCGGTAAAAGAAATTAATTATATAAAAATGGATTTTAATAAATTAATTATATAAAAATGGATTTTAAAAATGGAGTTATTTATATGTATAGCTTTGATCAATTTTTAACTTAACACATGTGAAAGAAAATCTTAGCATCAGAACTATATTACACATACAGTCATAATGATTTTAACAGCAATTAATTTAAACAGTCACAAAGCATAAGCTAACTATTGATATAATTAGGTTGGATATGTTAAAATATATGCTGCCTTCTGGTTAATGTAACAATCTTTGTTTATAAGATGTATAGATACACAGCATCAGTATAATAGTGTACTTGAGCTGACATGTTAACAACTTCATTTTGACATTGATAGTGTTGTAGATATTGTGCCTTGCAGTGATTCTCATTCAATTATAATTATAATTGAATTGATGTAAGTATATTGTTAATAAGTTAACAAGTAAGTTACATACCACTCTCGCAGAATTTTGAATTTGATCATTGCGATATGCTCCTTTGGATGTAAAAGTGACTTATGATGATTTACTATGCATGTAAATTTAATGGTAAATTGAATATATGCTGTTGTAGAGCCATACCCAGATTTGGATTGGTCTTATATTCCTGGTGAACAACCAGCCAGGAAAGATGTACAGGAGATGAAAAGTACTTTATTGACACTGAAAGAAGAGGAGGAAGCAGAAGAGGAAGAAGCGGCAGAGGAGGAAAAAGAGGCAGAAGAGGAGGAGGAACAGAAAAGTGATGAAGATCAAGTCCACATGGAATTTACGTGGGATTTAGGTACAGTTCACTAGACCTTGGTTATTGGAACTTTGCCCAATTATTTTCTTAATCATATAGACACGCTTCAACACCGAAGTGGTGCTTGCAACCTTGACAATGCAGAAGTACAAGCGAACAGAATGGTTTTCAGCTGCTCGCAAAAGAAGGGTAATGGTGTGTTGATTAGTTGATTATTTTTCAGTTGTACTCAAACATACAAAAAATAATTCAAACAGACAGAATTGCCTAATGAGTAGCTTGGTTTGGCAGTATATTGGCATGAAACATGACACACTGTCAATTCTGAACCTGAACCCAGCATTGATATCTGAAGAGTGCTGTAGGCCTGTCTTTATAACTGGCTACAGAGTTGTGAATTAAAGTGAGCCTAATCTAAGACATGAAAACAAAAGAGCTTGAACGATGTCTGAGATTTTTATGATAGGTTGCAAGCACTCCTCTGTTGTATGCTGTGCATAAATTCGAAGTGTTATGCTGTGAGTAACGCATGGTTGGATTATGCTATAGACGAGGGCAACTGTTTTCATATTCGCTTACAAGTTCTGCAGGAGAGAGTAACAATGAGCGTGGCTCCTATGTTGCAGGACTAAAGGATTCGCTGGAAGATGCAGCAAAACAGAAGAAGAAGGAGACTGAGAATGCAAAACTGACTCCTTGGGAGCTGCATCAGAAGAATAACAGAGAGAAAAAGAGACAAAAGGAGAGGGAAAAGAAGAGAAAAGTAAGTTCAGTTTCTGAGAATTGTATTTTGTAATTTTTAATTGCTAAAATCATGATCAACTTTACAACATTATAATTGTTTTAATTGTGTGCATCTTTGAGTTATGGAGTCCATGTAAAGTGGTAGACGCTTAACGTGAAAACATTTGTCAGTCCTGCAGAAGAAAATGCAACACAGAATGTTAGATAACACGAATGTTGACTTAATTCCAATATCTGGCTCCACCCATCCAACATGGACAGTCATATTTACGTCTCACTTTAGGAATTATGCTTGGTGTGCCCAGTGATGTCCATAAATAGAGTTGGATTGATACAGCTGCGTTTACCACTTTACATGAACTCCAGTGTGTGTTTGTATGTATGTATGTGTGTATATATATATATTTATATATATAAAAGGAAGTATTGTATTGATATATATATATATATATATATATATATATATATATATATATATATATATATATATATATATATATATATATATATATATATATATATATATATATATATATATATATATATATATATATATATATATATATATATATATATATATATATAAGGAAGTATTGTAGAGACAATACTTGATTGCCAAGTAAATGCATACTAGAACAAGGATGCTTGCTGTTGATTACTCTGATCTTACTCCTTGTTATGACTCCTCTTTCAAAGCTTGGTGATGCCATCTGTGCAGTATCTGAACGTTTTTTTAGCTTTGACGTTGAGTTTTAAAGTAAGCTTTGCATTGTTAAATATTTTACACGTTTATCTTTTAATTGTGACATAGAATTAAATGAATTTATATAGTTTTGTGTAGTTTGTTCGAATGCATGTACTCTGTTATGGGTGCTGTGCTCAATGATTGTTATGTTTACAGTAAATGCATATACTAAAAATTTAAAAACTTGGATTAAGAGAAAAATTTTACACAAAATTCACTTATCATGAATTGTTCATGCTAGTCCCATACATTTTGTGTTAAATGAATTGCAATGAATTTGGCTATGTCAACAGCTAAGTTAACTCCATTTACCATAACTCCAAACTTTAATAAGTTGTTTGAGAGGTAGAGTCAGAGTTACAGGTAAGCATTTTGTTTGATGGAATGTTCTTGCTTATCAATAATAGCCTTAAATATATGCAGTTGAAGTGAACAGCATGTTTGATACTTGTAGACTTGAAAGAACAATAGATATGAGTTTTAAAACTTTGGAAAAACTTTTAAAGCATTTATTAAATATATAAATGTTATTTTTAGGCAAAAGCTGGTAAACAGAAGGAGTCAGACAAACTAAAAGAAAATTCTGTTGAACTAGATGTGAGTATTGTTTGAAATCTATACATTTAACTTTGTTGTGAAAACTGGTTTTAGCAGTCCTCTTAATGCTTATGTACCACTTGTGATCCATAGCATTTGATGTGCACTTCTTCATGTTAGTGTCTTGTCTGGCCTGTTTGATAAAAAGAGATAGGGGAGAGGTAGAGAGAGACAGACATACAGAGACAGAGAGAAACATGGTGCTTGAACCTGGCATCTAACTGTTACATAGCCATGTTTCAGTTCCTTTTGAGATTATGAAAATGAATTATATAAATGTTCAGATACATACATAGAAGGAGAAATGGTAAACAACAGTGGTAAACTGTATGAAACTGACTGAATAATACTTTGTAAGGGAATGTGTTAGAACCTGCTGCACTAGACTTTTATTTCATATTGAAGATTCCATCCAACTGTTTGTTCATGATCTTTTATTTCTTTTATTCAGAGTTTCTTCCTGCCAGATGATTCAAGTAATGAGGAAGAAGAGAAGCCAAAACAACAAAAAGAATCGCTCAAAAAACGAGCAAAGAAGAGAAAAAGAGAGGCAGAAGAGCAGCGCTTGGAAGTTGATCAGGTTAACATCAGTTGTTTATGTAACTCCAGACCATTAAAAATGCATTCCGTAACACTGAAACATTAATTCATTACCAGACAGTTTAAAGTCTGCAATGTGCTGATTCAAGTACTCATAACCTGATGAAGAGCATTTTAAAATTAATACTTTTTTATTGTCATTTTTATGGCAGGTGTTTAGCTGCAAGCCTTCCCCAAGATGGCTGAGTTGTACAGACTTGGAGTGATTCCATTACAAAGCTGCTTAGCATCGTCGTCACTGATCATTATTAAATAATCATGCTGTATCATTATGAAGGCTATAAAAAACCAGTTTTTACTAGAGTCTTTCATAGGTACTTTAGTTGAAGCTACCACCATGCTTGCATAAGTTGGCAACATTTATTCAGGTGATTGATTATCTCCAGATTAATTAATGTGTTTGTTTTTGTAAATTTCAGGCTGTTTTAGCAGATCCGAGGTTTGCTGATCTCACAAAGAAAGATTTTGCCCTGGATCCATCTGCTCCAGAATTTCGCAAGAGGCGAAGGAAGTTTTAACTTATTATTTCTAATATTGAAAGAGAACTGTTTTGAAAAGTGAATTATGACATACGAACTGTTAGTCTGTTGTAGTCCAGCAATCAGCACAGAAAAAATCTGACACATTCAAACAAATAAATGTATATGCTTAATTATTTGTTGCAAATATTTTATTACTCTGCTTAAAAATTGTGCTATGTGTAATTATTGTGAACTATGGGTTTTGCAGAGTAGACAGTGAAACATATTCGGAGTAAGTGACAGGACTTTGTACTCGATTCGTTCAGGTATTTTAAGCCAGTGTAGTGATTTAAGAATAGGAGTGACATAATTTTGTTTGGGGGTTTTAGTGACAGCACGAGCAAGAATATTCTGTATGGCGTGAAGGCGGCTTATTTGGGTGGATTATGTCGGGATTCTCGTTAGCTGCATGTAATTCCAGTTTGAGGTCGTGCATTTCTTACAGTTTGTTAGGCAGCAACATTCGACGCTTTTGAGAGGTTTCTAAAAGGCGGTGTATAGAATAATAATTAGAAAATTCTAATGCCCGAGTGTCTAATATCCAAATACATGCATACATACATTATAGGCCTACATGTAAACGCTTACGTCAAAGAGCCTTTGTGCGTCAGGCTGCAGTTTTGCGTCTTGCTCGTGGCTTAGTTGAGAGATTTGAATTTCGGGCTAGCACGGTATGTAGGCTACACGGGGATCTTAAATGGCGTGACGCCCAATCAAACGGGCAGCGGTGGTAACGGATCTCACTCGATTCTTTCGCTGAAAAATGAGAAGGGTCAAAGCTTTACGGTTGCTACAGGAAAACGTGTACATTTACATCTACATGAATCGAATCGAATACAAAGTCCTATCACTTACCTACGACACACTTCAATCTTCCCAACCCTCCTGTCCGTCAGTTATTTACAATAAAACCGCTCCGCTCAACCCACTGTTCTTCTGCCCTAACACTTCTCCGCCCTCCCGTCACTTGATCCTCAACATTTGGTAATCGCTGCATAGCCATAGCTGCCCCACCACTCTGGAATAAACCCCCACCCCAGAACTGCGTCAGCTTTCTGACCCATCATACAAACTCATCGACGCTCCACCGCTTGCAATTTCTGCCTCGGCCTTTCAATCAAAACATTCCTCTTTCACAGATTGTACCCTGACACCCCTTCTTCCTCTTATCTCTCTCCCCTCTCCAACCCCAAACACCACCACCCCCCGTAGCTGCCACGCTGTCTCTCCGTCTGACTTTTGGATCTTGACCTGGAACCAAACCCTTTTTCCTATCGATTTTGTTTTGACTGAGCGCCTGTGAATAAGCTGGTCCCCGCGACGTGGCTTTCGTTGGGCGCTGTAGAAATCTCGGAATTACGATTACGATGGATACATACTTACATACAAATGATGTGCCCGAAGTATTATGGCGCTAAAACATTTGATGAGCGCGTTCAGCGACACCTGGCGAAAGCTTTACTGCCACGCAGTCTGATAAATATGGAAGATTATTTTAAAGGGGAGAAACACTTGGAGATCGTTTAAAAATCAAGCCCGCCACTGTAAATACTAGTAACACACAAACACTACCTTTTGTGGCATTAAAAGAGAATACGCGATTTTGATAATGTCGTGGCTACCAAGTGGCTTGACCAGCCTAACCGGTCAGATAACTAGTTTCACGAAAGAGGTGTTGTCCGAGGGAACTGAAGAAATAGACGGTAAACATCTTCAAAAAGTTTTTTATTTTATATATTTCGGATGTTAGATTATTAACGTAAATAATACACTAGAAAAGATACCACTGACCATTTTATAACTGAACATTTAATTGTAGAAGCTCGGTGTAATGTAAGTAAGTAAACAAAGTAAACAGCGTCTATAATTGGTTGTAATAGATGATTGTATTATCAGATTTACAACTTTGTAGACCGTGTGAATGGCAAGAACTCTAGCAATAATTAACTGATAGTTTATATTGCTCAACCATGAAGTGTCGATTTAAGATAATGCACTGGAATTTGAACTCCTAAATCAGAAATTACTGGCAAATCCAAGGCGCCCATAGACGGTTTCATTACATGCTATAGAAGCATGTTGTACCTTGTTATTGTGCTTACAAATCTGCTGAGGAAAAAGAGATGCATAGTATCAGTGTTACCCAGATGCTGCCTACTGGTATGTGGTCCATTGCAGAAGCTCTTTGATTGTTCTAGATCATGTCACTGAGTTACGTGTTGCAAAGTCTCGTGTTAAAGAACTGGAGCTTACTTGCGCCACTCAGCGATCTGAGGTAAACAGATTTTTGTTGTTTTTTTTTGTTTTTTGTATGTATTTTCATTTATCTTGCATCGTGTACAGTTGCTAAATTGTTTTATCAGAAATTTCTTTTAAGACTTGAAGCACTGTAATTATATAAAAGAAGAATTATACTCTTAGAAGAAATGTCTGTACACGACAGGAATTTACATGATAAGAAATCTAAATGAAAGTGGTAAATGTCAAGCACTTCAGTGTGGCCTACTGCTAGACTGCTAAATATGATTTTTACTATTAATAAGCACATCGATCTAAAAGCCAGCTGATGTGTCTTCTTTGTTATCAGCTATTATTTTCTTTGAGAATTGTAGCTAAATGAGAAGTAATATATGATTGTGATGTTGGTAGTCGTGGGAGTAGTAATCGTGGTGATCACTGTTGATGTTGCTATGGTCAACTTGGTTGTGCTCAGTATGGTTGTGATTATTATTCTGTTTGGCTGTATTTCTTATAAATGTTTTAAAAGTAAATGGTCTGATATGTTTTCTTGTTATTTCGTGTTGTGTAGTTGGACCGTCTCAAGTACCTGATCGATGAGCTAACAGTACAGTTGCAGTCAAAGGAGCTACAGTTGCAGTCGAATGCCAGTGACTACAGAATAGCCATGGATCTTAAAGAGGTTGCTGCAGACACAGCTTCTGCATTTAGTTAACTCAGAAAGAAACTCTTGCCATTATGTGTGAGACTGTGGCACCACTGTACTGGTTGCTGGTACACTACCCTAATCCATGCATTTATTTGCTCTAGGATCGACTATGGAAATGCTGTTTTTGCAGGCTTGGGACTCTCTTGCATCTTGCAGCTTCTGTCTAAACGTTGCTGCCTGCTTAATTGGAGGTATCCCTTGGTTTGGCCACATCTCTGCCTTTATGTCTGAGAAATTGCACTGGCTGCCTATTCGGGAGCGTATTGAATTCAAAAATTCTGGTTCTTGTGCATAACTGTCTCATTGGATTTGTACCACTCTACCTAAGAGAGCTTTGTGTTCTGACCTCTTCTCTCCCCGCCGCAGATTGCTCCGTTTGGTGGTCCAGGGTGACCTGCTTATCCCATTGGTCTGAGCATCCACAGCTCATCACAGAAGTTTTGCTTGGAACGGTTTGCCTGGTAACCTGCGACTTGAGCTATGTCTTCCTCTCTCTCTCTTCCACAAGCACTTGAAAACCATTTTGTTCCCCAGTGGCTTAAAGTGCTGGGATCACCTCTAATGAGTTTATCTTGAAGTGGAGCTTTATAAATTCTTGATTATGATTATGATTACTGTGCCTCTTAAAGTCATCTGCCAACACATCTGTGTATATGCTGAAATGTCCATGTCTCATAAATGTCCTTATTCTCCGCTCGGCCATTTTTGTCCTTATAACAATCAAAGTGATGCGGTCAGATTAGTTACCAATAGTTGAGTTGTTATATTAGTTGTGCTAAGGACTAGTGTTCCTGCTGCCATGATTTGAGATGGCATTAAGGTAAACAGTTTTCAGTGACAGAAGTGGAAATATTTTGATGTAACTTTGTGTTTGAATGCATGAGCGAGTTATTAAGTGAATGTTGCTGATTTTTTATGTTTGTTCAGAAAGAAGTCAAGGAGTTGAAACAACGTCATGCAGACTTTTGTGAGAATTTTGCCAATTCGAACTTACTGATGCCTGAGCAGCCGTCATCAAGAGCGCAGACAAATACGGCGAAGGCTCAGCACAACAGAGGTCTGTTTTTCAGTGTAATTATTTATGTCATTTTGTACAACTGCATATGACATTAACATTTTAAATATTAATATATTGCGCCTAAGAGAGCTGATCAGAGACATTTTATAGTGAAAGATGGAAGGTGTTCGGTTTCTTTCTGGTTGACTGAATGATGTGCAGAATGCCAGATGCTTTAATATTGAACTATTGTAAACACTTAGCAGTTAACTAAAAATTATTAAATTACCCATGTGCTGATTATGAACAAAAAGTTAGTAGTCAAAATCTGAGGTACAAAATGTTGAGCCTGTCAGTATGAGCTTTGATTAATTTGTTGTAGAATTTGGTGAGAGCCTTGAAGACTTTCATGATGTTATATCATCTCAACATGAAATTAATCATCTTCGGAATGAAGTTCGGCGTTTAGAAGCTGAGGTTGGACATTGGCGTTGCTCCTCTGATGCCCAGGTAAATCAGATGTTGCCTTTTATCTTGGTTATCTGTAGCCTCTGTTGACCAGCTAAATCAGGTTTTATGACTGTTCATTTTCGTATTTGAAACATTATGCTATTTTTAGTCGCTTAGGATTGATCTGGTTGAAGGATTGATAGGATCCTTGAATGTGTGAATTTTGCTGTTTACTTACAACTTGATGCTGGTCTTCTTTATCTCATAATATATTTTGTTGTTCTGCCATGCTTGCCATTTTTATGACATCACAGAAAGGAATGTTATTAAAATTTGATGAGAGTACTTCCCAGAAGCTGCTGTGTTTTCTGATGATCAGAAGGTTATTTCTTCATTTCAGTTGCAAGTATAAAGAGTCGTACTTCTTTGCTTTTAAGGAGCAGCTTTGTTATTACAGAGGTACTATGCTTAAAATGACATTTGTTGAGGCATGCCAGTAGTCTGCTGAATGTCGTAATTATTGTTGCTTTGAATTTGTTTGTTAAAGAGTGGCAGATTGATCTGAATGTCTGTTGTTTTTGGTTTCAGTCCAAGACAGAAGATGGTTCGAAATCGACTGAACACAATTCAATGATTCCTCAATTACAGTCTCAGATATCTGTAATCATTCTTTCTAGCTGATACAAATAACATTTTTTAATTGACATAAAGTAAGCAATATTTCAGTTACAACCTAATTGAGTAAAGCTACCATAACTGAGACCTACACTACAAGAGGTTAATACAGACTGTGTTTTGTAATCAGTAGCACATCTGTGTACTGATATATGTATTAATTCGTTAGCATCCTTGCCCTTTTGATAGTTTGCTGTTGGAAGATGAGCAAAGGATATGTTTACTTTATAAACATGGCAGTGTATCTGCTTTTCAGTTCACCTATAAAGCTGTGTGATGTGCTGATTTACCTTGTAGTCTGATCCTCTTTAGGATGGTCACTTTATAGGGATTTGCATCTATTCCTTAATGCACAGATGCTCGGCACCATTGATTGAAGCCATGTGCACTAGTTTGTGCTGCAATATAAACAAGAACTTAGCAAAATAAATGAAGCATTTGAAAGTCAGTCAATATGCCCATCACTGACAAAATGTTCAGATTGATTAAAACTATTGCTCAACTGCCCTAACTACCATAATTATCTACATAGCAGTTAGTTTTAACTTATTTTTTAACATTTCTGTTGTTCATTTTTTTCCCTATTTTTTTATACTTTATGATGCATTTATGAAGATACAGAATTACTACAAGCTGCAAAAAGACTTTGATTTTTTCTGATTTCTATTTGTATATTTGTTTGACAGGATTTGCAGAGGCAACTGGCTGATGAGGTGGACCGACATCAGCACGAACTGTCTGCTCTACAAGATGCACATAGACAGACAATGTCAGCCATGAAGAAAAGCCACAAGGCAGCCCTTGATCAGCTACAACAGCAACTCCAACTGAAATTAGCTATGGACCAACCACAGAGCACTACAGGTGGAATTTTACTAAACCTCATTTCAGCATTGACTGGGGCATTCAGTGTGCCATGACCACTTATTAGAACAGCAGGCCACAATCTTCACTTAGCCCTGGCATGTACTCATGTTCTGTTGGGGTACTTGAACATTTCTCTGGTCAAGTGCTCCCTTTATTGTGTATTGAATTCTTGAGCTGGCAAGGGACAAATCCCAAAGTCCCATTCAAGTTGATACCAGTAGCATGTATGCACAGTCATTACATAAGATCTTACTTGGCAGGCACAAAACCTGCAACTGTTGAATGACATGAAATCTATTTATTAGCCTTGAGCTCACTTCTTAGCCTTAACATCAGTGTACAAAGAATGTGTTGCTCTGCAGTTTTCAGCAGATTTTTCCTGTTTTTATAAGCATTTAGATCAGGTTATTAATAAGCTAGAATTTGACCTTGAACTTAATCTTGCTTCAGATCATAGTAAAGCAGAACTGGTGGATGAATTACAGAGAAAACTGAATGAGGCCAACTCAGAAATTGAACAGGTATCTGCAGTACATTTGTTTAATTAGTTTTTTAATTTCTAAAAGTTGTTGACATAACTTCCTTAAAAGTGTGCTGTAGAGTAACACTTTGTTTATGTCACTCGCTTGTTCATCACAAATTCCCTGGTGAAATAGTAATGTTAAATGATGCTTCTACTACTGTTATAGTTTCACTGAGCATGTTGAGATTTGAACTCTCTGTGTGCCATAGTTGCGAAAGGCCTAGTTATTACATTGTTGTGAAAAGGCCTAGTTGCTAGCAGTCTATTCTGGGCTTGTCTCCAGGCTGTATATAGTCTGAAATTTAGTGGGCATAGGTTGGACTCCACCACTCATTTCCATTTGTGGTGAGGGCATCCTACCAGTCTCCTCCAGTCTCTTGGGGCCTGAATATCACAGCTGATAGAACTCAGGAGTGCTACTGCTTGCCTTCAATTATCACCATTTGTTCACTAATCTTTTCTGTGTGTTCTAAATGCTTAATTACATTACAACGTACCTGTGAAAGCCATCAAAATATTTGTCTGTAAAAATTTCAGTTGCTGAGTGAAAGGCAAGCTGAGTCAGCAAAGCAGAAGTCAACAACTGCTGAAATTGGTGCTTCGTTAGAAGAGCGAGCCGACCTAGCCAGACAGCTTAGTGAATGCAAACAGCGTCTCCTTCAACAGGAACAGGAATTGAAGGAGATGAAAAATGCCAGTCAGTTATTGAATTTGCTCTTTATTTAATAACTTTCTTTGTTTCTTTTGTTATTTCTTACATTCTAGTATTTGTTCTATCTTTCCTACTGTTTCTTTATTCTTTTTTCATCTCTTTCTTTCCTCATTATTTCCTCCCTTCAGTCCTTTCTCTTTCTTTCTTATTTTGTTACTTCCAATCACTGTGTAACTTGTGTGGGATTGTTCAATATTGCTTACCGTTGCAGTTGGCTGTCAGGACCTTGGCTATGATCCCTGGTGGGCAAGGCAGGTTGAATCTGCACACTATAAGCATAAGGAGAGCATCCAAACAGTCAGCCACTCAAATAAAAGTGAACTGAAAACACCGTTTATTAAGTGATGCTTTGAGGTGTAATAGACTGAAATTAATTCAATGAGCTTCATCATGACTTTATGATATGCTCTGCAGATCAGAAAATGTTAACGAACTGCTTTTTGATTTTTACAGTGTCGCTGGATCCTTGCAACAAGCATTACAGTGGGTGAGTTTGGAATCTGTGTGTACACCTAGTGTCCGATTACTTTCACAGTTTGAATTGATTGTCTTTTTGAATTCAGTATTTAATTTAATATTTGATTTCCTTCCCTTCTGAAATAGTTATTATGGGTGACTTTAATATTCATCTTGTAGCTACCCATTGCTCTTCAGCAATTCTTGTTATATTGGAAGAGTTTTAAATGAAACAGCTCATTTTCTTTCCTAAACATAACAAGGTCATACCCTGGATGTCTTGGTAACTTGTTCTAACTCAAAATAGCTTCATTCTACTACTCTTGAGTTGTCTTTTGGATCATGTTGCCATCTTCGAAAAATGTAGCTTCCCATTTAAACTGCCTCGATATTATTAAAACTTAAATTTTACCATTACCTAAAAGCATGATATCCTGCATCTGCTTTGTGGTTTTCTCCACCACAAATAGCTACTGAGCTGGCTCTGCAGTTTCAATGTGCTTTAGCTGAATCCCTTTTAGAACTAAGCAAGATGTTGAGTGCATGCCACAGCCTTGGTTTAACTCAGCTGTTTGTGAAGCTAGGCACAGCAGAAGTCAGCTGGAATTTTGGTGGTGCCACTGTCATCTCCTTTTGACCTAAATTGAACAACAATGCAAACTTGTGTGAAAACTTATTTCATCTGTCAAGTCTGCATATTTAACTAATTTAATCTCTGAGAGTTCTGCTTCACAAAAAATTGTGGATGGCCTTAAATAAATTATTAAATCATGAAAAGTTAAATGTAGCCCCTTCTGTATACTTGGCTATCCAAGAGAAACTTGCAAATAAATTATTGACTTTCTTTGCCCATAATGTCTGTTATTAGCTTGAGTTCCTCTGCATATGGTAAGTTTCTCCATTTTAGTTCTTTGCCTGTGGTCTTAAACTACAGTATTTTAAACCTGCAACCCTTGCAGAAGCTCCAACAAGTGTAGAACAGTTAAGTTCATCAGCTGATGCTACATTGCATATGTGGATGTTTCTATTTAGACCAAACAGTTGTTTTTAGATTACACTGGCCAACACATAATTTGTTGCCTCAAATGTTAGAACTGTTTCTGGGTATATTTGACCTGCTGATTCCAGAAAATGCACCAGTTTTCTCCCAGCAGGTCTAGTTTTCGAGATATAGAACATTATGCCATATACCAGTCCTTGCCTCTGCTCGCCCATAAAACATAAGGCTATAGCTATAATTATGTAGTGCTCAATTTATTATGTGATACACTAAATAAACATAATAATACAAATACTTAAAAGAAAATGGTAGTACCTGAAACTGTACTTATATGATACCAAACAGAACAAGTTTGTTATAAAAATTTCAAGTCATTCGACACCGAAGAAGCTCCTTTTGTACGATTTCCGAGTGTGGCATCTGCCAGAACAATCGCGCATAATATTCCAGCAATAGTCTGCCATCATGTGTGCATCCCATCTTCCTTGATATCGATTTTCCATTGTTTTGATGTCTTGGTGAAATCTTTCACCTTGCTCTTCGCTGAAGTCACCAAGATTCTCTGGAAAGCGATCTAAGTGACTGTGGAGATAATGGACTTTAATGCTCATGTTGCAGCCAAGCTTGTTGAAATGAAGAAGCATATCCTCTACTAGTTGTGCATAACTGTCTGCCTTCTTGTTGCCAAGAAAATTTTTAGTTACAAGAACAAAGGAAGACCAGGCACAAGATTCGATTTCATTCATTGATGGTATGAAAAGTGGGTCATTCATAAGTTGCCTGATCTGTGGACCATCGAAGATTCCAGCCTTCAATTTTTCCATTGTAATTCCTGGTAACTTGTGTACTATGTATTCGAAGCATGAACCTTCTTTATTCAAAGCCCTGACAAATTGTTTCATCAGGCCTAGCTTTATATGTAGTGGTGGCAGTATGATCCTATCTCGTGCCACCAAAGATTCCTTGATTACATTTTGAGCTCCAACCACCATGTCTTTCCTCGAAGGCCAATCTTTTCTTGTCCAATGTTCATGCTTGGCTCTACTGTCCCAAAGACACAAAAAGCAGGGATACTTTGTGTAGCCACTTTGTTGACCAAGGAGGAAATTTACCATCTTCAAGTCTACACAAATTACCCATTGATGTTCTTTGTATTTTATCTTTTCCAGTACTAAAGAGATGGCATTGTACTCTTCTTTCATCCTGGTGGAGTGACCGATTGGAATAGAACCAAATTTGTTGCCGTTATTTAAAAGCACACATTTCAGACTACGTTTTGAACTGTCGATAAAAAGACGCCACTCATCTGGGCTGTAATCCGACAGACCAATTTTCTTCAATAAGTTGCTGATGTCATTACAGAATACTAGGTTGTTGTCTTCGGTAAAGAATGGCAGCAAATCCTTTTCTCTGTTTCTATAAATTGTAATTTTCGTTCCAGGCTGAAGTGCATTCTTTTCCTTTAGTCTGGACGCAAGCAATTCAGAGGACTCTTTGGAAAGATTTAAGTCCCTGATCAGATCACTCAACTCTTTTTGGTCAAAACGTTCACTGTGTGAAGTTGATTGGAAATCACTGTCACTGCCCCCACTTTCTTCACTTTCGTCATCTTGTCCGATATTGGACATGCAAGTCTCATCGTCTGAGAGCTGAGGTAGTTCGCGAAAAGGTGGAACTGGTACAATATCCGAATGCGGAACAGGTCTCCTGGCTGAAGGTATATCAGAGTAAGACAACTTGTGACGATTATTTCGATTGATGCCTATGATATTAACCATACAAAAGTAACAGTCGTCGAAGTGGTTTATCTGTTCCCTCCAAACCATCGGTACACCAAATTTCAGGCAGCTTCTCTTTCCAATTGTCCAGTGGCGCAATTGTTCAATACAAGTTTTGCATACTGTATGAGGAGCCCATTGCTTATCTTGATCTCCAAGTTTGACACCAAAATAACCTACATATGCTCTTTTTACAAACTCAGAAATCGGTTTCCTGTTTGCTTTTAGTGTGTATTCCCCACAAATGTAGCAGAATATGTCTGGATGGTTAATGCAGCTCCGTCTGGAAGTAGCCATAACCTTAAGGATGTTCGCATCTGAGGAATTAAATGACTAACCTAAAAAATAGTAAGAACATGTAGTTATTTAATGCTCACATTCACAGATTGTTCTTGCGACCAACTCTTAATATGCCCTAAGACGACTGCGGCTGCTCTAGCTTTCAGGAGGCGGTTTATACAGGCTATAAATGCTGACTTCAGCATAATCTATTTACATAGTTCGAAACCATGAAACGCTGTATAAGCTCAAATAAATTCTAAATGAGGCCATGAATTTAGTGCTGAGTAAGCTGTAGGCTACGGAATAGTTATTTCGTTGAATCAGCAATATCTCAGCACGCGGCAAGATATGCTGATTTTACATTATAAGGATGTAGGCATTATATGAATCAGCAAGAATTATAATTAGCCATAAATAAAGCTTATTATGACATTTTAGTTTTGCCAAAGACATCGTTTAAAGAGTGGACTGGGTTTTCTTTAGAAAATCGACGATATCTCAGAAACTAGACCTGATGCACTCAATCCAATGACATTTTCTGAATCAGCGCCCAAAATTACCCCAAGAACAGGTCTAAAACCGAAGGCAACAAGAAAAAAAAATTTTTCTGTTGGCCAGTGTTATGTTTTAAGTCATATTATGAATTGAGATCATTTTTCTTTGGGAAGATATGCATTTTCTGTTTTGCTTCAATCTGTTTGCTTAGCTTTATGTCAAGCACTCCCGTGGCTCCCTCTAGAGTTAGCTTACGTTCGGGTGACTTGAAAGCTGGTTTCGTTGATGACTGTGCAAGCTTTGAAGAACTGAGTGCTCAAAACCATTTCTTGGATGAACAGGTAATCTGGCTATCTTGTTAGTTGAGTGCTACACCCCCTGACAGGAAACTCTTACTAAATGTTCACTGTTATGACTGCTGTGAATCAGTTTGGATTCTCAGTCTGTTGCTGTTAAACCTATAAGTAATTTTTTGATTTTGGTATGTTTGTTAAACGTGTAACGTATTATGCAACCATGTTGAAGATTGTCCATTTGTGGGAATTGCTGCTGTGAATGTATGCCAGCCAAAACATTCGTCAATCATAGTACGTTACTGTAACCTAAAACTTGTTGTTGATAAGAAAGTGTAATAAATTTGAGATTACTGCCATTCCGATTGAAAGGCACTATATGACATATACATGTACATGACGTATGTGGCTGTTGCTATTTTGGTTTGGTTCAGTCTGCTTTATTCACGCTAATTCCATGTTCTGCACATGTCACCAACACAGAAATATACAAGTGCATGAGGCTGACCAGTGTCTGGAGATGATTGAAACAAGAAGGCTTCAGAATTTTGGCCACTTTTTGTGATGCGATGGCAAGCAAGACCATGCAACGGTACCCTCCAGACTTTGATTTATGGCCACCTGAGGAGCTGGAAGAGATGAGCTGGATGGCCCAGATGCATATGGACTCAGACAGTGGAAGCGGATCCTCCCCTCCGAACTTCATGCTACACACAGCCCGGAGATGAGCCCAAGACTGAGATGGTTGGCAAAGAGTTGTGGAAACAGCAATGTTCCATAGAGAGAAACTCCTCCTCCTCCTCCTCCTCCTCCTCCTGCTCCTCCTCCTCCTCCTCCTCCTCTGATGATGATGATGATGATGATGATGATGATTTAGTCTGCTTTCCTGCTGTATTTTAGGTGAAAGCTTTGCAAGGTCAGATTGAAAAGTATGAACAGGAGCTGGAACAGTTTGAGCTGGTCAGATCTGACTGGCAGATGGAGAAGCAGGCCCTTGAAGGCGTGCTAAAGAAACTTCGAGAGGAACTGAGAGAGAAGGAGGGTGAGCTCAGTATCGTACAAGCACGCAAGGTGAGCCTGCTTTGCCTTTTGAACTGTCCCTTCTGTTTAGCACATGTAGAAATAAAAAAGTATTGTGATTTAGCTGTCTTAGTTGCTGAGAAATATGTTAAAAAATAAACTGACAGAAAAATTAAAACATTTATGCAAAATTATATCTTTTAAAAGTTTTAGTTAATTTTAAATTTATAGTTTTTTTAAAAAGTTCTAATTTTCAAAAATTCAATTTGATTTAAATCAGCTTTAACTTTATCCATTATAGATTTCCATGAGTTGTTAATTCCATTATTTCCATGCACATATATTCCATATATAATCCTGAGCTTCTCCTGGTAAAATAATCTTTTTCAGTTGTATTTTGACAATATTTTTGGTATTTTCTCCCTTCCGATTTTGATATGTGAATATTTTTAGTTTGTTCTTTTTGTTGATGGTGAGCTTTGTTTTTTGTGTTACATTTTCAAATGGTTATAAAGCTCTTGTTCACTATAGTTGTAAATGATAAATAAGGAATACAAATTTTTATATGTTTTTGAATATGATTCTTGAAAGTCACAATTTTCTTAATTTTCTAAATTTATACTATTGGTTTATATTCAGTGAATAATAATATTTTAAAGAATTTATTTCTATGCATTTTATAATATTATACGCAAATGTTATGTGCAGCAAATATTTAATACGTTTAAACTTTTGTAAGATTGTCATTTAAAGCGTGTAAGAAGATTAGTAAAAATTAATAAATATTTGAGGTAAAGTAGTAAATTTAAAATAGAATGTAATTCAGTTTTAATGCAATAGAGTCTTTGAGCACTCTGAAATAAATGGATGTTCTATAGATGCGTGGCTTTGGACAGTGCTAACATTGTAATGTAGTACATGTGCTGCGTTGTCATTGGGAACCCATTAGGAACCTAAATGGAGAGTGATAACAAGTGCACATTAAAAATACCAAAAACTTAATCACTCTTGTAGAACTTACGTCATCTTTATACTTCTTTAGCATAGTTCATAATATCATAAATCAGCAAATTTACTATTTTATTTAAATTAGAAGTTTGTAATACATGTTATAGATAAGACTTTAAGAATAATAAAATTTTAATGAACTATGATTTTGGTGGCCTGATTTAGGTCTATGTTTATGGTCACTTTATTTTCTTTTGTTGGATTACAAGTGTTTTTGCTTGGAAGGGGAGGCCTTATTTGTTTTTATTTTGCTTTTGTGCCATTTTCCTATTGTTTCCTGGCAACCTGGATTTCAGAATTTGCGTGCTGTTCCCTTCAGACTGAGGTTTTGAATGCTTCAGGTGGTTTTTGGTGACTCTGAAATTCAAGTCTAAGTCCTGCCCATGGGAACTGCTGTTGCTTTCACCCTTATTAGAGCTTCCGTGGTAATGTTTTGAGAGCCACTGAAAAGTTTCCTTCGTTATTGGGATTATATAAATGCCCAACTGCTATTCATTATGCTGTATTAAGTTGCTAGTGAGCCAGGTGTTGCTATATAAATGTACATGTTGCTGTCGCTGCCAGGGTCCAGAACATTTGGTTAAGACTGATTCTATGCAGAAAGCTGTGACCAAGGAAGAAGAAAAGGTAAACAATTCCAGAAAAACCTGCTGTGAAAAGAAAATAATTTCTGAGTCATAGTGTAATTTTCTGTGAGATCTGTATCTTTGCCATTCAAAATCAAAATTCATTTCTGGTGGGTTTACGTGGTTCAGGTGTTGGGTTGTTAGAGTTGGCAGAGGTGTTTGAAATTTTATCAATGAAGGAAATTTTTCTAGAGAGATAGAGGAAGGAACTAATTCCGCTTCTTAGATCCTGAGTCTTGAATTGGCACAAGGTGAATCCCAATGTCTTGGACATGCAGCCAGTGCTGTTTATCATTCAGTTTTTTTGTCAGATACCAAATTGTATTGCTTGCTGACAGAGGCAGTAGTACAAAATAATTGCCCACGGTCATAAGCCGAGTCCCCTCAAGAGGCTCAAGTGATGATTGCTGGATCTCAAGACAAATAATGAAGTAATCCAAGAACAGAACAAGTTTATGCTTTGGCTGAAAGATCCTTCAGATCCTGGTAACGTGCTTCCAAGGAGTATCTACAGGGGCATATACGTAAACACAGGTTCTCTTTAATTTCTTTATTGTTATCTTCAGTGTATGTGTGGTAAGCAGTTTTGTGAGAGGTGCTCAGAATTTCTGGCTGAGTTAGACATTTTTGAAACTGTTATCATCAAATAGATGCTTTTTAAGTTGGGGTGGGAGATATGTGAATGTATGAATAAAGAATATTTTTTATTGTTATCATTTACTTAGAGTTAGAGAACAAGTTCATGCTATGTACAATAATGCAGTTAGCTTTCAATCAATTGGACAAGAGTTAACTCACACTGCATGGTGATCTATATATAAGCTTACTACAAAATACAATTGACATTTTTGGGATCAGCTTGATGTTCTTTTTGAACTTTCTTTTCAATGCCCTTGACTGTACCTGGTGCCTTCAAACTAGAGGAAATTTTCCGTATTAGTGAGCAAAAATATGATTCAGATACATTTGGTGAAATAAGTTGATTTGAAGTGTTTCTCTGTGTTACCAATTATAGTGAAAAGCTTTGCTTTTTGCTTTATTAATCTGTTAATTACACTTAACTACTAGAAATCTGCTTTTCAGCTTTCCCTTTCAGTTTTTTCTTCTTTAAGCAGCGGTACAGTTGCATGACTTATATTACTAACATGTTACTCAATGTTTGACTAAACTTGCAAATTAGATTACAGCACCATAGGAATCAGGTTAGATCAGATACTTTATGGAAAGATATGTTTATGGAAAGTTTCCTTGTTTTTATACATTCAGTCACATAAATGTCTCCAGATATATGACTGTGGTTATAGAAGAAGGTTTATTTATCACCTCTAAAGAGGGTGCCGGAAACAGTTTATTACACAGCTATCCATACGATAGAGATAGAGGCATGCTTACTGTTCGTGGGAATGTGTTTATTGTCAAATAAATCAACCAAAAAGAAATCTTGGATTCATGGAGACGATCCAGCAGAGGAAAAGCTGTTGTTGAAAGGCTTAAGCAGATGGGTGCCATGAAGTGGAATTTGGCAGACACAGATACATACAAAACTCTGATGTAGACAAATCCATAGCTGTAGGACACACCTAAAGGTCATAAAGCAGTTTTGGCCAGCCAAAATTCTGAACTGAAGACCACTCCATTTAAGGACATGCTGCTTACCCTTAAGAACGTGGATTTACGTGTATGTTAAATCTTAATTGTATCTTTACTGCCCCATTAAATAACAAGATCTTATCCATACATGGGAAGGCAATGGCTTTCTGTAAGTGAGGTGACATTGGTTGGCACTGGCTTTCTGGTGATGATGACAGGGTTTGATGGAAACTAAGCAGCACAATGCCAACATAAGACAAGAGACTGAGGAAGATGACGTTCACTTCACGCCAGAAAAGGCTGATCCTGATGGGAGCAGTGATGATGATGACGACGATGATGATGATGACATCAAAGTTCATGCTCAAAAGCTTGACCACCAGGTGGAGCTGCTAGCCAGTGAGAATGCTCATTTGGAGGCAGACAGAGATAGACTTGAGCTCGATAAGGTTGGCTTCTTACTAATAATTTTAACTAATCTTCTTGCTAACAACTCTAACTAATAAGAACATTCGAATCGAAGTTGTAACTGACAATTACTAAACATAAATAAAAATTAATTTATACTGATTTTCACTCTCTGGTGGTTCAGGATGTTCTGACTGGGCTCTGTTATTAGTACTGATATTCTAATGTAATTAACTGATAGTTCTAACCAAATTAGGTCTTGCTAACAATCAGTAAGGAAATAATAAATGCCAATAATTAAAACTGCATGCTATACAAAATTATGATTCTTGTTTGAGTTAACGTTATTGGCCAACTAATGCTTTGAAATGAAGTGACAGATTTATTAAATAATGCATTTAAAATATGAACTAATAATCTTCTAACAGATGATTCAACTTAGGTGCTTTAGCATATGGTGACACATTTGTGCAGTTTTATGAAATGTAGTTAGTGGCAGAGTTTTCTTATTCTTGTGTGCAGTCAGTTTCTAAATATATTCTGGTGTAGGAACAGTTGATGTCAGAACTGGAACAGCAGCAACATCTGGTGAAGAAGCTTGAACTAGAGCTAAAGAATCTGACAGGTTTCGCTTTCTAATGATTTGCAGGGATTGACACTTTTGACATTTGTTTTACTTATGTCAGCAGTTTAACCAGCTTTTTTGCACTATATTAATGATGCTGACTGTCAGATATTGTAAACAGTAAGCAAAGAAATTATATGTAAAAATGTACGACAGATGGAATTTTGTGAGTGGTCATAATGGCCCCAGCAGAGATAGGCTAATATACCATATTTTTAATTCTTTTGTATACACAGAATGTGTCTTTGAGTGGACTTATGAAGGGCTGCCATTTAACCCTTTGAACCCGATGCTCCTCAGCCATTCGGCACATATATCCGAGGCTCCTGGGGAATTTTGGACCCAAAAATATTTTTTACATTTCTACTTTCAAAAGTTATAAAATCTTATAATTTGACCCCCAAACACGTCAAAACACATAATTCATGACCATGAATACAAAATAGTGAGTTTATTTATGTATTACTTACGCACAGTTTCTCGCAACATAACTTTCCTTGTACAACAGCTCGTTGCTGTACAGTTCGGTGAATCAGGCTATCACCAGAATTCAATTTTCGAATGATAATTCTCAAAACAGTTATTGCTACCAGTGCCAATGCACAGAAAAACTTTGCAGGCTTTATAGCAATACACAGTTTTACAGTGTTAGGGCAAGTCCTTTTCCTTGGTCTCTGGATCGCATCGCTTGGCCGCCTTGTATATAATTATCTATGTCGGAAAAATCCATGATTTCTATAACTAGATATCAAAAATCCATCATCCAGTAGAAGCGTGTGCCGTGTAAGCGCTAATTACGTAAAGGCCAGCTTAACGGCACGTCGGGAAATGATGGTAGGTGATCAGGCCGGCTTTTCGACATTTAGGGTATGTACGCCTAATTTACAGGCCGGTTTTCCAACCTGTCGGGTTCAAAGGGTTAAAGGCAGTTGGATCAAGTATGAGCATTTTTGATGATAGTTACAGCTTCATGCTACTGGTCTCACCAGTGTGTAACTTTTTACAAGGCGGTAGAAAACAATTTCATACTCCAAAATGCAGATACAAATAGGATCACATCGGCACATACATAATTAGTTATTACTTGTAGTACTAATTTTGCTCACAAGTACAAGAATTATCAGATGATATGTCTTGTTTTTGTCTCTTTCTTAGATTCATCCAACAGAAGACTGGGGGAGTTGGAAGCTGAGCTTATGCGTAAAACAAATGACTTCGCTTACCTGGAAGATCAGCTGAAAGCCAAGCAGTTGCTCATCGATGAGCTCACAGTTCAGCTGGATCAAAGATCACAAGTCAAAAGGTCAGAGGACACTGCAAAATTGCATCAGGACCATCAAGAGGAGTCAGTTCAGATGTTGCCTGGCACAAGAGATCAAGAGCTCGAGAAGATGAAAGAAGCAATGAAGGAACTGGAGTCATGGAAAGATGCGCTCTTGGAGGAAAAGAAACAGGAGGTGGAGATGCTGAGAACAGAGAAGCAGGCATTGGAAGAGAGCATGGAAGAACTCGATGCCAGTCACCAAGAGGCGGTGAACCAAATCGTGAAGTCCCGTGCAGATGTCCTCCGAACAAACGAAACTCTAAAGCAGCAGATCATTTGCCTAGAGCAGCAGTTGACTGATAAAGAAAAGCAAAACGAAGAGATGCTGAGGAAATTTTATGAGGATGAAGAGAAGGTGAAGAAGTTGGAGGAAATGGAGAATGTGCTAAAGAGAAAGTTGGAAGATGCAAAAGTGGAAACTGCAGCAGTGCAGAAAGAGCATGCCACAAACGTTGCCACATTGCAGCAGTTGCAGGCAGATGTTTCACTATTAGAACAGACAATATTTTCACAGAGAGCAGAGATAATGAGACTGCAAGGAGCTGCTGATCAATTAGAACAGGAAAAACAAGAGCTCTCAGAAAAATTGAAACGCCTTGAGGCAAGGGGGGACAGGGAACAGCTGCAGTTCGGGTCAGAGGAACAAGTCGAGCAGCTCAAGAGTGAGCTTGAGTCATCCAAGCTAGATGTGGCTAGCTTACTGAAGGACTTGACCAATGCTAGAAATAGCCTGGTTGCAAAGCAGGAAGAAATGCAGGATTTAGCTGCAGAAGTTGAAATGCTCAGGGTCCAAAACTCAACAAGATCACAAAATGATGGCGACTTAGAAAGTAGTAAATTACAGGCCAGGTGCATTGATTTAGAGAAGATGCTTGACAGGAAAGCAGCTTCATTTCAGCACAGTGAAAAAGCACTTGAAGAGGCTGAGAAGGCGCAAAAATGGATGGAGGAAGAGTTAGGCAGAATTAAAGAAGAGGCTAAGACTGCAAACGAAATGCGGGAACAGGCGGAGTCTGTGACAAAGCTTTATGAGGCAGAAGTAGAGAGGCTGACTGCAGTTGAAGAGGAACATCTAAGCCTCAAGGAGAGTTTCAAAAATCTGCAGGCAGATGCATATAAATGGAAACAATTGGCTTCCAGTCACCAAGATAGTGTGACTGATGTGTCAACTCAAGAACATTGGGAACAGAAGCTTGTTCCAAATATGGATGATACAAGTGAAAATCTGGAAAACCACAAGAGCCTGGTAGATGAACTACAAAGGAAAATCCAGTCTTTGGAATCAGAAATCTCAGTTCTAAAAGAAAGAAATGTGAGTATATAACTTACATATAATTTATTACTTTACACTGTACACACAGATTATGTTAAATGACATACTTACAATTAATAAATAACATTACACAGTTTACACAGGGTTACATTGACTACATTTCACAGTAGCTACAAACTGACCCCATTGATATCTCTCCCACCATTGTAAACTTCTTATATTGGTCTTAATTTCTTTCTATTATTCTCAGGAAATGAAACGCATAGTAGAAGGACGTGAGATGACAGACGACAACATCAATAGGCAAGAAGTGGAAATTTTAGGCCAAAATGAAGTTAAAACTTGTGGAGATAATCTGCAGAATTATGAGATGAATGGAAGACATATCAACATCTGGAGGCAGTCGTCAGTTGATGACAATGTTGTGCAGCTCAAGACGACCATTTCACAACAGGAAGACCTGATCAAGACCCTCAACAGCAAATATGCCTCGATGCTCCGTCTGCTTGAGGACCGGTCCATGTCCACATATGGCAGCACGGTTCTTGCTGATATGCACCAGCTTGAGACGGAGGTCCAGGTCTTGCGAGCTGAAAAAGAGCACATGATGTCAGTGCTGAACGAGAAGACAAGGGAAGCCAGCTCTCTCAAAGGTGAGGTCCATCGACTGATGAGTGTGGTTTCAGCTGGCAAGGCAGCACTTGCCAAGCTCCAGCAAGATACTCGAGACATGGCAAGAAATCAGGACATGAGCAACATGGACATGAAGAAGGAAGCAATCAAGAAACTCTCACAGCTCGTCAAGGATAGGGACATAGAAATTGAAGCACTGAAGGAAAAGAATTCCACACTTCTTCAGGTACTTAAATCTTCCAATCTCAAATTTTTGAAATCTTTAATATCTTACACTGGTGATTTAATTTTTTTTTTAAATTTCAATTTATGCAAGACTGGATGAATGGTTAGAGTGTTTGAACCAAGGTTGTGTGTGCCATAATGATAAATTGTTCTTTGGAAAGCCGTGTTCCTTATTGTTGATGTTGATATTGACAGATGACTACATCTGAATGTTGCTTAATGCAGGTTCTTCAGAGTTCTTCATCTGAAGCAGCCACTCATCAGATCTCAATGTTGATCGAGGAAAGAGACGATCTCCAGCGACAGATCACTGCGTACCAGAATGACCGTGACCAGATCATCAACACGCTCAACGTTAAGCACCAGGAAAGTGTCTCATACTACTCAGAGGTTGAGCGACTCGGTTCCATTGTTACTGAGCTAACTGAGCAGAAAGAGAAGCTCGATCGCAACTATTCAAACCTTACCCTGCAGTATGAAGATAAACAGAAGTCACTTGTCAAAGCTCTCAACGAACTTACCAATTACAAGCAGAGGCTTGCTGAATCAGAAAAACGTGTCAGTGATGCACAAGAAAGACTAAGAAATGAAAAGGAAGGTTCGGGCATAGTGGATCAGTCACCCATCACATTGCCTTCCTCTGTGGATATTCCAGATATTGTGTCCCTGAAACAGAGCTACGAAACAGCATTAGCTGAGAGGGACGAACGGATTGGCGAGCTTGGAAGACAATCAGACAAGAGTGAGCAGCTGTTGTATGAAAAGGAGCAGCAGCTGAATTCAAAGGAGCAAGAGGCATCTCGGCTGTCAGTTAAACTCCATCTGGCAGAGGCAAATGTTTCTGCAAAGGAGTCTGAGCTGAGCAGTGTGAGAAAACAGTGCGAAAATCTTACGTTTCAACTTCAAGGTTTGACTGACGAACGCTTGGAGCTGAGAAATGAATTGGATGAACTGCGCAAACGCTGTGAGAGTCTGATGGCCGACATCCAGCTGATCAGACAGGCCAACAATGCAATGACTGTTGCCTTGAGCAACAAGGACCTTGAGATAGCAACACTCACGGAGAAAGTGAGGTCGCTCGAGAGCGTGGTTCAGCAGCGTGGTGAAAATGCGGTGGATGGTGGTCAGGCTGAGGTTGAGCATCTGATGAGGGAGATCGAGATGCTGAAGAACCAGGGACATTTACTGCAGCAGGATCGTGACCATCTCTACCTTGCTATTCATCAGTTCCAGGCTGAAAATACAGAACTCAAAAATGAGGTGTGTACTGTAAACATAAACCATGTGTATAGTTTTAATTTCAGTGCTTCATATGAAATTATTTCATTGTTGAGCTTTGGATCTCATAAGGACACAGTTTCAGTTATTAGATCGGTGTCGTCTGTGCATCTAAAAATCAAGGACCATGCATTTGAAGACTAAGATAACATCAACTTTACATTACTTTACCTTACCTTAGTTTACCTTAACTTTGCTGTGAGAAAAGTTGTTCTTGGTGGCGATGGTGTAGGTTAGTGGTGGTAAAGCCAATGATAACAGTGGAAAGATCAAGCTGGAAGAATGCTGATGATCTGGATATAGGCAACAGTTGAAGTTTGGGCAGCCTTAGGTTACTGCTTGATGGATCACAACATTAACACACATTAGTATTTGGTGCAGTATTAGATCATGGCCCTGAGTTTCTTAGAAGGTGTTATCAAATTGTTGAGATAGATACATTCTTGAAACCTTAAAGCTACACATGAGAGAGAGAAGCTGTGAAAAGCTCTGCATAAATGTTTCTGGTTTATTTATGTTGAATGGTTGAAGTTGGGCCGTGTTCAAGAGAAGGAAAAGCGCCTGGCTAAGGAGTGCGATCGTCTGAGAGGACATCTACTTGTGATCGAAGAGGGACACACGCGTGAGGCTTTGGAGGCTGAGGAGAGGGAAAAAGAGCTCAGAAATAGATTGGCTGCAGTTGAGGAAAAGGCACTGTCATCCAATGCCGCAATTGTCAGTGCCAGGTCAGTCATCCATAATCCAATCATTCTTTAATTAGTTACTTAAGTAAATCATTCTTTCATTTTCACCTCTTCAACTCAGAAGCACTTTCATTCCAGTTCTAACAATGGAGGCATGCTGTTTTCAAGTGCTGATATCAGGTGATTATAGAGTCCCTGGCCAGAAGACCATGCAGGTTCAGAGTAAGGCCACTCCAGCTAGATGGATTTAACAGCAAGCTCACAAACAACAATCGATAGATAATGACCGTGCATTTCTTGTGTGGTACTTACTTATGTAGCTGTTGTCGATCTTGTAATTTGTCTGACACCAGAGGGCGTTTGTGCTGTAGGTCAGATGCCAGTCGACAGGTGGAGAATCTTCAGATTCAGCTCCATGCGATTGCCGATCAACGAGACAATGCTCTGCTTCAACTCGCCAATGCCCAAGAGACCATCACCAGCTACGCCAGTTCTCTGACCAATCTCCAGATGGTTTTAGAACAGTTCCAGGCTGGTCAGTTATCTGTCTATGCTGACTGGTTATACTTCAGTTTAATCAGTGCATCTAGGGTTCGAATCAAGTGTGAACATTTGAAATTGCCAGAGTAATGTTAAGCCTGTTCAGCAAAGTTGAACATTTGTTGGATTGCGGTTGTTGCATTTGCGCTTACTCGAGTGATTCTCTAATTCAACATCAGTGCCTTGGAAGACTAGGTACTGATGACACAGGCATGTTGTACGTGCAAACTCGTCTTTGTTTGCCAGGCTGATAATTCAGGAGATTGATTTCAGGCTTGAATATTACTGTTCTTGAATAAATCCAGGATGGAAAGCTAACATGGAATACCTGCAAAAAGTTCATTTTAGGTGCAGAATGAAACCAACTATAAACCAGTGAAAAACTGTTGTTTCATGGTTTGCTTTATATTATATTACATAACAATGCACTCTGGAAAGTCACAGCACTGTATTATCAGGTAACTGAGCCACACCAAGTACAGTGTTGTAATGAGGTTGTGTTGTAAAAAAGAAATGAATTTGGTATCCATATCATGACTGCATTCCTGTTATAAAGATGCATGTTGTAAGAAAGTTATAGTGTATTATGTTACATTAGCAGGGACAGGGTTAGTCACCTGGCAGTTAGTTAGTTATCTAGACACTTAATATATAACCCCCGTGAAGTACCTCACAGAAGGACTGCCTCACCTTGTCACCACCTTGTGCTGTCAGCTCTTTGAGCTCTAGTGACCGTCATGATCAATCTTCTCCATTTCTTTCTTTCCAGTGTCGCGTCCCTTAGTTGTGCCAAGTTCATTCCAGTTGCTTCGTGTATCTTGTCCATCCATTTTTTCCTTGGTCTCCCTTGTTTCCTCTTTCCCTCTCCACAAGCCAGCATCATTTCTTTTTCTAGTCCGTCTGATCTCATAACATGTCCAAAGAACCTCAGCTTTGATTTTAGCACTGTTTGTTGTAACGTCTCATCTTGCTCAATTCCAATCGCCATGCGTACCCATTCATTAGTCCTTTTCTCCGTCCATGATGTTCTCAGCATCTTCCTCCATATCCACATTTCACAAGCATTGATTTTTTTCTCCATTTTCTTGGTCATTGTCCACGTCTCACTGCCGTATGTTACTGTTGGTATAGGACTGCCTAGCATAGCCTAAATGTTGTTAAGTCATTTAGAACAAAAAGTTCATCATTAAGCAAATGATGCTCAGATAAGCGAAAGATTCACCACTAATGGGCTCCAAAATGCAAGCAAATCCCAACTGACTGATTCATATTCAGAGTCCCTGAGTCTTGTTGCTTGAAGGATGTAGGATAATGATGATGATGATGATGATTGACAAAGTCCACAGCAAAACAGTATACCTTGGCATTCAGCAGGCTGAATGATTAATATTTGCAATGTATTGCATATTCTTCCAAGAGCCTTTTTTAGTGACAAAGTTTTCTGTTTTTGTGCAGAGAGGCAACACCAGCAGATGGTTGAAATTGAGCGATACAAGAGAGACCTCGATGCAGAACGTGCTGAAAGTCGACGCCTGGGGCTTCAGTTGGATGACTTACAGGTAAACGACAGATAGATGAGAATTAGCAAAGTATAGATTGATAACCAAAAGTGGATCAGGGGAAGATAAGAAATATGAAAAGGATAAAAATCAGTAGTAATTACTGCTGATGCGTTGCAGGTAAGGACTTTTAATAAATTATTGGTGAACCACTGCACATGAAAGTTTTCAGTATAGCAGGTAGAATAACTGTTCTTGCTGCAAAGATCATTCTGAGTTGTGTTGTACAATTTTTGGCCACTGGCTGAGGGAAGAACAAAGTTCGGATCATTTGCTAGTGGCTTAAATGTCTGTTATTTGCTGTTTTCGTGTCTCTAGGTACGGCTTTATGCATTTCCATCTGGTCTTAAGACTGAATTGCCATCAGCCAATGTTAGATATATGATGCATGTGGTTGAGCTCTTGGTCTATCACATAGAGCATATGGGTTTGAAAAATCCCATAAGAGGATTGTCATGTAAGGACCTGAAGCAAATCCTTCATGCACAGTTGCTTAGCACCATTGATTGGTACACAGTCATTACATGGTGTTGCTATATAAGGACAGTTGCAGCGTATGTATTCAGATGTTTTCATCTGCTGAATTTCACCAGTAGCATTGATGTATTCAGTGCATTTGTCAATTTTGTCCTGTTCTTCAGAAACAGCTGGATGAGACGCTGGAGGCTTTGGCAGCTGCTGAACGACTTAGCGAACAGCTGGACAAGAAAGAAGGAATGATTGCAGCTCTGCGAGAAGAAGGTTTGTCTCTGGCATTCAGTGAAATAAATTAAACAAAATTCCGTCCGATTAATGGAACAGTGGTTGTCTTTGTTTCTTAGATTTGAGCCTTGAAGTCCTAAACATTGGGCCAGTGTGTTGTAGGTTTTGCTTCTTATTTGCTGACTGTAGGTTGGTACCAGATTATAATGTGCCTTATGCAAGAACATTTGTGGTAAAGCTAGGTTAAGTAACTGCTTATGTATTGTGCATCTCTGTCAAGAGAAAACCGATCACACAGCTGATCAGCTTTCCATGTGGGTTGAATGGTTCAAGAGTATAATTGTTGCTAATTTCTGTTGGTGCTCCAGGATTTGAAGCGTGGATGCAGTGGTGAAAGAACTACATGTGAACAATTGGGCAGTTAAATATGCTAATGAAGTGATGGTGAAGGAAATACAAAACACTTTATGTTAAGCATAACATTGGAGCACAGTCCATGTAGCTCTGATTAATTCTTATATCCTGGGAATAACTGTAATTGTAATAAGAAATTTCCATAGTGCTGCCTCAAGAGAAACTAGTCCGAGGTGCTCTCTGTACTAGCCTAAATAATGACCTCTGTACTAGCCTAAATAATGACCTCTGTACTAGCCTAAATAATGACCTCTACTAGCCTAAATAATGACCTCTGTACTAGCCTAAATAATGCTAAATGTCATTAAGACCAGAAAGTTCATTAGCAAGTAAAAAATGCTCAGATAACTACAATTAGAGAGTTAGAGGCGATTAGAGAGGAGTTATCTGACGAAAGTTTATCACTTGGCCAACAATGCTCAGATAAGTAGAAGAGTCACCCCAGTGGCAGGCACCCACATGCATGTAGAGCCCAAACAACGGATTCCAAGCTAGAGTTGACAGATGACAGCATGTTCAGAGTTCCTGAAGCATGTTGCATCGACAATGAGGAAAGATGATAGGTGATGTGATCTGCTGCCAGTGGCACATGGTTCTCACTGTCCAGTAGTCCTTCATAGAGGAGAGATGATGGGGCATCAGGATATCTCTCAAACCACCGGATGTATGCAGGGCAGGCATAGGTCATGGAGTTGTTCTGTGGTCAATTGTCGAAACCACTCAGAGTCTCTGCCCTTTCTCCACTGAATCGAAGACTCCCGATGCAGACAGGAGTCTGTACGTCTGAGGTTTGACTGACCAGCTGAAAAATTGTGCCCCCTCTGTAAATGGACCATTCCAGTGATGAAAGCCATAATAAAAAACTGTCCAAAAACATAAAACTGAAAAATTATTCCAACATGCAGACTAGTCAACAGCAAAAATGCAAACATGTGAGAATTATCAAGCATATTCTGTGTTTAGACAAATAATCCATCGAAATGACATAAAGATGGCCAGTGACCGATTTGGCCTTGGACACAATGACGATACTGTGGTTAACATGAAAAGGGTGCTTAGTCCATTCCAGGACCAACATTTTTAAATGTAAATTAGTTCCTTTATCATGAAACTGATAGCATGAAAATATCGCTTATCAGACATGAAATTTGGTTGACACGAATTGTTCGTGCTAGTTCCCTGCATGTCATGTTAAACAGTTTGCATTTTATTATAATGAAAAGGTGATTGGGTGAGCTCTGGATTTTCTGTTGGTTTAAATGAATCTTTTTTGAAACTCTTGACAGTTCTACTTCGTGAGAATGAATTGAGTAAGGCCGAGTCTGAGCTCAGAAAACTGACATCTAGCACGGAAGCCAAAGTGGACAAGTATGTCTTCATGCTTAATAAATAACATAGAATTGTGAATATTTAAAATTTGTACTAGCTCTGTTTAGTAGTGATAGCTGGAGGTTTAGATTTATGAAAAATTAAAACATTTACTGTGTACTTATTAGTTGTGATAGGTGACTGCTTATTATGAAATCTGTGCAGAATCTCTTCAGAAACTACCATATTTGGTCATGCTTGCAGCACGACATTTCCAAAGCAAAATGGGCTGTGAGGCGACATGTGCTTAACTCGTCATTTGCTAGAAGTGGCTGCAGAAGTGAAGAGAAAGACTAGCCACCACAAAAGCCTCTGATGCATGTCAGTGGTCCTGAAAATAGAGCATTGGTCTCAGTTATTTGGAAAATTAGTTTAAGATCTAATGACACTACTGTTGAATTTTGCCTAAAAGTTTCTGTAATGTTACTGTACATTTGCTGCATCCACTGTCTGTGAAAGAGTAACAATGAGTCTGAATAAGTGAATTGTAATTGAAATTTGTTCTAACTTTTGATATATAAAGATATACAGTTGACCTTAGAGTATTTTTACAGTAAATGTAAGAGAACTATCAAAAGAATATTGTATTAAAACATGGGAGTTGGTCTGATCAGAAGCCGTCATTGTTCTATCTTTAGAGTGATTGTAAAGAGTCTTTTCCTTGGATATTTCCACGCTCCTACATCCAAGCGCCCGGAGGCAATCAGGGTCATTGGGCAGATTCTAAGTTTTACAAAAGAAGATATGGAAGAGGTGAGTGATTTGAGAGCACAGTTCTGATGACCTACTTGATCATTACTATTTATTAGTATGGTATTGTCCAGTTATTGATTGTTATAATGTTGTTTGGGCCACATGAAGCAAAGAACCAGTCACTTTGTGCTGGAAACTGTAAAGTCATTTGAAGTTTATCATTTATGAAGGCTTATTTATTTCAGCAGAATGGGATATTTGCATAAGTCCCTATGGTTTTAACAAGTGCTCCCAGAATAACAAGACAGCTGAGAAATTTTTACGTTTGTTTAGATTTCCCGAAGCAGTTCTGGTTCTGAGAGTTGGATTGGCGGTCTCTTCTGGAAGAAATCTTCATCTGTTCCAAAGTCATCTGAGAATCAGATGCAGAACTTGAATCAGGTACTTTTGTCCTTAACACAGCAGGCAGTGCATGACAATTTGAGGCTGATTTGCTTCTCTGTCTGATTATCTGCAAATAGCTTAACAGGTTATTTTGGTGAGGAATAAAAGCCCGAGTTAATCGACATAAATTGTAGACAAAATTGGACTCAAATCTTTATTCACTGCCTGAGATATGTGTATCTTGATGTGTCATGAAATTCACTGTGCTGGTGATCTATTCAGATCTTAAGGAATGGATGTTGAAATCCATATATCTATTAACTGCATCTAAAGGACTGATTGAAAGATGTGTATATAGATGCACAAATTCCTTACCAGACTAGTGATGCAATCAGAATTTGATTAAACTGGGTGAAAGTTTGCTAAAATTGAACACCTACAACTAACTATGGTATCATGTAGAGACACTAACTGTTATAAAGCCAGTTAGAATGCATGTAATTGTAATTGTCAACGAACATTTATAAAGCGCCACTTAGGAAACAGTGGCGCTCCCGACTTGAACAAACAAAAAGGATTTCAGGCATTTGCAAGACTGGATAGGAGAGAGACTAAGTAACTGAAGCCGCAGGTCAAGAGGAAGGAAGTTCCAGCTAGAAGGGCCAACGAAGGCAAAGCTCCTGGACTGAGCAGTCGTAGTGCGGACGTGAAGGACTACCAAGAGACCACGGGTAGCTGAGCGAAGGGAGGCATGGGCAGGCAACGAGGAAACTGGAATACAAAAAGAAGTTAAGTAGGACGGAGCAGAGCCTAGAAGGCAGTTGCGCATAAGGATAAGAATCTTAAACTGGATGCGTTGACTGACAGGAAGCCAATGAAGTGAATCACGAATAAAAGTAGATATATGGGCAGACTTTGGAAGACCACCGATAAGGTGTGCAGCAGCATTAAGTATAGACTGAAGCTTGGAGGCGTTAATTGCAGAAAGTCCAATATAGGCAGCATTGCCAAAGTCAATCCTAGTGCAAATCAGGGCATGGACCAAGGTAGTGATCGCATGAAGAAGAAGCGAGTGACGAATAGAGCGGAGTTGTCATAGGCGGTAAAGACAAGAGCGGGAGATATTATTTACATGGTCAGTCGGAGAAAGAGTTTGATCCAGGATGATTCCAAGGTCACGGACTGAGGAAGAGAAGTGAATATGAGGGAAATTAGAGGAAAGGGAACTAAAGTCAATTTTGGCAAGCTGGACACGGCCACCTAGCCAGATATATTGAGTCTTATCAGGATTAAGACAGAGGCGGTTAGAAGACATCCAGAGATCTAGAACAGAGGTGGCCTCAAGGAGTGGCTGAGGCAGCCGGGCCATGAGTAAAGGATTGAGTGTCATCAGCATATTGGTGAGACAAAACACCCAAGGGAAGAAGTTTACTGGCCAGGTCAGCAGTATATAGGATATATAGAAGCGGTGCAAGTACTGAACCCTGTGGAAGACCATAGGGAATGTGAGTCCAGGCAGAGCGAGTGGGCCCAAAAATAACAGAAAGGGAGCGATCAGAAAGAAATGAGTGAAACCAAAGAAGAGGAGAGTCAGTAAGGCCAAAGGATAGACAGTCGTTCTAGGAGAATGGAATGATCAACAGTGTCGAAGGCATGTGACAGTAGCAGAGTTAAAATATTTTACACCTGGTAATTTGCCACCTATTCTCTTGCCCTAACTGCTGGTAAATATGACAGGAGAATGGTTATTAGTCAGAAATCTGTTAAGATGCATTTTATATTTTCAGTCATTTTCTGAGATGTTCGTTAAGTTTCTGGAGCGCGAGTCAACGCCGCAGCCTCAGTTGCGATTGCCGGCCGAACTCATGGCACAAGAACAGCAGGACAGACGACACCAGCAGCAGAAGGCACCAGCATTCAATCCGTTTTCCACACCAGTTGATTCTGCCATGCCTTTGACACTTCCTGCATTTGCTGATGCTTCTTCTCATCAGTCATCGCTTCTTGCCAGCGCAAATGCCAGTTCACACCTCCTGATGGGTCCTATCTCATCTTCACGCCTTCCGATTTTTGCACCTGCTACGATGCGGGCCGACACCCCAGTTCAGGGAAGAGACAGTAGTGCGACGAGCTCAGGTCGTTCAACTCCTTCGGGTTCAGGATCTGTTCTTCGCGACATACTGCAGCAACGATGACAGATGCCACCTAGGGATAATTGCTAACTTTCAAAACGTTCCTCTTAGAGTGATTTCTTCAGTGAAAATATCAAGATGTAAAATGATTGTAACAACTTTCTAATATTTAGTAATAGGAGGTCTTTTGTTTAGTTTAAAATATAATTATTTATTTACCTGATTACTTGTTAAATTAGCAGAATGCTGCTAGTTAACTGGCTCAGGTAATTATCTTGTGATTTACTAATCAGCACAACATCACTATTCCATTTACACTTTTAGACTCCCAACTTGTGAAGATGAAAAGCCTCCCATTGCTGCTGTTGAACCTTTCAGTTAATGTTCCATTACTTTAATTAAATTTTATGCTTCGTTCATTTCATCAGACACCTTTAGTTGATTTTGTGACACAGTAGAATTTCAACTCTATCCTCTGAAAGGTCCATATCACAATGAAGTTTGGTCAGAGATAAATGCAAATCATTTATACAGTAAACTCTTAGAAAATGATTGTCACTTAATTGGATATCTGAGAATGCTAAGTTTGGCAAATTTTTTTGACATTGAAGATTGAGTTCTAAGACAACATTTCAAATTAAAAGGGTACGTTAAATGCAGTGACACATCCTACTCCTCATATCATTACACGATTTGTAGTTAATTTACTAATGGCAGTAAGCAAGCAAGGATTGTGCCGAAAATTACCTGCACAGTTTTTTAAATGTTTGTTTTTGAGAAACTTTATAAATAGTCTTCGTATAGAGCTTCTAATAAATTAAATTAATCTTTGCCATTCCATGCAGTTTAGAACATCAGTATTAGACAGGGATTCATTGAAAGGAACAAAAAACAAAAAGGTTTTCTGTGAATTTTTGGATACTGATGAAGAGACAATCGTAAGCCAGATTCTTGAATCTCTGGAAGCAACCTTAGGATTTGCTTTTACTGTAAAATTATTTGTAAAAACAATGTAATTGCTTTAAGCTGTAATTATATGGCAGTGTAAAATTTTAAATGTGCAAGTCTCTTCTTCTGTTTTTTGGAATTTGAAAACAGGCAATAAAAGTATTTACAGATACTTTTACACTTCCCAAGTAGTCATGCAAAATGTGCTAATGATCTTGTTATCCAGTTTGAATGTCCATTTGTGATCAGGCAGTGCTGAAGATGCCAGCAGATTAAGTAAGAAATGTCAGGTACCCTTATTGCTTGTGTTTTTGACAAAATTTCTGCAATGTCTGGACGTTTGAGGTTTAGCTGAGCTGTATGTAAGCAGTAGTCACACTCTTCCTCGTTTATTACATATCCATCAACAGATCTCTAAGTGTTGTGAACAGATTTCAAAACGTTACGAGACAAGAGCACAATTCTGTGAAAGTGGAAGCTTAATGTGATACAAAGTCTACATGATACAAGTTACACAGCAATTTTCACACACAAACTGCCAAAATGATCTGGCAGTTCTCAAATGCAGTCACCACTTGAAATTGATATTGTAATACTTTTATTACTGATTTCGCATTTATGCAAAAGAACTATCTTCAGTTGACAAACTGGTAAATACCAGTAGCTGGTTTCACTGCCACAATTGGAACAGTTTCCTAAATTAATTAAATGTCTGTAACAAACACAAGTTTTTGGTTCAGAGAACCTTTCAGTACATCTTAACACACACAAAGTTTCTATTAATAGTTAACAGTAACAGTGAGTGATCAGTGTTCACATTAACATCATAAAACTCAACAATTTGATAAGTACTTGCAATTTAAGGTGAGTATTCTCTTATTTCCTAGGGAACTTTCCACAGACTCGATTACAAACTGTATGATAACCAGAAACTGACCAACCACAAAATCATTTGCAAGAGGTCAGTAAAAGATGCTACTATGTTTTGATACATGCATACAAATATATTCAAGTTTTTTCAGAACTTTTGGGCACAGAACTAAGCGACAGTTCAGCTGGTGAAACATTGAAAATCGTCAACATCTTTTACAAAGCACTGTACTGTTAAGTCTTTCGATGTTGAAAAGAGCCTGAAGCAAATTTCAAGTCTCTACAATAGCCTGAATAAATCTCTGAAGGGGAATCTCTTGACCGATTCCTGACAAAGGTCATATCAGTTTGTCTTCATAAAATAACTGTCCTAAAAGCCATAAAAATTATTTTTGCCTGTTCCGCTGAAGCCAGGAAATGTTGAGACAAGAATGAAATTTGCACATGTCAGTAAATATTTGAACCGTCGTAGTCTCTGGCAGCTGCTGGTGGAAGGGAGAAGAAAAGGCACATTTAGTCTTAGGGGAGGTGACCTGCTTCGTGGCAGGATTTACAGCAGAAGATGCTGAAGTACGCGTGGCGACACAGGTGTGCTTCAATGATCAACTTGCAGTTGGCGTACCATGGCTTGTCCTCGCAGTTTGGAGGAATAGGAACAGCTGAAAATTATCAACTACACTTACAGTCATTTTAAAAGCAAAATGTAATTGTAAGACAATCTAATTACCAGCTTAGTTTTGTCTCATTTTCTAATTACATCTATAGTTTAGCCTAGCTAGGTAACTTAACTGCTGATTATATCTTCAGAAACCACTTCTAAAGACTTTGACTCACTTTTTGGTCACATTCAGTCTTTGATGGCCAGTAACATGCTTATCTTGACTCCTACAACTGAATTCCTCCTTGTAAGCACAAGCCAACAACATTGCAAATGTGATTGCCTTACGTCTGTTCACTTGGGTGCCTTGTTAGTTAATCATACAGAATTTGCACACAACTTATGAATGGTGTTCGAGTCCATCATGTCATTTTTGAACCATGTTCGAGCCATGCGCAGATCAGCTCAATTTCAAAAATGGGATATGCGTAGAATCAGACCTCATTTGCCTCAAACTGTCTTGTTCCCACTAGGTAATGCTCTTGATCCTGCTAGCTAATCCACTGGTTTCAAGCAGATCTGACTGCTGTAACATACTGCTCACTGGCATCACTATGGGAGATCTGCACAAGCTACAAACAGTTCAAATCTGTCTTGCCAGAACAGCACAACTAAAACCCCTAAATATCAGCATATTATGCCAATGTTGCATTAATTGCACTGGCTACCACTGAACAAATAATCTAGTTTAAAATCTGTCAGTTAGTTCACAAAGTACTTTATTTACATCACCTGATCTACCCCTGCTCCTTGCTTTTCCCTTATATTAATAAATATTGCACTCATCGGGCATTCTCTAAAGCTGATCCAAAGCTTTGAAATTTGCTGCCCAGTTCAGTTCATTTTGTCAATTCTTTGATTTCCTTCCAAGCTATAACTTAACACTCATCTGTTTTAACTTGCTCACCCACCATAGCCTAACTCCTGGTTTCTCTGACCTATCTGAGTATAACATGGCTTCTTCAACGGATTCTAATTATTGGTTATGATTTCACTTGAAGCGACCCTTGATCGATACCTTGTGCACTGTGATAATGGTGATTATAAAAGCCAGCTTAGCTACTTCATACAACCACAAGTATGTCATGTGCCTTCAGATAAGCTCCCCTTTCCTCTGTGCCACTGGTGCATGTACTTCAAGTTCTGAAAATGGAAAACTACCTTTGCCTTCATTTAGCACAGCCTACTCTTGAAAGTAGTAAGTAAAGAACTGCTTATTGCTGACAGTGATAAGAAAAGAATTAGACACTTATCATTAATACTAAAATGGAAGCAAAACTTTTGCATTCAGAAGAGAAACTGAAACCAAAACTCTAATGAGCAAAAGCGAACTACAAGAAATTCAATGAAACTGTTCTGAAACTAAATCTAACTTATGAAAAAGAAAACCTTTGCAAAAAATAAACAATAAAAAGATTGACGTAAGAAAACAACATTTACAATAACAAAAAGTAATGAAGAAAACAAAGATTCTAAGAAAACTTCCTATGTGAAAAGCCAGACTGGTTCTCAATGTTGAATATTGACTTACTTATGACTGTGATAAGAATTGGAGCTGACACCATTTCTTCGTCTTTCATGATCCTCCTTCTGGCTGTGCATCGGTATTCACCTGTGTCCTCCTTCACCACACGCTCTATAAGTAGGATATCTGTTGACGGTTGTTTGTACCTCTCCGGATCATCCGTTGGAAGTGGCTCTCCATTTCTGGTCCATTTGATTTCCATCTCCACGTCTTTTCTGCCAGTCGTTTCACACAAAAGACGTGCTTCTTCGCCAACATGGTATGCTTTACGGTCTGTCACTACACTCATGACTAAAGAACCTTTCAAATATGAAACAGAAATGCACCTTCCATGATACAAATGATAATAAATGCATTTCCAAACTATTGATTACATCTAATGACTTTTGTAAATCGTGAGGGATCATTTCAACCTAGGGGTAAATACAATAAAATAATGATAATAACTTAATTCCATTAAATTAACAGGCAAACAAATGGTATTTACATGAATTAGAATTTTGCATTTGTGAGCTGAAGAATAAAATAATTACAAGACTACAACTCCAGATGTGACCTTTTGGTTTGTCAGAAGCGATGGACAGATAATTCTAAGTGGCATTCACTCTCCGTTGCAAGAAATTAAACATTTTGCAAATAAAACTACAGCTATGACAAAGATGGAAAAAAGAAAAAAAGATGGAATGACATTTAGTAATTTAATAAAAGTGTGCTGGATTGCAAATACAGAGGTGTATTGTTCAAAATCAACTAAAGCATAATAGTAATTAATTTCTTTTCCATTTGAATATTTTATCAACTAATCTGTGAGTAAAGAATCTACCTCACATGTTGAAACTGAGAAAATACCCATCAAATCCATATTTAATCACTAGGTTGGTGGGAAAGACGAGCCTTATCAAATCTTTATAAATGGTGCTGCTAATAATCACATGCAATTAGAAATGTAATAACCAGTTATGAAAAATAGAAAAAGGAAGGGAAGGACTAGGCAAACTAACCTAGAACTTTTACAACAAAGTGTTTCGTTTGAACTGAGGAAAATAAGCCAGGTACGTTGTTGCGAATTTCACAGGTGTAAGAGCCTGAATCTTCCAGCTCTAGCTCTCTGATTTTCAGAACAGACCGCTCCAAATCCTGCGCTGGCAAAGCTTCACCAAAAATGGTCAGGCGATTTCCAGTGTCCAGCCTCTGCCCATCTCTCAGCCACCGCACCTCGGGATTCGGAATACCAAAATAATCGCACTGCAGCTCAACATCAACAGGAACTTCAGTACCAGCCATAATTTCGGTCGTGTTCGAGTCTTGTATATTTGCAGAAACTGTAATCAAATAAAAAGCATATGAGAAATCTAATTGTAAGGATTCAAGTAGTTTTACCCCTATATAGTAGTTAGCTAGTATTCAGTAAGTCTTTGTAAGATTAAAACAGACTTCAAAGAAAGGTTTTGTAACATAACAACATAAGGACTATGAGAGAGCATTAGGTAGACCTGGATTTGTAATTAGTTACAGCAACAATGCCAAAATAGCTATGTAACTGTTGGGAAAATCTGTAAACACCCAAACTTTCTGGAACTTAAATTTTATAACAACAGTTAATACAGTATAATGATATTATCACAATTATTTCGGAATGTATTTCAACCTATCTTAATTTGCAGCTATGTAGATTTGTTAGACAGCCATGTTTAGTACCCCTGTGATGTAAAGGTGCTATATAAATAGCCAGATACTCCAAACATACATGCATGTATGTATCTGAACATTTATACAGTGCCTTTTGGAAGTTCATTAAGACACTTAATAACAAAGTTGTCTTATGGCTTTTTCCAGTGACCCATGTCAAGACAAACCACCTTTTCCAGTGCTTTTCAATTTGCCTAAGACATTTTAAAGCTGTCAGTTTTGGGGACCATTTTCCAGATCTCAGTGGGAATGAGGACAGTTAGTTCCAGATATGGTTTTTTCCTGCATTAATTTACATCATCTGCACCTCAGACAGAAAATAATAACAGCAACAGCAAAACAACAACAACAGAAGACAAGAAAAGCAACAAGATAATTACCATATGTCATATCAAATTTCCAACAGCATATAGGGTAATGATCAAGTTACCGTAAACCTCTAGTGGAACAGTGACAGTGTCTTGGCCATCATAGTAAACGTAATTTCGGACATCACTTCTTTGTATGTCTGAAATTTCAAGTGATCCGTCCGATAAGAAACGAATGCGCTGATCCACTGAACTGTCATCCTGACTGATTATCTGTCTACAAATGTAATGTAACCAGAGATTCATACGAGGTGCTATATAACTGTAGCAGTTCACAAGCCATCCTAAAATGTTAGGGCTTCACATGAGAAAAAGCTGGTTTTGCATGCAGGAAGATTGTCAATATGTGTTTAAGTATGTACACATTTTTCCACAGCAGCAGCATAGCCTACGTTATAAGCAGCATTTTGCAGTAGCATTATTAGGTGAGATCCTTTACCCTGCTGTCATTTGATAGTTGAATGACTGTAAAGAAAATACAAACTTAACGATGGTGCAAGTGGCAGTTATGAGTCATGTGCAGCTGAGGAACTGAAAAATGAAATGGTTCTAACCTATCTCTGTACCACACAATGTGAGTCACTGGCTGTGATCCTCTGTAAGGCAGTGTCACAGTGCCACCAGCCAATGTCTGCACGGCTGGCAATTCATATGTTCTGGAAGTCTCCTCTGTCAAACAACAACTAAAACTTGAGAGACAAGGCTCCGGCATAAATTCCATTATGTAATATGTCAATTTCTTATGGTGTAGCATGGCATGTAATGCTATGTAATGGGGCAATTATATGGTACCACTTCTAGGAGCTGGCTGAAAAGTTCTCTTGACCTAACAACACAATCCACCATCAACCAAGAAGGTTTTCAGTCTTTCATGAAATGTAGGTAATGGAAAGCATGGCATAGTATGGCATGCGGGACTTCTTATTCCCTTATTAAATTCTAAGTTATGTTTCCTGCAGAACTTTGGGAATGCTAGTTCGATCAACTGTGCAACAAGTAGTTTAAGTAATGTAAGAAGTCTGATGATGCTTGTCATGAAAAATCTGCCACATTGAAGGCACTCCCTGATAAAACCATCTTTAAAGCAGTATTGTACAACTTTTGAATACATGAAAGACACATAAAAGAAAACACAACTGCTTCAGATTTATAACAGGAAGCTTAGACTAAAGGAAAGATAGATTTACCCCCTCCAGTTAAGAAGAGAAAAACTGGCTCTTAGCTTTAAAATACCTGTAAATGTATGTTGACCAATGGGCCTGATGAATGAGGAAACCTGTCTGTTAAGTCCAATCTCCCCTTCATGGCATTAATTTATGAAAATACTGCAGTGGCTCAAACTACAGTAAGACTTTATGTACATTCTTGTGGCTCCATCTGCCAAATAAAAGTTCTTGCCAATGTAAATTATCAGATTCTAATCTAATCTGATTGTATCTATACATATAGTTGAGTCTAAAGAACATCTACTGCACCACAGAAGCACATGTGATGAAATAAAGAATAATCATTAGTTAGTTGCTGAAGAAAATACAAAGATCTGCCAACCTCTTGATGTTTCACGAGTCTGATCGATTCGTAAGTACGGCTGGCACAATCGTTCGCATTGTTCCTCTGTCAGGAAGTTATTCGCATTTCCACCACAGCCGCCATAATAAAACAGGGTGCATCTGCCATAAGAAGGATCAAGATGCCATCGCTGTTCATAGGAGAAGCAATCCCCAACTTCTGCAGGCAGCAGACAGACACCTGCATGCAGCAAAAAAGCTCACATGATACAGGTGTGAGATCTAATGTGTTGGCGTTACAACTATGCAATCTGGGTTAAAATCATTGGCTCACTGTGTGAATTGAAATACAATGCTTTGCCAAACTATGCATAACCTTAAAGGCTGTCATCTTTGATATTATTTTATATTGATTTTATATTATTATATTTTTTCTTAAGTCCAGCCCATACTCACATGTTAATATAAGAAACATGACAGGTCATTCATAAAATGCCTCCATCTTTCATGGAACTAAAGCATCTTTATGTTGTAGCATGTAACGGGACAATGGAAATTAAACAACAGGACAACTACCCTGAACCAATTACATTACTACACTCATTTACTTATTACATCTCCAGAATAATCCAGTCATCGACAGCTAGCTACAGCATCGCAAACTCTCTATTTTAGACACAAGGCATTAACTTATTCTGAATAAAGCAAGAACTATTTAAAGACAGAGTAGCAGGAACATACTGACAAATGAATAATCAAAACAGAAAGATTTATGGTTGAGTTCACCACCTCTCCAGCCTAATGGCCAATAAATAACATTACAACACCATGCAACACCTTATCATGTTGCACCACACCATACCACGTCAGTATTGGGTTCTCCGGTGTTCTCGATAGCTGGTCCAAAGCTTCGGAATTTGCTGCCCAATTAAGTTTGTTCTGTCAATTGTGTAGTTCCTGTTTAATGATGCTGTGACCTAGCGAAGATGATCAGCGTTGTCCCCCTCCTTTTCCAGGCTTGGAACCACCACTACCTGAGAATGGCAGTTCTGTCAATTCTTTGATGTCTTTCAGGTCCAAACTTAACACTCGTGTTTCAACTTGCTTACCTGTAGCCTAACTTCTCGTTTCGCTGACGTACTGACTTCAATACGGCTTCTAATACGGATTATAATTTTTTATTATAATTTCTTTTAAAGAGACCATCGATTGATGCCTTGGACATTATGATAACGGTGCTACAGAAGTCATAAGATTAGATCAGATTAGATACCCTATCACACCATCTCACAGCATATCACACCCCACCACCAACCCATACCACATTACACCATACCACACTACCAGTCTGCAACATACCACATCACACCATAACATACCACACCAGGCTAAGACATACTGAACCATGTGTTCAAATATATTGGAAAACATTTACATTGTACGTCCCTTCTTGCGACCATATTGAAGGAGGCATGTACTTACTTGACGGCTCCAAAATTTCAGCTGAAATATCTGTTTCAGCCACATTGGGCTCCTCAATGAAGTGATGCTCAACAGCTGGATCCAATGGAAACTGTGTAGCGTCAATGGATGTGTGATGCTCAACATGTTCGGAGTCAACAGTATGTGTCTGTATGCATTTGGATTCACATTCCACCTCCGAAGAAAATCTGTTGCCATTTCCACCACAACCACTGTAGAGAAACCGACGACATGATCGAGAGTTTGGCTCAAAGTACCAGACAGCCACATAGTCATCACATGTTCCCGTTTCCTTTGACATTTTGCAGACATCATCTAGAAAAAAATGACTGACAACGATTTCATCTAAATCTCACTGAAACCAGAAATATTTCAAATGTACAGTTACATAGAAGATAAAAATACCTAAACTTAATGCTGATTGGAAGCAAAATGGACTGAAAGTGAAACTTAAGCTGAAACCAGCAGAGTGATCTAGTTGATGTCCATGGTAAAGTATTATTAGGTAAATTAGTGATGAGAGATGTGCCTTTAACTTACCCACTGGAGGCTTGGCCCGACAGGTACTCTGACAGTCTGCCTCTGATTCGAATCGATTGACATTTCCACCACATCCACCATACACAAACTGCTTGCAGTATCCATCTGTGGGACTGTAGTACCATCTCTCAAAGTAGCCACGACAGAGGCCAGTCTCAGCCGGCAGCATACAGATGTCTGTGACACAGGGTTGAAACAAAATCAACCAAATACAGAATAAAACCATAATAAAAAAGATGAACAAACAACAAGATGTCAAAAACATTAAAAGTTTAAAACACATTCCAGAAGCATTTGCACTTGCATGAATTTTCTAATCTCTTGGATCTTGTTGAATCATAGACTGCATAAATTAAGGAAGATATCTGTAAAACTGCAAACACAATGACAGACTGAATCTATTTAGCAAGTTTTTGCCTTCTACTTGAGTGCAACAGACATCACTTTCACCTTGAATGGTTGGTCGCTCAGTAACCGGTTGCTCAGTAACCGGTTGCTCGATAACCAGTAGCTCAGGAGCTGGAGATTTCGCATATGATGGGAACAATGTTTTGGGATCTGGAGGACCATTGCGATATCCACACTGGTTCATACACTCTTCCTGCGTCATGAATCGGTTTGCATTTCCCTCACAGCCTCCATAGGCAAAGTGAATACAACGTGCATGGTAAGTGTCGTAATACCAACGTCCCAAAGACTTTCGACAAGGACCATGCTCCACAGGAAGAGAACATGCATCTAGAACAGCACACACTAAAGTTACACGCTGATTAGTTGAACGCTAATTATTGATGATTAATTAATTATTGTAATGAGTGCTATGTTGCTTTTACACAACATGATTACCAAGTTTTTGGAACATTTGAAACTTTGAAATATATCATCCGGACTTCAAAAGCATAAATTTTCAAATTGTGGATCATCCTGCAAAATCTAGAAATGTATAAATGCTGTTGTTGGTAATTTCAACAACAACATGTAGTGGAAAGAAAACTGAAATTTGGTTTTACACAGTGCATAAACAAAAGCTGAAATCAGAATAAAAATGATAAATCATCTGATCTCAGATGATCCAATAGTAACAGGATAGACAGTGAGTCAAATACCAGTGCCAGAGGCTGCTTGAGTTGAGGCAGGGACTGGTAAGATGGTTGCCTCGATAACGAGTGTCGCCCTCTGGCATTTCTTCTCACACTCTGCTAAGGTATGAAAGTTGTTTCCATTGCTGTCACAGCCTCCGAAGTAGAACTGATGACACTGAAGTGAGTCAGCATCAAAATAATATCGGACAACGTAGTCCTGACATGGCCCTTCAACCTTTGGCAGATGACACACGTCTGAATGTCAAAACAATCATTCAAACAGAACTGACTAAATATTCAACAAACTATTTTCAACAAATTCCTCATTTATTCAACAGTGCTTGGTTTATTTGATCAAATGACTGACTGACTGAATCTGTTGATTGAAACTAATCCACTGACTGACTAGGAAAATGGGAATGACCAAAAGAAACTGACAGATTTCAGGTCATAGGTTCAGTCATTTTTATTTTATATTTTTAACAGTTAGATTATTATAATCTATTTTTTGGCAAAAAAAATGGAAATAAATCTTACAAATGTGAATGATAAATTGATCAACAAAACATGAAAATAGTAACAGTAACCTATCTGACACATGTAGAATCAAAAGAGAGGACAATTGTTCCTTCTAGAAAAATCTTTCTGAACGCAAATGGACCGCTTTTCTGCCTCAGAAAGTTCAAGAAACATTCCAGCATAAGTAGCATTGGTTTAGAACTGTCAGACAGTGATGTTGGTTTAATTTCTGTAAGGTGATTTATAGTGGTTCAAAGAGGTGCTTTAAAAATTTTCTGCATTCTTGAGAGGTCACAAAATGCTCCATGTAAATGTATAGCCACACACGTGCCCAAGCATGCTTGCAGTATATAGGACTGAAGATAAGCAACAGAGAAGCTGTACATATTCTACTAGTAAATCTGGAATGAGTGATGAGAGATGTGCCTTTAACTTACCCACTGGAGGCTTGGCCCGACAGGTACTCCTACAGTCAGCCTCTGATTCGAATCGATTGGCATTTCCACCACATCCACCATACACAAACTGCTTGCAGTATCCATCTGTGGGATTGTAGTACCATCTCTCAAAGTAGCCACGACAGAGGCCAGTTTCAGCCGGTAGCATACAGATGTCTGTGACACAAAACTCCATCATCAGTTCAAGTCTATCTAACATAATCTATTCTGATCTAATTTAAGATAATCTAATCTAATCACTTCTCTGGTGTTGGTATTTGATGCTTAAGGAAGATCAAACTCTTGTCAGAAATTCAACTAATTCTGAGAAGTCAGCTCATTCAGAATGAAGAGCCATCAGGACTACAAGACTGTCCAGCTGGGTTTGACTAACAACACAATGACTCCTAATATTGGCTCACCGTGTGGTTTTACTTATATCAACTCATGTTATCAAATTTTGGATTAAATTAGATTAAGGAATATTCAATCTGCTCAGACAGGCAAGCGTACTGATAGAGAGCACGCCTGTTTATGCAAGGTCCTCACGAGACTGCACTGTACAGATGACAAAGGTAACATAAAATCAACAAAATGTTCAATTATTGCAATTGCTGGAGTTCTTTAACTAAATTACCACAGTACTAAAGCTACAGGTTTTCAGCCAGTAGCTCCACAACTGAAAAGCTACAGCTCAGAATTGCTGTTAAACTCACCAACAGATTTCTGTTTCAGCAGCCTTTCACAGATGTTGCTACATTCTTCCCTGGACGAGAATCGGTTGGCATTACCCAGACAACCTCCATAGGTGAAAGTTTCACACTGGCTAACTTTAGGATTAAAATACCACACAGTAGATTTTCTGTCACATGGGCCTGGATCCGATTCAAGTTTGCAAACTACAAACAGCACAAGAAGAAACTCCACTTTATCACTGTAGCGTGAAAAAGCAAGAGCATATCCAGAACCATTAATGTAAGCCTTCTTTATTGTTTTGGCTTTGTTATATCTTTTCATTCTTAGCTCTGACCATCATTTTGAACCTTTGAACTACAGCTGATGTTTTAGAAGAGGCTTCATACCATCTTTCCTAAGTCTGTCATTTTACTTTCTCGATTTTAGCCTTAGATATTTCGGGGCAGTGATAATGAAGTAGAGTTTACACTTTATGATCACCCGTACTCTTCATTTGATAACATATTCCCAGCCATTCAAAGCTGACAATAATTTCTTCAAATAACAACTACCGTATATGAAGATACAACAAGGAAAATGTTGACTCACCATGTGAGGCTGGTTCCCTGCATCTCTGTTGACAGGCTTCCAGTGTTTCAAATTGATTCTCATTGCCTTTGCATCCACCATAAATGAATGGTCGGCAAAGGCCATTGCCCTTGTCATAATACCAACGTTCAAAATGACCTCTACAGGGGCCCGATGAATGTGGCTGACTGCAAACATCTAAGCACAACAAAACAAAGAAGCATGGGAAAACATGCCAGTGTCTACTGCACAAGGCATCAACCAATGGTATGCTGGAATCTCCTTATAGCACTGTGTTTGACAGCCACACCAATAACTGCATCTAATGTGGTCTACTTCTAAAGCCAAACAAAATCTAGGATACATGTTACTGGTCACTTTGCATCAGAAAGTATTGTTATATTGAAGTGAGTCATAAGGAAGTTCTGGTATAAGTACCAGTATGCCCAAATACATGAACATTCAGAGTAAGGTATGTACACCAGAGATCCTCTATTCATGATTACAACGCAAGTTCTCATATTACACAGCCAGGGACATAGGTCCACAAATTCAAGTAAACAGTGTTTAGTGTGCAGTCAGTAAAATGCAACATTGTTAGAATGCGGGACTTGACATGGCACCTAGCGCATCTATGCATGCACAGCATCAGGAAATACATACTAGCACATTATACGGCACCTGTTAAGAACAGCAACAGACAATATAACTAGCAAAACAAAACACTGCATCTAAAGTAAGCATCGATTAAGAAGATCAATGAACAAGTACCTGGTTTTAACGGTTCTGCACAGATCTGTTCACAGTGTTCAATGGAATCAAATCGATTATTATTTCCACCACAGCCTCCATAGCTGAACTGCTCACACTGGCGTGTTTCAGCGTTATAGAAGTAATTGATATGTGCTGCTCGGCAACGACCACCAGATGGCGGCAGGAAGCACCTGTCTGTAACACAACGTACAATAACATAACTTAATGCTGCACACAAAGTACGTTCTTTGACTCTTCAGTCAGTCTCAGAGGACCTGCATATTAATCCGGTCAGAACAAGTACAGCTTTACTTAAGACTGAAACAGATTCTTACTCATTTCCAATTTCAGAAAATGCAAACCAATGTAAGGCATGGTGATTGACTACCTGAACATTCTCTATGTAACATAATACAGCAGTTTATGTGCAGGTTCAAGCCTCCTCTAAAACAGTCTATCTGATCAACTGTCTTATGCAACAGACTGAGGCCATTTTATGAAACAAAAATTATACAATGTATTCAAAATAAAGCAAAATCTTAATATTAGAAAGAGAAATTCATATCCAACAAAGAAATATGGTCAAAAAGGCACTTTAGATACCCAGGCCCTGCGGTTGAACACAGGTCAGCTGACAGTCATCTTCTGAGTCAAATTTGTTGGAATTGCCTTCACAGCCTCCGTACCAGAACCGACTGCATTCACCAAGCGCCACATCATATGACCACTTCACAGTGTAATTGGTACAGAATGAGGAATCCTTTGCAAGAGAGCAAATACCTAACACACACATCAGTTAACTTACCAGTTAGGTATCTAAGCAGCATTTATATAGCTCCTTTTAAGGACTTTACATAGGTGCGTAATGTTAATAAAATTTCCTGACTCCTAAATCTACTTAATAATAACTAACTACATCCTTATTAAATTAATAATTCAAGCAAGACATCCACTAATTTAGCTGGTCCCACTGATTGACTTGATTTGACTGACTGAATGATTGATACATTTATTCATATAAAAATTGCTAAACAACAAGTTACAGCAGCAATGATGATTTGAACTAGTGCCAGATGACCAATGCAATGGCCTATCCATTGCAACTGCAAATTACGTCACTAATCAATTAATTAGGCTGCCAAGTCAGCAGGACAAATGTGAAACCAGCACAGTGTTCAGAGTCAGAGGTGCTTCCAAACCCAACCATCTTCAGTTAGTTTACAACAGCTAAGTAGACAGTTACCCCACTACTGATACTGCATCTTAACCTGAACACTACGAAGAGACTTAGGTTTCCCCAGCAACCTGGCACTCTTGCTTAGCCAATTCACCATAAATCTCTGTTGTAATCGCAATCGAATATTTATACAACTTTTTCAGAAGTAATGCTACATAAATTTCAATACTGCATTACCATCATAGCAAACCATACCTCCACGAGTCATTCTGGATGGACAGCCAATGTTGTGCGGTCCAGAGGCAGGTGTTATTCCATTAGAACAGCATCCATATGGCGAATCAAAGCATGTGATCATGTATTTTTCCGTGTTGTGGCATCCCTCAAAGTTTGGACCCTGTGCTTCAGTTTGGCCATCAAGGCAGCATCTGTAGGCAGAGATGTCACAAGTTCTTGATGGACCCTGGCATCCTTCATGGTTGGGTCCCTGTACTGGAGTAACTCCATCTGAACAGCAGCCGAAGGGAGTCTGTTCACAAGTGCTCGTCACACTCGAAGGGCCCTGGCATCCTTCTTGGTTGGGTCCCTTTGCAGGAGTTTCTCCATCTGGACAGTAGCTGAAGCGAGTATTTTCACTCGGGGAAAGTGGCTCAGGAGTTTCCGTTGTTGTCTCAGGACAACCTTCAAGACCAGGGCCAAGGGCTGTGCTGACACCATTGCCACAGCAACCGTATGCTGACTCATCACAGGTTACTGAGTACAAGAGAACACAAAGTATTTCTTAATTAAACTAAATGCTTCAAAGTCCATGTATGTAAGTATGCATATATGCATGCATGTGTATACAGGTATGTATGAATTCGCACATGTATCTGGCAATTTATTTAGCACTAAGGCACGTCTATGGTGTTCATCCACTGTAAGAAATTCTATAAGGTTTTTGCCTTAAGATAGTCTTAGCTTAGCTCCAATTTGACCCCATGGTAGAAAAATCCACAAGTCTCGGATTAAATTCCTTAATAAGGACAGATATTTATCAGAAATCTGGGAAAAAACTATAGTCAAACACAAATAAAGCAACTATGATACTTACAAATTACTAAATACACATATATACATGCACTGAACATGTTATTCCAAATAAATCTTTCTTTGCAAGCAGCTTTGAAATGATACAGATAAGACAGAGTAAGGTAAAAGACAAGGTATGGTAACTAATGTAATTACGATGCAGTAACTTTCACTTAGCATGTTCAATAATACACAAATGCTAAGCCCTGAAGACAAGGATGGATCCAGAGGGCCCTCAGGGGTCATGACCCTTAGAATAGACCTGTAAATGTGATAGCCAGTGTGGTTTTGGACTTTGATTTTCTCCATCCATATAATATTGCCCTTAGTACATTGCCTATGGCCAAACCAGCTTTGAAATTCATTAATCATTTTGCTCAGTGGTCCATCCCACGGACTCCCAAGCAGTCAACTTGGGAGTAAGGTTGGTAAGATCTTCAGATGTTGAAATGCGGCATCTGTTGGCTATGATGTCCATGCAACCAATGCAGCCACAAAGTTTTCAACAAACCTCTTAACCTCACTAGATATATCTGAACACTACTTCAAACACTACTTTAGCATATACCTAGCCTGGATGGTATTATTATTTCCACCACAGCCTCCGTAGCTGAACTGCTCACACTGGCGTGTTTCAGCGTTATAAAAGTACTTGATATGTGCAGCTGTATTCACCTGTTTTAATTAAAACAAGACTGCTGGACTGCCTGGCCCCTTCAAGGACCATGGGTCCTGGGGTCAGCACCCCTACCCTCCCCACCTTTGTCCCTGCCTGGCAATATATAAAAGGTCGTTGCTTCCTGAGTTCCCCAGCCAAACTCCGCCACTGTAGTACTCGCCAAAGCCAGCCCCAAGCCTGGATAAAGGAGGAGGGTGAAAACACAGGGTCGTTAAACAGAAACTACACACAGTTCCCCAGCCAGTCTGAGAATAAATGAAAACCTAGCAAGTCAACAGTTTCTTATTTTAAGAAAAGACACACAGAATTTAAGTACATATTTGTTATTATACATACATATATATATACATTAATCTTTAGTCAATTCAAGATCAAAATTCAAAGTTATTTCATAAATAAGTAAAAATTCAAAGTTATCTGGTTAATAAGTGCTGCTAAAAAATTATGCTATCAGTTGTGATGTGCTTGCTTAAATGGACTGCATCGGCAATGAATATTTTGGATTATGGTTGCAGTGTTATTTGTCAAGTAGGTGCAATGGTCTCTGGCAGCGATCCTCAAAGTCCCTGGTCTCCGGACCCCTTTACACTCTTAAAAATTATTGAGGATCCCGAAGAACTGTTGTTTATGTGGGTTATAACCAATGATATTTACCATATTAGAGATTGAAACAAAGAAATTAATGTATTAATTTATAACAAAATTACAATAGAAAAGCATTTCATGTTAACATAAATAACATCTTTTATGAAAAGTAACTATATTTTCCATGTATTTTCTAAGTATTATTATGAAAATAGTTTAGAACTTGCAGGTCCCTGAAATGGTCACGGTCTCATATACACTGACTGTGGGAAGACCAGATGGCAAGGAAGAGGGTTGTCTACCCACCCTTATATGCTGAGGCTAAGACTCTTTCATAGTACAACATTAATTATTTCAGCATCTGGTAATGTAATGACATGTCAGAACGTGAAAGTAAAACTGCAAAATCTAAATAGTGGATGTGACAGATCTGTTTCTGCCACTGTTGTAGTTAAGTACACATGTTGTCAGCTTTTGTTAGGTAGTGCAATACTTTATGTATAAAGATGTGAAGTCTGGACTAGAATACAACATTAAAACCTAAAAGTAATGCAAGGAAAATATCCCAAATTATGTATTTTGTAAGAAAAAACTCAGTTTCAGGAGGGCAAAGCCCCCCTGAGCCCTGAGCAAGGGCTTTGCTTTTGGACTTCACTGGGGTTACACCACCATGAACCATATAGGCTCGCACTCTGTGTTTACTATATGAACCCCCCTTGCTGAAATCCTGGATCCACCCTTACCTGAAGTGATCGAAGTCCCACTAAGAGGGCTTCCTATTACAATTTAACCAAGTACATAACAGTGAACCAAAAGAGTATTATTCAGGGTTTGGAGTTGTAATTCTTGAGTTGAAGCATTTTAATGCTGAAATTACATAGCTAAACTGCCCCAAAACTGTCCATTGCTAAAAGTGTAACATGATACAAACAATAGCAGCATACCATAGTTGTCTAGTGTGCTCAGAGTGGAGGCTTCAGGACAGCCTTCAAGATCTGGACCAAGGGCTGGCGTCAAGCTATCGGAACAACATCCATACAAATGGTTGCTGCAGTCATTCGGAGATGCCACCTCCTGACACTCAAATCCATCAGGGCCAAGTGCTGCCATTACTCCGTCGTTACAGCAACCAAATTCAGAAAGATTGCAGTCAATGACGGGTGACAGAGGAGATTCTGGAATTCCTTCACACACAGTGCCAGAACCATCATCTGGTCGTTCCTCACCGGTGCCACAGTCTGACACGGAACAAAAGCACACCAGAATGCTGATCAAAAGAGGGAACCAAACACAAAATTTAAGACTGGAAATATTGGTAATTTAATGTAATAAGACAGCCACACAGCATTTCTTTAAGATTCTTACTAAGGAGTATTTGTGCCAACCATCAGTTAAAAACTGTTTCTAAACAATTTGTCAGTTAGGCTACTTACAGAAACTTTTTCAACACATTACACAAAAAGCATTGAGCTAAAAAATGATGCTTAGAGTACCGAGCATTACAAGGTAAGGAAAGTAAGTGGTCGTTTATTTATGACCATTCCTGGTTACTTCAGGTGCAACAGAAACAGCCAAGCAACCAAAATGGGCTGACCTAAATGAACAGGTTGGTAATGCACAAATGTAATCAAGTTGTGTTAATTCCTTTGTTGAGTAATCTACTGGTAATATCATCAAATATTACCATTCAGATGAGTAATCTGTGAGAACACAATAGATAAATTAAACTGAAATGTCAAAGAGTCATTTAGGTCAAATCCAAGCTGGTCAGGAACAGATAAATTTCTAAATGGTTAATAGAAAATACACATTTAAAACTTGACCTAAAATACCAGCACAGACTCAAGTAAATGAACATTTACCAGAACAGAGTTTCAAGTTAAGAAGAAATATTAGACATTGTAAGTCTGGAATGATGACTGTAAATTAAAGAATATCCTAAAGTGTTTGATAAGCTGAGAATCAGGCAAGAGTCTACTCATCAGCCAGCTGCTGCATGTACGTTTTGTTGCAGAGGCCTCAAAAGCATACAATTCAGCTGAACAATGAATGCCCAAAAGTTGAAAGATGAGCAGGAGAAAACTGTTTTATTAGCATTCATTTACTCCCTAGCTCAGCTTAGAATAACCCAAAGCAGATTCTTAAGATAACCTGTCTGAACTGTTGGTAGCTTGCATCTGTGCTAGGACTAAAGTAGTGCCAACAACTATCTGACCATCTTGTACTCCATCTGTCTGACCAGACAGCTTGAACTTTGACCTCACCACCTGTTGGCTTATCTTACTGTGCTTTCTTAACTATCCATTAAACCTTGTCATTGGACAATTTCATTCTTCCTTTCTTATTATTTGTCTGAATCAGTGCATCTCAGCAGAATCCAAGCACTACCTTCTTTCAAAAAATTATCTCAAGCATGTAATTCACCTGTCTGCAGATGCTAAGATGCAGGTGGACTCCTTACCTAGCTCATGGATACCTTGTAATGTGTAACTGGAAGGTCATCTTGGACACAACCAATTTGTAGCCAAACACAATGGCATTCAACAAGCAAGGACTCTATTATCACACACATCTAGCACCTGCATATATAAGTTTGTGTCCAATAAATCAGAAAATTCGATGTGGCTAAGTCTTTATCTATCTGATTTTCTACCTGGCAAACTGTATCAGAATTCATAGCTAACCAGAAAGTCACCATCAATTTTGCTTTGCCTATTGATTTTGTTTTGACTGAGCACATGTGAATAAGCTGGTTCCCACGACTTAGCTTTCATTAGGTGCTGTAAAAATCTCAAGTTTGCAGTTAGGATTACGATCTACACAAGCCTGCTTGCTTAATGACCTAGCTTAGTCACATGGTGCAGATAAGCAGATGTTCAAACTGAACAAAATCTGGTTGAAGTTAACTGATAGAAAACATTCACCCATTACCTCCCCATAGCCATAACTGCTCCAACGTCTGGAATAAACTCCCACCAGAATCACATCAGTTATCTGACTCATCATACGAACTCACCAACACTTCATCTCTGGCAAGCTATGAGCAAGCCTCTAACTCAAAAACTGAAAATGCTCCTCTTCCACAAATCCTATCCTGATTCTGTCTCTTCCCAGTATCTATCTTGCTGCTCCAATTCTAAACACCAACCTATCACTCTGACAGCATGCCTGCTGGACTCTTGGATCACGACCTGGAACCAAGTCTGACCCCTGCTGCCTATCAATTTTGTTTTGACTGAGAGCCTGTGAATAAGCTGATTCTGGGACTTAGCTTTCTTTGGATGCTGTAGAAATCTCAAGTTCATGATTATAATTTATGATTATGATTTATGATTACCTAACATTAGGATACAGCCCGGACAATATGTAACACTGGCCGGGTAGGTAGCAAACTGAAATTAAAATTTTCTCCACGGATTTCCAGGCAGTTACCTTCCTTCTTCTTAATGAGAGACGTTAGATAGAGCTACCTCTCCCACAAGAAGTGACTCCAATCAGTGTGATGCTTCTCCATCTACCACTACTCCACTAGGCCCTCTGGTTGTCCTTCTCTTGCCATGCCTCAAGAATGACTATTGCTCTTGGCAGCAGGGATTTTGTTTTGTACTGTTGCTGGGTCAGGGTTCGGGAAAACGCTTACACAATCTTGATGCCTTTTCATTTTCAATTCAAGGTGTTTTTGTTTTGGTGAGCTTCTACTCCTCAGGCTAACTTTGTGTCTCATCAGAGTACCCTTGGAATTGACTGGACTGAATCTCTCTTGAAGCACCATTTCACTGTTACCAACCTACTGTTAAAGGTAGAAAGGTAAAGGTGACAGGTGTCCACTTGTTTAGTCACCAAAATAGAAACTACTAGGAAGATGAACTGCTGAGGTTGAAGCATCATTCAACTGAGGCACAAACATGGCCACAGCAAGTGAACAACAGGAAACCATTTTTAACCTCCCAGCCTGCATTGGTACTTGCCTATTAACCTCTAAAGAATGGAGGGCTGAGTGGGCACCAGATGTTCTGGTGTTCCCATCAACATATACTAACTAGGCTCAATGGTGCATAACTTTACTGTGCCAGCCACTGTCATAACAGTAACATCAACAGGCCATCTGCTTAGTGGTAACTGATCAAACAGCACCAAAAACAATGGCAGGAAGAATATCACATTCTAAGGCTGGATTTGTAAAAGTGCCTGAGAAATTCAGAGAACCTGTTGCACCAGCATCAACCAAATATTGTGGTTGCTCACAGATCAGAACAAAACAGAGAGATGCAGAAAAGTTCAGATGTTCTTCCAGACTATTCTTCTGAAACATATTTCCAACATGTTCTGCAATGTTAATTTAGAACACAGTCGTACTTCTTTCGATGGTTGTCTGTGTTGTGACCTGTTGGCTGTCAGGACAGCCTTCGTGGTTGTGACCTCGGGCAGCTGTCACTCCATCGAAGCAACAACCAAATGCAGACTCGGCACAGAATCCAGAAGGTACAGGGTCACTGATCGTGGAACAGCCTTCGTAGTTGGGACCCTCGGCCACAGTCAGTCCATCTGAACAGCATCCATGGCGAGAGTTTCGACATAAATCGCTCGGCAATAATTCATCTATAAGTAACAAAACTAAAGTTCTGGCTGGCATGGTCATTGTAGTCACTGTCCTGTAAGAGTTTCCACATCTATAGCAGTGTTATGTTTTCAAAATAACCAACAGGGCAATCTTGGAAATATTGTTACAAATGCCATTGTTATTGTAGCAGTATTGTTACAAATGACATTGTTATTGTTGCAGTTGTAACTAACGGAGCTCCTAAAGTTGAAAAGTCTTTCTCAAGACAGCCTGTAACTGTTGTATTCATTTGGGCTGCTGCATCTGTAGTTGCCATCTCTGTTGCTCTTGCAGTTGTTACTTCTCCAGTGACTGATGCTGATGTTGCTATGGGTCAACTTACCATCGGTGCATGGATGCTGGTTGCAGTCTTCCATGTCATCCGGTCGACTGTTGTGATTGCACTTGCTCTCATCCACAACAGCATCTCCAGCAAAGCAGAGAACCAGCCTCTGTCTCTGACCCCCATCACATTGAACAGAACACTGCAAAACACCATAAGCCCTCTAAAATTACTAGTTGTCTTCACTGGGTCTATATAATTATACAAGAGGTTTAGTCAAAAGACACAGAAAGAAAGACTGTCGAGCTATAACAAGGACCTTCAGAAATCAACAGAGAATGAAGTGAACATGAAAAACCTGCCTCAATGATCCAAAAGTAGAAAACTGTTGAAAAATGAAACGAGTATCACATGATCTGGAAACTATTTGCACTTATGGCTTTTCCAAATAAACATTATTACAGGAATCCTACACTCCAAATTTTAAATTTAACCTTACACTTGCAAATGAAAAATGCCCAAAAGACCTTACATACATTTCCAAATGGACCTGTGTACCAGAGTGCCAAGCAGTCTCCAGTACATGTCTGCTCCTCGGCCATTTTGTAGTCTTGATCACAACGACTGGAAGACACAATTCGCAAGACGTTATTCTCCATCTCGGCACAGAAGACTTTCCTTCGCTGGATTCCTGCTCCACAACTGGATGAACACTTCACAAACAAAGACAAGACACACAGTAGGACTAACTTTACCACTAAACAACATTAGATTGGGAAAACAAATTGTAGCATAACAACTGGTACTAGAAAATGAGTTCCCTCAGTTCAACACAGACAATACTACATTACACCAAATGTAATGTAAATATATATATTTTTCAGTCAGACTGAAAGCTATGTACAGAGTGCTTCTCAGTGGCATGGAAGACGTGCTAAACATATGCACTATTGTTGTACTTTTGCCACATAACTAACAATACAAAAAGCACCTTAGATGTCGAAAAATCAACAGCTGAAAACAGTCAAAACAACAACAAAAAACAACAGTCTTCTGTGCCAAGACAGAGGATAAAGTCTACTTGGCATTTCTGAGGTTCAAGAACACAGCCTGAAATTGGGAAAACACAATAAGAAGAACATGAACCATTTTGAAGAAATGCTGAGGCTTTAAAAACAATAGCTCTCCAGATCAGTAGCCAGAAAATCTGTGTTGAAAGAAAGCACTTATTTAACAGCAAAGAGTTTACAGCTTTTGTATGGTGCTGAGCAATTTAGGAGATTTAAAGTAACATTTAACAGACTACTTGCTCATTTACTCACAGGATTCCACTGTGATGCATGCCATTGGACTGGAACCTCACAGGTCGCCATCGGTGGGCATCTGCGCTCTGATTCTGGCCTCCGTTGACTATCACATGCATCATCCGGCCGGATGCGTCCATCTCGACTGCTACAGATGACCAACCGGTGCTCCATGGCAGTGTCACAAAGATTATGACACTGAAATATCACAAGCAACTAGCTAAACAACATGTTGTCCAAGGTCACACTGACTGGAGGCAATACAGAACAACACAGCACTTTGCATTAGCACTTTGCACTAGCACCTATTGCTGTAGTGACCAACAGCATATCACATCACCAGTCATGTGAAACCAGTCTGAAGTACTCATGTGATGGCAATTCACCAGTTTGATGTTCATGGTCTGCTAGGTTTTAGAAAGCCTGTTTTCGAGGTTTAACTCCACAATATTCATTTAATTAGTTAAGGTAAAGTAAGTTAAGACCAGAAAGGTAAGTTCAGATTATTGTGTTCTTATGTTTTGAGCAAATTGCATTGATGATCACAGTGCTCTGCAGCAGGTCCCATACTTCCTTAGGGCAATTCAATCATGTCCACAAACACACATATATACATATACATGATGTATGTAGTGGGGTATATGAACTGACATGTATGTAGGTACAGATATGTATGTATTTACTGGCATGCATGATATGCATGTATCTATGTAATGGGTACAGTATATGTAGGTATGTGCAGTGTGGATGCGTTTACACGCTCCCGTGATTCCACAAAATGCAAAGTGGCACCATGCCCCCCAAAGCTACTGACTTAACACACTGTGTTTGTTAACTTGCAGTACAAATATAGAAAACACCTTTAAATAACACATGCTCTGAACGGCTAATTTCCTTTTCGTTTTCATCATCATTTTGGTAAGACATATTGTGATTAATCATGCTACATATGTTTAGATATTTTTCATGTATGCAAGCAAGCATGTGTGTATATTTATGTATGTATATATATATTGTTGTCAGGTGGAGGAATGACTCAGGCTCATTGTCTCAGGTTCTCTTTTCCGCAATAACTTCGTTAACTGTTTAACATCAAACTCTTAAAACCATCAAAAAAGATTAGATTTTTTTCTAAAATCCTAAAGATCTGTCAGATGGTTAACTGAATGACCCAAAAGAGTGCATCTTATATAAGGTAGAAATGTTTCCTGAGCCAAGCCCGGGGGATTAGTTTGGACTTAAGGTGGAAGATTGTAATCCACTCACCCCTCCCCAATCGGAAACAATCCACTCAACAGCTTCACACGGCCCCCTCATGCACGACCTTCTGGCCAATGGCTTAGCCTCATGGCCACACAAGTTATCAGGCTGAATCTGATGGCGACCTCCAATAGTCTGCTTTCCTGACACGCAGTGAACTTCTCTAGTCTGTTCACCTGCTCCACATACTTGGCTGCACTGTCACAAACAGTCATCAAAACCATACATTTGATAATTAAGCCAATATAATAATATAATAAGCCAAGATAATAATATAATTTATTTATATAAGCCAGTCAATAAATATTAAACTTTTGACAACTAGTGATTAAAAGCTGCACACCCTCAACCTATCTTGAGGTCTTGCTCTTGCCCCCCCCCAATTTTCATTAGTTCCCCCACCAATGAAAGTATTTATTTATTAAAATATCCATGTCATACAAATAATTGTAAGGATCAGCAACATCAACAATAATGAAATGACAGGAAAAGTAGTAAAAACATTTTAACTGGAGCATGGAAGGAAAGGGTGACAATGTCACACTTTGCCTAGGTTCAAAGTCCAGCTTAAAAGATGAAATTAGTGTTGTTCAATTATTAAAACAGTATGCAATAATAGTGATTAATAAAAGTATTACTGTAAATTGCACTTGCTTATATCAATAAGACAGTTTACATGCAGTGCTTTGTCAGGTACTTAAGATGCACTATATCAAGTCTCTTAATGTGTGTGTGCACGTGTGCATGCATGCATGCATGTACAAAATCTGCCTATCTGCTAAGCTGCTGGATATCCTGGACTCTAACTTTGTAAGAAAATCGGTGCATTAACGAAGTCTTCGATTGTCAGTTGCAAGAAATTTATGTTACTTTGACAATACCTCAGTTTTAAAACTTACATCTGACCACGCTCCTGTAATCCAATGTGCACATGGCTTATCTGTATTGCAAGGACCCAAGGTAGAAGGCTTTGCAAGTTGACATAAGGAATCATCAACCGTGATCAAGGCGCCATTCCTCTGAGCTTTACACTCGACGATGCGCTTCTGAACTCCATCTCCACACGTGGTACTACAACTGCCCCACTCACCAATTGACCAACTGAAAGACAATTGTAATTGTAAACTCTGCACTTTCTGTCTCCAAGACATGACCAGTCTAGAAAACCAGCAATCATATGAATCCAATACAACACCGAAATGAAACTCTTCTCAGATGCAACTTACATTTATTGCTAACTCTTTTGGCATTTGTGTGGACCACTGCCAATGCTGGGCATCCTAAAAGTATCTTGCTACCAATGATGCTCTATAAATCATTGTTTTTGAATTACATAACAAGGGACTCTGATACCGTTCACAAAAACAGCAATGCTGGTTGTCAGCTTCATAGAAGTTTACCTAAATAACCATTCCACATGAAACAAACTTGTGCAAATGTTAAAACCCTCGCTAATCACCATCCCTTCTAGAATAACAACTCTGCATATCTGTCAAACTCTCATCACTATTCTTCATTAGTGTAATGTAATTTAAATAGTCAGCACCCTAATCTATAACCTACTGCCAGATTGAGCACAGAGATAGAGGGTTCCGAGATGAAAGGAGAGAGAGGAATGTGGTTCCACAGGTCTTTTAGAGCAGGAGCCCAAAAAGCATTAAATAAATATCCTGTATAAAATTAATATCAGACAACATGCACATCATAGCAAAGCAGTAAAAACTCCAACAGGTGGAAAGAGCAGCCAATCACAAGAACATAAAGATCGGCATAAGAAGGACAAAGCAAGAACTCACAAGATATACTTCTGGCTTACTAAAGTGATTGCAAATAAGCAAGCATTTTACACATGACTTTTGGTAACATACTTTAGAAATCAGGTTTTACATTACACAAGGACACAATTTCCTGGACACTAACCTCACCAGCTGTTGCCATCTCTTCCAGATGACAAGTCAATTTTAAGTCACCCCTTTTAAAATAAAAATTGCTTAAAACTAGTTTTCAGCTATATATACATTAACAAGACATCTTCATTTGCTGTCATCAATTATTTTAACAGCTGCTTTAATCATTCTGTACTGTGTAATGCACATCTCCTTGTCAAATGGCAATAATAAAAGCTAATTACTTGCTTACTTTCACACAGTAACAGCCCAATATAACCTTTACACACCTGACCTTGAGTGAGGGGCTCCTTACAGCTTCCACATCCTGTCGAATGGCACTGACATCATCGACGGAAACAGATGATCCAAGTGACAGTGGCACAAAGTACTTGAATCTAACGGCCGAGCTATTTCCAGGCTGCTTCAAAACCTAACCAACATTCCAAGTATTCTCTCATGGGCTCAAAGTTAAGCAGTAGCATTAAGAACTAACTGAACAGCAGATATGCACAATTCTGGAAAACCAATAAAAGTATACCAATGCTGTATAAACAGGATTGCAGTAGTGTAGCATACCAATAAACCAACACAGCATGTGAGACACTACAGTGGAGTAACACACCAATATACTACTATTATATACACAGCACTACAGTAACATAAAAGGTTACAGTTGTGTAACATAACAATAAGCCAATACCGTACATGCAGTGCTATAGAAGAGTAGTATGTCTTTCTTGATCTGCAGTAGTCTAAGGAGGTCAGGATGAAGGAAAGGATGTGTCTCACAGCAACATCACATCATAAATTTCACCAAAAGACCAAATTCTGGTGCAGCTGGCACAAGCAGGACCTACAGACTTCTGGAGTTAACATGAAGTCAGTACTGATAAATCTACATCAAGGTACTGGATGCTGTATGTTACCTAGCCTGGGAATGCTGCCTCTGTTGTCTCCTTGGCCTGCTTTGCATCTGTCTGTCTTGTGCTCAACCATACAAACTGCATTTCTGACAGCCTGAACCTCAGCCAGTCTGAAGACATTCAGGTCTTCATACCTGTCCCAATAACTCGCATTTCTGACACACAAGTATTATAACTGCATTTGAAGGTTGATGTCAAGTACAGCTGAACATCATCAATGTATTAGTGCTGCCAACTTGAACATGTTCCCATATAGAATTGCCTGAGCCAAGTGCCACCATCAAAGTTCGCCCAAATAGGAAAGGACAAAGCATTTCTAAAGGGTTAGGCTGACCAAATGATTCTGAGGGATGTACTTAGTCTGATTAGCAAGACCTTGTGGTTCACCATGTTAAACACTGCAGTGACATCAAGACGAGCAAGCAGCTGAGTGCATCAAAAGTCAGGGATTAGCTGCAAGATCATTGTGTCTCACTAGAATGTCCTTTTCTGAAGTGGGATTGCAGTCTTCACACGAGACTGCACATTTCTATGTTGCATAGCATTTGCTTAGCATCATTACCACTGCCAATATGCCCAACACCTTCTGCACAGCATTGAGCAGTGTAAATTTATACAAAACCATAACAGAAAAGCTGCTGTTAAATTAAATTTAGTTACGATTAGGTGAACAAATATGAACGTATTTAACAGATCTGTAGTCCTCAGTTATGAGATCTGCTTTCTTCTACAAAACAGCAGGTTCAATGTCAAAACTGGAATCAAGAGTCAAGAATACCTCTTGAAAACCCATACAGACTTTCTAATATTGAAGGATCCTTTCTCAGCAGTTATTGACCAAATCAGTGGCTGAAACCCTCAGTGCAGACACCGTTAAGATGCACTGAGTCAGTCCCTCTAGAAGAATTACCTCAACAAGGAGTGGCTCTTTGAGTGGACCTTGTGAGACCAGAAACTCCATGCCAGCAAGTGATCTCCGGTACTCAAAGGCAGTTCCTGCCATTGTCTTTACCTGTCCTATGTCAATCGTAAAATCTCCATTCAAAAAGTAATCACCCTGCACACTTTTGACCGCTGAAAAAACAATAGACAATATATATTAGCAACCCACTTATTACTGATGTTATTATTACTAATAATATAATTATAAAAATAATAATAATTACTATTATTATAATTATTATTACTGTTATTATCCCTATTTTTAAAAAAGTAATCACCCTGCATACTTGTGGCTGCTGAAAAAGAAAATAAACAATATTAGCAACCCATTTATTAATGATGTTATTAACATTATAATAATAATAATAACAACAACAACAACAACAATAATAATAATAATCATCATCATCATCAAGCTATTGTTATTAACCTTAGGTAGAAATGATGCCTCAGGATCTACTGGTATATAATCAGGTGAAGAGAAGAACTAGAAAATCGTGTTTTGTCCTCAGGAGTGTATAGTAATGTTCCTTGAATACAACGGCATTGTACCATTGAAAGTACATGTAAAGTAAAATGTAAAATCGGGTAAAGTCATGTAAAATCATAGCAGTAATCATCCCACCTTCTAATAAATTTCATCACCTCGTGTGTTATGACATTCAAAATTCTGCCTGCCAGTCTGAGAATGTACAGTGTTTTGATGGAAGCTTTGAGTAAAACCTTAATTTGAAGAAGGCTCTACTAGAGCTAAACTTCTAGCCTGTCATGTTTCTGTTATATATGGAGACCAAAGTCTTGAGAATAAATGCCAGGCTTGCAGAAGGTCAAGAAGGGGTCAAGGTATGCATCTTCTACCAGATGCAGTTATTTCAGGCATAGGTACAGCTGCTGCAGCTGCTGCTGTTCATTTGGAAAGGTTTCCTTTGCATTCAATATTATCATTATTATCACATAACCATTTCACAGACTTTTTCTGCTGGCACATGAACGTGCAAAATTCTGGTCCAGAAACCAGAGTTTTCACAAATAGTTAACATCAACTGTCATCAATACAAAAGACGATTCTGGTAAGTATTTTGCAGATCTGGAGAGTTTTGCCCAAAATTTTACATCAATCTTCACATTCCAGAATCTCTTCACATCATCCACAAACAGAAAGAATATTAGTGTCTGATCAACAAACAGAAAGAATACTAGTGTCTGATCAACAAACAGAAAGAATACTAGCATCTGGTGTAATTACATCATTTTAAAAGAAGGAAAAACAGGATAATACACTGGACAGGATACAGTCCCATTTACCTGCTTGCCTGACCATCAGCATACCTGTCTATCTGCCTTTTTGTCTGTTGCACATTGGTCTCAGTCTCCGTCTTGTCTTGTCACTGGTTGTGTCACACTAATCCTTCCCAGCAATAGTATGAGTTACTCAGAAACTGTATTTTTTCTGAAAATAACTGAATTACCCAGAAAGTTTCTGCTGTCGGCCTCTTCCTCCACGGTGATCATAGTGGCACCCTCTGGTATCCTAACCAGTTTGTTGTAACCTTTAAAACAAATCCAATAAATCAACGATGGTTCAGGTCTGTCTGCAATGGTTATAAGCCATCTGGAATAAGCATTATCATTTATCACACAGCACAGGAGAGAACAGGCCACCCACCCTCCCTCATATGGTGAGTGAGGCCAAATAAATGAAGTCGCTAACACTTCATATCCACGACTGCCTCTCAGGCTAGCTTAAGGGACTAAGCTTTTCTTCTTCTCTCAGGTCTGCCTGCAATGGCAATAAGCCAGTTGGAATAAACATTTATCCTAATCTCAAAAGCTTATTCCAATTCACCATATTCCCTCTAATTCCACTGCAAACTTCTGGCATGAATCACCTTCACTGCCACAACTTTTAAACAAAACATTTGTTAAAATAAACAGAAAGTAAACACAACAATTGTGTAGCAAAAACTAAGCAGATGAAACAGACTAAAACGTTATAGGTAATAACAGCAATTTAGCTTTAAATGTATGCAGCAAGACTTCAATGTAACAAACTGTGATGCCAAAAACTACAGCAACTGCGACAGAACAAAATGTTATAGGTAACAACTGTAATTTAATTTAAAATGCAACTTACCAAAACTCCTTATGTGGCCCAACAACACCAAGCCACAAAACCTGGCTCCAATTTCATTAAGTAATCCTAAGTAAGCCATTCCCTGTAACTAAGCTTTTTTTGTCTAGAGAAATTTATGCCATTTACATTACAGGCCACTGTAATTGTAATTGAGCTGCAAATCTGAAAAGACTGGAATACCTGTTTTCATAGAGTGGGTGTCTTTTGAGCCCTGAACAGATTTACATGTTTTGTTATCGCCCCCACAAACCATGCAGTTGTCAAACCTCTTTCCAGAACCAAGTTTTCTGTCACACCCAACTGGCTAAAAAGGTATTACACAAGTAATGAAATTCCATTAACATATGTGAATCTTAACTAGTGCAGAAGTTTAGTAAAAAAATTAACATGCCACAAAACTTAAAAGGCAGAATGAAACACAGCAGTCAGAAGAAGAGAAACAGGCAGAAAAATGCATAACTGCGAACATCTGCAACTGGTTTTGGTAAACTGCACCAGCGCCAGCAACTGACAGCATATTCTTGGGAATGAAATCTCTCAAACCGAAGGCAATAAAAGTCAACACCACTACACACCTCAGATGTGTGTATCTGAAAATTAGTATCACAGTAAATCAGTATTAATCAATCTGACATCCATTTGATGTTTTTATATGTCAAAATAAGTTAAACATCTAAACAGCGCTTTTACTTTACTGTTCTAGACATCTGGAGGCTGCTGCAAGCTAGTTAGTATATATACTGTTTGCAGTAGCCATCAAATAGACGGCAAATTGACATGTACTAGTTTATTAAACCAGTAAACATCAATCTGATGCTATCTGATGTAGCCGTAAAATCTAAACAGCAAGTCTATTTCATGTGTACTAGAAACATTGTAGCTACTGTAACGTTATATATTCTGATCGATAGACATCGCATGTGGTAGTCGCCAGATGTTGTAAAGAAAGCCAATTTGAAATGTGTTCTGCTGGTTCTGTCATAATTAATAGTTGTTGAACAGACTCAGTTTTAAGGCACAATTCCTTATTAAAATTGTAATTTTTGTATCACATCATATAACATCCTGATGTTAATAACTGTAGGAACTCCTGGTCATGCTCATGCAGTAGACAACGAACCATTTGAATCTCCTAATAATCAAACCTCTTATATGTTTTCAGACAGTCATGTTGTTAATGGTGCTGATGTTTCTTATGGTGATTGTATGAGGATTTCTATAATAAGGACTGACTCAGCAGTAATCCTGATCTCAGTGATTTTGAGAACACATCTGATGATCCATTTAATGAAGCCAATTTGAATTGTAATCATAATCATAATCCCGAGATTTCTACAGTGCCCAATGAAAGCCACGTCAAGGGGGCCAGCTTATTCACAAGCGCTCAGTCAAAACAAAATCGATAGGCAAATATCATGCTGGCAAAGTGGGCCACAAGTTCTCAAATACCCCACGAAGCAGTAAATGCACTCTTGCCAGTATTGCACATTTTCCATTCAGATCTGACATGTACGTTACTTGCAACACCAATATAAACTGAAAACCTGCCATGTGGTGGTCAGTGCATTCATGTTGAAATTCAGCGTGGCATTGAGGAACTTGTCAGTGCGGTTCATTGATGCATGACAAATCATTTCAGATTGCAGTTTATCATTGATGGACTAGCCTAGTTTAAAAGTAGAGGATTGTCAGTTTGGTCAATACTGAGTTTAGTGCATGATTCAGCCTGTAAAGAACCCTTTGTTATGAAGATATTCTTAGCTGCAGTAAGCCTCATAATAGCAAGAGGTTTTGGCTGATTTTGTAGACGAAATGAAGAACAGAATCTTGTAGATAGTGGTTTACAAATTAGTAACAAGTCTGCTATGACTGAGATATATTCTTTTGTATGTGATGCGCCTGCCAGAGCTATGATAAAAATATTAAAGGGCACAGTGGTTATTTTTGCTGCAGACAGGAGGATGAGTGGCATGATAAAGTTACTTTTCAGGAATCAGCATCAACTTTGAGAACTGATACTCAGTCTGACGAACTGCTAGATGAAGAACACCACTTGGCCCATCACCAATACATTCACTTCCAATTGGAATGGTATCAAGATTTCCTTTTGATTACATCCACCTTGTGTGTCTTGGCGTTATATGTATATACTGACACTGCATTGGTTAAAGGGCCCAATAATCACACAAAATTCTGTATACCGGTAAAACGTTACAGTTGTCTGATAAGCTACTTAGACTTGTTACTTAGACTTGTTACTTAGACTTGTTACTTAGACTTGTTCCTTATATACACAGAGAGTTGTCTAGCAAGCCTAGGTCTCTTGCACAAATACTTCGATGGAAGGCAGCAGAACTAAGACAGTTTTTGCTAAGTTACACAGGCCCTGTTGATTTGCTATATGTACTGCCTGTTCCTCCATATCAGAATTTTCTCCTGCTGTTTATGGGCATTTGCTGTTTACTCATAAATTATACATACAGTATTGTGACAATGCTAAAGACCTCCTTATTAACTGTGTGGAAAACATGACAGTTTCATACAACAAAGGCATGCTTATATATAATGCTCATGGTTTGGTCCTCATAGCAGATGATGCATGCACTTATGGTGTCCTGGAAAATTTTTCAGCATATCCTTTTGAAAGTAAGCTAAAGTCTATTAAGTGACATGTCCATAAGCCTAAAACAGTGCTATTTCAACCTACTCAGTCTGTCTTATGCCATGCATGTAACAATATATGCAACAATTCAGTCTGAGTCAAACTGAAACACACCTTTGGTCAGATCAGCTTTCCTGCCAAACTCATACAGAAGATATACAACATACAACAACTCAACCTACGCAGTCTGTCCTATACCCCCTGTATGTAACAACATATGTATGTGCATATATATATATATATGTATATATATATATATATATAAATTCTGTATAGAGGGCCTGAGGGCAAAGAAGCAGAAGAAGAATGCTGGTGACATCATTTTCTTGGTCTTGGCCGTTGAAATCATGGCCTGTCCTTTCTCTGCCATCTTGCCCCTATTGGCAGTAAGTAAAAAGCACTCACTAATGACTAAGAACACAAAGAAATGCAATAAGAACAGGGCTATTAAAAATAATTTTGTCCATATGGAGTTCAGACAAGCTTTCTTAAAAGTCTCCGTCCACTTGACAGCCCATCACACACAGGCAGAAACAAACATAAGTGCTCAAAAACCCTTGAGCTAATATGCAAAATCACATAAACTGCAAAGATATGTACTGTCAAACTTCTTTTAAGTGCCAGGCCCCAATTAAACTCCTCCCATTTAAATGCCCCTCTTCCACAGCCACTGGGGAGGGATAAAATGATTTTAGCAAAAAACATCAACCTCCTTTAAAAGCCCACTTCCAATAGCCCCTTGGTCTCATTTAAGTGCCAGTATGGTAAAGACACTGGGTAAAGACACAGCTCACTCTGCGGCAGGACAAAAAGAACATCTGTTGCTCTTGCTTTTATCATCTGCGCCAAATTCGCCAAATTCGCACCATCCAATGCTCCTTCATGACCCAGGCTGCAACTACCCCGGTTCATGCGTTCATCTGCTCCAGAACTGATTTTGGCAATGCCAGCCTCGTAGGATGATTGGTGGAATTCCAAAGTTATCTCTGCAGCTATGCTGGAAAAACTGTATTGGGTTCCAATACATGAGAGCGTATTCTCTTCAAAATCTGGAACTGTCTTGTTAACTGTGCTCTGCTTTATCTGAGGGAGCTCTGCTTCCCCCTTCTATTCCTGGCTACAGACCACTGCATTTGTCAGTTCAGGGCAATCTCGCCGTCCCTCTAGCTCGAACTGCCGCTCAGTGCCGCAGCTTTGCTATTGCTGGCCCCGTTTCCTGAAATGACTTACCTGCCTACCTTCGACAGGAGATTCTCTCCCTCTCTACTTGAAGACCATATTATTCCCCCCTTCTGGGACGTCGGGCCAGAGCACCTCTGATGATGCTATCTTGAAGCGGCGCTTTATAAATTTCTGATTACAATTAGAATTAGAATTACTGGGTACAGTGCGTGTGCTATGATTATGTCACACAAACATGGCGGAATAGGCTAAAAAATACATTCAGCCATATTTTTGCAGTGCAATTAGCAGTAGTCTTGGAGAAAATAAACACAAATACAATATTTTACAGGAGGTAAACATGACTTGTGCAAATATACGCCAGCCTCTTTTAAATGCCAGTCTCTTATTGCCACAGGAGGGTAAAAACAATGCGGATAAATAAACACGGGGGTGTTTATAAGAAGCTTTATGGTAGATCTGCAATGGACAGCCACTTGATCAATGGTAGAAACCTATTCTGGTATATGATCAATGCCATTCCAAAGCAATGGTCTAGATAGGTCTGTGGGTGTCAGCCACGACCACCTATCTTGAACCTGTCATCCCCTTGAGTAGAGATGAACTATATCTAGGTGAAAAGGGCGTTAATCACAAGCAGAAAAAACTGTCCAAAAACTCAAAAACCACAGCAAACTTGTGTAAGGAACTCAACAAATAAATCACTCTAGTAGTCCAAACACAGAATTACTGAACAAAGTCCACTTGAAGACAAACTTTAAAGACAAAATTACAACCGGTGCAAACATGGCCACATCATGGCCACCAGACATTTGTAGGCCTGTGTAAAAGTCCAGATCATGGCCACCAGACATTTGTAGGTCTATATAAAAGTCCACACACGTGCAAACAAAGCTTATATCTGAAGTTTAGCCTAGTAGCTGGCATGTCGGACTGTAAACCTGTCCAGACAGACAGGTATTTCAAGATTTCTTTCCCATTAGCATCCCCTGGATAACTTGGCCATAAAATGAGTATGTACATCATTTAGCTGGGATGCGGATGGCAAGAGACAGGACCGGCCACTAGCCCTTATATGCTGAGGCTAAGAAAATTAAGTCACTAACACTCCATACCAATGACTGCCTTTTGGGGTTAGCTTATAGGGCAGCACTTCGTCACCTTATCCTTACCAGGCAGGGAGCAGGAAGTGCCAGCTCACAACATTCCAACTGAATTTGAGCTCAATCAAGAAAGCAGACAGGAAGTTAATTAAAGTTCACGCTACTGCTCAAGCTATTGTGCTACATACAGTTACACAGCAATTCTTTCACATAATGTTAGGTAAACCTGCTCCTTAATTAAACTACTCTGAAAGGCCTGATCCATTGGTGGGTCTTTCAGGGGAAGCACGAACGTAAGAGCAGCAATCAACAACAATATTAATATCGCATAAAGCACAGGGATATGAACTTTGATTGGGGAAGACATGAGGCAAGCACACTAGAACTCTACCACCACATACACCACCTACAGCTAATATTTCATGTATCATAACAACAGTACCAAATAGCTCAGAAGTTTGGCCCCTCAGCCATCAACAGGAGGCAATGGATGTAAACTGTTCTTATCTTCATTCTCATGTTTTCACTTATCAAGGTGGGTGGCCAGCCCTGCACTGGCTGTTTTAGCCTCTAGCAGCTACTACAAGAATGATCAGACAACTGCACAGTATATTTTATAATGTATCAAATTTCTTGACATGCAAACCTGGAACCCAGGCACAACGGTCTTAATCAAGTTTTTGACCTTTGCCCTCAAAAACCCACCAACATCACTTTAAGCAGGAAACTACCAGTAACTCTATACAAATTCCCACACAAACATTATAGATATTCATATATATATATAATATATATATATATATACCCACATGCTGTAAAGTTTTCCTCTGTATAATCAAGGCCTTATACATGAAGCAATACTTTCCCTCCCCTTATCTGTCTTGGTTCAGACAGGTTGGATAACAACACCCATACCAATATTGATGTCAAAACCAATATGTGTTGAGAAGCATTTCCTTTGAGGGTTAACCCAAAGGTCATCCAGAGGTTAGCCAGAGTGTCTTCCAATACACAGAAATAAATCCATCTGCACAACAGTTGTCTAAACAGCTGACAACACAACACAATATGGCAACACTATGGCTAGCCCCAATCAAAGCAGTCATTCCTTAACAGCTTTTAAATACTCTGAGGACCTGTTTCTCATTGAGGAAGAACCAATCCAGGACAGATATCAAATGTCCATCAGATTTTTGGAGAATATGTTTCAGGCAAGGTCTGCGGCTCAACTTCAACAAGCTGCTTAAAATAATGTAAAATGTAAATACCAGTGACTTAACATGCATAAACATGCCCCAGATGCAATGTGTGCTGGAAAGTTGAGAAAACTGTTTTTAAATGAGTGCAAAGCTTTACTAATCTTGGGTTTAGTAGGTGCTAACTCACAAACTTCCAAATGACCTGAACTACATCAAGAATTGAGAAAGGCTATTAATAAAGGTTCACAAAAACTCTGCTTCTCTGTTAATCACATAAACAGCCATATTCCAGGATGGCAGGGTCATCCAATTCCACAAATGTGAATGCCTTACAAGTGAGAGCTACTCCAGGTGATATCTCTTTGACAATACAATTTCATAAAGTCCTTTAACGACTGGATAAATGTTCCTAGGCCCTTCAAAAGTCCCAAGATGAAAGGTTTTCACAACCTGATCCCAATTTCATCACTTGTTATGATTTGCAAAAGAAACTATGATGAAGTTTCATTAGCGACAGCAACAATGACAAGACATGAATACTGCTATTCTTGCCAAAACAGGTTGTGGTGGCAACATCAACAATAACACAACAAGGATAGTAAGAAAGTATTATTGTTGTTAACATGTTTCCTGGCCTTTGCAGGAACCCATCTTGGCCCCTAGCAAACATTTATCTGTGCCTCATATTTATACTTACTGAATTAGTGCGCATAATAAGTGTTCTAAAAAAATTAAAAACAAAATATGCATCATAACAACGTGTTTGATATCAATGGCACATTAATATAGATAAAAATGGTAAAAAATGACAAAATTCTACTGAAATGAAAAGAAATTGGCAACAACAACATAAAAAATTGAGAAACTGAAATCTTCAAACATGGAAACTGACCTCACAAATTCCATTCACACACATATTTGGCGACTGAATTTCACACGGAGTTCCATCTATCACTTTATCTGCATGTCTGTAGTAGAAAGACTGCCCTTTCGCTTGGCAGTATAAGGCACATTTATTGGTTGCTATAGCAACAAAATTTCAAAAAATCAACTAGGCAACAGATCAATCAAAATCATTCAGCAAATTATTGGCAGAAGTAATCACCAAAGAATCAAATGCAGCCCCAAAATCAATCCAAACCAAAGAAAAAATTACTAAATTCACCCAGTAAACCAGTACATATCAACTTCACATCCACTTGATGTAGGTGTATGTCAGTACATAAGCTAGGTTACTTAGCATCAAAACAACACTTTTATTTGATGTGTTCTAGATACAAGCCAGTATGGATATATCAGGTTGCAGTAGCTATCAAGTTTTTAAACCACTGTCCCAAGGTTACAGATCTAAGGATACCAGTAGTAACTTACTAACAGATGAAATATGACTTGCAGAAGAAAACAATAAAATTATGTCATCAGAGAATTATTACACCATAATGATAAGTAATAATACTGGTTAAATTTCAGAGCAATAATACTGGTTAAATTTCAGAGCACAGGAAGTGATGACTCAGTGAGCTAAAGTCCGTGTGACTCATTTATAGCCACAATCTGTTTAAGCATCGGTTTCCTGGTTTAACCCAGCTGGCTGGCTATCTTTCCATTGCACCCAGGTTAGCTTGCTTCGCCAAAACATCCCTCACTACTCTCCACTGCTCTGGGTCAATTGGCCCCTGGCTGATCAGACGTGTTCCAGCTCCAGCACAATGCTGAAGCTTATTTCTAAGAAATTCCTGGTCTTTCTCGGTGCTAAACTCTTTCCTCCTTTTGCAGAACATCCAGAGGAGACAGTGTTACAATTTTTAGGTCACTGAAATAATTTCATTCCTCACTTGGAACAACAGGTTTGTATTTGGCTATGACAGAGAAAACACTGTGCTTATAAACACGAGATACAAATTTCTGTAGCATAAGTTTATAATTCAACAAAATACATTATGGGCCTACCTAGCTACATTACAGTCAACGGCAATCCAGGAGGAGTTAAAATAATTACATGGTTACACTACTTCTAATGGCAGTCCTGTGAAATTCCCATGATAAACTACCAAAGTAACACAGACCAAAGAAATTCTGTGAACTGTACATAAGTGTCTAAAATTTGTATTCCAGACCAATAAACAAACTTGATGTGTCGGGATTTATGATAAAATGTCTGCGAAAAACCAGATGTTTATGATGTTCAATTTTTTACGCAGCTGTTCAATTTTTTACGCAGCTGAAATCTAGTTACCATGATAGTACGGTTCCCATTCATAGAAACTTCCATTGAAGGGAATTGTATTGTAGTGTTCACATTGAGCAAGTCGAAAATCCAAACTGCCTGTGGGACAGTCCTAGAAACATGAAAAATTATTGAAAGGTTTTAGACCTTGTAGATTTTGCAGGGGTTTCATCCATCAGTTTTTTGGTTATAGAATGTTACCTAAAACATCGCATCTCTGATTAAAAACTCTAGTTGTCTACCTAAAAAATGTAACGCTTAACAGCATGAAACTAAAATTGCAAGTTTAGCAAATAAGGCAGCGTCTTTACAAATTGAATTATATCTTATGCATCTTCATTTATTCTGATTGCCATTTTCAGTAACATCATTTTAATCTTCATCATCTCCATTAGCACACCTATCATTTCCAGTTCTATAATTACCATTCACATTATCATTGCTATTATCACACTCATCATCATCATCATCATCATCATCATCATCATCATCATCATCATCATCATCATCATCATCATCATCATCATCATCCTTGTAAGTCATAATAGTGGAAGCTGAATATCCCACTGACCTGGACATTGCAAGAGACATAAGTTCCACTTGGACCAGTGCAAAATGGCCAACCATCAGGTCTAAAGTCATTACAAAGAACAAATGTCCTCAATAATAAACTAAATTATGGAAAAAATTAAGCAGACCACTAAATGAGCACACACAAACCATTAAACTTGCAGCAGCAGTCCTTAATATTTTAAAATATCACTTATTTTCAGTAAAATCAAATGCAGTGTTGGTGAGAATGCTCAACTCAAAACTTGTATAATATAACAAAGATGAAACTTCGTCATCATTACTAATCATCTTCAACTGTTTCCAAAATAAGATTTGGCAAACTGGAGACAAAGAATTCCAAATAGATTAACCAGTGAATGAAAATGCATGGCAACTGCAAGCATTCTTTTAGAAAAATGGGACAAACAGCTGGCCAGTGGAAGCTCATCTAAGTTTAACCTAGGAGGAGTAAGTAGGCTAATCTAGCTAGCTTGGTCCTAAGCCATGCCGCACCTTGTAAATTATGAGAACGACAACTTTATATTGGAACTTGCTCTTTGGCGAAGAAACATCATGACTTTGACAGCACTGAATCACAGGAGAAGTATTATACTTTGAAACTGTAAAAGCATCAGACTGTAAACTCACCCAACTTTATGGCATTTTCTCTCAAGAAACTGTACTCCCCCACCACAAGTGCGTGAGCAAGGAATCACTTCTATCCACTCACCCCACTCCTCCTTTACCGTGGTTTTGCCAGATTCATCCACATTCGGTTTGTTTGCAGCGGCCTGTCAAAATATAATAACAAGGATGCGGAACTTACAATATATATTTAGTATTTGCTATTAATCAGTCAAGTGGTGACATCCATCTCTACACCAACGACAGTTAAACCACTGCAGTTGAAGTGGAAAAACAACAGCTACAATACATGCTGGTTTTTGCCCCAGTTATTCAAGTCCCTTAAGAATAGCTGAGAAGAAGCTGATGTACAAACATTTGCAGTAACCAAGTCAATCCATTTGCTTCATACATCAGCCCTACCAGAGGCTGTGGACTATGCTAGCTGTACTTGATCAACGAAATGGCTTCATTACTAATAAATCCTTCAGTGTCCACAACACTTTTCATGACTTTCATCTTAAAATGCATGATGAAAGCAACATACAAAATTGGCAAATCATCATCAACTAAATATACAGCCATATATAACACATGAAGCATTTGTATAATGACAACGCTGGCAACAGAAATTGAACCACACATATAACCCCCAGTTGTTCAACTGCCAGCAGCAGAAACCCCTTTTGCCACATAGTGGCATATCCATAGTCTGACTGCAGTCCAAAATGTGCAAACAGGTGTCTCAATGACTACCTAATAAAGTTAAGCTACTCACATCATGGTTCTGTAGCTTACATCGCATTACCATCAATGACCAAGTGCAGACAAAGTCAGTTTAAAAATTGGCCTAGCAAAAATGTCTAGCCAATGCCTTAGGAAAACGGAAAATCCAGACCAAAAGTGAAAGTTAAACTACAAAGTGACACCAACAGTTTGGTATTACTGTTTTCTTTAAAAGGTTTGAAACATTTTTCTAAGAAACCTTCTTTGATCTCAAGATCAAAATAAGGTCATATGTAACTGAGCTAATAAACAGGTGAGCTATTAAGTAAGTGAGCCAATTCCTTAGGCTACCTCTTTGATTCATGAAACTCACTTTCTGGAATTGATCAGATTTGTAAATACATCAACTAATGTCTTGTACATTACTAAAGTGGTGCTACAAAAGTTCTGACATTAGATAAGAATTGCATAACACTGTTAACAGTTTTGCTTTGTAAAATGAAATGCAAAGCCTGAGAATCCTCAACCCATGTCAGAAAAAGCTCAGTACATTACAGGCCTTAACTAACTAACCACTTACACCTACCCTGACCAAAAAATGCGTCACACAAAGAACATTGTGACCAACATAATCAGACCTAATCTACGCTGATCTAATTTTATCTGGAAAAGTTTTAAGCACCATCATCAAAACAATCAACTGATGATTGGTCACTTCAAAGTGAATTTTAAACAAAATCCATGAGCACAGACCACTGATAGACTCTGTTGACATCTGAGAGGTCAGAAAGACCAGAAGCAAAGCATAGAAGTCAGATACACAGTACCCTGTATGTACTGTAACAAGTAATGCATTGCATAATGTAATCGAGACAACATTTGCATAGCACATCTAGTCTAGAATGCATGCTAATTTATAAAGCAAAATCTTCTTTAACAGTTACTCTAAATTGTAACTGTAATTGTAATTTAAGATTTATAAAGAGCCTCTTAGAGAATAAACTCAACAGGGGCACTCCCGACCTGAACAAGTAAAGTCACTGTTCAACAGCACAGTCTTCAGGAGCCTGCAGAACCCTGAGAGGGGAAAAGACAGGGCTCAAGTCACAGATCTCGAGAGAGAGAGACGGTTCCAGCAGGTGGGACTGACATAGGCAAAGCTTCTAGACTGGGCGGTAGCAGTTTGCATGCGAGGGACAAACAAGAGATCATGGGTGGCCGAGCCGAGGGTGCTACAGCCTGGTAACGAGGAGACTAAAGTGTAAAAGTCCATGAGGTAAAGAGGAGCTGAGCCAGCAACACAGTTGCACATAAGAGTGAGAATCTTAAAATGGACACGCTGCTGGATGGAAGCCAATGAAGAGTGTCTCAAATATAGGACGAGATATGACTGTATCGTATAAAGTACAGAAGCTACAGTAAGGCCCACAGGCCAACTGCACTTCCCAGATGAGAAAGGAACATTGGCCTGTATCTAGCATAGCCAAGCCTCGTTAAGTCATCCCACCACTTTAAAGTCTTCCTAGGCACCTTTAGATTAGATATTAACATTGCACCAGAATCAACACTAAGCAGATCTACATTCTACCACACACCACACCATACAGACATGAACAATTCCACCCCACCCCAACCCCTATCTAATAACTTTTGCCACCCCACTATTATAATATTCAAAGTCTCATTTGCTTCCCATGTGCTTAGACCTACACAACTTTACACATACATATATATAAATATATATATATATATGTATATATATATTATATATATATATACACACACACATATATATATAATTTAAACTAATCTAATGTGATTTAATCATTGTCATTTCTTTTCTTCCAGTAGCCACTAACTATGACCAATTAATTACCTGGAGGACTGTTCCCTTTGCCTGGTGCTGAGCTGGAAGCCCTTCTGAGCAGATTCCTCGAAAAGGTCACTATATACATCACACAATACCTTACAGTCACTGTAATCTAACTACACTACCGAAGATAAAGCTCCTGAGAGATGTGCCCAATGAATGAACCCCTTAAAGCTGGAGATCTGTCAGGGTAGATTAGAATAAGTCATTGGCCACAAATGGCTGCAGTCAGCCAATAACTGTACATGTACAGAGCCATCCTTTTGGCCTTGGCCGTACTATGGGGCTCTATAAATCGTCTTATTATTATCATTATTTTTATTTGTATGTAGGATGATCAAATGACTATTTATATATATAGTCCCTTAAGTCAACTCAGAGAGGCAGCCGTGGGTATGATTAAGTATTAATAACTTTAACTCTGGCTGTGAAGCTTATAATCCCAAATGACTTGCGATTTGATATAGTTTATGTCTTATCAGCACTGATTACATCTCTCACTTCTGTTCCAACTACACACAGGAACACTGTTCCAATTCATTGCTGGGGATGATTACATCAAATTACATCTGAGCCAGTGAACAAACAAATGAGTGAGTGAGTGAGTGAGTGAGTGATACACAGTCACAAAAATGTGCAAGGCCATGGCAAACTCACGAACATGATCAAAGTAGCAGATATTGTTCCACTTTGATTACAGACTTGTAATAAACCACTGGCCAGACCACCCATGGAAAGGATAATCCAAGCTCTTCCGCCAGACATTGCCTACCAGACACTTTAAGCTTAAGTCGCAAAATTCTTTCACACAGTGCTATTTCAGTGCCTCTGAGAACTTCTTAAAAGGTGCTGTACAAATATGCATATACATACAAGCCTGTAGGGATGCCAATATATGTTTACCAGGAAATATTAAATTGAAATTTAGAGATTATGATCTTGATAATTTATCATTGTTCTCTGCTTCCCTTATTGGCCCATGATTTTTCATCTCTGCACTGAAGCAGATACTTCTAGTGGCAAAGCTAGACAGCAATCAGACACAACAAATTTTCCTAATTGCATTACTTGCAACTAAGGAAGTCTAAATAAACACTACACATGTGGTTTAGATTTCTGAGGTAAACAGAGACATTGGATGTTTCAGATGGAGCCGGGGGAGGGGGGGCAGTTATTGCCATTTCTCCTCACTCCTTCTTCTTAGGCCTAATCCTCTGTAGGTAAACCCCAAAGGGGATTTCAATCTCAAGGTCTAGGGCTGTCTAACATGTAGCTGCAAATTTGCAATTCTTCCAATTCCCTGTAACAAAATACCCATAAGTGCAAGGATTGTATCTGCTACTCTGTCATCCATTCAGCAACACAGATGTTGCTGTCTGGTGATAAATAGGCAAAGGTCCAGGCTCTGCCACTCTGCCTCTGCAGCCTGCATTATTCTGACAGATCAAGAAATTAAGACCCCAGGCACAGAACTTATCCTCAGCAAGTGACATATTAAGCAAGCAAAGTCAACAAGTGCATTAGTAAGTAGGCAAGCTCATGCTAATCACATATTTATACCATGACTCAGCTAAGTAAGTACAATGGTTTGCACTTTGGAACCACCAGAAATTAATCAAATCAAAGCTGTTAAACTGCAGCAGGGTCAAGTTTAATAAGAGGTCATTGCATTGCAACCGTAAGAGGCCAATGACTAATCGAATGCATGCCAACATCACACACAGCCATTCCATTGTTGCGTCCATGAAATCAAAAGTTTACTGGGCATTAGGTAAATGATGCTGAACCACTCATGATATTTGTCAAGACCACTTTTCCACTGAAGTAATGTAATGCAGTATTTATATAGCAACTTTTCAAGCATGCAAACACAATAAAGACTTAAATCTGCATAATGTAATTACAACATCTAACAGTTACCAGAACAACAGCCACAGGCTAACCACAGCAGCCTTTTACTACATGGTTCAATTTTTCAGTGTGTTTCTTAATTCCAAAAAAAAGGTTAAAAAATGTGACACAAAGTTTAAACTGGCTGCTCTTCTGCTTCAGAAAAAGAGTTTTCCGCTTCATCCATAAGCATAAGATAAAAAAATGCTGTGAAGATAATTTTGCAACAATCCTGCATTTGACTTGAATTGAGAAGAGCCTGAAAACACATTTAATATCAAAGGCTCAAATCTCAGTCCATCATGAGGTACTGATAATCTACTGTCTCATCCATAAAAAAGCTAAAAAGACCTATCGGCTACTCTGGGGACGACTGTTACCTTAAATGAAACAACAAAATAATGCATCACAGTGAATGAAGTAAACCTGGATGGCTTGGGGTACTGAAACTTAAGAAACTTGCACAAACACGTAATGTAATGTAATATTTATAAGGCCCTGAAAGGAAACAACTCAGCTGTGCTTCCCACCCAACATCACAATCCATCAGCAAACAAAACTGGTTGATGCCTGTTACAGAATGAAGGCAGACGAAAGCCTGAGAGTTCTTCTCTTAACTTACTATGTAGCAAATTCCCAACAACTTAATCAGGGCTTCTCATATTTGAAGACTTTCACTCTGAAACAGACATAGACGAAAGAGAAAGTCGCTTTTTATATAGTCAGAATGCAATTCTAGCTCCCAAATCCAGTAGCAGACAAACAGCTGTCTACAATCAAGATCTTTTGAAGTGCTTGAAGCACTTTTGATCAGACAAATCCCAGATAAAACCCCTGTGGCTCTCAAAAGCATTCTTCTCCTTCCAAGAGCAGCATTTGTTCCTTTTCAGAACCTGCTCCATTTGATGGACAGCTCAGACAGAGGGCCCAGCCAGGTTTGGTGAGACAGACGGATCAAGAGAGAGATAGGAAGACTAGTGAAAGGGTGGACTGAAACACAGAAGACGGACAGAGTGCATCTGGATGCCATTAGGTGTGAAGCATTCCTTTCTATCATCCTCCCACTGATGTCATCTGACATCTGCTACAGCAACAAGCACCGTCAGACCACACCCAATCCATCAACCAATGCCAGGCTAAGCTCTCATGCTGAGGGATGGTGGGCTTTCCAGTTAACCACAACTGGGCTGACAGTGTCTGTGATCAGCAGATCTAACTGGCCAAAAAGCTTCTGCTGCCTAACCACAGTTTTGAAGGCTCCATTTAACACAACTCACTGCATACAAAGCACCTTTTGGCATTCCAGGTATTTATCTGCTTAGGGCACCTGTCTTACTAATTCCTCATTCATCGCTGATTCATCAAAGACCACTCCTCACAACCTATGGTCAAGATGGGTGGACCTTAAATTGCTCTGGTCGTGTTTGCCAAAGGGCCTTCAACCAAAGCACCTCACTTCAGAGGAGTTTCTGTCCTGTCAACTTCACCTTTACATAAATGGGTACTGACCTTAAGAGTCTTCATATTTAAAGATCTCTGGTCTTAAACACTGTCCTTGTGTATCAAGGGTCTGTGGCTTTTCACATTATACTCATACAGCAATAGTCTCTGGCCTTAAATGTCCTCACAGTGAGGAAACAGTTGTTGTGTGACATCAGAAAAAATAATACGGGGTTACTGCAATAGCTAAAGCAAGAAAAAGTAATTTAATTAAAAATTATCTAAAGTCATTCATCCTAGCCACATCTGCTAAAAATGTCCATCATTTTTGTTTTACTAGCATTTAGACTTTAGACTTGGAAAAGCTGTTACTAAAAACTCTTGGGCTTGAAACTGGAATTAGGCTTAATATTACTTAATAAAAATAATGATGTTTGAAATAAAATGTCCACTGTTCTTTGTAATGTTGTTGTATTAGGCGCATTCAAATTCCATCAGTTTTGATATATTATTGTGCGTTTATGACATTATGTGAAAAAAGTTAATGTACCTTCATTCATTCAAAATTTAGCTTAAACTCTGGACACGAAACTCGTGTCTTGCAGGAGATCCTACTATCCTAGTGGGTCTTAATGTAGGCCTACCTCTCAGGGTTGGCACAAGGGACTGGTCTTCTATTACCTGCCTAATTTGTAAAACTTAAAATTATTGGCTTACTGATCAATGCAAAAATTCAGACACTGACAAATGTTTTTCTGCCAGAAAATCACATACTGTCGAAATTCAGAAAGCAACCAGGCAATAGCTGACATTGGCTGTTGGCCCCTGTGCTTCACCTGATGAACTACTTCTCTAGTCTGTGGGTTAACCAGGTTGGCTGTCAGTCTCAATGGCATTGGCTCTGGTTAGAATTTCAGTGGCAACACCCTAGTTAGAATCTCAGTGTCTTTCCTTTAAGTTATTAGTTTATCTTTTTTTGGCTAACTTGGTTTTGCTCCTCCTAAGAAGCTGGCAGAAGTGATGACAGGAGGAACTGCATCAGCCTCTTAAAAACCCTGCACTCTATAACTGCACTGAGAATAACTTCCAAGTCTTGTATGACAAGGATATAGCTAGAAGACAGAAGACTGCAGACAATACATGAATATGCTAAGCAATGGCTTGAAAAATTCTGCCAATCTGGGCTAAATAAAATGGATACTGGTTACAGACACACCTGTGGAGGACTGGTTACAAACACACCTGTGGAGGACTGGCTACGGACACACCTGTGGAGGACTGGTTACAAACACACCTGTGGAGGACTGGTTACGGACACACCTATGGAGGACTGGTTACAGCCACACCTGTGGAGGTTCCGGTCCTAGTGGTTCATGTGAAACCATGTTACTACTAATCCACATCAGTGGCAGGGACCATTGACTGTGAGGACGCTTAAGGCCAGAGACCATTGTTGTATGAGGACAATGACAAAAGCCACAGGCCATTGATACACAAGGACAGTGTTTATGACCAGAGATATTTAAATGTGAAGACTCGGTGCCCACTTATGTAAAGGTCCAGTTGACATGACAGAAACTCCTTTGAAGTGAGGTGCTGAGGTTGAAGGCCCTTTGGCAAACATGACCAGAGCAATTTAAGGTCCACCCAACCTGACTATGAGGAGTGGTCTGTGGTCTAGTTACAAGCAATTATCATTTTAGAGTGTAACTGTAATGAGCAATTTCTGTAGTGCCGGTGTTTGATGCACAAAGCATCCACAGATGGCTCACCAAATCAAGCTGCACTCAGGTGAATATCCATCCAGACAGTCAAGCAGCTGAAATAGAGAGGCAGCCTATGGGGATAAGCCAACTGAAAAAGGCAAGTCTCAAGTTGCAACCAAAATGACACATGCAAATGGGCAGAACAAATAGATACAGAAAGAGAGTTCCAAAGTCTTGGTCCAGCAACAGAAAATGCTCGTCATCCAAGAACAGTTCTAGTCTTAGGTATCACCAGTGAAAGTCAATCATATGACCTGGTTGAATGACAGGCCAGACTCAGAGGCACAAGGACTGATCAGAAAACCTCTTATCTGCAACTGCATTACAAAACAGGTCCATGTTACACCAGAATAATGGAAATTTACTTTCACTTAAATGTAAAGAGTCTTAAACGAACTTACACTTCCGAAAACCAACAAGATGACAAGCAACTCATTCCACAGACGTCCAGTTGCCATAGCAGATGATGTCTTCATTCTGACTCCAAGTTGTGCGAATTAAATCTTGCAGGTACAAGATCCCCTATTCGACTATGCCACTACTATTCTCGTATAGACTATAAAACACCAACTATTGAGACGCGATTTGGTAGTCCAGTTCGTTACACGCCATGTTTCATATCTGTTGCGGAGTTTCTTGTTATAACCACAAAGAAATCAGTCAGAACGCGGCGCCGATATCGATAATAACACAGGAACCTGGCAGAAGCAGCTCAGCGTACTTTCGGTCTGCTCAGAACCAAAACGCGCGGTTGGTTCACGTGCAATACCGAGCCCTACGCAGACGCTTCGCAACGCCCTCTAGCACCGTTCACCGCTCGCCCGCAGCTTATATACGAGTCCGGAAGGCTCCATCCAGCTCAGGGCCTTCGAGGTGACCGGGTTTGCTCTTAGGCCAACCATTAGATGGAAGAACTTGTGCCAATCAAAATCGAGAAAAGTAAGACTTAGCGCTGCGATCACTTGTGGTAGATGCTTTCCTCGTCAGTATTTTGGTCATCGTCAGCCTCTGGAGCATCATCATCATAATTTTCGTCGTATTCATAATCACGATAGGCCTAAATAATGTCAGCAGTAGCAAACCCTACCCTGCCTCAGCACTAGTATTGAAGCAGTATCGTGATCGTAATCCCAAGATTTCTACATCGCCCAACGAAAGCCGCGCCGCGGGGACCAGCTTATTCACAGGCGCTCAGTCAAAACAAAATCGATAGGCAAAAGGGTTCGGTTCCGGGTCAAGATCCAAGAGTCAGGCAGAGAGACAGCGTGGCAGCTACGGTGGGTGATGTTTGGGGCTGGAGAGCAGAGGCAGATAAGAGGAAGAAGGGGTGTCAGGATATGATCTGTGGAAGAGGAATGTTTTATCCGTTTCTTACCCTGCAAGAAACTGCGTATAGAATCGATCTACAAGTGTAGGCTTAGGCTCAACAGCTAATGTTGAAGATTGGCTCATCGGCAGTGTAGGCTTCTTTGCAACAATTTTTCAAATTTTGTAGATGGCTCGGCCATTTACACTAGCGTATACACAAGTTGCAACTTGGTGGAAAACAAGGTCTACATAAGTTTAGTGTTTGGCTACATTCATGTAGCAATAATGTATACATAAATGTAGCACTGTGTCTGCATTTATGTGGTGTTCCATCTACATCTGTGTTGTAATAATGTCTGCATTTCTGTGTTATGGTTTCTACATTATTTTAGTGTTGTCTCTACCTATAGGTGATAATGTTTACAACTAATGTGTAGTCATTACGACTATATATGGCACCTTTTCGGAAATTTTCAAAGATACCACATAAAGAGATCTGTGAATGGAGAATATTGACAGTGTACACTTAAAAGTACCCTTATCTGGATTACCTGAATGAACTTGTTCACCCCTCCATCCCTGAAATAAATTCCCACTAGAATTACAAATATCTGATTCATCATATGAACTCACCATCACTTCACCCCTTGCAGTCTCTGCACAGGTCCTCCATTCAAAACTGAAAACACGCCTTTTCTGCAGATTCTTTCCTGATTCCTCTGCTTCCCCTTACCTATCCTGCAGATCCAATTCCAGTTGATTGCCTACCTGCCTGACCTTGGATCTTGACCTAGAACTGAACCCTTCTTGCCTATCGATTTTGTTTTTTGATTGAGCTCCTGTGAATAAACTGGTTCCTGCAACTCAGCTTTCACTGGGTGCTGTATAAATCTCAAGCCTATGAAAACGATTGCGATTACAAGAAAACACACAGTCCACTTACAACACATTACTACGGTTCTGGACTAATAAATTAACAATAATTCCATTCCCAAAAACACCGCACTGTCTGTTACCCCCCCCCCCCCCCCCCACTTGCAGGATGATATGACACAACCATCATTTGCAGCACTTTTCACCAGTAATTAGGTTTTGCCTGAATTAATTGCAACCTTAGCCTCACGAACATCTTCACATTCCCTGCACAGCGCCTGTCACCAACACAGGGATGTATCGCCGCACAATGCACATTTCAATATTGGAGATTATTCGAACAAGGAGGCTACGGCTGTTTGGACACATCACAATCGTAATCGTAAATTTATAAAGCGCCGCTTCAAGATAGCCTTATCAGAGGCGCTCCCAGCGCCAGACAAACTGTGCTGTGAAGGTGACCAGTACCATGCCAGGGCCTTGTGCGTGATGCCCTTACCACACATGGACAAGAACAGTGGAAGCTGAACTGTGCTGACTGAACTTCAGTTACATATGGTCTGGAGATGAGCCCAGAATAGAGACAGATGGCGGCGCGTAGTGGACACGGCGACACTCCAGAGAGGATGACTTGCAACTTTATAAAACTAAAAATTCACAAACATTATAGAACAAGACTATAAGTTTTATTTTCACGTTCACAATACAAAAGTTCCCATTGCAATTTCAGAAATACAAAACCAGTTTCACATATCCTACTAAGCAAAGACAGTACAATTTCCAGCATGTTCTAATATTTATTATGCAAGCATCAAGATTATAATTAATGGTATATAGCGCACTGTAACAGAACTACCCAGATCTAGTTAAATGGCTCTCTTCTAACCTGTACACATAATGGCAAATTTAGAGATCGAATGTAACACTGGCAGCTTAAGAGGACACTGACTTGCCTTGCAAATGACTTGCCAAAATTGCATGACATGGCAGTTGATCTTATGTTGTTTTAAACTTTAAATCAACATAGTTACCTTTCAATCAGAATTACACCAGTATTAACTAAGAGTTAATATGTACAGTTGGACACCTAGACAAAGCTGCAAATTTTACTGGCTGTGCTTGATGTGTCCATCTGTGTCTTACTGTGTGCGTGTGTGCGCGCATGTGGGTGTGTGCACATACGTGTGATTTCAAAATAGGAAATGTGCTGCTTTCAAACTGGTGTTCAGATGTGAAACCTTACCACTCTAATGGCTGTCTACCTGTCTCTCGAGAAAATATAGGGATTTCAGCCAAACGAATCAGGAAGGTCCCTAGCCAGATAGTCCAAGTATTTCTACAACAGCGCTGCAGACATCAAGCCTTGGTATTAGTACAATGGCACTACTGATGTCACTAGATAAAAGCGTAAAGCATTTCCATTTTTACAGCAACAGCAAGACATGACTCACGCAAAACCAAAAATAATAACAAGAGCTTAGCAGTTTATGCAAACAAGTGACTACATAGGCTGGTAGTTAGAATACTGTAGCCTAACAACAGTTCATACTAAGCTTCTTACAATACTGGCAAAACCACAGCAGAAATTCTTCACAAATAAACAATAAACTAGAACACAGCAACAACACTGGGCTGGAGTAACAGCTTATTTTATGGTATCTAGTGGGTCAAACAATCCAAGCAACCTCCAACTTCAACTATGAACAAAATCTACATTCCACTCATGTTGCAAAGTCTAAGGACTGGCATTTTAAATGAAAGCAGCCCTATCATTGACTTTGACTCTGCCACCAGTTGAGCCACAACATAATGAACACCAAACACTGATGCTAAGGCTAAATAAGTAAATAGCAGATCTGCACAGTTTCAGTCCTTACAGCTAGTGGCAACACAATGAATGATAGTACAAACAAGGGTTTCACCAAAAGAGGGTCGTAGCCCCCATTCAAAAATCTGGCAGGCAGAGGTGCTTTTGGCTCTTTACTTTTGAACTGAAAGAACAATATTGTTGTGTGCCTAAGTTTGGGAATGGCTAATATGTGAGAAGTGAAATTTTAAAATGGAAATTGGGAAGGAAATGGCTTAATCAGAAGTGAAACACCAAAAAAGTCATATAAATTCCGATGCCAAAATGGATTGTCGATCGTGCAAAATGTGCTAATAACTTTAAAAAGGCATAAAAAATTTTTGGCAACAGAAAGTATGACCTAGCTTACTTGCCCTTTCAAAACTTCTGCATCCTTCACTGCTACCCAACTCTCAAAACCATGCCAATGCAATCGAGTACAAAATTTTGGTATAATTTGTTCTTTAGAAATAATAGCAAAAACAAGTTAGTAATTATAACAGTTATAGATGCTGAGCACTCCATTTCCCAGAAGTCATTCAGACCTTTGAATAGTCTCCTGATTTCTATAAAGGTCTTTTTCTCAGAGACACTGTATACACTACAGAAAGATGATATGCACAAGTGGGTAAGCAGCTTGCCACAAGGCTGCAAAAGGACCTGAAACTGTCAAAACTGTGAAACACCTTGCAATGTAGCAACTCAACATGTTACCCTTTCATTATTATTTATTATTGTTATTTATTATTATTATTATGTATATAAGACTACGATTACCATTTTATTATTTTCCTAAACAATCAAATCATCATCAAAAAATAGCAAGTGAGGCATAGTGACAGATTGCTAAAGCATTTGCCTTTCACTTTGCCTTCATGGTCTGGGTCCAAGTGCATCAGACAAATTTTACAATTCACTGTCGTGCTACATAACCCATAAACAAACATTGTCCTGCTTTGGATTGTCGTTGTGTTTGCACTCAAGCAAAAATATCTTTAAACCAATGAATCACATGCCTCCAAGGACTTCTGTTTTCTAAAAATTTGCTTAATACTATAATGAGCAATTACCATAATATATAAGTACCATTTTCTAAACAGACATGTCATCAAAATGCATGCATCAGATTTCAAAACAATTCAGATTGTTGAATGATCTTTAGGCACACAAAAATTATTTTAAAATGCATAAAAACATGGCATGCATTAAATTCTATTAAATGTATGTTTCCTACTCTGGTCTGCCATACAGCCTTATGCAAACTGAAAATAAGGCAATGGTTATTGGGTTTCAGTGATAAATTCACTGTCAAGCAAAGCCAAACAAACTTCACAGTGGTAAGCAAACCAAAAAGAAGAATTGCCAAACATATCATTGAAAGTTCAAAAGTTGCAGAAGTAACACAGTTATAGTTAAAAAAGCAAAACAATCTGAAAATATAAAGCTCATGGCTTGAAAACAGAAAATATGGAGAGATTTGAAAAATATTATTAAAACATTAAAAATGACTAACTATGATGACTACAACTGCTTGGAGATCAGGAACTCAGCATGTGACTATAAAACTGTAATGAAACATAATAAAATATGTTATTAATAAAATAGTTTTAATAAAACATATCTAGCTTTTTACAGGAATCTCTCTTGCAGTTTGTACTCTATGCATTGTACTCAGGAAAGGCTTGCTTAGGAAATGCATGAAAACACAGCCAGGACTGCACCAAGCAAAATCATGCACCATGTAAAATAATGCATATGAAATAATGGGGAACTGGTTGAAATGGAAAATGAGTTCACATGGAAGTAATCTGCTCAGAAAATAACTATGAAGAGGAAACTATACCTAAAGAGGAGGTTTAGTTAAATGAAGACAATAATTATCAAGAAATGTTCCAAAATCATAATATCAGACGTTACCAAGAGAAATGGTGCAAATGATAAGAGCAATCTCAGAACCCCTGCAGAAAAGTATAATTGTCAGCTGCTACCAACAAAAACAAATGACTAGAAATTTTAAATAAAAAATGTAAAGTCAGATCTCAAAACTAATGCTTCCAGTAAGTAAGCCACAGCTCAACTAATACTTCCATAGAAATCAGACCTTTAAACTTGAGCTCGATAATTACCATGGGAAATGATAACCATGGCAACATATCATGTGCTGGAACATGCACCTCACCTCTCTCTCTCACCCTTCTCTCTTTGAACTGTCTGCATTATGTACCCATGTACAGCGCCCTTTTCTTCGGCCTCGGCTGCGCTACGGCGCTATATAAATTGTCATTATTATTATTATTATTATTACTTTACAACACAGACTATGGTTACAACAAAAACAGTGGAAACACCACCTAAGGGAAAGACATATGTCCCACAGAAATATCTGACAGTTACCAAAATATCTGACAGTTACCAAAATATCAGAATTAATTCCTGTATGCAATGGGCAAGTTTCAAACAGATTAGAAATAATTATCTTGAAAACTTCTAGATAATTTGAAAAGATTATAATTTTCAATAATTGCAATAAGAATAGGTTATCAAAATACCTCCAACAAGAACTTATTAAACAGCCTTTACCAGCCCATAATCCATTTCATAAAGTGTTGCTACATAAATTTTAAAATTACACTACATAATAAGGGCAACAAAAATAAAGTTTGGGTCAAAATAAGCACCAAGCTGGCAAATAAACTGCCATGAAAAAAGTCAGCAAACCCTCAAAAAGAGACATTTTCAGGGTTGGTTTAAATCTTACAATTATAAGCATACTAAGTTTTAAAAGCGTTTAAAACCATCGGTTCCGCTATTCAGATTTCCTGCCCAAGAAGCAAGACACAGTTGTGTGTGCACTAAATACAATAAACTGTACATGCTCACAGACATATCTGAACAGTGTCAACAACATCATAACCGAATCAAACAAGAGACAAAATCATAAATGCAGCAAATCAAACAATACCTAGATAAGATCAGGTTTGCTATTGCAACCTAAACTGGTGTATTCATGAATTCAGCTATGGGGTGCAAGGCATAAGTTTTTCTAAGTGGACACCCTGGGCTAGTTTTTTGAATATAATAGATGTTGGGTAAATAAACAAAGCATTATCTAACACAATAGTGTTAGATAATGGATATGGTATTGATACCATAAAACCAAGAAACTCAAGTTACAAAGCAATCATGCTTAATTTAACCGCTGACTGTCACAAATGAACAACTAGTCCTTCTATGATACACTTTGCTAAGGCCAAAAGTCTTAAGCAACAGTTCTAAAATATTGCAGGCCTTTCAAAATTCATCATTCATCCTGCAACTTCATTCTGTTTTTAACAGACACCAAGAAAAGACATGCACACCCAGGCTTACCAAAAGTTCACATGACTGAACTTAAGCTTTCTGTGTGAAAACATGGGAATAACCAATATTTCTCATAGGATATCACAGACAGTTCTGTAATAACTAGTAAATGTAATCTGAACAAGCAAATAATGGCCCCTACTTCCAAGAACTAGCTCAGGTCATAAGAAACATACCGTTAAGCAACAGATGACCTATTCATGAAGTAGACTATCTACTGCTTATCTGTTGTAAAAATTACAAATGGACTAAACACTTTCAGATCCTAGACACACATTAGATGGCACAGTCTATATAATTAGCATAACACACGCATAGCTAAATACCTCCAAAGCACCTCTGTGAGGTTCTTAAATGGTTATATATATATACACATAGCCAGATAAATACACAGACTGTTGGCTGGAATATGTACAGAATTAGCAACTGACAGACACAGATAGGAGAGGAAAAATAGAAGGGAGTTCATAAATGAAAAATTACATGAGTGAATGGACAAGAAGAAAAAAGATGGCAGGGACAGAAATGAGAAGGGATATTTGGAGGGATATTTGGAGAACCTCCAAGGCAGCGGCACTAGTCTCCCTCCATCTGAAATGACACTCTCAGACATTATCAACACAAGAAACAAGTCTCATTTAACACAGTATTAAACCCAGCACTCTGCACAAGGTGTGATATCACATCTACTTACAATACGCTTTTGGAACAACTGAATGACTGCAGAACCACTCAGACTATGTTGTAACATAGCAATAATGGCAACTGGAGGAAAAGTGGCAAGACAAACAAGCTGTGGAAATATGAGAGAAGTGGCAAATGCAACTGCAAAAGGCAATGAAAGCCACTAAAGGCAGAAGCGTAAGAGCAAGTAGGCTGCAAAAGGGGTAAAAGCGACAAGATGTAAAGTAGTACAAAATGCAATATTTCAAAATTACACAAAATCAGAAAGCATAAGATCTTTGACAAAGAGCACACATTAAAAAAATATTAAATTGACAAAACCTCACAGTCTAAATGAACAAGAACAAGCTGAAGAGACTTCAAGTTTAACATACTTCACTCTTCCACTCCAAGCGACAGCAGAATTGTAAAGATCAACAATACATGACTAGTCTTCTACAGAAAGTGAGAAGTGACCATGAGTAGCAAGGTGTTTTCCAATCCAATTCCTTAGCTCTGATGTGAGCAAAGGCCACCCAGCAGAGACATACCTTCATCACCATCAATGACACTTCTAACGATTGATGAGATGTTAAGCATCCCAGGTCAGGACACCTGTTTCTATCAGAATAAATGACACAAACCTTAATGCTTCAACAAAAGTAATAGAATTACTCTACATGTTGATAAACCTAAGTAAAATGCAAGGTCAGATAAAATACAGCAGTGGTCATAGTCTGCTGCTCAGTGCTCAGTGAGCATTGCCAGCCACTGAACTGCTGCTAACGTCAGCACAAAATTACCCAAATGCAACCAAAAATGTTTTGAGCATTTTCATATTTTTAAGTGAAAAGCAAAAACCTTAATTATACTGTTTGCACCCATCAAAACAATTAGAAAAAGGAGCCATAATCAAATTAAGATCACCACAGACAATATCAACATAAGAAAACCGCAGAAAATTACATGAATGAAACCTTGGGATATAACCCATTGGGTTAAAAAACTATTAATAAAATAGTAATTAGACTCAGACAGTCAAAACCATAAAGATTGGTCAACCCAGAAGAACACTATCTAACTTTTTCACACATCCTATAGAAACCTCTACCTTGGGTACAAAAACAATAGAATAATATAAAAAACAATATAGCAGCACATAGGCCAGCCTCTTAAACCAATCCCAAGCGGTAGCCAAAGTAACACCAAACTCCATTTTTTAGCCTAGGCATAGCAAGAGGCCAGTTGTCTACCTCACTGCCATCTGTCTCACAGCTTCATCTCCAATCAAGGGAAACTCAGTCTACTAATTCTGTAGATGACATCTGGCTGCTTGTAGAACTCAGATTCTGATTTCCTTCTTATTCCTGCAGAGCATCAAACTCCAAACCTCTGGCCTAACAGTCCAGCATGTTAATCATCAGACTCTTATTAATAAACGCATCCTTATAATGAGCATAAAAATTAATATTTTGAAAATAATGAAGAAGATATGAAAATAAGCAACAGTAAAGCAAAGCCATAATTACAGAATAACTTAACAACAATAATAATAATGAGAATAAGCAACGAACAGTAGATAAGTAAAAGCAAAGCCATAATCACAAAATAAATTAATAGTAATAGTAACAGTAATAGTAGTAATAATAATGATAATAATAATAATAATAATAATTCATAGTAATAATAACAAGAAATCACAGCATTTAGCTGTATATTTCATGTTTTGTTACATGGTCTTTAAAGTGCTTTCTGATAAACTATACATTGCACAATGCTGCACCGGCTCCTAACAAGAGTTACAAATGCCCACATCTTAAGACAAATTTTGACAGACAGATAATAGAATCACAAGAACTGTTTAAATTCAAAGAACTGCTTTCTTTTATAGCAATTTGCTTAATTCTGTTTAGTATTCATATAGTTCCCTAATTACAACCTAGCAGTGGCTCACTTCAACATCTGAAAATCTAACAAGAGACCATATACAAACTAAATATTGAAATATTTCTGACCTACGATCTAACTGAAGACCTAGTCATAGTTTACTAATACCTCAACTCCTAAGTGCAACCCTCAAGCTAATTAACAGCTTCAGATCCACTTCAGAACCACAAAGCTATTATTACATGGCTCATGAACTAGTCATTAAAAAAAGCAAAGCAATGCTAATCTCAGAACAAACACTGTTAAATATAGTATCTTATGTTCTAATCGTAGAACCAGGGCTACAGAATATCTTAAATTCTAAACTCAGAAGAAAAGCTATCAAATATCTCTAGGTTTAGCTTCCTATAACCTGAAATTCCAACATCAGAATAAAAGCTATCAAGTATCTAGTTCTAATCACAGAAATGAAACTGAAACTATTAAAGCAATTAACAGTCTTCTCATAAATGCCAGATTTTCTTCAAAATCAACAGATCTTATTCTACTACCAAACAACAAGAACACTGACTGTCACTTGTACAGATATAGTAAATTCAAGACATCACAAACAACACACTGATTTCAATTCTACACACTCATCATGCTGTCACCATGCGTCACAGTTTGTTCAACTTCCATATCTCCCACACGATCCTAACAATGGCAGCCAAGTAACAATCATGCACATCCAGATTAAATGACGTCCTCCAGCTTCGTTTGCTCAGGCAGAAATCTGTACCTAAAAAAAAATAACACTTAACAATAAATATGACTTTATTTCACATCATTAAGTCAAATCAAATAATGGATTAAGTCAAATCAGATTAGAGGTCATGTTCTACAGTTGTATTGAATGTGGGATCTATGTCCCACCGACCTGGCATTATACAAAGCATTTCAGCTTATCTTAACTAAGATTCACCTATTTAGGTGTGTCAGAAAGCAGTGAATTCCAGCAGTTTTAAAAAAAGAGTAAAGCTCCCATGTCCCATAGTATAGGCTCTTATTTCTCACTTTTCGACCCCTGAACTGGCTTGGTGACAGAGGCATTGCGCACAGCGAACTTGCCCAAGGTTGTTGCACTGAGTCCGCTCAGCAGGCACAAACCCGCAATCTTTTACCGTACTTTCCGGATTACAAATCGCACTTTAGTATATGACGCAGTGACACAAATACGGCAAAATTTTTCTAAAATCAATACATAGGTCACATTGGTAAATAAGATGCACCCATACACAGATTTCCAGTCACAATACGTATAAGCGTGTTTGCTAACGACAGCCATAAATACATGGTCATCATCAGCAAATAATTGCACAAACATAATTTTGTTAAAATAAAATTATTTTTGCACCTTAAAGATTTCCAACATTTGTTGTTATTTGCGATTTGATAGTAATTACTTGGTTCTATAGTAAATCCAGCCAGCTGCAGGCATCCAATGATAATATATTGAATGATAGCAAGGCAGTAGCATACAGAGGGAAGAATAAATACCAGCAAATTTTCAGCCTCTCCAAAGCCCCTACATGGGCCAGCATGACTTCCTGACCCCTTCTTTTGTCGCCCTTTCCAAGAAAGCCTCTAAGTAGGCTTGGCAGGGTGCCCCCACATTCCGCTTCTCTCGGGCCTGCTGATGCCATGATCTCCGCCACCGTCGCTCTTTTGTCGCCCTTTCCAAGAAAGCCTCTAAGTAGGCCTGGCAGGGTGCCCCCACATTCCGCTTCTCTCGGGCCTGCTGATGCCACGATCTCCGCCACCGTCGCTCTTTTGTCGCCCTTTCCAAGAAAGCCGCTAAGTAGGCTTGGCAGGGTGCCCCCACATTCCGCTTCTCTATGGCCTGCTGATGCCACGATATCTGCCACCGTCGCTCTTTTGTCGCCCTTTCCAAGAAAGCTGCCACGAAAGCTTGGTAAGGCGTCTCCACATCCTGCTACCCTCGGGCCCGCTGCGAGAGATCGCATGACGTGGCAGAGGTGTATGTCATAGGACGCAGCATAGGCAGAGACGGAGGGTTCCAGGACGTGGCAGAGGCTTAGGTCATTTGGGTTAGCATCCAGGGGAGCCATGAACTCCATCGGTTCGGGTTAGATGCCACCTGCAAGCCTAGTACTATGTATATTCAGTGTTTGATAACTGTGATTTAACTTAAATTTTAATTTAAGTCATTATCGGTCTTTGTTAATAAAATAAAGCAATTCTGAGAAATTTATAAAATTTCCACACATAAGTCGCACGGTTAAATAAGACTCAACCCTACAAGTTTGCATAAAAAACCACGTGTCATATTCAGGAAAATACAGTAATTACAGACCTAGCATGTTAAACGAACAGACCACAATATCACACGATGGTCTATTCAATATATATGCCCAGATATACATAAATAGACACATATAACTGACAATTTCTGCAGATACCTGGCACGGAGATCCTCGTCATTCTCCGAGAAATCAGGCACTGGCAAGCGTGAATACTTCACCAAAAGTTCATCACCAATGTTGCTGATTGTCTCAAGTGCCTAGAAAAAAAAAACAATTTTGAGCAACTCCGTCTAAAGCGGCTTTTCCTTAAAAGAAAACTTTAATAAGTGATGTACTACAGGAAACACATAAACACACAAGCAGAACAATAAATAGGCTTGCGGCTACTTTTTATAATCCCGATGTGCAAATACAAATACCATCTAGCCTCATAAGTTACTTATGAAATTTTGAACTTTTTGTTTCAGGGTACTTAACACAATTACAAAATTCTCATACAGCCCTTTCGTGAGGTACTTAAAAGGTGCTGTATTTAGCATATTGATACACACACACACACACACACAAACAAACACACATACATACATGCATACATACATATATAGTTCATAAAAAGTGCTTTCCTGCAAGGATGAGTCAGATACTCAAGATGCAAACCTGTCAAATTCCAAGATGTCGCACACTGTAGCTTTAATTTTTCCTTACCGTACAATGTTTCCTTAAACAATACATCTACAGTTAGGTTCACAATAGCTGTCGAGGAAGATATCATAGCAACAGACAGTCTGACAACTACATTCACCTGGTCCAGCATATCTTTGGTATGTGAAGCTGAAAGACAGAATCGCGCCCTAGCTTCAATTATAGGAGTAGCGGGAAAACCAACTCCAACAGTTGCCAGACCACGATACAAGCACTCCCTGCTAAATGCGCTAAAAACACACCACACAGCAGAAAACAACTGTCACACACAGATGGAAAATAACATCATAAATTATTAAAAATCAACAAAAATGAGACAAAACAGAAAGGATTCCACGAACGATCACAAATTCATTATGAATGGCCAAAAAACCAACTTAGTGACAAATACTGGCCCCAAAAGACATATAAAGACTGAGATGTAACAGATTGAGATACTGCAAACGAGATTCACAGAAAAACTTTCTATAGCATATCAAAAAAATTCCAAAACTAAAAATGCAACCAACTAACTAATGCATTGATACATTTTCAACAAGTTACAGCTAAACAGAAAAGAGCTTTACAATAGAAATAGGAAAATCGTTGTATATACATATGCATTTATTTATATAGTGCCTTTAAGAACCTCTCAAAGATGCTGAAACGTGGCTATCTAGCAATAGAAAGCTCAGTATAACATCAGGTTATACTAGAATGCAAGACAGCAATCATCCAAATATTCAGATGGCTGTGTTATCCATTAAACACTTCAGATTTGTGTACTCACAAGGTAAAAGTAAGGTAACTGTTCATTTGTTGTCAAACAGCAGCTCTCATAGGGTGTGGGTTTGGGGAAGAAGGATATTACATAGAACCACAGGCACAATAGCAGATAAAAAATAACTTCTTATGCATTACTTGGCTTGACCACTCCTTATGAGCTACATGGCCTGAGCATATGTCTTGATCACATTATGCACTGTGATCTGAATCCAAGACACATACATCAATAGCAAATGAAGTCACAACCAGCCTCCACGACACCTTGATAACGACAATACTAGAAAAGCTTCCTTAAGCATTTTACTTACTCTTCTCGCTTGTCATTTAAATGCATTGACAGTCAGCAGATATACAAAGGCACATGCACAAAACATGCAAAGTTGTATTGTGTTGCACTTAGAAAACACTGAAGAAAACAGTAGAAAGAATGAAGTGCCAGGATTCCAGGCAGTGGAAACATGAGATCTGCTTTCAAGAGAAGTTTTAGGTACTAACGCCACTTTTCCAGGACAGTAAAGAAGCAGCGGAACTACTGGTGAATCCATGTTGCCATAGATGATGAAGCCAAGCTCATGAAGACGACGACGAAAATAGCGGGAGTTCCACGCCAACTGAGCAACACGCCTTTCCCCTGAAGACAAATGTCATACCATGCCTTCACCACCCAAGGATATTTTTTGAATTAAGCTACTTTTTATCAAAACAGTGAAATTATGTAACATATGAAATTCTGATTAGTATTACAGAAAAACATGTAATGTAAGACATTAAAGAACTTGTTGACTGCTCTCATCATCATATCAGTGTTTTGTCTACTAACATGCAAACATATATATCATCCTATACATCATATTAAATACAATATAATTACATAATATCAATTCGAAATGAACCAGGAGCCATGTATATATATATATATATACACACACATATATATATATACACATTGCATCACAATATTTGAACTGCTGTTAAATTTGGTTGTCAAACCAGAACGGAAGGCTGACCTTCATTTGTGCCATCCAAGCCCATGATGATGGACATTGACGAGATGATCTGCTGAGCCACTACAGCAGGCATACTGGACCCATAGCAGGCACTGTGTGAATGAATCCTCAAATAGTCTATCAATTTCTATAAACACGTGTACACATCATTCAACAGTCTTTTGCAGGCACAGTCGTGTTGTTAAAGAGCTAGAGTTATATTCGCACTTCACCTGAAAGAGCCTTCAATTCCAAGAGCATGCCACTGAGAAATATTATTGCAAAAGACATACAATAAGGGAAATGCAATCCCCCTCAAAGGCATTTTAAGTCTTTGAAAGGAAAGCTGTATTTGAAAGCAAATTACACTGATGGAAAGATGCAGTATGCAAGTTCAAACAACCATTATATCCATTAAAAACGTAAACTCTTTTCTGCACCTTTTTGCCACCAATGTATCCTCCAGCTGAGGCAAAACTTTTTGTGAAAGTCCCCATCATGAGGTCGATATCATTTGGATCACAATCCCAGTAGTCCACCACACCTCTTCCTCGGGCACCCAAAGCCCCAATGCTGTGTGCCTCATCCACGTACAGATAGGCCTTGTATTTCTTCTTCAGTCGGATCACATCTGGCAGTCGAACAATGGAACCTTCCATGCTGCAAGAGACAAAATGACATGCACCAGTTTTAGGTAGCCATGCTGCAGTGCCTTTGTGAGTTACTTAAAAGGTGCTATAAAAGTTTAGTGATAAATGCAAACATACATTTGGTGTATCAGGACATTTGATAGCACCTTTCAAAACATCCTAAAGCTGCTCCTTGCCAGTCTAGAGTACTTTAGAGTTAAAGAAAAACACTAAGTTCATCTGTAGTCATGATGGGATGAGTTTGCATAGGATGAGAATTGAAGCTTAGCCATAATGGTACAAGATGAGACATGCAGATAAAAGCTAAGCCATGATGGAAATGATGGGATATGCAGCTAATTCCTGATGGTATGCAATAAAATAAGTCATAGCCCAGCAACAGGCCAGTCAACCATTGATTCTGATGTGAGATCATAACCCAGTGAAGACCAGAGTTTTAAAGGAAATACCCATCACAAAATGATATGAAGAATAAGAAAGAACCACAGACAAAAACATATTTTTGTTTATTGCAAAGCAAATCATCTGATCTCCTTCTCCAGGTTTTATCATTCTCAGTATCTGTAATCACCATTAGCAGTCAGTAGCATAAATCATTTTTTGAAAAATTGTAACCATTAAAAATCTAAGTAATAAAGTTACACGTGGTCCCAGTAATTCTGCCTCTGCTAACCTGTAAACACCTTCAACAACAATCAGGATCTTTTTCCAAGGGCGACGCGTTCGTGGCTGACCATAGAGCAATGCATCTCGTAACTTGTTCTCAAGGTCAACCATGTCTACAGAAAATTCATGAAAACAAAAGTTGCTATCACTAATGTTAATACATTCCAATTTCTGGTCCTTATCATCTTTCACCATTCTGAGAATACTTAAAACACCATGAACAATTCTCATGGGTTCTTGTGGATTCAATTTGATTAAATATCAGTGAATAACCTGTGTTTCTTGAAGCAACATTGATGCTAAGTGATTTCTAAGATTTAAATCACACTCAAATACGGTCACTAAATCCAACCTAAACCTTACCAGCCTTCCAATTTGCACCTTTATACATGCATTTACGACATTTATGTATGTACGTACTATATATTCATGTATGTATTTACTGGTATGTTTCATGATTGTATTTACTGGTATTTTTGTATTCAAACTTCTGGATATTTATACATGTATTATGCCTACTATTGTAAGAACCTCTCTGAAAGCAATAAAAGAGTCTTCATTTAACCAGATCTCACCTCTTTCTGTTTGTTTACAACAACTGTTGGCATTTGCAAGAATATGAGCAAGTAAACCAACTGGAAATATCAACACCTACCATTGTGTTTGAAGACTCTGATTACAGCTCCAGAAAGCCTGGCACCAAGAACCAGTGAAGCATGGTTTAATTCGTCACTCAAAATCAGACAACCCTGTCGTTAAGATGCATAACATCATCCATTAAGATATACGTTCAGATATAACACAAGAACCAAAGAAGCATGGTTTAATTCATCACTCAAAATCAGACAACTTGGTGATCAAGATGTATAAAGTTAAGACATTGTAGTCCAAAAAATAAAAACCCAAGGTACAAATACAACTTGTTTTAAAAGCTATTTATGGTACTTGTGTATATATATAAATATGTATATACATAAATACACCCACATATACATACATAATTCTTTCATATTCGGACTGCTACTGTGACTGACTTGGTGTTATTTACATGAGTTTGATGTGGATTTTCAGTTTTTGGAAAGTTTTTTCCTGCTTATGATTGACACCCCTTGTCATTGGAATAGTCCATTATGTACTCTAGGGATAACAGGTTCCAGATGGTGAATCGTGGCTCAAAAGGTGATGAAAGGCTTAGGAATTCTTTTGACCATCTACCAAAAGGGGTTCTAACATCAGTCGAATGACTGTCCATAACAGGTGGACACAGTGGCTTGAGTTACGATCAGATGCTGCATCTTCTACCAACCTAGTGTGCCATGGAATCCATCACCTGTTGTCATTCTACGATTTTGACGGTGCTTGGTCCATAAACTCAGAACACATTGTCATCTATCAACTCGGGATGGAAACTTGAGTTAGGCTCAGCAAGTGTGCGCAAATCTGCTACTAGCAAAATTTCTAGTTATCTGAATGCTGCTTGCTAAATGACAGAATGATTTTTTGTTCTTAATGACATTTAACACCAATTAGGCTAGCATAGGTAGTGCCTTTGTGAGGTACTTAAAAGGCTCTATTAAGTAACTTGATACCTTCAGGCATATATATATATATATACACACACACTTGTATATAAATTAGTAATAGTCAAGACCTATCATTCTTTAAGTTGAGTTCACGTGAAACTGCATGAAAGCAATATGACATATGCATTGCACAAACTCATACCATCTCACAAAAGTCTGGACTGACACATCTGGAAAGCAACAGAAAGGATTTTGGCCAAAGCAAAGCACACCATCCACCATTTTCACTGAACAAAACTGGACAAAACTCTTTATTCTATATGAAAAAATTAAACAGCATGTAAAGTAAGGTAAGAAAAGGTTGACTGAAGGCAGTGCCTCGCTAGCCATACAGTGTTGTTAAATGCTGGTAACTAACTTCATGAAGCATACGAGACTGCTTACTACTTTTTAATCACAGATAAAACTATTTACCTTTCCAATGAAAATTGGCAGATTCATGGAGTTGGTTGCAAAGCCCATACCAAAGGTCATTGCTGACTCAACACCAAGAAACTTGGCCACCAATGTTTCAAGCTTTCTGTGAATGTCTAGACTGCCTGCAACAATGAAAAACTACATGTTCTGATACATCTGGAAAGTTTGTAATTATAGTGCAGTCTTGTTTACGCGCAACCTTTTTACATGTGAATACGCTTAATTTGCAGCTACATCACGGCTGCTGCCAATATCTATTTAACACGAAAGACAAATTAGCACACAGTACAATCAGTACACAGCCACAACGGCAAATGCTCAGTCTCGTCATTATCATATTAGACAGCCTGTATCATCAGTAACAGCTGTCCCAATAGGTGGCAACAGTTGCTGGCTACATTTGGCTCTAAGCCCTGCACAATACAATTCCAAAGTAGGCGAACTTAATATACTACATATATCTTTCCTCCCCAACCCCAGCAGTCCAGCTCTGCCCAGGCAGGAGCTTCTGTTTTACTCTCAGCCAAGGTTACAACAGCTATGTACACAGGCTTGGCAGTCCAACTGATGGGCTTCACCTTTAAAATAATGTCTGGAAACAGTCAAAGTTAACATAATCAGAAACATAAATTTCTGGTATTAAATCATAAACACTTGCCCATAACAAAACAGCAGTGGGGGGTCTTTCAACATAAATGGACAAAATCATCTGGTGGTAGGCTACAGTGCAAGTACATTCACATCAGACAGCCTATGTCTTTGCGATTTCTAGCCACACTATGACTAACATAAAACGTACTCTACTGTATTTCAGCATGGTTCTCTTAACCCACAGTTTCTTAATATGAAGTCGAAGTGACTGGCTCCCAATGACTGTGTGTAAATGGGAACGTACTGTAGTTCCAAGAAAAAATTTAAACAGCAGGTACAAAGCTTTAAGCACATAGGTCTCGGGAGTCAAGGGTTAAAGTCAGCAGGTAATGCGGACTGTGGGTAAACTAACCCTGAACCCTGCTTCTCGTTAAAATTAACAAACTCTCCCTTATTGCGCATGGGATGTTTCTTATATGTGATTACAAATTATCAACATCACAGTACTTTTTGCGTGTGCGCACTAGTTCAGGCTTGTGCATCTAACACCAGCTGCATTTGGTAAATTGTATGACTATGTACGATCGGAACACAGTCTCCTCTGTCTCTCTAATCATGTGCTCCATATCTTTCTTCCCTCCTTGCTTAACCAGTAAAGTCTGACTTCGATTTCTCTGCCATATAGGATTCTGACCAGGCTTTTCCAATGGATTGTGATTTTGACTACGATTTCCTGTGAAGCTAGCATCGATTGATGCTTTGTGCATTAAGATAATGGTTCTATAGAAGTCATTAGATTAGACTCCATGCTTGCCTTTTGCTGTCTTTCTCTTTCCACAACACTTTCTTTTCCCCCCTTCTTGCTTGCTATCTGCATCGTTCCTTCCTGTCCCTTTCATTTCCTTATTGTTTCTTTCCTCATCATTCTCCTGTTCCCTCTGTGCCCTCAGTGCCCCTTTCTCTTACTCCCTACCCTCCCTCTCTCCCTATCATGTCAACCATTCAGTGCTGCAATCACGGTGTGAATTTCAGTTACATGAAATTGCCAGACATGTCAAGTCAAACTTGGAATCATGCCTCCTGTTGATAAATGTACACAACAATAAACTCTAAATTACCTCATGTACAACTGCATGCCATCCTTACTCTCTATCTCACCCTCCACTTCACTAACCTAATTCATGGCGCATGCTGCATACACCGAGGCCATATGCCTTTGTTGCTTCTTCTGATTCATCCGCGCATGGACCAATGTTTTCAGCGAATCCCAGGTAATTGTAGGAACCCATGTTCATGACACACAGTATCTTGCCAGTTAATCTGTCAAAACACAACCTCAGCCTTAAATCGTTTCAATCCATGACAGTGAAACTAAATTCATGCAAATCTAGCAGGGTACCTTATAACTGCCTTAAGAGCCATTCTCAACTCTCTGATCTTTATCAATATCCTACTGAATAACGCATCCTTGTTATACTGGCAGTTGGACACAAACAACTTGCCCAAATAACGTGACATAATCAGAAGATCACAAAGCAAGAATAGCACAGAATCGACCCGAATGCCATACGTTAAAAATATAATTCTTCAAGAACTCTATATTATCGGCTAATATTAAATTCTTAAACAACAAATAAGAAATCACAACAATCAGGTGCTCTATCCTTCTTTCTAATTTATCAGCATCTGGTTGCATCAAATTACAGCAGCAATTTTCCATACACTCATTTGAGGTGATTTAACACTCAGTTACTCACATAAATCACAGAATTTAAGAGATTTCACACTATAATATCAGATCTGCTTGTGCAACTTGCTCTTTTCTTTCCAATCTGATCTGCTGTACACAACTCAATTTATTATCAAATTCTTACCAATGACTGCATCAAATACATAAATTTACAGTAATGCACTCAAGGCTGCTCTAGTGTGTGCTGCATGGCTGATTTGACTTATTGACTGGCAGACCAGTTGGCTGGTTGACTGACTGACTGACTGGCACCAATCACCAGACTTCATACCAAACTGTCAAGAGCTGGTTTGCTGGCTGAAGTGATTTACCCCATCTTATATAGCCAGAGAGGAAAACATGCATAACAATTTGCTTGGATTCTTACTGTTTGATTTCTGTCACAGTGCTCTATTCTAGTACTGTGCCTACATCAACTCCAGTCAGCTAAGACATATATATGTCAGCAACAAACAAGGCTAACTGATCTGGATGCAGTTCAACTCTGCTGCACAAGTTGCTCACCTGAATGTCCAACCATGGTCATTGGTGACACGTTCCATGATGTCAATCTTTGCGCCTGGATTGCTGCAGACTGGTCGGTGAAAACAGTCACGGATTGTCCGATACATGTTCCGGTTGAAAAAGCTCTCAAATGACTGGTAAAGTGGCACCCACCCCTAAAACAGTTTTACCATACTCATTCAGTATGCTATTCAAACATGCGACCCCATTTTCCAGTTGAATTCACAGCAGCGAATATTCATACCTGTAACCTATTCTTATCATGGAAGTCTGTTGGTTGCCTGTAGTGTATTTTGTAGTACAGAGTTAGAGTAAGTGGCATCTCCTGTGGTGACTTGCGTGTATGCAGCTCAGTACCTCTAATCTTTTCTTGAGCATCGCACCCGACAGTGTTCCACATGTATTCCAAGCAATCCTTTGTTCCATCTTTGTCCAATCAACTATTGGGATGAGCTTTACAATGAAGTCAACTGGAAATGTCATTCCTTTCAGCAAGTCTTTTGCTTCAAAATAACCATTGGTTTAAGTTTTGCCCCATCTGCTAAACAGCCAAGTACCACAGTGAAATGTGTTCATGGCTAGTAGTTTTGACAAGAAAAGTGCTTTCTCATACAACATTTACAGTCCAATCCCCAGGCAAGCAATGTGCTATAAAATCAAAAGATCTAGCCTTGCATGGAAAGCACCATTCCCAGTCAAGCTAGAACAGCAAATAAGAACTGATGTTTGATAATGGATGACCACATGGCTTTAGTGTTGGACAATCTACTTCTATTCTGCCAGATATATTCAGTATTTTAAGGAAATACTTATTTAAATTTGTTAAAAATTAATTCTTTATAAAATTAAATATAACATTCTTCACCGTGCATGTGTCATGCGAAATATCCCATGGGTGATATCCAATGGGTGTGTTAACTCATGTTAATGCATGTGTCATGCAATCTCTGAACGATGTGTCGTGCAATCTTGGCTTGACCCTCGTGTAAGATGACCCCCACCCCAATTTTGAACTTTCAACCTTGTCCAAAATTTGTCAACTTATATGCACGTATCTATAGTAATAAGGCCACAGGGTTTACATAGACCATGTGGACCAAAACTGGGATTCTGAACAACAGAGAAATATAGTATGAAAACTGCAGAGAAAAAGGTCCAGACCAATGAAACAACATTTCACATAATGTAAAAAGCTATTTTAATCAGACTTTGTGCTTTGACAGAAAGAGAAAACTGATATTTAAGTAACACTCAAGGTCTTGGTCTTAATACTTTTAAACTCAAGGCCTTGAAGGTGTCCTTAATAATTAATCATCATCCTTATGAAGCCTGAAACATGCATCAAGGTGAAGAAGGTAACACATTCATGGCAAAATAACATCATTTATTTATTTATTTATTTATAACGCATGCAATGTCAGTACACCTAATCTGAAGTGCAGATGCACGTTCGCTAGGGGCCAACATGGAATCATGCAAAATCCAGGGTGAAGTAGTGAGTCTTAAGAAATGATTTAAAATGATGATAGCGAGTTTGCAAGTTGGGCCTTTTGTGGTAGATGATTCCAAATGTGATGAGCACAGCAGCTAAAAGCATCCGATCCTGCAGTTGTCCTGAACCTAGGTTCTTGCAACAAACCTGTATCAGAAGAATGCAAGAATCTAGGAGGGCAAAATGGAGTCAGAAACTGGAAGAGACAAATATAGCAATCAAACATTGATCATTTACAACAGCCAAACAAATACTGATAGTTCTACTAATCTTGCAGAATACATAGAAGCAACTGACTATCAAGCCACTGAAACAAGACAGCACATAAGTAACATGAACACATAACAGGACATTTGCAACAGCCCTTTAATAACTTTTCAGGAGTATGTAATGTAATTATTGTAATGCAGCAGATGTGGTATCTTGTTCACACACTGCCCTTAGTATATACATTTACAGTGCTGCTGTAAAATATAGTCAATGCATGGCCACTGAAGAATATGACCCACATAACAATGTCTGAAAAATCAATGGATGACATGACATGTGACATCAAGTTCACGTGATGTGCTCAGTATTTATTCTGCTGTCACAAGTGACAGGGATGAAAATGGGTCAGATGTAATTTACAGGAAACATTTTGGACAAATTTCGCATGAATAAATCAAACGATCACTTCAAACTTGAATAAGTCAGAATATTAACTTGTTTCATTCCCATGATAAAAAAATTAATCTAACAAGTATTCAGATAAATGTCACAAATTGCAGTTTATACTATCTTCTTGTAAAAATGGCTTTCATAGGTATATGCAAACCAAACTTCATCTAAACAGCATTAAGTGACAATAAATACTATAGAATTCTTTGCAAAATGTAAGGTAATTGCAAATTTATCAGAAGCCTCAGCTGAAAAATAATCTCCAGAGATACAACCTTGCAGCTGTAGTACTAGAAACCATACAGCTATTCTCAACACATTACAAGCTTTATAACTGCTATATATATACATGTATATATATACATGTATATATATACATGTGTATATATATATCTAAAAGCAGCCAAAATTTAAGATTATGAAGAGGTTGCCTTTTACGTGACAATTTAGAACATTTAAAACTTTCCAGAAATAACTTTCAGCAATCAGTACAGTTCCTTTCTTGTCTAATGACAATTAAACCAACCAAAATGTAGATTGAAACCTTTGGGAATCTCAATAAACCTACACAACCAAGTTAAACTAAACATTTAACAAATATGAGTCAGCTTTTTCACTTATACTTAAAACTTTTTAAAAATGTTTAGCATGTCCTATTTTTGCCATTACCTACTATTCATATTCACGTGAACAATGTGTTCAATTATTTGTACTTGGCCAAATAGTAAAGAAGGTTATTTGGTACAGCTCTTGTTGAAAGCACTCTGTAAGTCAAGCCATGAGGCAAAAAACATCTGGAAAAATTTCTTCTACCTACAGAAATCTGATTAGAGAAGCGCATGTTACGATGTGCACAACAGATCTTCGGTGAAAAACATCTGTATAAAAATGCTTTTTTAACAAACCAAGCCCAACATAAGACATTGTGGCCTTAGGTCACAAGTAAAACCAAAACTGCCTGCATAATTACTAAATTTAAATTTATTAATTTGAGTGACTGGCATTTCTGCTGTTAATTAATTAACTTATCACATAATGTGTAATAAAAAACATAAACGATTAATAATTTTATAACAAATTTTTCTGGTGACCCTGCCCTGTAAGGAAGAATTACTTAACTTTGTACTTAAACATTGTAATCATAATCGTAAACTCGAGATTTCTACAGCACCCACAGAAATTTGAGTCACAAGAACCAGCTTATTCACAGGCGCTCAGCCAAAAAAAACCGACAGGCATTAAGATCCAGTTTCAGATCAGGCAGGCAGGCAGGCAGGCAGCTACGACATATGATGCCTGGGGAAGAGGAGTCCTGAATCAGAACAGGATTTGTGGAAGGAGTGCCTTGCAGTTTTCAGTGAAAGAACCACACAGGGACTGCAAAAGGCCAAGTGTTAGCAAGTTTGAAGGATGTCCTAATTCTGGAGGAAATTTATTCCACAGAGGTGGAGCAGCTATGGCTATGCAGTGATTTCCATATTTAAGGATGAGGAGACAAAAAGGTGGAGAACTGTCAAAGCCAAAGAGGAGCTGTGGAATGTAAATAAGGAAGACAGGAGGGATGAGAGGAATGAAGTGTGTTGTAGGTAAGTGACAGGACTTTGCAATGTATTTGTTAAGGTATCTGAAGCCAGTGAAGTGATTTGAGAACAGCAGTGACACGATGATGTCTGGGGGTTTTGATGACCGCACGAACCACAGCATTCAGGATAGCTTGAAGGAGGTTTATTTGGGCGGTGTCTATACTCAGGAGAGGTGAACTTCAGTACAGACCCCACTGACCATGTTCACCTCTCCTGCCTTTACTGAAGAAAAAATCTGTCTTCTGGGATAGTATGAAAGTATGTTAGGGCATTATATTATACTCTGGCATAATATTAACTGCAGTACTCAGTAAGCAAAATTACCAAAGTCAGTGGCATCACTTTTACATTATTCCACCCCATTATGATAAACCCAAAGAATTAGAACCCATAAGGCTACCCCTAAACTTTGTATGAATAAACAGATTTCGTGCACAGTGTGTAATTTCAAAAAACAGAAAAAATTGCAGAGGTGAGAGGGTTAGATTTTCAACTTTTATTTTTAAGGGCCATCCTGATGTATAAATATATATATATATATACATATATAAGCACTTTTATTTCTCAAAGTAGAACTAAAATACACAGGAGCAGTTTGAGTGGCTTACCTCCTTCAAGTCCTCCGAGGCCATAGGAATCCTTTCCAAGTGCCATCTTCGCAGTAAGTCTCGGAAAGTGCCAAAGACGAAGAGAATGCCATATCCAATGTAGGTAAAAACAGCAATGTAAAGGGGAGTCTCCTCAAACAACTCAAATACCCTTCGAGGTGTTTTCTCCTTCTGGGCTATCATGTTTCTAGCCTAACAGACAGTCACATGAAAACACACAAAAACACAGAACATGTAGTCCATCAGGGCTTTGCTAATCTTTTACAGATTAGCAAAGCATAGCTCAAAAGAAGCATCATGAAGTGCTATAATTACAGCTTAAGTCAACCAAATAATTTATTTCCTAACACAGATCGCCCAGTAAATATGCACTCACAAACATGGCTATCTTCAATTTTGTTTAAAAGAAAGGAAAAGAACTTTATGCAATATATCATGTCTCAGTAGTTTTAATAAGTGAAATCTATGTTATTCACAACTTGTCAAATCAAATTAACTAGCCTGATTTAAGTTACTGTATGATGAGGTCATTAAAAAGCTGTATTCTGAATTCAGACCACAGCTTGAAAACTGAGCAGAAGGGGTGCAATGTTGACATCTTAAACATAAAAAACCGCCTTTATCATCAACAATATTCATGGCGTTAAGTCCGTCACTTATTTTCGCCTAGTTTTTAAACATTTTGCACAATTTTCCAAAATGTTGTTTTCAAAATGTAAACAAACTTACGCCACACCCTGTTTGAAACTCTTTTGATAGAAAAATTCTGTTTCTCCTCAGAAGCAGATGCCAAGAACGGTCAGAAGATTTTCCGAAGCAAAATTCGACTCCGTTAATCAGACGAACTCAGAAACGCTGCATATGACTCACTATCTGGTGCACCACGCCCTCTAGAATTTGACCCGGCATCCAACCTCACCGAAATTTAGCTGGATTGACTTTGCCTTGACTTGGCCCCAAAAGAAACAAACCGGTTTCCCTGATTACGAAATTTAGGCGCTAAAGAATTTCTCATCAACAGATAAAGTTTCAATGTCGGTTCAGTGTGGACAGAATGTGAGAGCATTCCGAACTAGTCTTCCACCAGTCCGGATGAATCTACACAGATTCATTTCGGGCAGTAAAAGCTCGCATGTCCTTCTAAATATGATACACAGGCTGAGATTTTAGAAAATATTCGTCGAAAAACAACAAAATTCACGAACTTATGCTCGATTAAAAACATTTTTGCAATAAGCATAAAACAACAAACCTGCATCCGACTGCTAGATATGATGTCCCGATCCAAACTCTTTCTCTTGCGAGGTACGGCAGCTGTACTCTAAGGCAGCAGCCGCCTTCTTCTATCAGATGGTAAAAAATGGTCGGTCACCTGTTTACAATAAAATGTACATGTTTTTCTATGGCGACCGTATGGCCTCGACCCTGCTCAATTTTCAAGGAATTTATTGGGTGAGATCCTTCACCAGCGCTGCATGTTTGAATGGTTACACGCCATTTAAGGTTCACCTTGCACGGACCTTGCTTGTCTGAGATTCAAATCTCTGTAAACTCGAGATTTCTATTTTCTACAGCCCCCAACGAAAGCTACGTCGAGGGAACCAGCTTATTCACAGGCGCTCAATTCAGACAAAATCGATAGGCAAGAAGGATTCGGTTCCAGGTCAAGATCCAAGAGGCAAGCAGGCATGCAGGCAATTACAGTGGGTGGTGATTGGAATTGGAAATAAGCCACGATTGGTATGCAAAGCGGCATTCTCATGCACAGATCCGAGTTGACGTACGCTTTTAATTAAAAAGTTCACTTTTGAGTTTTGAATTATGTGTTTGCAGAAGAAACGGCGACATCGAGAGGCAGGATTCAAGTTTGCTTGAATAATTAATTTGTCTTATCTGTGTTGGCATCTGCTTCTGAGGTCATAAACTTATCAACAGCTCAGATGCAGCAATTAAATGTGGGTTGGAATAATGTTTAAAGGAAATTATTCAACATGCATAAATGGGAATCTGTTAAAAACGTTCAATACTTTTCTGGTCGTATGGGTCTTACGCATATTAACTTTTTGCTGGGCTACTATAGGGAAGCCACAATAATTTAGTATTCTTAACGATTGTTGTAAAGGACCTTGTTATAATGATGAATTTTTATTACTTTTTTATTACTTTGTCGTGACTGTGGTATCAAGATGTGAACTTTCTACTTGTGTGGTGAATAAAGGTATAAACTGTGTTATACATTTAAATATTTATCCTTGTAGTGGTTCTAATCAGACAAGGATCAAACATTTGTTGAAAGTAACTTTTGCGGCGTTTTGCCAAACAAAAACAGTCGAAAGATAGACATAAAACAACAAATATTAAAATTCTGTTAAATACGTCGGTCTAAAAGTGAAAGTACATATCTTTGCTTACTTCTTCGCTCTTTAAGCGCAAAAACGGACCCTTAGCCCATTGAACGCTGGCGATAATTGCGGAACCTGCATTTCTTGTACATTCTGAGCAGTCTTAGATTTTATTTGTGTATTTATTTTAGTTTACAATTTGTTCTTTTACGTATTTTACTACACGTTTAGTTGTCAGTTTGGCAAAGTATGTGACTTAAAATTGCAAATATACTTGACCGATTTGCAGAATGCTTATGTAGAAACTTCAGCTAAGAGAAAGAATCCTAGGCAAAATTGCTTGGAGAAATGGACAGAAGAGTTTTCTAAGTATCAGATGCCAGAACTGCTGATGGAACAAAGCCATCAAGTTGTAGGATGGTCGTGTTCCGACCAGCCGATGGTCAGTATCCGATATTTATAAAACCTAGTTTAAGTGTATGTACGCTAAATGATTGGTAAATTTTGAAACGCCCAGGGCAGTGTGGCATTTCCAGTTTTCTGTATTCCTCTAGAAACGGCCGCTTGCGATGGCCGTACTTATAAACAAGGTCGTGGATACCGTAACGCCCGACGTTAGCCTATACACGGGACTCGAATAACGCCCGCCACGCAATTGGTCAATGCATAGCACGTGATTTTGTGCGCGTGAAAGGGGCTGACGGGCGTGATTGAAGTTGACAAGGATGTGCTGACGTCCACCGGTCGCAGATCCTCTAACGCCCGAATATAGTAAAGCGTGTTGTAAGTTAGGAAAGGACTGCAGCAAAAATGACCTGATTTGGACCCCTTTGTGATAAAATATCTGTATATTAATAACTGGATGTTGTTATGAGAACCTGCATAATTACCTATCACACATTTGCAAACAAAAACAAGAAACGGGGATTTTCTAAAAGAAATTTCAGTCCAACAAACCCACAAATACATTTCGTTTTGGGAAATACAAGTTTATTGCCTCATAGCCCATTTTAATGCGTTTTTGTTGGCACTAAGTGACCTTTGGTATTTGTAATTAAAATGCATGAAATAGCGATCAGAGTATGGAATTACGACATTATCTTTATAAGAGAAATTGATGGAAAGCTAGCTAAACTGATGCAGATTGGGGGCCGCCATTTCAAAATCTAGAAATCCATCCGGAAGTGACCAAAATCACAACGGAAGTGCAAAATTCATGTGACATGCTTTAGCCAATAGCGTGACGGGCGTGAATTTAGTCTCTGAGTTTCCGCTAACGTCCCGGGCGTTAACGGAACCACTACATATAAACAATATGGCCACCCCAGACTGCGAGAGAAATTTCAGTGCTGCAAGCTACCGGAATAAATAAGCGATATAAATAAATAAATAACTACTCTCCATAAATAAGTGAATAATCCCTAAGTAACACTTTAGCACAAAGTTATTAAAATGCTTCTACTGATGTCAATAAATGGAGAAATCGCAGAGTAAAACAAAGTTTGTTTATTATAAATATTCCTGGATTTATGTAGCATCAATGCAAGCAATGGCCTAAAGCAGTTTTGCATTAAGAAGTTGCTCAAAGTTTCTGTGAAGTGACTGGCTGAGAGGAAACTTTGAACCCACATTCTCTACATTACATGGCGAGTACTCACAACCAGTTGGCCACTCTGTCATGAAGGTACTTGGCTTGTGAGGGATGTTGTTCACAGTCAAATTGTTTATTAGAACTTTCAGAGTATATAACTTGTAAGAAGTTGGTTTTGCATTGCAATTGTAACAGGACTATTTGTTTTGTTGTTAGGACTGGAACTACTACATGAGACGGGAAATGCAGGTATCTGTTCTACTCAAGCTTATTAAATTCAACCCAGCAGTTGCACAGTTGTCTGTTTATTTTATTGTGCTTGGATCTGCGATTTTTGTGTCTTCCACCAACTCGGTTGTTGCCATCATTAGTGTTCAAATTTAAACTAATTAAAGGTGTTGGTTGGTTAAAGGTGCAGATCAACTCCTTTCCATAAAATTTGGATCTTTAAATTCATGAGCATATCCTCATATTTGAAATCATCTGCCACCAAAGGTCTGGCTTGCCACCTTTCTATGTACCAATACATTTTAATCACTTGTACTTTATTCTGGCCTTTCCCTGACCCCATTTTTTCATCCATGCTGCAGCATTTGCTGCACACTTAGAATTGCAGGATTTAGTACAAGTACAAAGTACTTTAAATAAACTTATATATATATATATATATATATATATATATATATATATATATATATATATATATATATTAAATTTTAACATGGATTTAACTGTCACTGATAACTTTTGAAGTCATCCAGTGTAACCAGCCCTGATCTTCTTTATTTGCTGTTTCCTACACAACAGTTTCCATTTTTTCATTTATTGCTCACTGCACGTGTATGCAAATTAAAAAGAATTTGGTGATTGTGAATGATACTTGCAGACATTGTTTTGTCAGCAAAATTATCAATATACGATGGCATAAACCGCTGAAAGCCTGGATAGATTATTTTATTGATATAAAAGTGTCCATGTTTATCAAGTTTCCATCTAGAACAATCAAGTCATTCTGAAGATCTGTACAACTTAAGCTATGTTTTTGTGACTTTTCCACTATTGGACAAGTTTTCTTCATAATTGTTGGAGAGAGGCAGCCAAAAAAGTGAGAAAAGTACAGGTGTGGAGAATTCTGAGCAAAAATTACAGATATGAAGAATTCTGAGCAGGATGCATATACAACATTAACCAGTCTTCATTATTTTTTAGGAATACCTTTGTCACCCTTTAGCTTTGTACCAATTTTGACAACAGTTGAGCTGCATAATTTTATCCTTCAGTTTCAAAAGAACATGAAAAGCTTAACCTGAGTTAAATGGTAAATGGCAGTTTTTTTTATTAACTGGTAACTATTATTCTAGTTTCTGGTTTAAAATTTATTTCATGCTGCATATCACATCTTAGTAGATTAATTAATAAGGTTCTAAGTTATGTGTTGTATTTTAGGAAATTTTGCCAGGATTGTATCTGGGACCTTATGCAGCAGCAAACAAATCGAAGGTAGAAAATAACATATATTTAGATTTTTATTAGTATTTAATTAATTCTAAACTTCAGAGTCACTTAAGTAAAAATAGATGGTTAAGGTAATTTTTTCAAGTTTGACATCTGGCTTATTATTTTCTTGTTATTTTTTGTTTATGCCATACATAACTATAAATCTTTCTGCTTAAATTCATATCACAAGGCATTAAACAGGGATACTGGCTTGTAAATTGTTTTTGAAGTGCATGATTTAATAATGTCAATGCATCTGCTAAAGCAAATTTGCTGTTACGTGTGGCTTCGCATGGCATGCTTTTACATTTGCTGAACCATCTATTAATGTCCTGTGTTAAAGAACTCATTTGAATAGATTGGTTTTACATGAAATTCAGTGATTGTTGTCTGTAACATTCAGTATTGAATTTAGTTATCATCATTACTGGAGCATGGCATCACGCACATCATCTGCATACGACAGGATGCCGACGCCAGCTTTGTTCGACCAAACTTTGAAGATCATTTCGTGTATGGCAGGAACTAATTTCTCATGGTTTTTTATTTAAATTCATATAGTTGTGTTAAGGTCTGAGTCCCAGACCCAAATTTCTTTAGCTGTTTAATAAAATCGTTATTGTTATCTTCTTTTAAATATTTATCAAAATTAATATCAATTTTCAACCATGTTTAATGTAGTCAAATTAAAATTAGGTAAATTTGCTTTAAATATGGTATGCTATGTTTTTCTACTTTCAAAGTACTGTTATTGTGTTTGTTTCTTTCATGATTTATTGGACACAGAATAATTTGTTTTCAGTTATTTAGTCCTGAACATTGCCGACAGTCCGATTGAAAATATAATCCGTTTTATTCCAAAGGTTAGTGTTCATTATGCTGCTTTTAAAGTTTTTGGTGTAGAAATGATGAGCTTATTTCTTTGGGAAATTATATGACAGCTACTTTTAATTCAGCTGTAAATCTAGCAGTGCGTTTTATGGTCTGTTTTCTTTCTGATGTGGAACTATGGGAGTTGTTTGACTTTTGGCAAATATTTTCTGACAATAAGCTTAGCAAAAGTTGTTTCTGGTTTCTTGTTAATTTTTATACTGTTTTCATAAAATTGTCAAGGTACGGATTCAGTAATGCCCTGGACCAATTCCAGTACAAAATAGTGAACGTCTTTTGTGGGTGCTGTCATAATCTAGTGGTCAGAATTCAAATCCTTCAGAAAACAGAAAGATATTGAAAGGTTTTGGTTCAGCTAGTGCCCTCAAATGAACTGAAAGCATGATGATGAAGAGGCGCAGTTGGCCTATGTTGAGGCTAAGATATATCAGTTTGCTATGATGTTGGATTGGGCTTACACGACTGATCCACTTGTTTTTCTGTGTTTGTATAAATAAGATTGCTTATTTTTAATGTGTCTAGCAACTATGGGCTTTGGCATTGCCATTGTTAAGTAAAGTAAAAAAGTAGTTTCCATGTCCCATAGTGGAGCATAGGGGAGGTGATTATTAGGCCCTTGAACCGACGAATTCCTAGGTTGTAGACATGGGGTCATTGCATCCAGGAATCGCCGTTTACTTCCCAGCTGGCTAAGCATCCATCAGATGGGCAGCCTTCCTATGTTAATTAGCTCAACAGGAACCATTCAGCGATTTTGATTGGTGCTTTGATTCACATTTACTGTGTGTACTCGCATACAAGTTGATACAATGTATGAGTCACCCTCTTAAATTTTTACCTTGGAAAGGGGAAAATCTAATCTACGTTCCATGTATAAGTGAATGACCTACGTTGGACTCTTCATCTCTCGTCAGCATTTATTTGCATCTGGCATTGCCCTCCTCTTACTCTTGGCAGTAGAGTGCGAAGACCTATCGATTGTGCAAGGCTAACTGGGCAGTGTGGGGTGCTTTCATACTGCCAACTGGAACAAAGAGACTATAATTACCGATATATTATAATAAACAAGTCTCTTTCTGCCGCTTGACTGCTGTAGGTGTTAAAGTCACAGCCTGTGCTGAAATAACTCTCTAGTGGATTTGTCAATGTCCTCGGGTGGATGCATCCTGCTGTCTTCTGTGGATGTATCTTGTGATCTTGGCTTGACCCTCGTGTAAGGCAACCCCCAGTTTGTACTTCCAAAATTGTCCAAAATTTTTTAACTTGCATGCGAGTATTTATGGCAGTATATACAGTGTATATGTGGAGCTGAAAGGCAGATGCATTCGCAACCAGCCATTAGATTATATGCTTTCAAATGTTCTTACTGGTCATCTTTCCCCTTCAGCCAAATGATTCTTCAACCCCTGGAAAGTACTTCTGAGGAGTATCCACAGAGGCATGTAAGCAAGTATGTTGCCTAATTCGTTACCTAATTGCAGTTTCTATTTTCTGCATCATGACTGCCTGAATTTATGTCAGCAGTTGATAACCTTGCTATTGTTTTTATGCATAGGTTGGCATATTTTTGGACAGTTGCTTTCAGTCAGGAGGTAAAATGTCAAGAAATTAATATTTTAAACTGCATGAAACTTTATAGTCATATGATATTAAAAATTTTGTCTGTTTTTATTTGCTACTGTAATGCATTGATTTCATTTCTGATCAGTTTGCTCATTTTTATGTAATAACCTTGGAGGCGGCTAACTGAGCCAATGAGTCAGATATTGGAACTGATTGATCTATGACGGTCAAATATTGCATTCTGTTGTAATGTACTTTTATTACATTTTTGTTTTAGCCAGTTTGTTGAACACTTAGTAGTATTCAGGATTACAGCAATTGTCAGATCATTGAATTAGGCATTAAGGGGTAAACTCAGAGGAAGCGATTGTTCCTCTGTGAGGGCCCCCTGTTTCGGCAAGCGATTTAACAGATGGCAACATATGCTGCGTGTGAAATTTATAATTGCATTTTGAACCATGAAAGTTCACAAATGAGCAGTGTGAACAAGATCATCATTTTAATCCTGGTTTTGTTGTTTCATTCTGATTTTAAATTGGTGCAGATTGGGTAAATTGGTGATGGTTGAAAGTAGTGAGTCCGAGATGGGTGGTGCAATGATTATTACTAAAAACTGTCAGGTATTAGTTTTGACATGTAGATTTAATGCACAGCATCATCAGTAAAAGTCGTTACAGGCAGCAGGTTAAAATGCATGGGTGGATATTGTGCATAAGAAAATGCTATGTAGTTTATATCATATTGCATCAAGATACTGCATGATTGCAGCTGAAGCTTGGCTGTATTGTCGGCATTGCATCATCCATACAAGCTTTCCTATTGTTTCAATTGTAAGACTTCTCAGCAAATTGTCATTCTCAATGGATTGCTGCATTTACTTGTGTTCCTATAGGTAAGGCACTCATTCATGGCAACACAGGGATATCTCGGAGGTTGGTTTTGTATACTCATGTATCCTTATGGCTGTTTTTCATTTGCATTGCAGTGTAATTGTTTCATGGGTATTGACTGCTGTGGAAACTTCAGTGGTCATGTTAGTGTATTCTGTTTTGCACGGGACAAGCATGCTGATTGGTACCTGGCCAAATAAACTAAAAAATTTCTTTTACATACGTGTGCAGATATTACTGGCACTGGTGACCATTAAATGGGTACTGAAGTTCTGGGTTTTTGCACTGTTGCCATAGCTCCTGTGAGAAGTTCTTACAGAGGTGCTAGATGAATGTTTACAAATCTCTGGTTTCATTGCATTACATTACACCATTGGTTTTGATTGTTGCAGTGCTGCCGTGACAATTGGGTATGTCATGCAGAAACGAAATCTCAGCTACAAGTAGGTGTCTGTCCTATGAAAAATGTTATCTTTGCAAATATAGGTCAATATTCTACTGGCTTCTATAGAATGAATACTGGTTTGCAAGGTTTAGTTGCAGTTTTGTGTTTGTCTTGGTTTACAGCAGGTTTTAACAGAACTTAGTTGCAGAAGGGGCCAGCAGGGCAGTTGGTTTCTGTTAGTGACTAGCAAAGCATTAGTTCTGGACTGTGTGTTCAGTTATAAATTAATCAATTGGTAATTAATCATTCATTGTTGTAAGATGATGAGGCAGTATTTTCGTGCTTGCCTGGTGGAAGGTGAACGGAAAAACAGGGTGTGAGTCAGAAATAAAGGTAAAGTTCAGGTTACGCACTTGTTGATAGAGCTCTATATAGTCATTTCTGATAATCATGGTCCTGGGGTTGAAGTTTTTGGCTTAATCACGCACACAACCACAGCAATCCTACACCTCTATTTTCACTTAGTCTTAACTAACGCAGAGAGGGTAAAAGTGGTTATGGTGATTTTGATGGTATTCAAAATGGACATGGCTAGTCATATGGTACCATCAGAAATTTTGTGAGAAAAATTAAGTTAAAAAGTCAAAAATCTTAATCTAAAGCATAGACATGATACAAAGTTAACAACAAACATTACAGGTCCAACAACGTTTTGTCTGTGGAAATTCCATTCTGATTAACTGTAGCCATAACGGGCCAAAAAGGATTACCATGTTTGGCATTGATTCTGCCTCTAATCTGTTGTGTCAATGACCAATGTAGTGCCATCGTCAAAATGCAAAAGTCCTCATTCCTTTTTGCGTTGAAGTGAAACCACAGTCTAATATAATACCTGCTGGAGGTGTCCAGTCAAAATCCAAATAGGTTTGGGGATACCTGAAAGCAAGCCATAGCATGTGAGCAAGTTGAAACAAAACTGATTGTAAAGTAATTGGGCTTACCCACCAAGAGTTTGGTTTGTGAATTATTTTTACTCAGATGACTAATGCCTATGCATTATCACAGTGTTTATTATATACATTCTAGTTACTGTGGAAGTTTCAGATGAGATTGGAATCTGTCAGTGGGTCTGATGGATGAAAGAAGAGTTCTATTGATGTGGAGGTTCTGTCATTTGTTGTGGTTTCTGGTAGGGATGCATTGCAGTTGGTACAACAGCGTCGCTTCTGTATCAGTCCTAACGAAGGATTCGTCCAACAACTTAGAGTGAGTAAAGCAACTGACGACACTACTTCTTTAAAGAAACTTTATATTTAAAATATGCTCAGCTGCTTTCATTGTTGTTGCTTTTATAAATTGTATGCAATTACACTAAAATTTACAAGTTTAAATTCATTGTTCATTTTCTTGTGAGGACTTTCTTTTTGTTGGATTTAATAACAATAATCAGATCAGTTGTCAGATAGTCTTTAATGAGATGAAGTTAACATGTATTTGGGCTTTATGTGTTAAGATATTTTGTTTCGCAGCAGCTGGTCCCACTATCTGGAATTGTATCTCCTGGTATTCTGCACTCTCGTACTGAACATGACTTATGCTCTGAACTGAATACTTACCTCTTCCACTCTTCCTATATCTTCAGAATGCACCTCTGAGCTGTCATAAGGTTATGTATGCACTTAAAGAGCTTTGTTTAAAATTTAGTGTAATTGCTTTCGTGTTTTTTTAAATATTGTACTCTTGAAGATCTTCTTAAATCAAAATTGACCATAATGTTTAAAAAATTTCTTGTTGCTTTTAGGAGTATGAGTCGATTTATCAGGCGAGTAGAATGGTAGAAGGTGGTCATCAGTCATCTAAAACATGTATGTTCACCTAATTCAGATTGGATTTTATTTTCATGTACTTTTACTACATTTGTTTTGTTTTATTGAACACAGAGTAGCATTACAGGATTACAGCAATTGTCAGATCATTGAATTAGGCATTAAATGGTGAACTCGAAGGAAGCGATTGTTCTTCTGTGAGGGCCCCCTGTTTCCTCAAGTAATTTAACAGATGGCAACATATGCTGCATGTGAAATTTATAATTGCATTTTGAACCATGAAAGTTCACAAATGAGCAGTATAAACAAGATCATTTTAATCCAGGTTTTTTGTTTCATTCTGATTTTAAATTGGTGCAGATTGGGTAAATTGGTGATGGTTGAAAGTAATGAGTTCCAGATGGATGGTGCAGGGATTATTACTAAGAACTGTCATGTTCTGGTTCAGACATGTTCTTTGCTCAGTTTCCTTAACATACTAGTAAAGTGGTCATGTAGATCAGAAATATAGTTTAAATAAAATCAGAAGCAATTGGTAACTGTCTTTATAGCAATTTATAAACAGACTTCACTGTAGCTTGTTAATACAATAAATGGTAAAATTCAGAGGCTATTGAAACCCTGTTTTTGCTAGTGCAAGATAATGTTTAGAGATAATGTGAATGGCTTGTTTTTGGAATAGTTCTAATTGTTTCAAACAAGACCAATAATTTGATGCCCAAGCGAATTTGCAATTCGAGAGATAGGTGCATGATAGTCCAATAAGTAGAAATTACTGCAAAAAAGTGACAAACACGTACTGTTGTGCCAAATTTCCTGTAAAAATTTTCTTTCAAATATCCTTCAAGACCAGTGTCATCCCTTTTAATGACTGTATATGGCTGAAAGAGAGGAATAAATGAGTGATTACTCACTTTACCCTGCCTTCGTCTAATGGACTTACTTTATTTGTTATCCACTACAGGTTAAAGTGTTTGAATAAAATTTCCATGTTGACTTTATTTTCAAGGCTTATTAATGTTTTGTTGTAGTTTTTGTTTCTGGCAATCTTCTTGGAACAAAAAGTGAAAGTTTTTATACATAGATGATTTGCAGTTTAACAAACATTTGTTTCTTGAAATTTTTCCCAGATTCATCAAAGCGCAAGTTCACAGAAGAAGAAGATTGAATGTTGGAAATGAGCTTCTCTCTCAATGATTTTGATCTTATGTTCAGACTAAGTTGTCACCATTGATCTAATGTCACAAAATTCTTGTCCATTATGCATATTTATCATCAAACCTTGGGAGGCCTTTGCACAAGTACTTAATGAACAGAATGTTTGTTTGTACTGCTGTGATTTGGTCTTTTTGACCTAACTGCTGCTATATTTGTTACTCTATATGTCTTTATCACAACAGACATATTAATGCCAATAATTGTAACATTTTTATAACGCTGAAATTAAAAAGGAGACGGATGGGCATTGTGTAGTGCCGGCAAGAGGGAGCTGTACATTTACTGATTACCAGGTCTTGTGCAACTCACAGTTTGATGCAGTTGTTGAATCCTTTCAAAGCTTTCCAATTCTGTCACCAACCTGAAAGTAATCTTGCTAAACTGTTTAAAATATGTATTTAATAGCCTTGTGTTTTTATGATGTCACACTAATGTATAATAGCATTGTTTTTGCATGGATAAATATTGTTAATAGTAATTTGGGTTCATAAATATTTCTTCAAGTTTCTGCTCCTTGTGAGTGCTGTTTTTACTGCTTATGTCTTCAGAAAGCTCAGTTTCTTGCACTGTTGCTTGTGATACAAATGATTTTATTTTTGTATTATAGACATTTTTGTTAAAAAGGAAGAACAGAGTCTTGGCTGATTTGCTCAGTTCCATGTTGTTTGAGTTTATAGTCCATGAAACTTGGTTACAGTTTATGTGGGACTTCTAAAGTCGAGGTTGAAACAACGCAAATTATAACCAGGCCAAGACAGATATGTCTAAATAGATGAATGAATAAGATTAATAAATTAAAATTAATTTGATAGGCTTTGGTTTTACTGTAAAGAGGTCATAAAATAAACTGATTCCAAACAAGATGGAGTGAGTTATGGTAGAAGTTGTCATGGCTTCATTAAGGCTTTGGTTTACTGTTAGAGGTAGCTGCTTCAAGGCATGGTACCTCTTAAGTAAGCTGCATAAGATACAATATCATTCAAGAGACACCAATGCAAGCAAGGGCAGTGTGTTGGTGGGTGATTGAAACATGCAAAATGTTTGATATTCTGATGTGTGTTGAGAACTCGAGTTTTTTTTAACTAATTCAATCTGCTTGACTAGTGCTTTAAGTTGTGACTGTTAAAAGCATGCCACTACTTTGGTCAAGAAAGACTGGTGACAGGGTACTGTCTTCTTACCTGCAGTTAAATGAATTAGATTTTCAATATGACTGTAGTTCAACGGTGTATGTTGGTCTTTGCGGTTGCCTTATTACTTGCATTTAAATGCATTGCAGTTTAATGTAATTTTACTTCAGCTTGTCAGTCTTTCATTTCTCCCATTAATTCATCAGCTCAGTAACGACTCTAAGCTCTGCTTAAAGTGGGAATAATTAGGTTCAGATCATAATTAGGCGTTAGGCTCAGTTGGATGATGTTTATGTACAGTGTAACTTCGGTATGTCGAACTTCAGTATTTTAAACTTTCGGTTGTATCTATGGCCCGGCCAAAACCAATACAAACGCATACAAACATAACTCTGTTTTATTGAACTTGTATGTATCGAAGTTTCGCTTATTACGAAAGCAGTTTTTCAGTTCTTATTGAACTGTTGGCTAGCAGATATGTCAAAGTTACAGGTCCACTGCAACTCACTTGCCCTGCCTAGTTTTAACTGATTGATGAATAACAGATGCTTCTTTCCTCGATTGGCTCCAGGCAGAAGACTAAAAATGGTGCACTCGTACGTCTGGGTCACTGGGCTGGGGACCATGAATTAAGGCTACTTGTACTCTAATTTCTATTTCGTACCTTTGCTTACTGACCTAAATCCTAGAGCCTCTGAGAGGCGAGAATTCTGAGGCCCATGCACTTTACAAACCACGACCTTGCGACACGTACGTGTACTTGGTCTTCATTACGATCTTTGATGCAAGAGTACATGTTTAATAAAGGGGCCGCAACAGAGAAAGAATCTGTCTGCGGATGACAAAATACATACAGTGCAATTCACTTAAGACGAAAACGGATAGGACAAAATATCGCTTAGTACGAAATAACAAATTGGTCCGTTCCGATAATAATCGATAATAACGTTAAATTATTCTCTTAAGACAAAACTGATAAGACGAAAAAATCGGTTATTACAAAAATGGTTTTAGGTCCCGTGAATTTATTTCAGTGCCAAGTCCGTCGCATAAGACGAAATGTTGACGGAAACACAACAGCTGCAGCTTGCAGCAAGGTTTCGGGTTCGCATTTCCGTAAACGCCTAAAATAGTTTGACAGCTTCCGTCTTTGATGAATGTCACCATTTGAGGAATAAGATAGCGTACATGTTTAAACTGTAACTGGGTGATTGATTACCGGTAAGAGACTCGCAGGTCATAGCATGAGGCATCAAAATGCGTTGGTGCATGAGACCATAGATATCAAAATTACTATAATGATGCCTATGTATAGGAAGTAAACTTTTATAGCTGTCTTCACTAATGTGGCCATTTCATTCGTGGGTATATTTTGTCTAACAATGAAGGACATTAAGCCAGTCATATGGCACATTTATGATATTGAGATATGTAACCACAGTGGAAGTGCCCTATAGCTAGACGCATTAGATAGTTCGAATATCTTAGCCAGATTAGTGCCTGCTGTTATCAGACATATATGTAACTTTCAGAACTCCTCGAGTAACCTAATATCCTCGTTGACAAGCCTTTACCATATGGCGAAGACAATCGTCAATGGTCAGCGCCTTGCAAACTACAGAGGCATCCGCCCCAAATCAATCAGCACGTACATTTACATGCGATGTACCCTCGTTCAAAGGCTTCTCGCTGTCTGACGCGCCCATCCCTCTCCGAGAACGAACGATTAGGATTCGCTGTCGAAATAGCGTCGTAATGGAATGTATCGGCCTTAGCCCTTTCATAAAACCTTAAAATACCCCTCGCTTGCTGGTCCAGCGTGAAACAGACCAGTGGTTTACTTTCGTGTCTAAAAATGGCCACTAAAGTTCGTAGCCTACGGTGATCGGCCGCCTTTCACTCAAAACATTCTTCTTTCAAAGATCCTACCCTGACACCCCTTATCCTCTTATCTCCCTCTCTGCTCCAATCCCAAACATCACCCACCGTAGCTGCCAGCTGTCTCTCTGCCTGATTTTGGATCTTGACCTGGAACCGAACCCTTTTTGCCTATCGATTTTATTTTGACTGAGCGCCTGTGAATAAGCTGGTCCCCGCGGTGCGGCTTTCGTTGGGCTCTGTAGAAATCTCGTAATTACGATTACGATCATCTGCAGTAATGCGTCATTTGCTGCTGCATGGCAAGTCATGCACCCATTACGTGTTTCTGGTTGGCATGCTGCTCTTATGTTTGCCTAACGGTTAATACAAAATTCGGTTAAGACAAAATATTTACGCTGGTACCCTGTCTTTCGTCTTAAACGAACTGCACTGTACATTTAGATGCGTTTCTTTGCAAAGAAAACGGCGAACCAGTGCTAGTGTTGCAGTGCGTTTAACGGTACCACTCACCACGTTGTCAACGTGATTAAAAAGTAGGCAAAATATGAGATATTCTTAGCGCTGACCTCATGTGAACTCTGCTACGTTTTATCTACCATTCTGTTTTAGCAACTTTTTAAACGATTTCCAGTGCAGGTTTGTAGCCGTCGGAAATGTTGAGTTTATTTTACAATTACAAATTAAATAAACGAATAATGTACTCGACTATTATCTTTTATTGTTTTAACAATCATTATCACCAAAATGCATGGATTTGTATCGATAGTTTATGATAACTTCAGTTCACGTGAAGTCGGATAGAGCTTAATTCGAATAACCCGCTTATTTTGAAACTGGAATATAGGGGCCTACCGAAGTGTTAACGATGATTCATTGAAGTTCGTTGTAACTAAGTTTTACAGTATTACATATAATGCGTTTGTTGGCATTTTGCCAACAGACCATACGTGTAACATTACTGACGACTGGGATGAAGCTTGTTGTCTTTTGAAGTCGGCCTAGATTATGTATGGCGAGCGCATCTGCTTGTGATGGTTCTGGAACTGCAGGATGTTTTTGCCATCCTCTGGCATGGCGGTGCGCAGAGGCCTCTTGCTGATGCTCTCGCGGTCTTCCTTGTGCCTGTCCAGGAGGTCCTTGCCCAGAACACATACAGGCAGAGGTAGTACATGTGCTTTCTATGTTCATAGCCGCTATTTTTCTACAGTATGCAGGCCAGATCCTTGATCGAGATGTAGTGCTTTTTGGGGTTATCGGCGTTCGCCAGAAGCAGCAGGTCAACCCCATGCCCCGCCGCCACGGATCGCTATCGGCCCACCGTTCCACCCTTACACACTTACGTCAGGGTGGGGTTCTGGCGTTCAAACTTGATAACGTCGCTCACCTTCACTGGGAACTCTACCTGGGTGAAGTTTAGCTCGCCATGGTGGCTTGGTATTTTGCTTGGCGACCGGGGTTTTGCCCTGCGGAGTGGAAAGCAGACAGAACTGCCACTCAAAGTAGCGACTGGTTCTTCATATTGGTATTTTCTTCATATTGGTACTTCATACTCGTGGTGGTATGCACTTCGGTGGTGGGATGCATGATCTCTCGGAATGGGCTATACATGACGACGCCCAGGTTCAGTGCGGCGCAGAGCTTGAGCCGCCATTCTGATGCGATCTATCGCGTAGGATCTAGACATACAGTATGTTTTGACAACTGAAGCAGAGCTACCAGGGTTGCGGTCATTTATGCGTCTGAGAAAGTTTGAAAAGAAAAAGACTCGATTGTTTTGTCTGTCTGCATTAATTGACATGTTACTGGCTAATGCTATGAAATAGGCTTCTTCCGACAGTCACGTTGGTTGGGCCCATATTGTACCCCTAACGGGCCTCCAGTCGCCCAATGCGGATCCACTCTGGGCCCAATGAACGTCAGTTGGTTGTCTGAATTCACAACCAGTTCGCACTGCCGCGGGTCCTTAACAGCACGTGTATTTCCCCAACAGCAACGTCATATGTTGATGGATATGGTGAGAATATGGCAATATTCCCATGTGGGCTTCATATGTCCAACATATGGGGTCGATTCAAGACGTTTTTGTTTTAGCATGCTAATACTCCGAAGCTAGGTCGTCATTCTGTCTCGCCGGACTGACCAGACTTGGAATTGCCCGGATTGCGAATCCGTTATTAAGTTCCATCAAGTAAATCCCGGTCTCTATAGCATTATATAATGGCACCATAGAAGTTCTGATATTAGATAATGTTAAGCTGATGCCACACCAGCCGCTTTTGAAGCTTATGGTTGCGCTATAGCATTGTCGTAATTCTGTGACCTCTGACCTCGATTGTTCTTCGTTATTCGTTAAGCAGATGATTGAAGCTGCGTGTTTAGAAGTATTAATCGCTTATTTAAATTATTAATTGAAAACGAATAATGGAGGCCGAATCAGAATCGAAATCTAGTGAGGTAATCAGGACATTCTTTTAATTCTTTTTGATTCGTTTGGATAATTTCGATCTGTCCTTTTAAAATTTGCCCATCTCGTTTATAAAGCGCATAACGCCTGCTATGAAAATTCTAATTAGTATTCGTTTGTGTTACTTAATTTATCTAAGCGACACTGCTACAAATCGCCTTCCTTGACTAATGCCAGAGTGACGCTTACTTTATCGCTCGTTTTTAAACCTACGTGGCAAGTCCCCTAGGATGGTTGAGTAAATCCTTTACGCGCATTTGCCTAGCAAATTAAATTCCTGTCCAAAAGATATTGGCGCGACAGAAATATAACCAAAAAAAAAAAAAAATTCCCTGTAATCGCGTAACCTATTCAATTAAATAATTTCCTCCAAATACCCTCTCCTTAATCGCGTTATCCTGTTCATCTTGAACGCAGAGTTCGGAAAATGCTGTCGATGCTGAAGCTGCTGTCGTCCAGCAGAACGAGAATGAATCAGCTAACAACAACAGCAATGGATTAAGCGTCAGTGCAAATGTGGCCCAAAACCAGCCTCAGCCAGGCACCATCAATGCAGCTGTGGCCCAAAACCAACCTCAGCCAGGCACCGTCAATTCATTTGTGGCCCAAAACCAGCCTCAGCCAGGCACCGTCAATGCAGCTGTGGCCCAAAACCAGCCTCAGCCAGGCCCCGTCAGAGCAGTTGTGGCTCAAATCCATCTTCATACAGGCACCGTCAAAGCAGTTGCGACTCAAATCCAGCTTCAGCCAAGCACTGTCAGAGCAGCTGTGGCCCAAAACCAGCCTCAGCCAGGCACTGTCAATGCAGCTGTGGCCCAAAACCAACATCAGCCAGGCACCGTCAATTCATTTGTGGCCCAAAACCAGCCTCAACCAGGCACCGTCAATTTATTTGCGGCCCAAATCCAGCCTCAGCCAGGCACTGTCAGAGCAGCTGTGGCCCAAAACCAGCCTCAGCCAGGCACTGTCAATGCAGCTGTGGCCCAAAACCAGCCTCAACCAGGCACCGTCAATTTATTTGCGGCCCAAATCCAGCCTCAGCCAGGCACCGTCAAAGCAGCTGTGGCCCAAAACCAGCCTCAGCCAGACACCGTCAAAGCAACTGTGGCCCAAAACCAGCCTCAGCCAGGCACTGTCAATGCAGCTGTGGCCCAAAACCAACATCAGCCAGGCACCGTCAATTCATTTGTGGCCCAAATCCAGCCTCAGCCAGGCACTGTCAGAGCAGCTGTGGCCCAAAACCAGCCTCAACCAGGCACCGTCAATTTATTTGCGGCCCAAATCCAGCCTCAGCCAGGCACCGTCAAAGCAGCTGTGGCCCAAAACCAGCCTGAGCCAGACACCATCAAAGCAGCTGTGGCCCAAAACCAGCCTCAGCCAGGCATCGTCAATGCAGTTGTGGCCCAAAATCAGCCTCAGCGAGGCACCGTCAATGCAGTTTTGGCCCAAAACCAGCCTCAACCAGGCACCGTCAAAGCAACTGTGGCCCAAAACCAGCCTCAGCCAGACATCGTCAATGTAATTGTGGCCCAAAACCAGCCTCAGCCAGGCACCGTCAATGCATTTGTGCCCCAAAACCAGCCTCAGCCAGGCACTGTCAGTGCAACTGTGGCCCAAAACCAGCCTCAGCCAGGCACCGTCAAAGCTGTTGTGGCCCAAAACCAGCCTCAGCCAGGCAATGACGGGGCTGTATCTCCCGACCGTCCAGAAAATCCTCAAGATGCCCAATCTAACAGCAGTGGCTTAATCAGAGTGCTGGGAGACAAACCAGCAGCAGCAGTATCAGCAGCTGGAACTGCCAGTCTTGCCGAGACCTTGACTAATGGGAGCTCTGCAAATCTGCAATCTGCCAGCAGTAAAAGCCAGGTAGAAAACAGGTTGAACTATTATCTAGCTTGCCTCTATTTATGTCCATTTTAGCATAGCATACAAGCACATTCATAACTTACGAAAAAGTTTATCACAGCCTTATTTATAATAACTGATCCAACACTTCTCTAAGTAGTACAGTACAAAATAGCACAATGTCACAGAATGTTTTTTTATCCTGCTTTGGTTTTCACAGCTATTGCTCTTTTGTCAAAAACGGATTTGGTAGCCAGGTATGCATGCACTTTGAAATTCCATCTGTCTCGGTTTGAACCCAACTCCATCTTGTCTCACAAGACAGTGAAAAAAAATCTAATGTCAAGCCATGCCCCTTACAGGGTTTTATGGCAATTATGTCAAGCCCTTAACTTGCCAAATGATTTTATTTATAATATTTGACTGTCACTAGAGAAGTTACAAAGACCATACTTACTGTTACATTTGCAGACTACAGCACAAAAACAAAGAGTGACAAACAGAAAACGGGGAGCAGAATTCTATCAAACTTTGGCTCAAGGTATGCACAGACTGTCACATTCTACAGTTTGTATGGCTTCTGTTAAGTTGAAATAAATACTCACATTAATTCTGTAATTTTACTTCTTAAAATAACGGAGTAAATTTAATCAAGGCCTATGTTAAAAACAACCTTCAACTATGAATGCAAAAACTGTTTCAGCCATACCTATGGACCCATGCTTGAGTGGCCTGGGTCGAAATCTACATGAGGAAGCCACAATCCCCAGAAGCTAAATACATGAAATTACACTAGTGTGCTTCTATATTATTTATAAGAGGCACCCAGTGCTGGTGTAGAAAGATAAAAGTAGGTCAAGCTTTACCACAGTAGCCTTAAAACTGGGGTTGTTAGATATACCAGAGGCAGTGGAAACAACAGCAGTCCATTTGGCAACTATTATTTGTGACTTTTCTTATTCGCTGATAATGCTGTAGCAGTGTTTCAAAAAAGACTGAAAAAATACGAATATAATAAATTTGGACTTGTGTCATGTTTATCAGCTAAAGCCTGGTATGGTGATCTTGATCACAGTGACGGACTGTCACTGAGAAAGCGCAAAATTCCCTACGATAACACTTCACTGAGGACAAAGCCAGCTAATCAGGCAAAACGTGCCAGAAAGACCAAGTCCCTTCAGGACCAAAGCGCTTGAAATGGTGATGAAGCAGCTAATCAGTCATGATGGGACGATTCCACAACTTCAAAATAATTTTTAATTCACGATTATACTTTTTAATGTCTTTACACAATTTTTAACAGAATGCTGTATAACCGATTAATCTGCATATCATACTTTCGAATGTCTTTAACCTATTTTTACTCGATTTCTAACAAATATATAAACTGCCTGATTTGAGCCAGCAATGATTTGAATTTTTATCTTTCTCAAGTAGTAGAAAGTCTTCCAATAGTTTTTCTTTTTTTACTGCATGAACCTGAATTTGAAAGTCTAGTTCTTATAAATGGGTTTACAAGACATCCATAACCAAATGAATCATTTTAAACCATTCTGATCCTTTTCATCACACACACAGTTTTTGCATATATAAGAAAAGCAGGCATAGTTTCTGAGTTGGTGTATTCATTTGAAATCTTTAATAACTAACACTGCTATTGGACTTGTATGCCAATAACAACATGAACAGAACCGATGGTCACAGTTTGCTATGTTAGACAAATAGATGACAGGGAGAACAAGAAAAAGCACTGCTATAGAATTACCGGGTATAAATACCTACAGTTTCAGGCAGAACACTATAAAATGCAGACGACTGTTCAAGAAGCACAGCGTGCTTGAGCCAATCTGTAACATATAGTACATATCCATATAGTTTTGCAGTTCTTTTGACAATCTCTCAAAACTGCAGTGCACATGGATGTCTGGTACATACAACCTAATCAAAAGAGAGGTTAAGAACAGGCTTCAAAATCTGCAACATGAACTGCCACAGCATGTTAAGTTTTCAGTTCATCACCAATGACCAACCACCAGCGCCTCTGACGAGTCTCCCCTATAGAGTTGCTATATCTATGAAAACAATTACAATAAATTATAATAACCAGACAGAGTAACAGCATTTCACTAGTGACAAATGCATATTTATTTTCTCGACAATTTACACATACACAAGCATAATTTAAATAACAAATTTCTGATTTAACATTTTATGCTTTCAGTTTCAGACCCTCTCAGATTATGTCCTAACTGCAGTGATTCACGTTGGATTGCAAAGCCAAATCCTAATTCCTGTCTATGGCAGATGAATTACTGCTTGGAGCAAAGTAGTGCTCGTCCATTCAGCTACCTCATCATCTTCATCATGTAAGGCCTGAGGTTTCAAATTCTTAAGCCATAATGCCATTACTCCAGGAGTCTGAAGTTTCAAAGGGTTGTTTGATTTCACTGGACCTTAAAGGATCAACTAGACACCTGCAGTAGGACAAAAGCAGGCCAGCTCAACCGTTTGGTACAGCTAATTAAGAGCAGAATGTCACAACCAAAAATCCCAGTAATAAGGAGACAGTACTGGCGACAGAATTAATTAACAATGCCTTTGTACTTTTTTGTTTTCTCGAAAGAAACTCGCTCCATCGGCAGTAAACGATATTAACAAAAGTTGTGTGTCAGATACGCTACAATCATGTTAACTTTTGACACGATTTCTGAGCAGGATGTTGATACATGATGAAACGGTTTAAGGCACTGACAGGGTTCATACACTCTAGGCAGGCAGAACAAAATCTATGCATCAGTGCTGTTATTATCGACATTGTCCACTGAGAGCTGGATTGAAACAGCCGTGTGATTGTCCAAATTTTCACTGGCAGTGATATGAGCCACCACTGGACTGGTATCAACGTCAGTGTCAGCACCGATAGTCTGACTGGCTGCAACTGTTGACTCGGATTCTTTGGATTCAGAAGCAGGCGGCAAAATGTCATAGGATGGCAGCGTTTTCTTTTCTAGATAATCATGAAACATGTAGGAAGATCTGTACAAATTACCCAAATACTGGCACATCACAAAAAAACTTCAACACTGCCTGCATTAAAATATTCACTAACAAGTAAATAAGCAACAGTAGTGAAATTTACATAGCCCTTATAATTAATCAGTTCACCAGATTAATGCTCCCACAAAAATGACAGTTACCTTGGAGATCTGTAATTGTCTCATCATCAGCTGGTGGTTCCAATTTCTGATCTGAAGATTCATTTGCTGCCGGTTGATCATCAGAATGTGGAAGCTCCAAGATGGCCAGTTTTTCCTGGGCCAACTGTAAGTCCATGAGCAGCTTTTGCTTCTCCTCTTCACTTCTGATGACAGACTCCTGAAACATATTGAATAAACTGTTTACATAAGAATTTCGAAGACAAACCATTGCACAGAATACACCAATGTATAATTTACACCAATGGCGCTTCTGCTGATCGTTTCAATGGATCGCAATAAGCAATATGACAGATTCTCTAAATTTGACAGCTAAAAGACTGAGCTTCTGAGCATGGACTGCTGCATGCATACTGACCACATGTACGCACGCACACATATGCAATCACGTATGCATGTAAGAATACACTTAATATAGCACCTTTTAAACACCTCAAAAAACAAGTGCTGCATATGCTGCTATCTAACCGATCTAAATAAGTGCATTTTACAGTAGGCAGAAAATCTATGCTGAACAGTCAACGAAACAGTATGTAAATGCAATGGAAGACTGAAGGACGGTTCAACATATGAGAAGGCATGACGGACTCAAGTTGAAAAGTGTAAGAGAAAGAAACTGAAACAATGCAGAAGAAAAATGTAAACAATGCACGGAACAAGGCTAAAAGTGTTAAAAGCAGCTAATCTCAGTTGCAAGCAAGTGAGCAAAAAAGACGAAGAAATGGAACAAAAGAAACAGAGAAAGATCATTTTTAAAATCACAATTAGCAAAGAACTAGTTTATCGTTTCCTAGGCATATTTAATAAGCACATTTTTACTCACTACGATGTAAGCAGTTATTCAGGTGTGAGTAGGCAAAACACCAAGGAAAATCACTGCCAAAGAAAGTACAAATGTACCATGAAAACTAACCAGCAACTCTGTTAGGCGCCTGTGAATGCAACTGCTTAACTCTGTCAATTGAGAGATGTTTAAAGATGTCGGCAAGCCGTGCTGGCTCCCTGGCACAGACGACACTGTTACATCACTGTCTGGTGTCAGTTTGTCTGAATACAGATAGAAACTGTGCAAAATTTAGTTCTACCTCACTGTTTGAGAACAGTTTCTTCAAAGAGAAGCTATCTTTGATCAGACAAGTATTTTGCACAAATGTAGGCATCAGAACTTAAAGAATAAAGAAATCAACTTTACGACAATGAACACTAGTTAACATTCTATTGTTGGAAATACATGGTCTGTTTTTGATTAAAATACATGTAATAGTAATACTAACAATAGTAAAAATAATAAACTAGCAACAATAGTAACAATATTCACAGTAATAATAATGATGTTCATTCATGTCAACAATGGCCACGATCAATGAATTTCAAGGCAATTAGAATTCTGACACTGCAGTACCTGAGTCAGAAACGTGGGCATCTGATGCGTGGACTGCATTCTCACTTCCAACTCGAGTGCAGTGATTGCTCATGAGACGCATGAGTTGGTCAGTCTCAAGAAGAGTTGACAGAACTTTAAATCTAGTGTCATTCTGACTGCATGGCTCATTATAAAACTATATCAGGAATAAGACAAAAGACTATCATAAAGTATTCAACTAGTGGTTTCCCAAAATGCACTTAATCAGATGACAGAAATTAACTGATTGAACATTTGAATCAGAGCAAGTATAATCAGCTGTAAGGCAAAATAAGATCAGAGAATTGTACAGTTGTTACACATCTCAATCATCAACAACCCTTCAAGACGAGGTCATGGGGCAGAGGTATCATTCAAACGACAATAGCAATCAACAAACTACTATAAATGGTGACTTCACCTGAAGTGACCATCAGTTGATCACACGTATAATAAGATAACAGTGCAACAGACTTCAATTTCATTTTAAAAATCAGTTCACTAATGCAAAGAGAAGGGATAATTACCTCAAGCACACGTCCAAACACAAGTAATTTATAATTAATAATTTCCTTTTTGATATATCATATCCAAGCTTTTACTGGCCATGCTCCACATCTTTCTTCCATTGTTTAAAACCAATGCAGTACGCAGAAGCTTCTTCTTACCAGCAATCCTGCCTTTGGCCTTCACCCATCAGTCACTTCAGTAAATTATCACCTAGTTTTTTTAGAAAATGGTGCTACAGAAGTTGCTTTACCAGATCAACAATGTCCACCTCAGATTTATCATCAGTGTTTAGTGCTGATTCAGAACACATCTGCAACAGAATTTTCTTCTTTTCACACATCATCCGGTGAATGAGGTCATCAACCTGTTTCAGCTGATCTGAAACAAGAAAGTTGTTTGCAATTCGAGTTATATTTATATACAGTCTTTCTAAAGCCCTGCGTTGTAAAAGCCATACATAAACCCATTCACATGAAATCATTTCCTTTCTGAAATCTTTTTTGGCTGGCCATTCTGTACATCAATCTTTGGTCTTTCTAAAGCAATATGTAAATATGAAGACTTGAGACTAACTTAACTATGTTTTGGTCTTTATCATAGAGCACTGTAAGGGTGTCTTGCCATAGCTATACAAAGACTTGTGGCAGTCTTGGATTATCCAACAAAGGGAAACTACAACTACAGTGTAAACTAAACAATTTAGCCATTACATATAGGCCAGCCTCTATGGATAATACAGTAAACCAAAAAATAAATTAACTTGATAACAAATTTCTTGTCTAATTTCAGCCAGAAGTAAATCAGACCAGTTCAACAGACTAATCTGTCTGAAACACATCTCGAGTAGCTGTGCTGACCTATTCCGATGCTGACACATCAACCATACCAAGGGCAGGACGCATTATCAAATTTTAGTTCTACTGTATTGTATGAGCTATCTCCAGCGTAAATACACCAGAATGCCTATTAAACTCCTGCAAAACAGGAGGTGCTGTATGTTTTTACCAAGAGGATCAAGCGATGCAGTTGAAAGACGTGAACTGTCTATGGCAGATGAATTACTGCCTGGAGCAAAGTACTGCTCATCATCCATCTGATGACTGGCCAGAGCCAGTGAAACAGCAGAGTCCACTTTTTCTTGTACTTCAGCTACCTCTTCATCTTCATCATAAATTGATTCAAGTCCCTCATGTTTTTGCTCATGTCTGTACACAAAAGCATAGCGTCGCAAATGTAATGAATCTTCTTATATTCGCATTTATCTACATCAGCTTGGATAGCCATTTTCTTTTAAAGTATAGTGTTAGGTTACAGGTAGATATGTGCATATAATTGTATGTAATTGCCAGCATCTCTGTATATGCCAGCATCATAGGGTATGAAATATTTAATATTAGGCTGTGGAAGCGGTCCAGTGTGCTTCTGAAACAGCATGGAGAACACAGTTAGCTAAAGAAATTTGAATTAACGGTTGCTCCTGGTCATTTTAATCTGAAACAGGCAATTTTTGCAAAGCATAGCAAAGTGCTAACGAAATTTTTTCTGTTGAATGGAATTTGTTGAACACTTAAGACATCTCGTAATGTTGATCCATGAGCTCCAGATTGAACACAAAACGTCTGCGAGAATGGCACTTCGATCGTAAGTAAACAATCAGTATGGTCATCAAATGATGATTGGGCTGTATGATCATGCGATGAGATTTAAGACCAGTTGATGCAAGAGAAACTTCAAGGTACCAGTTAGAAGCAACTTCACTCGTAAAAGCAACTTCAGAAAAGTGACATTTAAAAGAGTCTGAGACATTCCGTTTCTTGTGTGTATTTGATTGACATTTAGTCAACAAATCTCGCAAGGCTGACTGTATGTCAGAGTGTCTGTTCAGGTAAGCCGTGCAACTGTTAGAACCCTTGGCAAGAAGAAGGATGGAGAATTTGTTCATTCAACAGAGTCACCTTCAACCTGTGGTTCCACAGAAGGTCATGAGAAAGAAAATTCTTTGTCTTAGAATGCTAACTGCTCAAGACCGACCGACCTGCACAACATGCTCTCCATACCAGAGGTGTTTGACCAGTGTTACTTTCATTAACGTTAGGTAAAACTAGAACTGAAAACATTGATAACTGTAATGCTAACTGAAATTATTATACAAATAAAAACTGAAATAGAACGAAAATCAAACACACTGAAAGAAAATTAGAATAAAAACGAAAATTAATTTTCGAACAGAAATTAATTTTAAAACATTGAAATTAATTTGCTAGTGTTTGCAGCGCAGTTACCGGTATGCTTATATTGAATGGCATACATGTACTTTCCAACTCTTGAAACTTTAGTATTTTCGGCCAGCACATGCTTCCGGATACAGTTTGTTATCGTCATTTTCTTTTGGAGTTTTTCCTTGTAAGTTTATAATTATAATCATATTCATGACAAGAGTGTAGTTATAGAAAACCATATTGAAAAGCAAATCTGTGCTATCACAATTACTTTGTCTAGTTTGCTAGCTGGGTGGAAAAAAAGAAAGCCTCGTATGGGATAATTTTAAATACTGCAAAGGAGCAGACAAATCTGTGTGCAACGTTTTCCGACCCAAAGAAGGAGTGCGGAACTGCACTTCTGGGTAAAATTTGAGCAATTTGATTTCACATCTACAGCGACTACTTAAAAGCTTACACAGAACACCAAGAAAAACAAGGCAAAAATGGGACTGAAACAAAAATTTCATGCAACTGATTATGACTCAGTGGCTCTTCACACGGAGAAAACACAAACACTGTTCAAACTTGGTTTAAGTTGAGACTAGCTGTCTAAAGAAGTATAACTGAAATTATTTTCAAAAAAGAACTGAAATGAGAATTGAAATTATTTTAAAAACCGTAATTAGAATTATAAAATAAATTTTTTAAGAGCTGTAACTGAAATTAGAACTGAAATTGAAGGCAGCTGAACTGAAACAGAAGCAAAATAAAAATTATTTCCTGAAATAAAATATCAGTGTGTGTGACTCTAGTGAAAATTGAATACAATGTGGGAGGTATTCTAGTATAGATATGAAATTAAATCAGTACTTTGATGCTGCTTTAGGCAAAGTTAGTATAGAATATAGGCCTAGCATCATTGATACCAATATGAACTGTCTTTGTGGAAGGAATTACAATGACACTGTCACCCTCGCCCTGTATTATATTCTTTGATTCTGTTGTTGTTTGATAGAGTTTGCTACAGAAACCTTCATTAAAGACAGTTGCAAGATCACATGTTCTGCCCACGTGTGTGGAACAGACTAACCCGTGACCTGACTAATCGTTCTGCACTTGCACAATTACCAGTACAGTATGTCTGTGCATAGCCATCTCTGAAAACACTCATACCACCTGATTCTCATCATTTACTGATTTAAAGCAGTTAGCTGGTTCAAAGCTCCCCTAAAACAAAGGCTATGTAGGGACCTACAGCAAGTCCCTAGAATTACTGATTGATGCTTTGCAATACACATTGGTCCTAAATAAATAAACAAGTGGCTAAAATAATTGATACAGTTTCCCTAAATCTGAACTATATTACATACAGTAAAGGCAATGGATACTGCAAAGTTATATTAAGCATGTAATTATCCATTTCCTTCGCTCTATGTATTTATATTGCATACAGTAAAGGCAACGGATTACATACTCTTGCGTTACAAAGTTTGATTCAGCGCCCGATGTCTTTTGTGAATTAAAATGCGCCTTTTTGAACTGGAACTGCTCTGCATCTCGGTTGGCTTCAACGGCGCTAGTTATGTGCTTCCACCATCTAAGTCAATGAAAAACACAACTGTAAGGAAAGGTAATGGAACAGGTCTTGAGTAAATTTACCATGTATAACAAACAAGTTCTCAAAGCTGCAAACAGAGATTCACAGTTTCCCAATCTAATACACCAACTGAAAGGAAGACATGTTGGACACCAATGCATTCAGTCAGTATCTGTAATTTTCCTATAAACGATATCTTCACCTTACACCATCCTATTTCATGCATATGTATAGGCTTTCACAATAAATATCAAATAAACAACAAATACCCATTTCCATATGCCTTAAGTCCCACTACAGAACTGACAGTTGGATTCTGTACGTTCTACCTATACCAGCTGCCAGTCTGTTGTGGCACCTTGTAAGTCACCCATCAATCTTTCCATCTATCCATCCATCCATTGTTTGCATATCCATCCATCCATTGTCTGCAAATATAAATTTGAAGTGTAACTAGTACATTAAAATTTTAGTACATCACCCACTTGTTCTTTTCATCTCTACTTCCAGCAACCAGGTCATAGATCTGTGGACCAATTTCAGATATGCTGACGAGAAAGAAAGCACATCGGTCTGCAATAAGAACACCAAATCGAACTTTAAATGTTTGAAAGGCAATAAAGATTTCTGTCAGAATCAACCTTGAACTTGGCTCTGCTGAAGTCTGACCCTAAATGGAACTGTTCTTTAAAATTCTAACTCGATCAGATGTAATAATAAACCAATCTGCTGATCAGAAAATCTTAGAATTCAACAAAGCTGACCAACTGCATATTTTGTTCAATCACTACATAAATTTGAGTGGAGACATCATAAATCAAATTACATTGCATAATCAAAAACTGCAAGGCTGTAAGAGAGTTGATAAGAAGATTTTGGTTAAACAGTATTCAAATCACTGATCAGACAGTGTCACAGTCTAGCATGCATGACTGGACAAAGTCAAATCCACTATCATGGTCAACTAACAATGGGTGCAACTAATTGGCTGCTCTCACCAGTCGCAACCGGTCGGATGATGAGATTCGAAAGTTTTATTATCGGACTGTGCGTTGTCTTTGTGTCCTCCCTTCCAGCCGTGATCAGAGTACTCTCACAACGCAGCACTAGTCGGCTGTCATCCTGCTTTTGTAGAAGTAACAGGATTGAATCGAGCAGAACAACATGCAACGGTATCACACGATCACGACTAATTCGCCAAGTTAGTTGACCGTCGAACAGGAGCGTGTAATCCATCACATTGAGACCCTGTTAATTTATGAAAGCAGTGCACAGACACATGATATTAGACACATAATTATAAGACACATAATTTGAGCAAAACCACAATTTTGTCACTAAAAATAATTAACTAAACATTTAACTGAATGATCAAGATTTTGTTGTTTGTCATCCAAAATTCTCTCAAAACTACAATTTAGTTAGTTGATTAATTAATTAACTGCCAATAAACATTTGCGATCCGTGTAAACTACCAAGTATAAAACATATGTAAGCCATATGGTCTTGCCTCAGTTGAAAACACTGTTCAACCCCAGGACACTACTTTCAACAGGTTTGTAATAAATACATGATTTTCAACTTGCTTTTTGTTCAACATTCCACACTCCAGCCCATCTCTCTCCAACAACAGAATGGTAAGCAAAAGATCAAAGCAATGCAAGATGACTTACCAGATAAAGCATTACATCGGGATGTCTTGAATTTTCGAGCGGGCGTTTATCGAGCTTCTGATGGATCTCAAGCAGCTTCTGTTGATTCTCATAGTCATTGACAGCCTTGTTAACAGAGAACAGGATCTCACGACTGCAGTCAAGTGCCGAACGCAGTCGAACACACTCTTCAGAGTCAGCTGCAAAGTCAAAACAAACTAAACAATGTCTCAGCTTATACGGAGAGGTAATTTTTAACATTTACCAACCAACACCGATCCACAACGGCACAACTCATAACTGTCCAAGGATCTTTCAGTAGGAGCAGAACAACCTCAACGTATTGAAGGGGTGACCAATTCAGTAAAGGGATGCCTCCTGCAGCTAGGCCAACAGTGAAGAACGTATTAATTTAAGTACCACCTAGGGTGTTATGTGAGGTAGGCTCAACAGGAATTCCAAAAACAGTGGGACATCATGAGCAGCAACCTTGCCTTGGGATACACAAGTCAGTCCTAATTCTGGATAAACAGAAGGGTCAGACAAACGGGTGCAGACAGGTCATCAATAAAGAAAAAAGACTACAGAAAGCCACGGCACATGACAATCATAAAAACACAATACTTCGTACAGGTCAACAAATTCCTTCTTAATCTGCTTATACCTTGATACCTTTTCATCTTGATAAAAGTACCATAAGAGCATACCACCTTCTTAATCTCTTAATACCTTGATATCCTTTTCATCTTGGTAAAAATACCCTAAATGCATACCACCTTCTTAAACTTTAATGCATAGATATCTTACTCCTCCTGACCAGATATCTTTGAACTCCTCCCAAGTGTCTGCCATACATTATGAGAGGCTCCTACTAGATGCTATGCAAATGCTGTTACAATTTACTCATTAGGCCACAGGGCCACTCCAATATCATATAAATCCAATACTCAACGTACAAACATGCTGTACATTTGATAAGGATCTCTGCTACTTAGACGGTGTACATACATGGACGAGGCTTTCATCTAACATGATACACAAAGTGTTCATACATGGCGTATATTTGATAAGGTTCTCTATCAGCAGTGGATACTTTGTCAGTCGTTGCATTGGTATCGGCAGGAAGTCCTTCAGCGTTAGTCGTCGACAGAGGGGGTTCGAAGCTGCCTCCTGTTTATTGCACATCAAAAACAAGAGAACTAGTAACACTTTATAAGATCAAGAGAAGCTCAGGTAATTTCCCATTAATTAGGTGCTCTCAGTAGCTAGACAAGTTCTCAAAGGAATGGTTCTCAGGTTGCCAGACAACACATGTCAGCAGCAATCCAATATAAGATGCCTCTGCTTAACTGCTTGCATGACAAATAATGAATTTCACATAAGACACCGGGATCTGAACCCAGCACAGCGGTGAAAGGCAGACCTACTACAACATCACTAACAGCATACTGTTCAATCTCATAAACCTAGCCTAATACAAGGCTAGGTTAACAACATTTTCACTTTAGATGCAACAAACCAACAGCAAATGTAGTTTTAACAAGAAAAACTTGTTTTTTTTGTTTCCCATCAGAGCAGAAAATGACAAATTCTACTCCAGAAAAAGTAAGTAATGACAATAATTACTGTAAAAGTTTTTCCTGCAAAAGAACTCCAAACAAGGAAACTATGAAATTATAAAAAGAAATCCTGAACCCAGATGCAAGATCAATCTGAACATAAAATAACACATGGTATACCTGAAGCAGGGTCACAAGTTTTGGATCTTTGCGTTGTCTTGCCTTTAGCTGTTCTTGTGCTTTCGATTGCTTCTCACAGAACTGTCCACAGACTCCCTTAAAATTTGCACCTCTCTCTCCAGAAAACTGAAAATATCATTACAGACACACGATATTATATGACCACTAACATTATCATAAACGAATTTTAACGTGGCAGTCCTTGCAACCTGGGCCGTCACAGGCTTGCTCAGTCATACGTTCATAAAACATCGTAGTTTTAACAAATAAACGTAGATAACCACTGACTTTCAAAAAACAAAAGAATAACAAAAGAATTGCCACTTTATTGCAAAAAAATTTATTCAATAAATAAGTGAATGAAAGGAAAGTTAAAAGTGCAGAACTCGACACCAACATCATGTAAATGGCAACTTGCAATGCACTGAGCACAACTGATGCCCTGACATAACCTTCCAATACACTGTAACAGATATAATTTACAACTACACTGACATAAAACAAAGGAGATTTGCACAAACAGTTTTCTTACATATGTCACCAAGACCTCGGCAAAATCACAGATTACTCCATTCTCACTTGCACTTCGTATTCGCTTGAATTCATTATTCAGGTTACCTGTAAGCAAAAGCAAAACACTTACAGAACAGCAGCAGCTACCAACATCATCATCCTCTTCAACCTCCTCTTCATCTTCAGCATCACTACCTTCATGACCACCTCCACCACCTTCATGACCACCTCCACCATTCTCAATGCTGTCATCCAAGCCACTGCCACTGCCACCGCCACATACCACCACCACCACGAAGTCATCACTTCAGCAACCATGATGACAATTTCTTCATAGATTTTCAGTTCATGGAATGAAGGCAAAAGGAAGTGGAACAAAAGATCAGTACTATGCAAGTAACAGAAATCGATAAAACATAATTAGGATTCAAAGGCAGACCACCAGCAATCTGTCTTAAAGCAAAATTGATTAGATCTGTTAGATAGCCATGTGTGCATCAATCTTTAGCGTTACTTCAAAAAGGTGCTATATCAAGCACCTCAATACATATACTCATCCATAAGTATATACATACATACATTTTTGCTGTACTTGATCAGTCTATAACTTCATAAAAGTGTAATCCCTACTGGGTAAATGTAATGTAATACACAAATATATATATATATATGTGAGAAAATCAACTACTCTACATCATTCCTGGCACATCTTACTTAACACGCTGGACGCGAGGGACGTGTTAACACATCCCTCATTTGTATAGCTGGGACACTACGGACGTGTAAACACGTCCCTCAGGTAGCAACCTTTCTAGGCAGGTCAGCGTCCCAGTAATAATTCCTGCCGCTTGGTAATAATAGTGGATATGTTCTGTCACCTATTGAGTACATACACAATTATTTTGGACACTCTCTATCATATATATATATCACATATATGCCGAAGAATTAATGGACCAAATGGACTGAGTTTTAGCCTCGTTACGGTCCACTGAGAAAGTTATTGAATTGGTACAGAAAGATAGTCATACAGACGATTTACATGGCTGTAGTAGATGCATATATTCTCTACAAGAAGCTTGGAGGAACTAGGCGCCAGAATATTGTTCGGCCTCGGCTGTGAAGCCAAGATCGGTACATATATATATATACATATATATATACATGGACGTGTATACACGTCCAACTGGTATCAACTGTGTCTAGGCAGTTCCCAGTGTCCCAGAAATAATTCCTGCTGTTTAGTAGTAATAGTGGACAAGTTCTCTCACCTACTAAATGCATATACGATTATTTTAGACACTCTCTAGGGCCTGGTATATCACATATATGCCAAAGTCTGAATGTACCATGTGTAGTACTATGCTTCAAACAGTATCACACTGAACATGATCTCTAGACGTCCTACAGTGAGATAGTAAGATAAACACATAAAAGGAACAGTTATTTTTGATTCTTTGAACAAAAGGATGTCAAAAAAGAATAAAAACAATTCTGGTACGTAACACGTCCCTTTCATGTTCTGTGTTTTTTGGCCTACGTTTGCCACGCCTATATAAAAAATTGGCACGCGGCCAATGTGTTAAAACCTGTCACAAAGGCAGCTACACTATTTGTGGGTAGCATGACTGCATAAACCTTCAGAGAGTATTATATTTAAAGAATGGCTTGAAAATATACAAAAAGTTCACCTACTGTGGAATTCAACTATTTCATTAATACGTGGAAAAACGAGATTGGCCAGATCCGTAAAACTTGGATCTGCATGCATCGGCAAATAGAACAATCGCTGCATCACTCTGATGTCTCGCAAGTGAGTTTTTTCCGTGTAAAATAACTCTGTACACAAAGACAAAAGGCATCCTCATAAAATGTTGACAAAGGCCCAAACAATTTCTGTCCCATTTGTCACAAAATAATAATTTAAAATACAGTGTAGAGCAAATGTAGTTTTATCACAATCTCATTTGAACCAGTAACTCATTTAACGGAATGCTAATTGCATTTATAGCACTTGATGAGTTGTCTGTAACTAGAATTTAGCAAGTTTTCCTGTTACTAAAGTCAGGTATAGAACCGTTTCAGTAAGAACAGGAGAAAATGATTATGTTTCAATCTAGACAGTAAGCTGTCTGCTGAATATTTATGGTAAGTAAGTTCCTCATCAAGCTTTAGCATGCGTGAAACACTGCCTTTGACAGAGATCTGGCAAAAGTGGCTCAGTCATGAGGTTGTCAGGTCTTTCACTTGAAACACAAGTACCCGAAAAGCAATCCATCAGCAGGATAACTTTTCCTTATGAGTTACACAATCTGACAAAAAAGGCACTGTTACATATCACATGATATTCAAACCCCAGACACTGAGAAGGCCAACATGCTACACATCAGCCACCACCAAAATATCACCATCATCATCAGCCACCAGCATGCACAAGAAGCACCTAACTGGAGTCACACTTACCATTAATAACTTCCTGCCGTTTCTTCTCCTTTTTCTCCAGTCTTTTCAGATGCTCCTTCGGAATGACTATCTCCAGTGGAGGCAGATCTTGTTCCACGTCCAGATCTGAGTCAGTGATAGTCAGTGATGAGTAACTTGGAGGAACCTCAGAAGAATACGACGAAACGCTGAACAGAAGAAGACAGTCACAAAGAGAGTCAAGTGAAACAACCACATCAAGTTAACACCAAACACAAAGACAAGTCTAACAAATACCAAACAAGTAGTGACGACGATTACAAAGTATTAGCACCTTCGTTTCACGCAAACTTTGCATATCGAAATAGCTTCACATAACTGGCCACTAAGAACTAAAGTTTCCAACAGTCACCGAATCTACATTTCATTGTGTGGTTTTCAAAACTTCTCTGATACCATGATAACATGAAGGTCTTAGCTACAGATACAGCATAACACGGACTCCTGTGCAAATGATACATAATTCTAAACTGATAAACTGATGTTGTTAACTATACATATCAGTCTTTTTCCATAGCAGCATCTGCAGATCAACTCCAGCTTTTGCACTTGACCTTGCCTCTGTGAGCTTGTTTAAGGGTGGCATGGTGGTTGCTTCAAGGATGGCATAGCAGTTGTTTAAGGGTGACATGGCACCAACATGGTGGTTGTTTTAAAGGGTTTTGTTTAAGAAAAACATGGTGGTTCTCACTGTTATGTTTTTAAGTGTGGGATGGTGTCTGTACAATACTGCTCCCATTACAGCTTGCTTTGGGTTAAACCTAAACTTCCAACATGTCATGTGAACCTGAATTTCATTGTAGGGCCAAGCAACCCAGAAAGAAAAATGTTAAGCTTGTACAGCATGGTAGTCATTTTTACACTGCTGCCAGAAAATTCAACATAACTCCTTGTCTGCAACTTCAAAGCACATCTGTGAGCTTACTTGAGAACTATCGAAGACGTGTAGCTCGGTGGTGGTTTGGCAATCTCATGCGGGTCACTGAAAGTACAGTAGAAAACAATCCACAGAACTGAATTCAAATTTCATGCAAAAGTAGTTTATTTTACTGACCATTTACTGGTTGTTTAGGCAAACAGATTAAACTGTTCACTTTTTATATGGCTGGCCTAGCAGCTTTTCAGCCTAGATACTAGAAGTATTAGAGAAATTTTACCAAATGAACAAAGTAAACATAATCTGCTATATCTATGATAATAATAGACATGTGCTCATTTCCTCTTTTTAGACCTTTAAGCCAGCAGCAGAGAGATTCCAAGATCATGGAACTGGACCAATGCATTAGCCATTTACATACCAGCTCATGCTGGTACCAAATTATACTGCCTGGTGACATGGGCATTACAGTATGCTACCAAAAAGGCCATTACTTCTGTACTGTAACTACACATAATTTTAGTGTTCACAAGTAACATCCAGATATGTTCACTTTGTAGTCTGGTGACTAAGCGACTTAGTGACTGAAATGAAAATACTCTATTACTAAAATGCATAACATTATTCAAACATCATGTAAAACCATGCAATTGTCAGAATACTGTTTAAGAGATGATGAACTAAGTATTAAGATATGTCCACATTCTTAAAAAAAGCACCTAGACGTGTCCACACTCCTTTTAAAAAATGCATCCAAAATTGTGCAACTGAAGCAAATTTTTACATCTTTTCGGGCTACTTATCGGCCACTTCACTCTGACATTTGCGGTGTACTGTTGACAGCAAAGTCAACAGCCTGATGAAAGATAGCCTTTCTTTTGATGATTTTTCATGTTGTTTCTTCAAAACATGTGTCTATTAATAGTTTTTATTAGATATCATGTATTTGTTTACTAATCTTAGGAACACAATGTATTTGATAGTTTAGATTTTTTAAAACACATAGTTATATAGGTTAATATGGCCATCAGTCTGGTAAACAAAGTCACCATGGAAACATCAACCGCATCAAAATTATGGGACTGGAATAAATGCACATTTTATGAAAAAGTTTTAAGTGTATGCCCTATTAATAGCTCAGTGGATTCAAAATGACTGGATCTCGGGTGAGGGTATAAACTGCTAGCAGAAGTGGCCCTTGTGGGATGAATATACACTGGAGCGCCCGTGCTTGATGGCAATGGAAATGCAGAAATCAGCTGCAGCATGACACGAAACTCATCTGCTTGTGTAGGCATAACAGTGCCATTGACAATGCTGATACGCCTTTAGATGAAAATTCCAGTGATATCCCTTCTTGCCCAATAGTTTCCCAACTGAAACGGACTGAGTATGGTGCTTGACAGACCTAGTGAAGAAGGTCCTAGGCCTATTGGTTTTTCTGTCGTAAATGTGGAGATTATCTGCATATTGTAATATCTTTCTTGGTAGACCACAAAGTCTGACAACATGCCACAATTACACAGGACAACATGCTGTTAAGCAATTTAGCTAGTGGTGTCATGTTAGCTATGGAAGCTAAGTATCACTACTTCCTGTCTGCTATCTCGTTATTGTTTTGCATATCATGCAAAGGCTGTTGGTTGCAATTTGCAAGTGGATGATAGGGGCTTGATTGTAAGTGTTGTAAACAAATTCATTGATTAAATGCAATGGTGAGGCAGATGGTCTGACTGTAAATGATGTAGTGTTGACTCACTAAAATTTTACCAGCCCAGATGTCATTCACATGTTGGATGCATTATCTAAGCATTGCACAGCTTTTGTCCATGCTGTTTTCATATACCTGTGGAGTGGACTGTGATTGTCCCACATTACCCAAAATGCTGGAGATTGTAGAGGTACTAGGTCTAAATTACCAGTAACAATTTCTTAACTGTATCATTTATGTTTTTTGCCCAGAAACTGACTTTTTTTCAATTAAAATGAATAAAATGCCGTTTTGGAACTTTTTTCTTCTTCTTCTTCTTTTTCTCCTCCGTCAAGTTTTCACCGACGATGAGGCTCTAACAAAACTTCTCCATTTCGGTCGATCCCTGGCCAGGTCTATCGCCTCTCGCATTTCCCATCCTCGGGCTTTTATGTCCTGCAGTACATTGTCTATCCATTTCTTTCTCGGCCTTCCTCTGCTCCTCACTCCTTCCACCTCTCCGTGCAGCGCCTTTGCTGGTATTCTTTCATTCTCCATCCTGATCACGTGTCCATACCATGTGAGTCTCCTCCTCCTTATTCTGTCCACTATTGTGTCCTTCTGCCCCAGTTCTTCTCGTGTCGTTTCATTTCGTATTTTTTCTCTTCTTGATCTATTTAGCAGTCCTCGCAGCCATCCCATTTCCGCCGCCAGCAGTCTCCTCTCGTCTTCCCTTTTTACACACCATGTCTCTGCTCCATACAGGAGGACGGGTATCACCAGTGTCTCATACAGCTTAATTTTTGTTTTGATTGATATGTTGCCTGATCTCCATAGTTTCCTTAGCTTTCCGAACATTGCAGACGCTAGTCCTATCCTTTTCCTGATGTCCTTTGTCGACTCCGCATCTTCTGTTATTACGCCTCCAAGGTATACAAACTCTTTAACCTGTTCTAGCTCCTCTCCTCCCAGTCTGATGTTTATCTTCTCTTTTTTCTTTCCTATTGTCATTGTTTTGGTTTTTTCTGCATTAATCTTGAGTCCGAACCTTTTGCTGCTTTCATGGACCCTGGTCGTTAGTTCCTGCAGCTTGTCCTCACTTTCCGCCAGTAGATCTATATCGTCCGCAAACCTTAAGTTGTTGATTATTTCCCCGCTGATTCTTACTCCTATTTCCGTGTTATCCAACGCTATGTTCATCATTGCCTCTAAAATTAGGTTGAACAGGTATGGGGACAGCCCGCAGCCCTGTCTTACTCCCACATTTACTCGAAACCATTCCGTCAGTTCCCCATCTACTCTTACTGCGCTTATCGTCTTGCTGTATAGGTCTTCCAGTAGCTCAACTAACTCCTCCGGTATTCCATAATTCCTCATCACTCTCCACAGCCCCTGTTGCCACACGCTGTCAAATGCTTGTCTGAAATCTATGAAGTTTTGGAACAGATGCAAGTAACTCCATAAAATGCATACATTGGCAATTTTTTTATCTGTATAGAGCAAGTACAGCATATGGTATGAAATTTTTTTTGCAATTCTGTGTATTTTAATTAAGAAGCAGTATGCCAAATGCCACAAAATTTAGTTGTTCACAAAGTCTTACACTTGGTTGAAAAGGTCACTATTTGTATATTTTTAATGCACTGATGCTAAAATTTTGCATATATATGTCTTGTAATATGGCTTACACAGTGCCAAGAAATCATTAATTTCTGAAATGGTATAACTGGGGCATTTTAAAATTTGGTGACTTTTACACAAAATGACCCAAAACTGAGAAAAAAATTCCAATGTGAAAAACGTGGACATATCCTGCATTGTTCAGTAAACTTTCCTGATCACAAAATGTATTACTATTGCTTTACTTCCAATTTGGACAATGACTATTTTATATAGTCTGACACAGAAACATGCTGCCACCTATAAGAAAATGTTAACTGTCATATATGTGTCTCAGGACAATAAATGCAATATGTCACGCATATGTATCTCATGGCAATAATAAGAGCAAAGAACATTTCAGTTGCTACCTGTATTCAAAAGTTAAATCATGTATTTATCTGAAGCACAAAATTTGTGCAAAATCAGTGAATCTGACATTTGACTTACTGGTGATGTTCTTCGCTTGGCACATTTTCTGTAACGGGCTGCACTTCAAAAGAAGGAATCGATTTAATCTCATCTATAGTTTTCGGTGGATCGGCTTTTTCTGCACCCTTAGCTCCTGTGTCTTTATGGCCTAAAGATCAGGCAAAGAATTTTCAGAATCATATTAGTCTGCACAAACAATTTGGAACAATGACAAAACTTAAATCATGACAACTAAATTCAGTTCAACTCTCCCCTTGGTGTCTGATTTATTAAATGTAGAAGGTTCACAAGTTAGCACCAGTTATAATAAAAAACCGAAACTTTGAGCAAGTCTGTCTTTAGATGTAGCATTGAAATTTTCCAAGATAGAACAATTAAGTAAACTGGACACATTTTGTGCAGTACTTACAGTACCATGACGTATTTCATTTTAAGCTGCAGTAGAGGGCATATTATGGCATCAATTTCATGCCATAATTCAATTATATAAAATTCGTCAGACTCCATTTACAAAGCAAAACACAAAATATAATGTACATCAAACAAGCTTTACTCTACAAAGCATATAAGAAAAAATGTCATTCAGTACCCAGTAGCCCAAGCCACCTTAACCATATCATAGATATGGGCAATCTGAATGTCACTAAAATTCAAACCAGTCAATCCTTCACCAATATAGACAATCTCTAATCTAATCTAAGAACTTCTATAGCACCACTACAATAATACTCAAGGCATCAGTAGATGGTCGCTACTAAGCAAAATTTTTGCGCAAGCCAAACTGCAGGGCAAGTCTAGTTGACAGATGGAAGGGAATCTGAGAAGACATCAGAAGAAACAGCCTGAAAAGAAACAGCCTATGAAGAAAATGAGCCCAGGAACAGATGAGTTTTTAGTCGAGATCTGAAGACCCAACACAGACTTTGCAGAGCAACCCTTTGCCAGAAGTGAGTTACTTCCACCAATCTGTTCAGACATAAATTGGCCCACTTTCAATTAGGGACATGGAGAACAATTGTTGAAAAATATGATACATTTATATAAATGTATATTTCACATCAGCAAGTTAGGAACTGAGCATTTTCTGGGATAACAGTCTTTCATAATGTATCAATTCAGCAACAATACATGTAAAGTTTCATAAATCATGGTTTTTGAGAACCAAAAACTTCATAATCTGATGGTCGACAGTTTCAGTTTTTAGTCTTAATGAAACACAGCCCTAGTGTCTATGCAACATTCAAGCAACATCTATGCAAAACTGAAACTCTTAAATTTTAACTGTTCAAGCAAGAATGTGGTAAAGCACAAAAAAAGCATATAAAATAACATATCCAAACATACAAGAGTTTCTAAATTCACCAAGTAGCTATATAAAATCAGGACAAGTTCCATGAAATTTATGCATCAATTTGTTTGAACAAGAGTTAAGTTTAAAACCCTCTACAAAGTTAGACATAATATCATGATTATACCAGCAATTGTATTATGTATAATCTAAAGACCATGCTATGTAAGCTAAAAATAAAGCTATGTAAAAAATAAATCTATGCAAACTAAGGCATTGAAGAACTGTAACAATTTTTTTAAATGTGTTACTGTTAATTCCTTCAACCGAAGAAAACTGTAAATAAGGGTTAGAATAATATGCACTGTTAACCCAATCAACCCCAAAACAGAGTCCCAAGAAATCCAAATTCCAAGTAATGGGAGCCGAAGGGTTAAGTGGAAAGCTTTCTAGAAGCAAGCTGGCATTTTTGGTTTAGAATAAGCCACAGGGAAACACCTAGCAAAGATAGAATAATAATGGTAAGATAACGGTGTGATAAAAATGGTATTCTACAATAATTCAACTACCATGTGAGGAGGAATACTCCTAGGGTTGAATACACTGCTGAAGCAGACAAGACTACAGCAATTCACGAACAGAATACCATTCCTTTTCAGATAAATTATTAACAGTGAGTTTCCAATTCCAATGCACCAAAATTTCGGTTCCAAAACCAGTAATGAATCTATGTCACAATGCCATTGTGCAGCTATACCCACGACCCAGTGATCTGCCTTGCTCTAACGTAGTGTACCATAATCCAAGTTAATCGTTTTGCATTCAATTTAATAATTTTGATCCAATTTAATCAATTTACTAGAAAGTAAATTTATTATTGGCTTTGATCAAAAAAGGTCATCAGTCAGGTCTGGCCAAGCTGAAGAAAAGCAGAAAATGCAAACAAAAAAAAGCAAAATTATCATCATTAATACAAGAAAAAATCTGATGTACTGAATTCTGCAATTAAAAAGGTTAAATAGTGCAGGTGCAACAATGTCAGTGTGCGAGTGCTAAATCTCCAGCCATGCCATTAGTTAAATAGCAGAAGATCTACGGAGCAGAGCACGTGAGAGTTGAGAATACTCACCTTTGGATTTATCCCAAAAATTTAAACCAGCAAAGGACGCTTTGTTGGAAAGTGAAGACCTTCCAGAAACATCTCTTACACAGGGCATTGATATAGTCCTTTCCATGCGAGCCTCCATCCCCACAGCTGTATTGTAACATTGTATCGTAACATTGCAACATGCACGAATAAGGAAACATGCCCCACCAAAATATCCTAACAATCTTACCAAAAACAAATCCAACTGCGAAAGCAAGACATAAGTAACCACATGGATTATGAAACCATTCAATTAGATACAATACTCTCTCTAGAAATCATAGATTTATTATTAAATTTGTGGCATAATGAAGCTTTTTCATTTCCTATGTATGAATGTTCTAACAAGGAATTTTACAATTTAATATCTAGAAAAGAAAAAAATTTAGTTTAAAAAAGTTATAAAAATTTAACTTTTAAAATGTACTTGTGTCTTGGATATGTATAAGAAAAACTGAGCTACAAAATGAGCACAACCTCAAAACACATCTTGCTGAATAACATGCAAAACAGAACTTTCTTTTACCATGTTTACAATAATTATTTACTTGGACATCAGAAACATCACAAATAAAAAAGTATGCAATATTTATGAACTTAATAAAACTTATTTCTTGCTAATATTATATCATTAACATCAATATTTCTGTATACACTGCATCATCAAGTGCTGCCTTAAGACATCATGTTGGCAGCTGCGAAAATGTTACTGTAGATCAGAATTTTGATGTCTTACAGTAGTTTCTTAGCGTCCGGATACAAATGTGGTTAAACACGATGACAGTTCTAAGTGACTTCAGGAGATCTTGTTTCTCCATGGGAGTCAATGAAAAGGTAAGTAGGAATAGCAATGTTAAGAATAGCAAATTGGTTTAAAGAACTATCACGTAGCAAGGACTACAAGGACATAATCAAACATTCACATAACTTGTATTGTGCATAAAACACACATACTGTGAGTACAGTAACCAAACCTAAAGGAGGAGGAGAGTAAGAAGAGCAGGTGGAGGCTGAGGAGAAGGAGAAAGAGGAGGAGGAGAGGAGAAGGAGGAGTAGAAGAAGAGGAAGAGTAGTCCATTAATCTAGCCTGGGAGGCAGCCATGGGTATGAAGTCTTAGCAACTTCACTTTTCTTAGCCTCTTCATATGAAGGCAGGTTGCCAGTCCTCTCCCTCGCCATCTGATCCTCCCACTGACAAGTACAATCAGTACACTCATTATGGCTGATTTCCTTAGGGAGCACAGGTGAAGTCAAAATCTTGAAATAAATTTCTACCCTGGCAGGTATTTGAACAGAATAGAACCCCTTAAAATTTAAATTAGTATCCACCACCAACATTCCCCCTAACCAGCCAAAAAAACAAAAAATAAGGACCCATTACACCAAAAGGAATCAGATAAGAAGTTCAAAAGGAATCAGATCTAACTGAATCTGATTCTAATGGAATCAAATCTGAAGTTCAAATGGAGTCAGATCTAAAATTTGAACTTAATCAGATCTGAAATTGTAGCAAAACTAAGTTGAAAGCCTTTACTAGAACAGTGCCACTAAATGATCAGTTGCAGCATGCAACACATAATCAGGTCAATCATGCAGATTCCACAAAACAAAACATGTCAACTCAGGCTATCATGCAGTGCAAACACACCAAAGTGGTCACCTAAGAGATGGGTCTCTGTCTCTTGTAATGACTCATTCAACATCATCTCGTAGACTCTAAACTTGTAGAAAACCCTTTGCAGCAATGATCAGCTGCATTTGGTTTGCCTTGGCATATTTTCCAGGGGTTTTCTGGCTAAATTTGGTGAGCACTCATGGGTTGTTTAATGGTCATAAGACCAGGCTACTTCATTCGCACACAGGTCCATGTTTTCGTGTCTTTGGTCAATCACTTAACTGGACAGTCCAATTGGACACAATTTAAATGCTCCCTACTTTTAAGAGGTTAACACAAAGTGCCACACGAATGCCCAGCGACACATATAAACATGGGTTTTTCATTAGCTTATAATGTGATTACACCTTAAAGAAAGCTTAGCTCATGCAACTTGCAATGCTGAAACTAAACCTAACTTAAAGAATGCAGCAAAGTGCAAACTATAGGGATGAATCTCCATGAAAAGTTTTAAATATTTTCATGACTCTTAAGCTATAATCGATCTTAAAAGTGCAGTCATGCAAAGTATTTATCTGCCAGCATCAAGTTTATGACTTGCTGAACAACAGGCAACCGCACTAACAACACCAACATCACTAAGTACTGCATAAGAAGAAGACAACACTTGATACATGCAGCAGGCAGCCAAGCAGGCAGTCCCCAATCCATAACAAATTTACCTAGGTCCTCTTCATTTGGCGGCTCTAGTCGAATGAAGAACGAAGAAAAAGCAGTTTTATTGTCATCTAAAGAATTACAGTCCTTGGCTGAATGGTTACCATGCACAGTAAAATTACAAAACATACAAGTGTCCAATATATGTGATCATAGCTTAAACAGTTTTGGCCTTTCTGCTGGGATCTTATTCTCCTGCCACTGTTCTTATCTGATCCAAAAAAATGTCAGAACTTCTATAGCACCACTATATAATACTCAAGTCACCAGCCACTGGTTGCTGCTAAGTAGATTCGAAGAGGATGCCGTGTCTGGCAGAAGTCCAGTTGAAAACCGAATGCAGATCAAGAGGGCACAGAAGACAGCTCTCTAGTTTTGATCCAAGTTTTTGCCTAGGGAGACCTTCTGATCACAGTCATTGTTTTAAAACACTGGTCTCAGTCTGACATTGTGGCCTAGGCCTTTAACTGTCACCTGAAAAAGTCACACCTCTGCTCTGGTCCCACAAACTGTCATAAGATGACATCACAACCCTTAAGCAACCACAGAGGACCAAGAGCAAGTTACTTGTCACCTAGATAAAAAATGTGAAGAATATGAGGAGGGAACCACTCAGCATATAAGAAAGTTCAGGTTACGGACAACAGGTTTTGAAAATGAAATACTATTTCAATACAATAAACGTCAGCATGAATAATCCTTGTCTGCACATTACATAGAGTTAGTCTTGAAACACTGGATATTTGTCCTAATAACAGCAGCATTCAGCTCAAAACCTACAAAATGGTATAACCTTCCTTTACAAGAACCAACTCTTCATACCCGTCACCATGATCTCTGTCTTCCTCTCAACATTTTGTATTACTGCATGAATAATACTCATCAGTACCTGCACTGACCAACTATGGTATGTACAGTGTGGTATTACTATAGTAATATAGTCAACATGGTTACTTGCTAAAAAATCCAGAGCAAGTAACTTATAAAACTTAATTCCATTTAACCATACCAGGCAGATCGTTAGTTGACATTCATTATAAGTCATCCACTTTTTGGCTTTAATTTCCAAATGCTGATCTTTGGGGAAAATGTCTTATTTAGCCCCACAATTAACTGGTTAAACTCCAATAAATAATCATGTCTGACACTGTAGAAGATGGAATGCTGTCTTGGGAACAAAGTTTCCCCGATACACTTTCACACTTGGAGCATCCTGCAGTTGTTTTCCTGTAAATGGTGGCATATAAATTTAATAAAACAGTATGAGCTGAGCAACAGAAATAATAATCACCAGTGTTCTCTGGTGATTAACCATCAAAAAGTTATTGTGTGGCATCTGCATATTATGCCAGTGGATCGTACCTGCAGCAGCGATGCTTGGCTTCTTCATCAGCTTGTCAAGCATGTTCGAAGGTTTCCCTGATTTCCTGCCTAAACATGGCTCGCTGATTTTCTCGAGACAACTTTTGTGAAAATTCAGATCGCATTCTGCAAGAAAAGTAAAATGAAATGCACATGCAGAAAATGCTTTCGGCCTGCCTAAATTTCTATATAAAGCAACTCTTGGCACCAGTTACTGTCAAAACCAACGGAATAATTAACAGAAATTCACAAAATGAAGTGAGCAAGAGAGGAACAAAAACTGTTGGTTGGCACTTACTTTGGCACTGGTAACCCTGGTTCCCAACACCAAACAGCACCGACTGACAGTGGTGGCAATTCGTGATGAAGTAATAATGCTGTGGCACAAACTGATGATTTCTGTGCGAAAAACTCTGTAAATTGTTTACACAGCATGTCAATATGACTGATTACAATACTTGTTATCATTAACCAGAACCGTACAAACACGACTAAAATAGCAGTGTCTATATCTAATCTAACCTAATGACTTCTATAACACCATCATGATATTGCACAAGGCATCAAGCACTGGTCAATTCATGTGAACCCAACGTCAAAATCACAATCCCTCGAGAACCTCGGTCGAAATCCAACAGGTCACAGAAACCATAAGTCAGAGTCTATAATCAGAATGACATAGAAAAACTTGCAGCTCTAATTAAACTGCAAGTGAGTATAAATAAGTTCCACATATACAGACCAGACTGTAATCACTGCACAAGTGTTACTACCTTCTCTCTTTTGGCAGCTTTTCCAAACACAGAAAACTTTGGTTTGTCTTTTGTGTTAAATGTCAGACAGCGGTCTTGCAAATGGGCATTTCTCATATTAGTGTATCCAATCTGTTTGAAGAATGTTGCCAGTGCAGAAGCCAAGACTTGGCTACGTTCTGAGTCGTCATCACTATTTATCACAAAACATGGCACAATAAATAACAAAATCAACAATAAATACCTTTTATTAATACAATAATACATTAGTCATAACCATGATGCACAAGTTATACCGAAGTAATAATAAATAAATTATACAGCTTATGAGCATAATATGCCCCATGATTTTGGTTAAGATTAAGGGTCACAGTATCTTCAAATAATATATATGAAAGATATAATAAACTAATAGTAACAGATATCACATTAATAAAATAATAGTAATAATAATTTAACAAAATAAAAAATACCTAAATAACAAACGATGCTATGGATTCCGGGTTAGAAAAGGCTTGCTGCCTCTAATACATATAGGAGAGATGACCAACAGAACCTAGCGACATTAACATCTGTGCAATAAACTTTGAAATAAAGCCTCAAGCAACCAGAACATCCTCTGATACTTTGCATAAAGCTGTTAATCTGCTTCAATGCATGCATCTTCTATCATCATCATCATCATCGTCGTCATCATCATCATCACTGTTACGAAAATTAGTAAAAAGCATAAATTTATGTGCATATTTCGCACTAAACAGTAGTTGTAAATCTAAGTAGTCTCCCAATAAATGGCAGCATGTAGCAGCCATACAGGAAATCCAGCAACACCCATCTAAAAAATGTTTATTGAATTTCAGTAATAAATTGCCCATTTTCCACAGGATTCAAACTTCACGACAGATCAGAGCATCACAACCTGACCACGAATGCACTCATAATCGAATTGTGAATGAGAGTAAAACTCTTGAGTGCCACTTACTAAGCTATTGTAAAATGTTTCCAAAGCACCGATTCAACAATCTTTAGTGCAGCTGCATTGTTTAAACCCTCTTTCAGCTCATGATCGCCATAAATTCCCCCAAGACCTTCAAAAACAGCAGAAGCAATAACACTAAAGAGGTTCATGGTCTCCATATGTCCACATATGAGTGTGTAACCCTTTAACGATTTTCAACCTGATAAAATGATAGCAAAAGGTCAACTCCATTATGCAGACCACAACACTGCAGGCACTAACTCCCAAAAGAAACTCAATAAAATCAATTATGAAACTGACATGCTAATCGTAGCTGTAAACTCTAAAATTTCTGAAGCATTCAAAAATTTCTCAAGCACTACTCAAAAGCTAAGCACAGTTCATAAGCTCATTCACAAGTACTGAATACTAGAAACTATAATGCAAAAAAGAGAGAGGTCTTTCATCTCAAAACACTTCTGTTCCATTGCCTGCAGGTATAAATTGTGAAAATAAAAATTTGCTTAAAACTAACAATACTCTTGGCAGGCTTAAAATGGACGAAAAAACTAATGATCTTGTACCCAGGGCTCTTTTTGAACGAAAGTCAGCCAATAGTTCGTTGATCTGTGACAGAACAGCCTTTTCCCTGACAGCAACAAAGATGTTCCGCATTGGCTCCTCTTTGTCATACTTGTTGAGCAGGATGTCATGAATCTGCTCCAGAAAGGAGTCATCCACCTTCACCTTCAAAGGCTGAATCAAGACAACACCACATGCAAAGAAAGCAACTAGTGGGGAGCAGAGGTAGGTTCCAGTGTGGGCAGCACAAAATTTGACAGTGCAAGACGAGGTACAGTTAGCTAAACACTATTTATTATAATCCCATACCAACAGCAACATTCAGAATCACGTAGTAATTTGAATAAATGAAATCAGGTCAGCCCCTACGCTAAAATTCCTCCAAGCATATTGGAACAGCAGCCATTAGCAAAGTATAATCAGACCTGTATAAGCAATACTAAAAACAATTGACTTTTCTGTAATTCTGTTTAGCAAACAAAACAAAAATTGTCATAATAATTAAGAGATTGTGCTGCAAAAGTTTACCTCACGGCAGACAGAAGTATTATACAAGAAATGTAGGGTCTGTTGTTAGTTTCTGCACTGTGTTTCAACTTACCGCCTTTTCCACAAGGAAGGTGGAGAAGATTTCATAAGCCCACTTTCTCAGTTCCTTTATGCCACCCTGGCTATATGGTCCAGTCAGCAAATAGAACAACTGGAAAATAATCGTTGTTGATTGTAGAACATATTAAAAGACCAAAATCATAAGAAAGAAAATGAGTTCTCAGACCAATATTGGGAAAGTTAAAAGAAACTGACAACTTATTCAAACTAATGTGCATTTTGACAAAAACCAATAACTTGTCACAAGTTTGTGACAATGACACAGAACATAATATATCTAGGAGATTATCTTCATAAAAATACTAATGTTTACCAGGAGCAAAGGCATCCAGTCTTTCCCAACAGTTACTATAAGTACAACAGAACTCTTCCAATTACAATACAGTATTCAAGATTAGCGCTGAACGGATGGAATTAGATGTTAGTAGAAAGATGAAATTTAATTAGATTCCTACCACATATCATTCAATGCATCGAAAACCAGCAAGGCGTTTATTTCTGCGACTCTTTCAAATGCACAGATCCTTAATTCTGATTACATCGTATTACAAAAAACCATAACTTTTGTCTGGTATTATCCATGTCTTCTTACAAGTGGTGAAGCATCGCTGTTTGAAATCAGATAGTGAAGAAAGACAGCCATGTGAGCCGGTCGAGTCTGTAACAGACTGAAGTCACTGAATGGACTTCCAAACTCTTCAAACTAAAAATATCAAAATGGAAAATGATGAAAGAATTTCAAAATTTAAAGAAATGAGATAGCAAGAAAATGATTTTAAAATCTACACATAAGTTATACAAATATAAAGTTAAGACATACGTATCAGTGTTCCCCGGTCCATTTAGAACAGTTATTGGGACAGTCACTGGGTCAGTCAGCAGCCCATTTAGTAAAATGAGGCAGGAGAGAGAAAGTAGAGGCAGAAACAGCAAGCAACAGGGCAGTTTCTCCAGAAGGGACATTTCGCCGAACTAGCTTTCAGATGCTGTGCATGGAATAGGCTAGTTTGAAATATAAACAAGTCTGCTGGACGGGTTCTAAATCCACCCATGCTTAAAGAGTGAATTTAATGATTACTGTATGACACCAGCCAACTACCTGGTAGCCTTACAAACGCAGAGTGCGAGTTGAGCCTCCCTTTAGAGATGGTCGCTGTGCAGGGACCTTGAGCAAATCAATGCACAATTGTCACTGGAGATTTTCCCAACTATTCAACCAACATGCACTTACAGACAAACTTGCCATTCTTAAAAACTGTAACATCAGTTACATTAGTGAATAGTATCTTTCAGAGGCTCACAGAAGACACATATATGCAAATAAACAATTACATGGATTGATGCATATTCACCAGATAGTAGCACAGCGTAAATACAGAATTAATAATAATAATGATGATGACGTCAACAACCGGGCTTTGAACTGTTGACTTGTCTGATTTGTAGCATAGCATTAATTTGAGAAAAGACACAAAGTCTGTGTTTTTGACTGTATATTAATTAAACGAACAGTTCAATCACAACAGTACTTGAATCGTCACCGTTTCTAAACACATGAATTTATTAACAACAATTGTAACTCAAATTTTCACCTTAGCACACAACAGACTATCAGCATAAAATCTTCTTTTGCACTTCTTTAACAATGCACCGATAATCACTGTATATAGGTTGTTTCAGCAGACAAGCCTAGACAAGCCTCCTGCTATTGTGCAATCACGGATTTTTCAAAAACATTCTGCTATTGCACATGTGTGGGTTTTCACCTAAAACCAATAGACTCAACAACATGTAGGTTTGACATTTCCCGCGTAAGTGCCATGATAAAAGGCGTGTCAGCAAGAATCACTGTTGCAGCCAGCCTGAATGCAGGGCACCACCAACAAATCACAAACATGTCAAGAACCTGATGACTAACCAGTATAGTGTCACGTAAACTTCCAATACAAACATGCCTAAACATGCTGAACCAACAGGGAAAATATCCTGCTCACAAATAATAATAATAAAATAATAATAATAAAATAATAATAATAAAATAATAATAATAATATCTGTAAAGGTAATAATGTCTTTGAGTGACTCCATTAGTGTAGTAACTGCAATGAATGTTGTCTAATCAGGAAGCATTTGCACTGTTCTGTCACAGTTATCAATGCAGTAGTTTAACCAATCTTGTTACTTCTGAAGCCACACTGATGCCACATCATAACGTCAAAGAAACTGTCAGGACTGAGTACCTGAGTAGGATTCTCTTCATCAGAAGCGAACTCATAATCATCTAAGGCGATAATGTTCGACTGCAGTTGTTTTGAGCCGTCTAACGAATCGTGAGTCGAAGAAGCAGACATCTGTGCAGGAGTACAAACAAATTCTAAAACACTTTCTCTGATAACCCTCCTATGTCTTCATTACCAACGTCATCACCATAGTCATCAAATACAATGCCACCACACCACTGTTATCATCATCATCATGCTTTTTAATCTTACAAACTACTGCATTTTATCATTGATACTGTAGTATATGCAATGTTAACACAACACAGTTGTTCTGCTGGCCCAAACTTCCACAGCATAGAATTGTTGCTGTGGTTGGCCCAACTTTCTGGAATAGGCTGCCCAGTGACCTGCAACATAACCCCCTTGTCTTTTCTTTGCCTCGTTTTCCTGCTAGCATTTAAAAACCATTATAAACAATTATGGTTTTGTGTTGTTAGGTTAGGAACACTTCTGATGAGTTTTCCTTAAATCCTTCAAACAATGTTACATATGCATGCAACGATTTACCTTACTATTATAATTAAGCACATCACTGCTGGCTCTGACCTGTGTGCATGTTTAGCCATGCAGCTGTCGCCACATTCCCATGCACTTGGCTCTGAAGCCCATATAGTGAGATTTTTCAGTAATAACCATTTAGAGAGCAAAGTGTTCACACAAAACTGCCACACCTACTTCACAAAACTCCAAGTACTCCTTGTACTGCTGCATCACCACCTTAAAGGCCAAGCATACTTCATTCACTACTTGACCACATCGAGGTGTGTGAGATGATGGGTACTTGTGTGTAGGATGCACATGCACATGCACAGTTATTCCACATATCTAACCGGAGTCTGATGCTCGGAAAGTGGAGCTAAATGGTTGAGCGCTGGGTCAGAAGAATTGTCAGAAGCGGCTTCTTGAGACTTCGATCGACTGCGGGACTCGCTGTTGGGCCGTGACCCAATGTCAAATTCACTAGAACCAGTAGCCTACAATAAACATTCTCTCTGTTAGGAATTCTCGTAAAATGAAGAAGAGACTAACGAGAGGTTAGTCAATCACCCACTAAATATAAATTCTTTTCAACAACAGACCTTAAAGTCAGGATATCGCAAACAGTAGAGAATAAAAGCCGACAGCTGCGATCTGCTGAGACTCACCCCTCAGATCAGATGACCTGTGGGTGGTACAGTGGCCGACTGTTGATGTGTTGGCCCTTAACTTCTGCCCCAACACTTAAAATTCCAGTGCAGCAGATGACAGCATAACAATTCACTGTCAAGCCATCAATCCATAAGGAAAGCTTGTCCAGATGTTGGAATGTTGGTTGCTGTGTGTTCACCTAAAACATCTTTCGACTTCAGGACTGCACCTCTCTGAAGTTTGTTGAAAGAGGTGTGTAATAAATGAGAAGTTATCTAACCTTACTATACCTCATAAAAAACTAGAAATGTTCCATCTTTCATTTTAAAAAATGTAAAGGTCACTTCAGCTGCAAATCTAGTGAATTCAAGAATACATGGAACAAAGTAAAAACTGCGTTTTCAGTTGCACATCTGCAAATTAACGCTCTAAGACTAAGTATCTTTCCATGGCCCCAACACAAATAATCAAGAGAAGGAAAATAATAAAACAGAAACTGAAAGGCTCACTTATAATAGACACAAACTGGCAGAAATACTGCCATGAATCACAGCCTCAAAATGCTTACAATAAGTTTTTGAATTTCGTCGGTTGAAGCAGTAAACCGAAGTCCATCTCCGGTTGCCTTTTTAATTCTCTTGTAGCTGTCTGAATGTGATCGAGACAGTGAAACTTCTGGATTGCCAGAGCTAGTCTTTGAGACTCCAGCATCACTGCCTTTGTGCCTTGGCTTTTAGTAGAAAAGACAAACCGGGCAATTTAATATACAAAAGTCTAATACTCTCTTGACAATAAAAGAATAAAAATGCATCAGTCTTAGAGACACAGAGTTCAAAGTTAATACTAAACTATGATCAAACAGCTTATTAACACAACCACATGGCTCGAGAATAAACCTGACATTGTGTGTTTTGAGAAAGGTTTAAACAAAATTTGACTCTATATTAAGGGTTTAATAGCTTTCTTGCAAACACATATTAAGTTAAAGGAGCCTTGGCACAAGTTTATATAAAATTTGATTCTAAAGCAAGAATTATGACAGATGTTTTAGGGGTTTGACAGACAGATGCAAAGTGACATATGCAGTTGAAACTTTTATTCAGATAGCACCAAATGATATAAACAAATATTTTATAACAAATGTTTTACATGTTTAATCCCAACAGATGAATAAAGTAAGAGATTTGCCCACAACAGTGGACAGTTTAGGAAGATGTGGGATGATTCCTAAGCCACACTGTCATTGGAGGATAACCAGGACAGTGAAGAGCTTAGACAGATGATCCAATGAACGATTAGCAACACAGAAACCAGGCAAGCAGCCTATAAGTTGGGTAGCCTATAAGCCAGGTCTTCAATAAGCCAAGTCGGCTATACGTCAGGTAGCCAATAATTTTTCAGGTAGGCCTTAATCCAGGTAGCAAGGTAGCCTATAAGCCAGGCAAAGAATAAGTCAGATAGCCTATACCAAGCAGCCTAAAAGCCAGTTCCTATAATATATCTATCCCTAGAATATCTCTCACCTGACTGATAACAAATCTATTTCTAAGAGTGATTTCAAACACTACCACATAATGAGGCGGAGGGGCTGGTGGTCGTGTCGTTGGGTCTCGTTCTCCATCAACCATCAGTATACTGCCATCGATGCTGCTCCCTCTTCGACAGAATCTTTTATCACCAGATGGCCCCTGTACAGGAAAAAATCAAACAACCTGAGGCTGCTGCAGACAGCAAACTGACAAAATAAGATTGGCTGATGAGTGACACAAGTGGTACACATATGATGATTAAAAATAGAGAAATAATGGCACCAAAACAATGAGCAACATTTCAAAGGCACGAAACAATGTAAATGAAACAAAAAACATGAAAACACAGAACACAGTTATAATGTTGTAACAAAATTTACTTTATCTAAACCTAAGCCAGTTATTGTACTGGAAAGCTAACAATGTAAATGAAACAAAAAACATGAAAACACAGAACACAGTTATAATGTTGTAACAAAATTTACTTTATCTAAACCTAAGCCAGTTATTGTACTGGAAAGCTACAGGGGTTGACTTGGACAAATCGAGATGTTAAAAAAGACTAATTATTACAGACAGAAATCTCACATCAGAGTCCCCAGCATACATGGACAGCTGCGATTCCAGTCTTCGAACGACTTTCACTTTGGCCTCAAGATTTGTGTGAATGATTTCTGATGGTTTCTTCTGATACTCTTGTTTCAATTCCTGAAAAAATTTCATTATTTTGTTTTCTCTATCCTATCTGTGCATGACACCCAAACACATCAAATTATTTTCAAAGCACACTTACCTAACCTCATAAAACAATTTCTCTATTGAATGGTTGAAGTATCAGCAGATGGTTAACTGAAATCTAACATTAAGTCCAATCAAATGTTTAGATAATCTCGTAAAAACATGTAAAGCAACTGTATGCTAGACAATTATCACAGCTACAGGATTACACCTTTGTGGAGTTTTGCTGTTTTACAAAAACCTATTCTCCAATAGTCTATTGTAAATTTTCATAACTACTGACCTCACACTCACGACGAGCCTGATCATACATCATCTGCATCGTATCCATCTTCACCTTTGAAAACTGCTCCAGCTTCTTTGGCTAAAAGACACAAAAATGTTTATTCAGGATAAAAATAAACACAAGTTTGACCTCTTTTTCATAGATCAGTACTCATATGGCACAGTCTCATGCTATTATGAACATATTGATATATCAGCATCTTGTCTGGTAGCATACCAAGCAACTGTGATAATTAGCTTTTGAGCAATGTTTGCCTTTCCATATCTTTGAAAGGGTAGGAGATACCCTGATGATAATTGCATTTTTATAATCAGCCCAAGAAAGTGATAAGAAGCTGACAATTTCAGGCTTCTATCTTTATTACTTCCGGAGTTACAGCAAGTTAAAGTTTGTCAGTCATTCAATTTTTCGCAAAGTCACAAAACAGCAAACAAGTTCAAATTCTGTAATTCCAACATTTTCTGAGATAATCAAATAAATTTTTCAGAAATTCCACAAAAGATTGGATAAGCTCAAGTGATCAACCAAAAAGCAACTTAAAAGTCACTTCTAAGCAAAACCAAATTCTGAAATCACACTTCTTTGGCAGAACTAGTCAAGATCCAAGAGGCCCCAAGGACTGGAACACAGGCTATGAAGGATAATCAACCAAAAGAAAATGGGATTTTACCCCAGTTCGGAACACCACAGAGCTTGCATAACAGACTGAAACAAGTAATAAATATTAGAGCCATGGATTAGCAAACTAGAAGCCCAGGAAACCAGTACAATTATGACTATGATACAACAAGAGTCAAAGTGTCTTATGAGTTAGTAGAAATTTATCAGACTGAGGAATGAGCAAAAAATGAAAAAGGTATTATCCTAAAAGACAAGTTTTAAACTGGATTCTCTGTTCAGTGGGAAGCACATTCTAATGTGCCATTGCTTTAAGAGATTCTCACATTAAACTGCAAATAGGTGGGCTGATCAAATAACAACAAACTTCATCAAAACAAGTTTGCAACAAAGAAACTGCAGTGGGTAACTTCAATCCAGCTGCTAAATGAGAAGCAACTTAAACTGGGTTGCCTGTAGAAAAACGGGAGATTCACCCCTTGAAGGCTACAATCCGCACTTAATTTCAGACCTACAAACCACTTCAAACAGAAGTCAGTGCAAATGAACCTCTATAATGCCAAGTGTTGCCTTTTTTCACTTTAAGCTGACATGGCAAACACCAAAGTAAACATCAAATGTTTCGGCAAATCACGTGAGCCACTTCCTGGTCCTTACCTTATCAATTCTCATTTGAAAAGATTTCATTAAATAGTTAACAATGTGGAAAGAAAGTTTGAAAGAGATGCCATCATTTATCATTTAGGGTGGAGTGGGCATGGTCAGACATAGAAAATTCATCAGATTGCTGGATCTTAAAGCCAGGCACTGTATCGTTCTTTAATGTGAAGTTGCAGTGTACTGAAATTCTGTTTAATCAAAGGGTTGGCCAGACCAATGTACAACAATATTCAAGAATGAAATGTAGCCAGTAAAGCCGAGTTATTACAACCTGAATGATAATGCTTCAAAGGACATAAGGCCTTCATGTAGCACAAGAAAGGTAAGTGCAGAATTGTAGGCAGAAATTGGGACTGAAGAGGTTTGAGAAATTCTGCTGCAGTATTAAGTTGCCATAGTCTGTCCATGCAGAGCTTACGCAACTCAGCATAACATAGTGGCTGACAGCCCAACTATCTCAGCGCTATCCTAACTTCCACTACTCAATCAGATCCTCTGCCTGCTTCATTCTGACCTGATTGATCTCACTTTCTGTTGCTGGATAAACTCCATAACTCTCAAACAGAGCATCTTCCTTCTAAACAGGAAGGCACTGGACCTTGGATAACAACTAAAAACCTATCTTTTACAGATTCTAATTTTGACGTTCTCGTGAATTGGTATGCTCATCTGTAGACAAAAAGACGCCGGCTTTCAACTTGCATTATCAATTTTACATCAACCTTTGCTGTGTGGATAAGCACAGGGGTGCCATGGAATATTTAGATTAACATATAGATAAAGTATTACAAACTATGCGAATACTTCCAACAGCTTCTTTACACTGTGAAAAGAGATGGGAGTTATATTAATATTACAGCGAGTTATATTAATATTACAGCTTAACAAACAGACATTAACAAAACATACACACCCATTTCGAATTTAAAAGAAAGATTACATACGTCATCGACTGCTTGTGGGAGTGATATATCTGCCTGCAAGGTTGGCGACGGAGAGGTCACGAAGCGACCCGAAAGCCGAGCTTCTGGAGACTTCTGGTTTTGCAGACTTGGTAGGGCAAGGCTGAATGGCCCCGCTGCTAGAAAAATGAAAACAATGCATCTCATTAGTGCCTGCCATTTTGGAATCAAAACAGCACTTGACAGTCAAAGCTGTTGGTGACCGGATGAGCTACTGATACATGATGCATTCAATTTCTGGTAATGGCACTGCACATTTGTATGTACACAGCAGTGGTATGTATGTATCTGAACACTTATTTAACACCTTTTAAGAAAGGTGTTGGGCAGGCCATGAACTGGCATGTGTCTGTCAGGTGAACTGTAGTAGCTCAGTGGTGAAGCTATGTATGAGCAGCCATTGCAAGCTAAATACAGGACAGCATCAATAAAATACAATTTAACTCAGATATACTTGTTTGTTTGTTGGCTGGGAACTCTTGACACACTATTTTCACATTCAGTTTCAAAAGTTTGAATTTGAAATCACCAGGCCTTCAAATGGAAGTTCGCCACAATAACCACACACTCCATTCCACTCACAAAATGTCTTTATCAACTGTCTTACAGAGGTGCTACATAAATTAGCTTTCAGAACCTAGTCTTTCTGACTGATGCTCTACTCCAGCATAACCAACTAAACGTCAGGCTGTTTCCTTCATTTAGGCATGTATACTGAAGACTTCTCATAATGTTCCTGTTGGGAGCCATACATGTATACCAAGCACCAAGTTAAAATGAAGATGCACACTACACACAGCAAGTTCATGTTCTAAAGCTCAGTTAAATTTGGGATCCATGTTCTCAACCACACTTTATCAGAATTATTGTTATAATGAAGCAGTTCACAAGAAGGTTTCTATGTACATAATGGATATTTAGATTGTCTTGTTTAAGAAGCCTACAGTGGACTTCTGCCTTATCAGTGTGTTTTTCAGTGTGTGTGTGGGCTTCCATCTACCACTGACCAGACCTTTGTGAAGCAGACCCTAAAGTTACAGAAGTTAAGTCATATCAGCCCCATAAAAACTAGTCACTATCATAATCATTATTATCATCGAATACAAATCCTCTAACTGCACAGGTAAACATCATCACCATCTTCATCATCATCTTCATCATCATCATCCTGAGGTAAAATAACAAAAGGTGATCATTTATTTTATGTCCGTATCATAACATTCCCCAGAGCTACGGTGTGAGAGTTGAAAGATTGCTCAGTTGAAGTCCAAACTTGACTATGTCAACAAATCAAACAAATTAACAATCTTTCCTTACAGGCCAAGTGGATCAACAGTGAATTGTCAGCTTCATATGATGGAGAGATTTCGTAACCCCAGACACAGAGGTAAAAGGCAAATGTACCACACTGACTGATCACAGATCCAATCAAAAAGTTAACTGACAAAGCAGTAGGCAACATAGAAACATCAGAAACATAGAGAATGGACAGTGGGCATGGTAAGGCAGCACCAACCTGACAATAACTGGTAAAAAAGCCAGCCATGCAGGTGCTTTTGTTAGCCATACAGAGGGACCACAGGAGGCCCAGTTTCTGATAACCTGTAACGCCTACGGGTGATTTGAAATTGTCCAAATGCCAAATACATAAATGGGACATTAAATCATCACATGGTGAAAACACACAAACACACACAAACAAACATGCGTGCATGCATGCATACACCTACACATTAGTAACAGTGTGCACATGGGCCAGTACCATTAGGCAAATGTTCAGTCATGCAATAACTGGCTCAAACCTGTTTCATAGAAGCAAAGACCACTGGTCAGTGAGGTCAAATGCGGGCTTTAACAAGGCAAATGATTATTACAAGATGTCAAACTGACCACAAATAACCTTAGATAGAATGATACCTGAAAATGGGTCAGTGTTGTTCCTAGACAGATAATGGTGACTCAGATGGCAATTAGAGCAGCCAACAGGCCACTTAATAAGCTTCACAACAGCAACAGCATTATGAACCCTATTTCCCACACAAAGCACCAGCCTGGCCTTAATAAATTCACCTATGTAGGAGACCCTTTGGTGTAACTCTTGGACCACCGACCTAAGACCCTAAACCCATTACCAGCAGTGACCAAACTGATGAAAATCAGCTACACAACAATTGCCTTAAATGCTTCTGATTTCAATAAGTTCAGATGTATGAAATGTCTGTAACCACCTTTTTGTAACACTTGTCATGGACAGTGGTAAAGTCATGCAGGGACATGTTCACTCCAATCATGGTTCATCTCCTACAAATTGTCCTTCAGCAGCAAATAGTTCCCAGTCGTCAACAGATCTGCCTCTGTCACACCTCTGCTGAAGAAGGAAGTTCTAGATTCCGACGACCCTTCTGACTATAGGCCAATTTAAATACTCTGTCAAAAATTGTGGAACTGTCTTCCTGGCTCATCTCTTGTCCCATAATCAGCAGTTCCTGTAATTTTCAGTCATGAGTCAGCTTACCATCACTCGACTGAAAAGGCCTTATTGAAGATTCTTGTCTATACCACTTCCTGATGACACTAACTCACTCTGCTGATTGAAGATTCTTGTCTATACCACTTCCTGATGACACTAACTCACTCTGCTGATTGAAGATTCTTGTCTATACCACTTCCTGATGACACTAACTCACTCTACTGATTGAAGATTCTTGTCTATACCACTTCCTGATGACACTAACTCACTCTGCTGATTGAAGATTCTTGTCTATACCACTTCCTGATGACACTAACTCACTCTGCTGATTGAAGATTCTTGTCTTTACCACTTCCTGATGACACTAACTCACTCTGCTGATTGAAGATTCTTGTCTATACCACTTCCTGATGACACTAACTCACTCTGCTGATCGAAGATTCTTGTCTATACCACTTCCTGATGACACTAACTCACTCTGCTGATTGAAGAATCTTGTCTATGCCACTTCCTATGACACTAACTCACTCTACTGATTGGCCTTGACCTCTGCACAGCCTTCGAAATGACTGATAACATGACGCTCATCACTAGGCGGCAGAAAACATTCAGAATCAGAGATGCTGCACTGGACTGGGTCTACAGTTACCTGACAGACAAGTTCACAGTGCATCATGGATCATGAAGGTTGCAGTCATCTACCAAGACCCTATTACAACCCCATGGATCTAGCATTCACCTTTTATAACCTTCGTTATAGACAGTGATCCTATTCCAAGCCCAAGACTCCAGTGAAGAGGTCTAAAACTGAAAATCTTTCACTTCACCATCATTCTCCATCCACAACGCAATACAGACTAGGGACTTGAACATCATCAACTTAATCCATCGATAGTGTCTGGTTGGCTTTTATATGCATGTGAGATCCTCCAAATCCAGACTTTCGCCATCGACATGAACTTCACTAACTACAGACTTTCAATTTATATAAAACTATAACTTTATCAAACATTAACAGCATATATGCTAGCAAAAAGTGTTTTGGGGATTCTTAGAACATTCTGGGCAAACGTTCAGAAACATTCACACATAGAAAACACTGGCAAATCTAAACAATCTAGAAAAAACATAACTAAATACTAATTGTACTTTTCATTTTGCAAACATTGGTACATATCAGTTGAATGATGCTTACAGCCTAATTAAACACATATCCTGTCCAAAACATTTCTAAACTGAATGTTAAATCTCCACCTCTGTTAAGATCCTTCACGAATGAAACCGAGAAAGATCACATCAAGTGCACTCAAGTGTAACCTCCTGCACAAGACCTAAAAGGTGGACTTAAGGATAGACAGAATATTTACCAATAAGGACCAAGACTAAAACCTTTGGTGTTCACATGCCTAATAATAAATTGCCATTACTCACACGCTTGGCTTATAGAAAACTGAAAACTACACATAATGGCATATAATTGGTAATTATTAAATTACATTTCTCTTCCCAGAGCAGTACTTGAGCTTCTCAACTGTGCAAGCAGCTCATCATAAAAGGAATGACAAGACAAGACAAGTGATTTGTTAAGATATTACAATGAACCAGAGTTCACAACAAACTCATCAAACTTAACTTACACCACAGAATGAATTAAATATTTAAAACTTACAGCATTTGTTTTTATTTGTAGCAAAGTATTAGCCTGGATGTGTTTGTTTGGGTAGCAGAAGATGATGTCGATAAGACACTGGCAGGCACAACAAAGCTGAGCAATGCTCAGCCCACTTAGTACTCTAATGGGTGACTATCCCGGGAATACAAGAAAACCTGGTGCCCACTCAGCTCTTCATCTTTTCAAGGTCACTAAATGAGTACCAGCTCTGCTAGTTTGGAAGTTTAAATGTGTCCTGACGTTGGACTGATATAATTGTGTTTGTGCCTCAGCCAAAAGATCTTTCAACCTTGGGACCACACTTCTAAGGAGCTTCTACACTTATTTGTTTTTACTTATTTATAAAGAAGCATAAACATAATACCTTTACCTTTCATTTTTAGTCCTGAATAATAGATCCTTTGCTTCATGGATGTCAATGCAACACGTTTAATGCTCATATACACTGCACCAACCCTTTCAGACTTAATTGTGTCTCATTTGTTATGCAGATGAAATCTAATCGTATGGACATCACTAAATGGTTCTAATTCCAAACCAGAATTCTTTGCTGTAATCAACTTCAACTTATGCAGTCTATAATGAATGCTTACACGGCATAATCAATCCATTCTTTCAACTCTGATGTTTAATCTTAGTCTTTGCCATAGTCATTAGAAGTAAAAACACAGTGCTTTCATTTCAGCAGAATCTCACAGGTGAGACCAAGTCATGCACAAGTCATCTCAAAACCCCAAACTACAAAAGTCCTTCAGCACCACTGCGCAAAAAACATTCCTTTCATATAGTGAATATGTATAAAACTTTATTGTGGTTTACCTTTTATAACACAAGCTACAGAATGGTGTCGCTTAGCACACAGAATATGTCTTATTCATCTGACTATTGTCATGCTTTGTAAGAATTTTTACTGTATCAATCACATAAATCACTAGGAAGTGTTTCCAGCTCAATACTTCAACAGAAAAGGTAGCCTGTGAAGGATATGACATTAGGCAGAACACAATACAAAAACCTACCAGAATCTCAATCAAACAGCCCTTATGCCACATTGTAAAATACATTCAACCAACAGTAAAATGATGCCACACCACTAAGCAGTGGTGTGGCGTCATTTAGTAAAAAAATAATTGACATATTGTACCAACTAGCTAAATGACTGTTTCTTGATTCTAGTTCCTTTAGAAGCTGATCTTCTGAAAATGTTAGCCATAAAGATATAGATTAGATAATTGCAGATGCCTGAAATCATTATGGCAGTCAACAAACTGATAAATACAGGAATGCTAAGACCAAACAACAAGACCAACAGTGATCTCCTACAATCACCTGTACTGGCAGGCTTTTCTGAAATCATCCTTTACTGTCACTAAGACCCAGCACATTTTTCTCATTTCTGATCAGTGTTTCTTAAGTATTCTTTATCAACTGGCACATAAAGCAAAGATTTTAAGGCTGAAGGCTCTTTCAGACACCAAATGCCTTTTTCAGCACAGTTCTTTGATTAATTATTTGCAAAACACATAATTCTAGAGTTAGAATTATACAGAACATACACAGTTCTACTGTATGCCCTAAACCAAAGCACTAAAAATAACCTACAACTCAACATGCCATGATGCACAACTGTACACACACATTTACACACACACATTCACAACAAACACACACACACAACCAGATATGTAGAAAAACTACCAGTATAAAAACACAGCTTTCCATGTACTGGCCTTAGAAGGACAGTTTCTTAATCTCTTTCATAATTTAATACTTTTTCCGAATAATGACAGATGGAAACAAGGGGCCAAAGGCAGATTGGTAAACACACAGCGGTAGCCTGAAACCCAATGATACAAAGAAACTGAGCTAGACTTGGGAAGAACGCACAAAATCACAGCAGGCATATGGAAGGAAGCAGACCAGCTGTTTGCTCTTGTTGTCACTGATGTTGCTGTTGTTGTTACTGGTTTGGTTGTAGTTGTTACCATTGGTTCAATACTGTTGGTAATGTTGGTTCAGTTCTCTACTATGACCAGCCTAGGGATATAACTAAGTGATTATTTTCAGTAGTTTCATCAACTTCCTAAGAATACTAAAGTATAACAGTATAGCAGTCACAATTGCAAGCTCCCAATTTTTCATTGTCCAACAACCAAGTTGTGGTAACAGGTACTCAATCAAAATAAAATCACTGATGCTGACTGGGTCAGGTGAGATCAGTTCTGAACCAAACTCTAAAGGTCAGTCAGGCAGATGGCTACAGGCTACAGTTGCATGCTCAGCCATTTGGGATAAGCCTAAGAGGAGCCGATGAAGATCCTGGATATGATTTTTTAAAGTGTCGTTTTCAGTTTTGAGCAAAAAGGAGCCTGGATAGGACTTTTTAAAGTGTTGTTTTCAGTTTTGTGTGAAAGCCCAGAGGATAAATTGCAAGAGAAGCAGATTTGATGAGCTGGTTGAATGAGATGCCAGATTTCTGTAGGAGGTCAATCCTAAGTGGTAGAGTAGGTTGAGCAATTACCACATTTTATACAGGAAGTGACTATATGACAAAATTTTGCGAGGGCTGAGGAGAACTGGGTTGGTTATAGTGGTTGAATTGGGGCATTTTTAGCCACTGAAGAGATTTGAGAATATGCTGATGTGGTGATGTTTTGGGGTTCAGGTGACAACACATGCTTAACCCAATACCAACCACACAATAGTGTACGATACAAATGGCAGCTGACCGCATGGTACCAAGGGGCACTTGGTGGGTCTTCTCATATCTTAACCTCCTGTCAAATCATAGTCATTATAATTTTAGAATTCTACATCATTTAGGCAGCTAGGTATAATTTTAAGCTATATAATCGTATCCCCTTGAAAACACTTCAAAATATAGAAAGTAACCAATCAATACAGACATTTAAATCAGCCAGCGTGTAACTAAAAAACGACATTTAAATGATCCAATGAAGCATTATGTACAGGAGGAAGAAATTCAGTGATTGATCAATGACTGTGATCATCTGCTTATGAAAGTTGTGATTCTTCTGATGAAGAAAATGAGTCAGATGGATCACATCCAATTCTCCAACATGATCATCTACATTCAATCCAGAAAGCTGTCTTCCAAAAGCTCCCTCGATCTAAACATGTTGTTTTCTTACAAAAATGAATAAACTCAGTAATGGAGGAGAAAACCTCCCAAAACTCTTTGTCTGCTTCTGCCATTGATATTGAAAGCTACAGCATTCTAGATGATCATCTGTTGGCAGCTACACTGAACTTCAAATTGATTCATTTCTCACATGAATTAACAACCAAATGACAGAGGACACAAAGCACTATTGGATCATCCTAATCTAACTGTTAGATCAGTAGATCTACAATAGACTTGAAAACCTGGAAGATTACAACTGTCTGTTTTCGCTCGTTTTATCATAATTTACATAGGGTTTTGTAACAGCGGTCTAAGTAATGACAAATAGTATCTTCCTAATTTATGAAAACATTTTAAAATTAGTTTCTTGCTTTGTCTGGTAATAATTTCTTTACATTTGTGTGCTCTAAAAACATTTTTCACCAAGAAGTTTTGAGCAATAGGTCTTGAACATAAAAGTACTTCAGTTTTACGGGATACAGTTTGGGGCAATTTCAGGCATCCAAAAAAGTCATGCTGAAAAACAAAATTCACAGACTGGAAGATAATATAAAATGATAAAGAACGATATTTACCCTGTATCTAAATGTCAAAACTGACAGAGATATCACGAGTTTAAAACTTTTTAATTTTCAAAATGTACAGCAACTCTCTAAATTTACCAGAAAACAGCCAATCTCTTTTATGCTAAAATGTGTGTACAAACCCAATTCATTAATTCCAATTCAACCATCTGAATGATGCTCTTGGCCTACATATACTTTTCTGTTTGTGTTAGTCATTCACTGTTTCACTCTGTAGATCATAACTGTCCAGAGATTACCAAATTCCCAAAAGTTTTCTCAATACTAGGTAAGCACTTTAGTGCTAAATACACAACATGTAGAATGTGAAACAGAATTTAACACCTAAGCCTTAACAGCAGTCCTTGTTGACGTTCGAACCCAAACAAATATACCGGAAGTCGTGACCTCACTTTTACAGACGAACAAACCAGAGAGGTGGGTGGTGGAAATTGCTTTTTTTACCAAAAGACCTATTTGAGTTAACCCTTCACCTAAAATTTATTCAATGCTCTCACGTTCTCATATTCAATCTATATTACTGGCCAAAAGGTTAGTCTTAAGCTGGAATAAGCCTACCCATGCCTGTGTATGACCGTCGAATATCCTTTTCGATAGCTCGAGAAGCAGTTATCATTAACCAGCTTCTTCTTCGTATATTTCACTTACCAAACTCAGACTGCGACCTCCTGTGCCTATTTCTAAACATATCTGCTCACAGCAGTTAAAAGTAGACCGAAAATCAACTCCACGAAAATCTGCAGAAGTCATCCGAGAAAAACATCGCCGCCATATTGCCATAGATACATGTAGTTAAAGATTCCACTCTGGATGACGTAATTGGAACCGGCTTTAAGAGATCTTTTCAACCGAACGAAATCGACGACTTGTATAGTGAGAGTGAGTGAGAGAGAGAGAGAGAGAGAGACAGACAGACAGACAGACAGACAGACACAGAGACAGACAGAGAGAGAGAGAGGGAGAGGGGGAGAGGGGAGAGGAGAGGAGAGGAGAGAGAGAGAGAGAGAGAGAGAGAGAGAGAGAGAGAGAGAGAGAGAGAGAGAGAGAGAGAGAGAGAGAGAGAGAGAGAGAGAGAGAGAGAGAGAGGAGAGAGAGAGAGAGAGAGAGAGAGAGAGAGAGAGAGAGAGAGAGAGAGAGAGAGAGAGAGAGAGAGAGGAGAGAGAGAGAGAGAGAGAGATTTACTGACAACCAAAAATAATTAACAAATACAATTATAGTCTGTCACATACAGTGGTGCCAATGGGCTGACCTAAAAGGAACAAACAGTTCCGCTACGAAGGTCACCTATTTACATCATGGATTACAAATAGGTGACAGTATAATACTGAGTAAAACAATTAATAATCTAAAACATAAAGTAATTTTTACAATCAATGTCATTGCATAAACCTAAACAAAAAAAACAAAAAACACTTAACTGAGCACCAAAAATACTTAACTAAGTGCATTGAGTATATAAGATTTTAGACTTGTTTTAAACTGGTATAATGTTGGCAAGCTAGTAAGAACAGTTTGCAGAGAATTCCAGAATGACGGTCCACAAATTATAAAACTAAACTGTCTATTAGCAGTGTGAACAGAATGTTTATGATACATATGAGATGATCGTGTATAGTGACCATGCACATCTGAATTCATACAAAAGTATTGGTAGAAGTCCACAGGTAATAGATTATTTTTTAGTTTAAACATAAATAAACCTATTTGCAATTTATTAATACAATCAAAAGGCAATATTCCTTGACTATGAAAGGACAATCGAGTGCTGGTTTTGAAGGGTAGATTAAATATAATTCTGATGATGAGTTTCTGTAGGGTTCTAAGATTAGACAGGCGAGTATGATATGTGGAAGCCCAAACAATGTTGCAATACGAGATATATGGATACGTTAAGGAGTAACATAAGTTCAATAATATATTTTGGGGTAATTTGTGGCGGATACGAGAGATAATACCAACATTTTTTGATATTTTTTTAGATATGATATTTATGTGTTCTTTCCAAGTCAAATGTTCGTCATTGTGAACTCCTAGAAATTTTGTGGATGACACCAGATTTATATTTACATTATCTATTTTTATACTGAGATTACATTTAGGTATAATTTTCCTCTGTGAGCTAAATAATATGAAATTCGTTTTCTTTATATTTAGTGATAATTTATTTGCTTTGAACCATGCTGACACCATTTTTAGCTCTTCATTAATTTTATTAACCAGCAATTCAAAAGATATGTCAGACATGAATACATTGGTGTCGTCAGCAAACAGAATAAAATGGAGTAATGAGGAGGAGTTCGATATATCACTGACATAAATTAAAAACAGTAGTGGGCCTAAAACAGAGCCTTGAGGCACACCACAGGTAAGATAAGATTCACAGGAAGTGTACCCATTATATGAAACACATTGCCTTCTATTATGTAAGTAATCAGATAAACATTTTTAACACATTCCTCGTATGCCATAATGTTCAAGTTTGTTTAACAGAATATCATGATTTACAGTGTCAAATGCTTATAGTACAAATGTTGTTGGAAGCGTTGTCCCCAAGATCATTAGAAGGCGCCCTTTTGCTATAATTTCCTTTGATCCTTATATGCCATTGTCATGTAAAGTAACGTGACTTATATAGCGCTATTCCAGGATCCCTAAATGGCGCTTGATTGCCTCCCATCAACAAAATTAACACTATCCTCAGCCTTTCACGGAATGGGTGATTCAGAATTGAATAAAGGGTGCAAGAAGCAGGTTTAAAGTTTTTTAGGTTTGAAAAATCTAAAAACCTACATAAGTGTTAATTTAGGTTCTACATTTAAAAATCAAGTATTCTAATAACTTTTTTGGTTGAAAACAAATTGTAGGCCTAATTAGCAAAGCGCCGACTGCGGTCTTTAAACAGATCATGCTGCACCACCATGCACCCATATTCTGCACTCAGAGTTAAATATTCTACAATATTTTACGCACCGCCATAGTTGTTTGTGTCGTCTAAAAAAATGTAAAACCTATTTTCTGTGAAACTGTGGGTGTTTCGCACTCATCATGTAAATCCAGCAGTGGCCGCAATCTTAAGCTAGCCCTCAGGGTATGGAGTGTTAGCGTCATGGGTATGAAGTGTTAGCGACGTCATTTTTCTTATCCTCGGCAGATGAAGGCGGGTGGCTAGTTCTCTTTCTCGCTGCCTGATCTTCCCACTGACGGTGTACGGTAAGAGTACTCATTACAGCCGAGTTGGGTAGGGGCGCAAGTGGAGCCGAAATCTCGAAGCAAATTTCTGCCCTGGTGGGGATATGAACCCCCGACCTCTCGATTGACAGCCCAGCACGCTAAACTCTGGACTATCGCGCACCCCCTTATAAGGTCATAAAAGCCGAGACACTACTACAAAAATTATCAAAAAGTCGAAATCTTTCTGCGTAATAAAGCCCCAAGTATCCCAACGAGATTAAACCTGCAAAGTAGGCCAATGGCCTATTGGCCTTACCCAGTTTAATCTAGTAAACCTCTGGATCCGCGACTGCACCGCCATCGCCTTTAGGCGTCACATATGGGCTATCAATCTAACTTCAGTCGGCAGTTATATATGAGAAGGCCTATGCTCTGGCACTGGTCAAATTGAAAAAACTAAGTCATAAGCCTGTATTCCTAATTATTAGTAAAAAATATTCATAATAGGCCTATAGTCACACTGTTTTACTAATTTTGGCCATAGCTGCACGATCAGAGCCTAAATATATACGCGGCTGAACTTCTCCGATGGACCCAAATCTGACATGACTCATTACGGGTTTGAGCTCTAATGGCCAGGCCTATCTGTAGAGGCCTAAACCTGCTTCTAAGCGGGGGAAATTGCGATAGGCTGCTGTGCTTTGGTATCAGGCTAAATGCTCGCTATAGAAAAAGTGCACACAGGCCTGCGTGCCTGCCTGGCTGCCTACATCGTCATCATAAATCCGAAAATTTCTAAAGCATTACTAAAAGCAGGGCAACGACTTATCGACGCGCCCTGCACCAAGGCAGGGGGGCTGTCCAGAGCAATATTATTGTTTATATCGCTTTACCGATGACCATACCCGCTAACACAACGCACCCGATTCTAAACTGTCTGCACATAGATATTGTCACTGGAAGCCATAGATGCATGATTATAAGAACGTTACTTATGTAACGCCACTAATCCCTCCCCGTTCTGGTTACAAACAATGCCTAGACTAAACAAGTCTTCTCTTCAAACTACAGTATATTTCTCGTTTATGGGGTAGACTGCAACACAAAGCAATAATAGCGTAACAGGAATCAGTCAGCCCTGATGTAGTCGTTCATCCACCGTGGAGTCTGTTTTGCAGAGCTCTTGATCTTCTCGGTTGTGGTACTGTATCGAGTTCTTTTGAAGGTGCGTTGGAACTGTTGCTGGGTGGCGTCTCATCTGGATTCCTGGATCTGTTGCTGGATGTTCGACCTGGAACTGTTTCCTCATGCGTCGAGTGCTGCACTGGGTCGTTGGATTCAGCAACTGAACCTAGCTCCTTTTAATATGTCAGCTGGACCATGAACAACGTCTGCGTTTAACTGGTTTGAAGAAAGAGGCGTTACGAGTTACTTCCCTTCCTCCCTCTTCACCATAATCGTGGAACCGTCCCTGCCAATGACTTCATATGTTTGGTTCAAAGCATGGCTTACCAACAGCTGTGGAACGTGGTTTAGCGTGAGCCATAGGATCAGCATAGGATCATCAATCATACGAACTCACCAACACTTCACCTCTTTCAGTTTCTGCACAGGTCTTTCACTCAAGACTGAAAACACTTCTTTTCCAGAAATCTTATCCTGATTCTTCCTCTTCCCCTTATCTCTCTTCTCGCTTCAATTTCAAACAGCATCCACCGTAGCCGTCCGACTGTGCCTGACTCTTGGATCTTGACCCTTTTGCCTATCGATTTTGTTTTGACTGAGCGCCTGTGAATAAGCTGGTTCCCGCGACTTAGCTTTCGTTAAGCGCTGTAGAAATCTCGAGATTACGATTACGATTTCATCGCAGTTATCTTGCCATATCTGCCATGACATCGGAACCAGCTTATTCACAGCGTATATCATGGTCGTTCTCTCCAGCGGAAGCGTTTGACGGAGGCAGTCTGACGGAAAGAGTTCTTGCACCAAGCTCTTGTTCTCTGTGGAAGCTGTCTTTATATCACCTTCGTAACAGTTCTCGTTAAGCGTTTCGCTTTTCAATACCGTGTGATATTGCATACTGGCATATTACACCAGTATTGCATTCGTTACACAGGTTGCCCATCGACCAAACACCAAGAATTCAGTTTACAATCTGTCTTGTAGTTCACAAAGTACTACATTTAAATCAGCCGACATATCTCTGCTTTCTTGTTCAACCGTTGCCCAACAAATATTGCACTCGATCAATGGACAGACTCTTCTTGTCCCTCATACCAGAACACTGTTGGGTTCTAAAGCGTTCTCGGTTGTTTTTCTACGGCTTTGGAATTCGCTGCCGACTTCGATTCGTTCTCTCGGTTCTATGATGTCATGATTCACTCAAGACTCATCTGTTTCAACTTGCTTACCCACCGTGCCCTAATTTCTGGTTTCTCTGACCTATGGATTCTGATTCCGATTACGATTTGAATTGAAGCAACCATCGATTGATCCCTTATGACAGAAGTCATTAGATTATATTAGATTGCGATGTATGAAACTATGATCAGAACTAAATAGTTCGAAGTCTTTTGCTGCTGAAAGGTGGACCATTGTCTTGCAATCGTACAGCGTCCAACGAAAGCTAAGTCGCAGGCGCGACTGACTTCAAGACAATCTTTGGTTGTCTGACTTGATAACCTTGGTATTCCGAATTCAGAAAAGATCTTATCGATTCTTGAAATGACTGCCCTCGCAGAGAATGATGAGATGATGATGTTGACGTCGACCCCAGGGTATCTCCAATACTTGTCATACTGACCAGCAGGTAGCCCCCCCCCCCTAATCACCGTTGTAGAACGTCCCAGTCAGTGCTGATATTGGCCCATTGCCCTTCCAATAGTTCTAACAATTTCAAAAGCCTCTCGATGGTTCGTTGATGTGGCAGCTGCGCTAGGAACAGAGAACCGCACTTGAGTTTCAACGACTTTGTCTATAAGACAGAGCTCTATGGAAGTCGCCCAGCGGAGGAGTGATCCATTGGCTCCGGGTACGCGCGAAAACCAGCACGTACACGATCTCTTGTGGATTCGGCTTCTGAGGTGATTTTCCAAGCGCGGGCAGCGATGTTGAGCCCTGATGAGCCATTATTTGGTTTTAGTCGGCTTCGGGGTGCGTTGGAGTTTTCGAAAGTCTTTTTCGTCGAGGATGTTAATGCATCGAGGATGTTAACGCCTGCTCCGGAATTAGCGATGTGTAAACGGAATGCCATCGAGCAGAGAACACAGGCGAATTTCGGTAAGATTTCCCACAGTTGCGGCAGACTGTCTTTTTGAGTTCTGTTCTTATCGTTGCGAGTATGACTTGGCTTGATCTTAAGATTCTTTGCCTTAAGACAGTTTGTTGACGCCCTGGCAGCTCGCTTGTCATCTCCAAGACCCGATCTCTAGCGAGCTCAGCTGCTCCAGTCATTTCGAACAGCTTTTCCAGTGTCGGGTCGCTCAGCGCTTTTCAGGGTAGACGATTCGACTGACAGTCTTGGACCATTTAGCTTTTAAGCTCTCTGTTGATATCACTGAACTCACAGGTTACGGTCTTACGGATGGCTGGCGTTAGCGGGTTAAATATGTCACAATATTTTCCCCCTTGTCTTGCTTGGCATGGCGAAGTAACTGGCCAAGAATAAGTAACTGGTATCAACGTTCGTTCGAAGCTTGCACAACAGTAGTGCCCCTGGCGAATGACACCGCCCTTGCTAGAACTGCTGTCAACTGGGTTAATTAAATAGTATCATACGCTCGTGTTACGCGACCGATAGTTCGCCCTCGACTCAACCCTCCCCCTTCAGTGAGTTGAGCGTTCGTCCCCAACCCCTTTTACGATATTTCCAAAATTCCAACAACTGCAGACCTAAGCAAGCATGGGGTCCAAAGCGATTGTGTCGACTGCCTTCAAACTTCGGCCCTGTCATTATTTTTAATGGCATAGCAGACACTAACATAATGCCTTTTTTGCAACCAAATGAACATCCATTGACGATTTCTGACCAACGATTCCTTCAGTACCAGTCGCTGCCTGGTCCTTACTCTACGCGTGGGATTCAAGGGAAGATCCAGAGGGACAATCTGGCCATGGCCCGTCATTTAATTTCTCCTAAAATCGTAATCGTAATTCCGAGATTTCTGCAGCGCCCAACGAAAGCCGCGCCGCGGGGACCAGCTTATTCACAGGCGCTCAGTAAAAACAAAATCGATAGGCAAAAGGGTTCGGTTCCAGGTCAAGATCCAAAAGTCAGACGGAGAGACAGCAGGGCAGCTACGGGGGTGGTGTTTGGGGTTGGAGAGGAGAGAGATAAGAGGAAGAAGGGGTGTCAGGGTACGAGCATGGGTCTCCTGCTAAACTTGTAAAGAAAAGTCACGATAAAACTCGGACACTAAATAAGAGATCATCAAATTACATCAAGTAAGCAAAGGCCATGAAAATCCTGGAAAATCTAAACAGATTATCAAAAATCATTGCAAATAAAATAAAAGGTAATCAAACATCTTGGAAAAAATTCTGATAACTAAAAAAGGTCATAAATATCAGGGACAGAAAAATGTTCAACAAAAGCCTGGGAAGCTTCAAAAAAAGGTCATCACAGGTCACACTGATGGCTACGAGAACATGCAGTTTCGTTGCAAATCATAAAATTAAAATATCCAGATCAAAGTAGTACTTTCGCTTCCGTAGGTTCAGAAACTCACCGTAGAAATTGAAGGGATCAGATACTCTTGCATATAGGCTGATCAGTATTCATCTTATACAGGATGAAAATGAGTCTAGCACATCGTTTTATTTGTTTATTGATAATATTATTATCTAGTCATGCAAAATTAACTCCAGAACTGGTTCAGTATTATATAAGCTGCTCTGCCTGCGATTTCACAAAAGCACGCAATTCTTCGCAAGCACTGTAAGCTCGAGCAGAGACCAAGCATTTCAAGAGGTCTGTAATCACAGTCGCTATCTGCCTAGCGCCTTGGCGTCATCGAAACTACTCTACCGACCTGAAGCCGGAAAGGACACTTGACCGATGCACCCACTCAGAATCTGAATTGTCCATTGAGAAAATCAGTGCGCTTTCAATGTTACTGTCTTGGCACAAAACAGAGAGGTATTTACAGCTAATTCCTGCATTGATGTGTCACTGTGCATGCTACAAATTTTCACAATTATGGCAGGTTACAAGTAAGAAGGCTAGGGCGGCGGCCAAGAGGGCCCATAAAGTGAGGCCATATAGTGCTTTTGGCTCCCCATTTTTGACCCTGAAGACAAAAATATTCTGGTAATTTTTCCAGCCTAGCTAAAATCACGAGAAGGAAATGTTTGACCAGTGTGTGGCTATGAAAGTGATGACTCAAAAAATCGCAATGACGAGAAATTTCGGTGACTTGCAACGGTGGGGTCGTCTTAGACTCTCTATAACTGAAATATAACTCCTTTGCTAAACCCCTTATAAGTAGGCCTAAGTAAGCAAGAGGCCCCAAGTACCTTGTCCAACTGTGAGCAGCAGTGTTCTGGAACCCTTGAAGCAGAGTGACCTAATTGTCAGGGCACAAATTCTGATATAATGGGGTCAAATTTAATGCTGCTGTAGAAAATTACCTCATTATAACGCAGTATTATTATACAATGGTTCTTTATATGGATCCAAGAGACAGAGTTACATGGAGTTTCTGGTGCATTATAGTTTTCTCTAGGTATCATTCTGATTTATAACACAAATTTCAAATGTGAATGAACAATTGTATCAAAGGAATTAATTTGCACTAAATGTGAATTTCATTGCATGTAAATGTAAGGTCACTGTGCTTTTTAGCTGCAACTGCATATTGTATGTATGTATGCAGTTCCATACACCACCCACCATAACTGTCTGACTGCCTTGCCTTCCTGCCTGACTCTTGGATCTTGACCTAGACCGAACTCTTCTTGCCTATCGATTTTGTTTTGACTGAGCGCCTGTGAATAAGCTGGTTCCTGTGACTTAGCTTTCATCGGGAATTGTAGAAATCTCAAGATTACAATTACGATTATGCTTGTACATGTATATATATATATACATATATATATATATATATATGTATGTATGTATGTATGCATGGATGGATGTTTGCCAGACACATAATATAGCACCTTTTAAGTACTTCACAAAAATGCAGTGGAGTCTTAATGCTGAGTAATATTACTGTTCACATGGTGTTTCTTAAATTTGCTTTAATTAAATTTTTTATGTATCTGTCTGGGTATCTGTCCCTCCTTCTTTAATATTCAGTTTTATATCTGTGTCCCTCTTTCTGTTTCTGTTAGCTTGTTCTACTTCATTATCCATTATCCATGGAGCCAGTTTGCCTCTTGTTCCCATCTGCCTGCCCTTTCTGCAGTCTGCCTGTCTGTTGGGCCTGTCTGCAGGGAGTCCTTTACCTCCTCACCACCTCTGCTGGAAGGTTGCCTGTGCCTACTCCAATCTTGCCTCTCCTTCACTCTGCCTGGCTGTTACTAGAAATCTGTCTGCCACATTTGTCATCCTCTTCAGCTCTTCTAATGGCCTAACAACTGCGTACAGGTCTGCGTCAAATGATTCACGGGACAAATGTGAAATTCACAGACATGCACATACACTTGAAGACGAGCACACATGAAGACATTCACATGAATGCATACAGATTAACATGTTAACTGTATAATGGTATTTCCTAGAGGTGCAACTGTATTGTCCAGTTTCCTTGAGAAATTCATTTAGGAAAGAAACTTTCCTTGGGACTGTCTTTGTGTCACAAACTTACAAGTGGCAAGAATTGGAGTAAATGGTAGTGGTTTATCTCACAAGCTTGCATTTAGATGAGGTGTTGCTGTAGTTTTAATGCAAAAGAAGTCTTTTAAATCAGTTGAGCCCATGTTATTGTTACTTTATTTTATGTTACGTTACGTTGTTTCATCATGTTAAACAGAGGAGAAAATGGCCTCAGTTTATTATCTTAATACTTGCAGATAGAAGTGTACAGTTCGTTCGGATGGTACTGCTAAATAATAAAGTAGTTCAACTTAATCTTATTTCATCATTAAGCAAGAAATGAAAGAGGAATTAAAAAGCATACAATAATAAATAAATACAGAAAACACAACTTCTGATGTGTTACATTAGTATCCAGGCAATGCTTGTCATCAGTTCTAGCAGCCAGAGCTAGGACATAAGTTTGAGTCAGTTCCTGGAAATGGAAAGACCGGCAGTATAAAGAGGCCATAAAACACAAAGAACATATCCCTTATCTAAATGTCTCCATTGTAGCAGCTGCCAGCTAACCAGATGTACAAGGAGACCTCCAGAAACTAGGGCCAGCCACAAGAAAGCCATGTCCATAAACATAAGCACCCTTGTCCTTGGGCAATGAATCTGCAGTGTGTAAAGCACTTAACACAAAATGTTTAACACGAAAAGAATGCTTAATCTGTTCCAGCATGAATGTTTTTTATGTAAATTAGTTCCTTTACCACAAAACTGATAACACAAAAATTTTGCTTAACAGGAAAACATTTGTCAGTACCATGGAAGAAAATCCAGTTCTAACTAGAGCTACAAAACGAAACATCTATCTCTGCTCTTCCAATGTGAACCGGTCACATTTTGCTTCAAGTTGCATTTCCAGCCTGTGTCCTGGCAGCATTTGCGGCATGCACTACAGTGCTGTGACATTTTGGCCTGTGCTTTTTGTAACCTCACCAGCTCACAGCATTGTGGTAATACTTTTGTTGTAGAACAGAATATGCATGTAGGGTTGCAGCACTTGAACTGTGTAGACTGCAGAAGATACTTGCCATCTGCTGTGGCCGATGTCGTCCTAATATGGCATAGATCAGTATTTATAGTTACTGGATTGGCTACTGGCCGCTGACTGTTCAGATTATTGCTTGGTTTATGGCAAAAGACAACACACGAGAGAACAGGCATTACAGAATATTGAATACTTGAAAGAAACCTGAGCCATGTTACTGTTAAAAACCAAGGATATCATGGTTGAGGTGGTTCATTCAATCATTGATATAGTATCCTTCAAGAAAGTGCTCCCAGTCCAGCCCCAGCAAAAGAGAACAGTCTTCATTTGCTAAGAAAAGATAGACCTGTAGGTATTGCATCTAGCCATGAGGCAAAGCAGGTGATTATTAAATAGACTGCTGATAACTACTGTTTACTGCAGTATTATATGTATTTATGTATCAGAACACTTGATATACTGCCCTTTAAGTACCTCACAAAGGTGCTGCACACCTGACTATCTAACAGATCTAAACAAATGTGTTTTAAGACAGTTCAAAAAGTTTGCTGCGGAGAAGCAGAAGCAACAGAACGAATGTGTAACGGAAGACTGTTCCAAAAGGAAGGGCCGACACAAGAGGAGGCACAACGGGCCTGAACTGAGGTGCGGAAGCAGCACACCTGCAAATTGCCGTGAGCAGCGGAGAGCAGAGATGGCCCGACCCAGTTGATCTGAGACCAGAACACATACACATAGCTCTCAGATGTATGATGGGGCAGAGCCAACCAAAGATTGTTATATAATCGACCATATCAATTTCGCTATCATTTCACATATTTCGCTATATCAACCGATCATCATTGTGGGGTGCTCGGCAGAGGGCACCTACGCTGCTTGCATTTACACACTAATTTCTCATCAATAACCAACAAATTATTTAAAACCCCTACAGGGACTTTGAGTTAAGTGATGTACAAAACTATCAAGGTTATTACATCTTGTGGCCACAAGACTAATCGTTTGAAAAATCTGTGAAGTTTCTGAATTTAGCATTTGGGTGTACTTATACAATTCCTTTCTGCCCAAACCGAAGTCCAATTCGTCATTGGCTATAAACCAACAGCCGAAGCTATATCAGTCCAATATTATTAACAGACCTTATAGTAATCTGGGTTGCAAAATAATCTTACTCTTTGTTACAATTTGTCTTTTGAAGCTTAATAGTATTTCAGCATGGGATTTAAACTTTTATTAACTTGACTTTAAAATAGCATCTTTAACTTTTTATAAGTTTATCTTTTATTATCATTTAAATTAGCACGTAGGGAAGAATTAGTGAATTTGTTTAGTCTTGCATAGTTTGTTTGAATGTGTGTACTCCATTACCACTACTACACCCATTGATCTTTGTATATACACTTATGTCCCTGCTTATATATGTATTAAAAACCTGGAATTGAAACAATGGTTGAGACGAATTCGGTTAACATGAATGGTTTACAATAGTTCCCTGCTTTTCATGTAAAACAATATGCTCTGTACTAGATATCCATGGATTCTGAAGGGAAATAATAAGCCTGTAAGACCAAATGGTTATATGAAATGCAATAAAAGTGGTTAACATCAAAATATAAGGTCAACAAAGCAAGTGAGTAGATTGGGTGGAAGGAATTCAAAGTTCTACCGATATGCCACTCGGTTCACGATAAACCTTCTGCTGAATGATTACAAGCAGACTCAAAGGCTGCAAACTTTGTTGATTGTGACATTTCCTGTGCCTTTTAAGAACAGAGTCAAAGGAATAGAGCGTCATAAGTGGACTAGGTACAAATTATGCATCAGCTGGGCAACTGAATGGCCAAAGCCATAACAAAACTACCCAAATGACATGACCACACATGACTACCATACTGCAATCATTGCAGAGGCTTCCTATAGAACAGAGAATATCAGTTTAAAACTTGTCTCAGTTTATAAAGTAATCTACATCGGCAATCCAACATATATTTTGTTGTTGCTTACCCCCAGGTTCATAAATACTGCACTCACTCATTGGCTGCTCTGGCTCTTACTGTACCCCAAACCAAAATGTTACTGCGTTGCCCTTCTTTCTTAGTCACTGGCGCAAGGCTGGGAATTCACTTGCCTTTTCTGTCCACTCTACTGGTTCTCTGCATAATTTAAAGTCTGTGGTACTTGTTTGTCACAAATGGAGCAAACACTGAGCAACATTGTTCTTGACCGTTTGAAAGTGCTTCTCTTTCTTGAATGTGGATATTTTTTAAAACACTTTGTATACAGTGAAATAAAAGTTCAAGTCAGTAGAATTTTGGACTCCAGAGTTTTTATTAGGTTTCCAAATTAGTTAAGGCATAAGATTTCAAAAATATGTGGCCATGGGTCTATTTGGAGGACCCATGAAACAGTTTGAGGCCGGTTTTAAGGGAACAGTATCTATGCATTCTTATGCACAGGTATTAGCCAATCAAATCAATGATACACAAAAAGCAAATAGGACTTACAGACTCTGTCTGACCCAGTGCGCTTCAGAGGAAACTCTTGGTTTTCCGTTTTGTTTTTCTCTCGTTCTTTGTCTTTTTTACTCTTGCCTCTGCCATTAATGTGTTCTTTTCCAAATGACCCTAACCTATTACAGAAACGGCATCAAACTGAGCTATTTGAACACTATGTAAGAGTCAAAATAAACATCACTGGGCTACGGTAACATTATGTATGAGGTAAAATGAAACAACTAATAAATAACAGCAACCAAACGGTTTATTGCAAAACACCTGTTGTTATATGTGTTGTCTGAATTACCAGTAAGCCTAGAACAGTCCCAAACTGAACTGTCAAAATTACAAGCACAACTGCAACAGCAAATAATTATTTTATGAAATTTTCTATGTTCACAGAGCATTGAGATAACGTTGTGATCGTTTTATTACCTATTTGTGTCTATATAGTTTTGTTGCCAGTTTATTCGTATGAATATTTTGTTCTAAGGATTACAGTCATACTTTCTAGTGATTGTAATTGAGAGACCAGATTGATAATTCTCTGCTTATCAAGACTTGCTCTTGCCCTGGGTTTACAGATAATGCTGCATTCGTATGGACTTGGTGTGTGATGGCTAGATAATAAATGATTCTGTTGTGGCTGAAGCTTAGTCTTCCTGAAGTGAGCACATTTTCAAATTTTCCATTATAACAACAGTTCATATCTTCCGAAACAAGTAGCCAGGATGCTGGTTTCCCTCATGCAGCTTTTAAGCAAGTAAAGATTAGGTATAGTCACTCATTTATTACTTGTCTGTGGCAGCCGTAATCCTGAGAGGCATAACAAACTTTTGAAAGTCCTTTGAAGTGTAAAAACAGCTAAAGAAGTATATTTACCAGTTGCATGAAACTATAACGAATTAATAATTTGACATTATTATATGCTTTACAGGATTCAAACCTAGGACAAAAAGGTTGAATATGATTCCTATTATCATGAACAAGAACATAAAAAGATTATGTGTTGAACACAGGATTAGGCATGGACTTTTACGTAACTCCTTTATCAGCAAAATATGATTTGTATTGCATAAAGTCACTGTTTGCTTCATATTAATTGGAACTTTTTGCACTACACTGCATGCTTTCCTCCTTATGAACGGTGTTTGGTTAGATTTCTCTAAGCCCTTTGCTATTTAAATGAAAATAACTACCGGTAGTTTAAATCTGACTGTATTTTATCCTCCCATATAGAATCTACAACCATAAAATTATCCATACCTTTCTAAGGGCTGGCTAGATATGAAGCTCAATGCTAAATGTCAAATCAAATGTCAAATGAAAAATCACTGATCTATATACTGTATGTCCATGGTAAATGTGTGCAGTATAATGGACTGTGATGGAGGTTTTTCTGGACCAGAATCTGCATCCGGGGTAAACATGAAACATGATGTTCCATGTGACCCATTTCTCTTCGGCCTGGTCCAATCTAAGTAAGTAAGTAAGTAAGACATTTGTTAACATGCCATATTTCCATCAGTTGAGCGAGGAATCGTAGCAATCGAATCAACATTTTGCCAAACATGCTGGTTCACGCTTAATTCCATTGTCCAGCAACCACCACTTGTAATGCATAGTGTATCCTTTCTGACGTGTCTAACTGTGTATGTAAGGATTTATTTATAGATGCAAGAACACATGTATGTGTTATTATGTGTGCATCTGTGTACATATGCATGTACCTATGCAAACACGCAAGCATGTATAGATGCAGTTATGTAGGAATTGTAACCATAAACTCGAAATTTCTAGAGCGATATTTAAAAGCTAAGCACAGGGCACCAGCCTATTCATGAGCGCTGCTTCAAGTCCATGGGGTTGTCCAAAGTGCCACGTCAAGAAGCAAGTCTGGTCGCCAGGAGACCAGAGAGAGGAGGGGAGAGGAGGCTAGGGTGGGTTGTGTTTAAACTGAGAGAAATGGGAATCGGTGTGTATGCACACATAACAGCCAGCAAATCACAGTTTAGACCCGGACACCTCTACCATCCGCTGGTTGGCCTAGGCCTTCACTCCATTCTCAGTATGCTAGCACCCTTATTGTACTTAACTTCAGTACTTGAAAATTCACAGCTTGGAACTCAGAAAACCATCAGCAGCAGCCGACAGCGATGTCTTTTGGCTGCTGATGGGCCATTATGTTTATCAACAGCAAAGCAGCAAAATACAGTGAGAGCGTAATCTGTCAGCAGAGTTGGCACACGTTTACCTTTCGGCTATGCATCAGTGGTTTGAATCCACTGTGCACCCCGTGAAATTTTCATATTGTTTTTCAGTTTCAGTTCACAAGGAAAGGCTGTCTGTTAGGTTGTAGTATCATTAGACGTTAAAATCCTGTACTATTAACAGTCAAATTAAAACCAGTACTAATGATACTAATTATAACATTAACAACAACAACAATAATAATAATATTTTTATTGCTATAGTTACTGTCATAAATAGTATGTCTGTGGTTATCTGGTACTTCAATGCAATAAGTTTTGCTTCCAAGCTACCTTTAAGTGAGATACTACAAAGTCTATCGCAGACAAATATTCTCTTTTTCAATATCTGATTCCTGAAGGTTCCTCTCTATTAAGTAGAATAACAATGATTCCAAGCTAGTTGGATATTTATGCTAGTGAGAAAATAACAACATGGTGAGATAACAAATTAAAACTGGAGGAAGATCAATCAATTTCTAATAAAACGACCACTCCAGATATTAGTTTAGAATCACTACAGAAATGTTGCTTCCTTCAAAGCACCTGAGTCGGTGAAATAAATGAATTAAAGTCAAGGAATTCTTACTTGATTAGTGATTTTCGTATGCTGTTGACCCTTTTGGCTGATGCCTTCTTTGGAGGTAGTTCTGCTTTATCGGACGTAATCCCATGCATCATAACACTGTCTTTACCGGATTCACTTCTTGCCCTGTCTCTTCCCAAGTTCTGCCTTTGAGTAACAGGACTTGCTGACAAGTCTATGAATGCACTAGAGACCTTTACCAGCGGTTTAGTATGTGTTTGATGGGTAATTCCTGAACTGTGAATTCTGTCTACAGACGTGGAAGGAGAGATTGCACTATGTCCAGCTCCTGAGCAGTTGCTTGATTTAGCGTCGACCGAACAGCCGTCCGTGACCGCACCCAACAGCTCGTTTTCTGCTTCTGGAACAGTTTCTGAATCGGAAATATATAATTCCGTTGGTGGATAGTGGTTGGCTAGGTGCGGGTCCATCATTACAGATGAACTGATGTTTCTACCAACATACGAAGCACTGGGTAACGGCATATCGACGTTTGCACTTATTCCAAACAAATCTGAGCAGTTGTTACATGTGTGGCTGGGATCTGGATTGTCACAAGTCAAGAAGTCACATGGGCTGATGACACGAAGAGAATCCATCTCAGAAGCAACAAGGTTATCGTTAATTTCAGCAGTGGTTACACATTTAGTGCATTCTTCTCTGTTGTCAACATTGGACATCTCTGAGATCATCACTGGTTCGTTATTGTTTGTCTCCTCCTCCGTCAAATTGGCTTCTGCTCTACCAAAGGCAGGCTGAACTTCACAGTTATGCCCCGTAGTGTCAGCCGGAAATCCACATGAGTGATGCGTGGAATTATAGTTCGTGTCCCGATGAGCACTGTACTCCGTGGCATTTACCGTCCCCCAAGTTTGATTGTTACATTGGTGGTCTAATGTGACGGAAGCCTTGTTCGTCAGCGCTGTACTGTTGCTAGAATTCCGATCAGATCCACTGTCTTCATGGAATCCAGTGTTTTCGTTTACATCCAGATCACTTGCCTCGCATCGTCCAATAGCAGTCTTAACCGGTAGCAGTCCTTCAGCGGTTTCCGAAACTCTGCTAATCGGAGTCAACATGTCGGCTGAGCGAAAAACACGGCCTCCCACGCCCGTGTGATTTACACACGCGAACCTCTCGTCTACCAACTCGTCCACCACGCAAGTCTCATTATCATCATCGTTCGCGGCCCCGATGTCTAAGAGGCCGACCGAGTTTTCGAGGCACGCGGCCCCGTCGCTGACTAATGATGAGTCAACGGTTGCAGTAGTGGAAGGGAGGCGAAGTTTCACGGCCTCGTCTAAAGTGGTCCTTGTCGGTTGGATGCCGGCACTGGATACGAATGTCGTAACCTCGACATATGGAGTAGGAGTCTCTGTATCAGAAGCCATTCTACAGTTTTCTACTGAGATGATGCAACGGGATCATTTTTATGACACAGTCAGTATCATCTGCGCGTGTTCTTGTTAAGTCTTCAGTTCTTCGCAAATTATCTTCTTTATCTGAGGATACCTGGCATTTATGGATAATCTAGAAACCTACACCAGGCGTTTGCTAGAATTCAGTAAATGAAACGTTTTCCTATAGATTTGACAAAGTTAGCATTCTGGAGCTCTAGCAGCTCAGTCAGTCTTTGGTGTCATAATCTTGTATACTCCTGTGACAAAATTCGCTAAGTCTCTTTGCTGTCTGTGTAATAACAGGTGAACTGAGACTTAACTGACTAGATAGTTTTTCTGATGAACTTCAGGAAAAATAAGTTCACCAATGTAACCTGGTCACCCTTGTAGCTGAGCAACTTTGTTTCTGTTAAATTCTACTTGAACACTGTTGTGGCTTTGCATTGTCCGTGATGATTGTGCAGAATCTGTATGAAGTCAACCATTCATTGGTTTGAATACCACAAGAACATACAAATGCTGGATCCGAAAGCCATGAGCAGGAAATCAAGAGGTGTAGTCTACAGATAAACACACAGGATTGATTATCAATTAAGTTCATAGGGCATAATTCATTAAAGCTACTATCTATCACCATGCAGGCGCTCTAAGTTTTCCCCTCTGTGGCCACTACTGGAGTCAAACGGACCACCTACGGCCTAATGATTTCTGTCAGAAATGAACAAATATGACTGACAAGATAAATATTTTCACTATAGTGTGAACAGTGACGTCTCCAAAACCATGGGATAGATAACAGTATTAGAAAAAGGCTAGACTGCTATTTACCGAACTGAAACAACACAGTGTTATATGTTATAGGCTACACACGGAAGGATGTTGCGGGAATATTGGGTAACTCGCTGCTGCGGCTCACGCTCGTCGACCACCTGTAGTTTGCGGACCACACTGGGAGAACCACTGGTCTGTCATATAGTGTTGTGCGAAAAACAAAGAATTACATTAAATTTACGAATTTTATTGAAGCATGACAGACAAATGCCATACTTGCAACAACCTTATTGTTTATGTTATACATAGATCCTGTAGTCTCGTAAAGCATACACCCAATGAACATCGATTTGAGAAATCCACTGTCTTTGTATTGAGTTAAGCCATGAGCATTAGGCATCATCCTGTAGCAGTCAAGAGTTGAAACATGTTTTGAAGCTCCATACATTTGTATAAAACCGAGTCTTCTTCATTATCTTCGCTTCTCTGAGATTCCTATGGCTGGTCACTATTCGACCAGATCCTCTTGATCGTTCGCCCTAAATGCACACATCACAAGAACGGGATCTCAGCGGGCATACATTTTCCGTGAGACTGGTGGGCCTTTCTTCGTTGGCCTATTGGCCTACTTACCAGCGTCCACTGATGCCATGTGCAACATTATAGTGATGCTAGAGAAGTTCTGTGATTTCATAAGTTTAGATTAGAATGTTAACTGCACCAAAATTTTAGAGATAAGTTACTGAATGATGATTTAAAGAACCGAACAAGTAAGCCCAATCTTTGCTTTGTTCTAACCTTTCTAGTTTGATCAGTCTGCTGATATTATTTGTAGGCCTAAACATGTTGATAACGCCGGGATTCTCAATACTAGTTACAATAATATTCTGTATATTCACTGCACAACTGCAGTATAAGTTCATATTCAGCAACTGACTACACAGCAGGGCCTAAGAACGATCGCTGACACTGCAAGCTGGACAACCCAAGCAGCAGGCCTATCACCCTTGACCAGGACAGATCTTTCATTTCTGCGTTGTAGTAATTTGATACGGAACCTTAGTTAATGAAGGAAATGAAATCCCCCCAGTCTAACAAATCAGCAGTGCAAAAATTAAGTATCACGTTACAGTCGTTCGCGGAGAATGGTTTTAAACGTCAGCTGTGTCTCAATTAATCTCCGCCAAGCCGCTTATCTCCGTGTTCTGGTGAACTATCGTCAGAGGGGTTATAGCAGCATAACCCGCAGCTTCGCAGCGGCAGCTTTGGCAGAATGACAGCAGTAGTGAAGCCATTTTGGAACCAGAGGCGGTGGAAGGGTTCACTCGGGAAATGTCCGACCTATTCCTCCGTCTCTTCATAAATAATAAGAAAGCATATAAACAGAGAAAATATGCGCAAGCTCTCCTCGATCGAAGCCTACCATTTGCTTGCACCTTGCGAGGATGTTTCTAGGTAGCATGCATTGCTCAATGTTGTCCTAGACTTTTAACTCATCCGCCTTTCTCCCTTGACACTTGCCCTTGCCCTCTCTCCGATATCTTTTCATGCAAGATTGAAAACCGAACTTTTCAAACTGTCGTATGCTGCTTCCTCCCCTGCACCATCCCATGACCACCATCACCGACAGAATCCACCGTAGCAACAGTCTATCTCCCCGGCTTGACCCCCGGATTCCGACTTGGCACCGAAACTGACCAAACAACTTGGCTGATGCGGGCTTTGTTGGTATACTGTAGCTCCTGGTAATAAGAAGTAGATTGACATTTAACAGAACGACGATGATCTGCCTGCCTGACTGCCTGCCTGACTGCCTGCCTGCCTGCCTGCCTGCCTGCCTGCCTGCCTGCCTGCCTGCAAATGCTCTTCATCGGGCTTATCCTTCTCTTTTCTGATTCGTTCTACGTGTCTGTTCGTTTGGATCATCACATGATTAAAAAGGCAAGCGTTAAGGTGGAACTACGTACTTCACGGCGCTTAGAGAGAGGAAGCAGAGGAGAGTAAGAAAATGAGTAGAGCAGAAGATTAAGGGCGATAAATATGACTCAATTCTGCAGTTTTAGTATATAATGATGTCAGTGACCCCGTATGCCGTAACAAGGAAATGATTACTATTCACCCAAGTAATTCTAATCTCTTAGCTACAATGGGTAACTTTCTTTAAAAAACATTTGTTTTAGAGTATAGGACGGTAGCCGGTTGGTAAACAATGCCCCCGTCTTTTCACCATTGCATAGTGCCTGTATGCTTATGGTATATTTCATAAAAATTTGCCATGGTGAAACTCAGTGAAAGTTCTTGTTTCAAAAACTTCGTATGACTTCATCTGCTTGACGAGACTGAACCACTCGGCTGCATCAACTTCTTTGCCGTTACAACATAAGCCTATGGAAAAGAGGCATACAGGGAGAACTTCGGGCAATCCTCGTGGACTCTGGCTATCCATGCAAAAGATGACTCGTCAATCAACGTACAGCCCAGTTTAACACTGGATGTTGCAGCTGATGACTTCGTTAAATCTTTTGGTAAATCTTTTGCAACTGCAGGGGAACCTCTGCCAGCATATTCTGCCTGCAGTAGTAAACTTGACCTATTTGAACCAGTCAGTGTAACTGAGGTTATATGAATCATCAAGAATATCCATAAAAGAAATGCAACCTTGACCCGGATCCAACGTGGCTCATCAAAAGGTTTGCCGAGGCACTGGCACACTTCCTAACAGAAATATGCAACTAGTGTCTGTTCAGGGACCTTTCCGTATGCACTGAAATGTGCTTTTGTGATACCGGTTCTGGCAAAGAACGGTAAAGACCCTTCTGTTCTATTGAATTTCAACGGTATCATTTTATCAAACTATTAGACAGATATGACAGGTTTATTTACAGTGACAATTACCTTCTACCTCCTAATCAATCTGCCTGTCGGCCATACCATTCCACAGAAATAACTATCACCCTGTATGTTCTAATTGACCTATTAAAAGCTGCTGATATTGGCCACAGTACTCTCATTGACTTTCTTGATCTAGGTTGTGCATTTGGAACGGTTGATGATCGTATTCTTTCCACTAGCTTGGACTAACTGGTCAAGTTCATGCCTGGTTGACCACATATAGTATCCTAGGACATTAAATTTCGTGGCCTATCCTTTTTCTATGTTATTCATATGTGGTGTTCCTTAGGGTTCTGTGCCAAGACCCTTGCTGTTTATCCTGCTTTCTTTCGTATCATCGTTTAATCACCAAAGTCATGCTTATGCTGACGACCTCCAGCTATATTCGTCTTGTCTAGTACACTCAGCTAATGTTTTCAAGTATGTCTAAATGTATCTCTGCTGTACATGATTAGATGTCTCAAACCGGCTATGTTTCGCATGAACAGAACTGAAGTTCTCTGGTGTGGTCCTCCCAGATCAAATATGCCTTGCATTCCTATTTTGCTACAAGCCATACAGATTCAACCAGTGCTGCAAGTTCATGACCTAGGCGTGACTTGATTTCAGGTTGACATTGGAATCATAGATTTCACACCAAGGGCGCTACTAAGTAGACCATCGTGTTGCACCGACAAGACATACAGAAAAACTTTCAAAATGAGGCTTAAAATATTTTCAAAAATACTTTTGAAATTTCAAGTCTACATTTGTCCTTTTTGATCAGTAATGCACGTGGAATGCAGATCCTAACAAGACCACAACTTCACTGTGTGGACGCAGGACATACATTGGCTGCCCTTTACGCAAATAAAGCTTTAGAAGGTTCGCTGACCTGGTTTACCAGTTTTTTGTTTGTGCATGAAGCTGTTATCTAAAATGTGGGTGATCCACATTTCACTAGATCACGGAGCCCCGGTTATCGCTAAAATAAACGGCCCCGGTTATCGCTAAAATAAACAGTCTGATTTATTTAAATTAAGTGTAAATGACGATATTGTAAACAAAGATGACTGAAAACATACAACATTTTATTACATGATAATAACATCATATAGCCTACATACTGACAGCATAACGTCTTAATGACAATGCAGCCTAAATGAAAGTAAAGTAGCGCATGAATTGCAGGCCATTATACTCGTCGTACCTACGGGTTTTCTGCCCATGGATCTTGACGATGATGATGCCCGTTGTTAGGCTTTGGTTTAAATATGGTACATAATCTACATTGGATAGTCAACACTACATTACATAATCTATATTACATTGCATATTCAGTCGTTACAATAATTGATCTGACATCGTGATGTCTTAGAATTTTTCTTTTAACAGTCCATATGCTATAGGAAATACCGAATCAAGCGCTAATCGCTGTCTTTGACTGCAGTAGTATTCATGAACTAATTAAGTAGAACGGTATATTTTGTTCAGAAAATGAATCAGTGACAAATCTTTAGAAAGGAAGGCAAAAGAAATTTTTCGCATGAAAACAGTAGGAAATAACAGAAGACGATATAACAATGATAACAAGTGAACAGATTAGAGCTACACAGCCAATAAAAACTAGCTGTGTGCAAGCATATAAAGTGAAGGCAGGCAATAAAACGGAGAAGTGCATCCAGCGAAGATGTACCGGTAAATATCAGCCACAAAGTGGAAAACATCTCGAGCTGAAAGACCATCTCACGTCTGTAACAACAAATGCAACGGAACAACGAGCAACGCAAAAAACTAACAAATAGCCTCCGGCTGAGATATTTTAAAGGAATCTATATACAGTTGCAGCGGCAATCATACGGATATATGTATCCACCGAGTCCAGATTTATTTGCTACACCAAGGTCCTTTGCTCCCAAAGTTACGAATCATTTTTATGATATGGTGTTATTACTACAGTAAATAGTCCTTTTGGTCATAATGGTCTAGTCCTGTGCTCAAAATGACATGATTTACTGGCTGCTTCTTGTGCTTAGAAGCAACGAGGGAAACGCATTGTTGGAGTGAAATGCATGTGATGAGAAATGCATCCCAGTCAGAGTAGTCTGCACTATTGATAATGCTAGTTTCCTCCTTGCTCATAAATATCACACCATGATTATTATTATTATTATTAGGCCTATTATTATTAATCAGATAATATATCGCGCTAATTTATAAATTCACCTGAAAAGCGCGGATAGCTGGAAACCGATAAGTCTTGAGTTGTTTCCAAAATGAAATAAGAGGAAGAATAGGGTCTCTCGAAGCTGGTGGTAGTGAATTTCAGAAACGTGGACCAGGATGCGAAATGACACGTACTTGTAGTTTCCATTTAATGATGCTGTGTCGTAACGAAGGTGATTAGCGTCGCCCTTCTCCTTTATCCAGGCTTGGGACTGGCACCACCAGAAAATGGAAGTGGGGGAGTTTGGAGAGGCACGGAAACCATTTGTCTTTAAAGATATCCTGACAGGGTGCACTTAAGGAAGGAGTTCTAAACAGAGCATGTAGCTCTCCATGATCTAATGCACGAGGTTCCGAGTAGGAATTCGTGGTGAATTCCAGATCATTTTGCTTAGGCAGAGAAGATGCCTGTAGGCTACAGTAGACCTATAGCCAGTTAAGCCTTATCTAAGAAGTAGGTCTCATGATATCAAAAGTGTGACCCGTGAAGTGAATGGCCATGCAGACCTAAATTACCTAATATTTAGAGCTCCATGGAATGGCTTTGATTAGAGAGTTTCAAAGACGTGACGCAGCTCATTTCTAAGTTAATTTTCTTTGGCAATTTCCACATCAAGAAAGAGGAGGCGGATCCAGGATTTAGAGTTGGAGAGAGCAACGCTTTAGTGGAATCTGGTACATAATGATAAAATAGATATAATGCCAGTCCGCCCAGTTTTGAGGGGCGTGTACGTCCATTACGCCTATTCTGAATTATTCACAACTGTGTGGCCTATCAAAGGCAGTCAGCAATAGCTGGAGTAACGCTGACATGTCTGTGGAGCTAATAAAGATAGCATGTTAACCACTAAAAATGTTATGCAGTTATTACAGTTGTGACTTTGAACAACTGTTACGTTCCTTGGAAGCTATGCAGTGTAGTGTGACTTCAGCATTTAGATCAGGTGAGTATGTTCTGAGGTAATGTAATGTAACTAGAAATTTACACAATGCTCAGTTTCTAAGTGCCTGTTGAAGACACTAAACTGTCAGGTGTTCTAGTAATCTACGATTCTATAAGCTCGAGATTCTGAAGATCCCATTTTCATTAAATCTGCTTCTGATGCAAATGCAATTTAAGTACATCATAGTTCAAATCACCATCAAAACAAATGCATCTGCAAATGACAATTGGTTAGACAGATAATGACTGACAAATGGCATGGATGTGAGCAGCTGTATAGGACTGCATAATATGCAGATGATCCAAACGTTATTCCCAATTTGAGAGCAGAATTGGCTCATTTATGCATTATGCTTCTTGATTCTCGAACACTTAATAAATGGCCTACACATGTTTGGTATTTATTCATTTATATAACCGTATTATAACCATACATGCAGTAGGCCTAGTAGTACTTTAAATTTGAGCTCTCTATAGAGAATTTTTATTAAACAGGTACTTTTCGTAGACCATTGTCTGTTAACATGCTCAAAGAGGGCCCTTCACTGGCAGGGTTGGATCGGAGCACCTCGCATATGCGGACACTACAAGCCTTAGGCTGTTATGATTGTGCCAGTGCATGAATGCACAGCAATTGATAGCCGCGGCGGAAATGCTTAATTACGCAATTACAGTGTGCCAAGTTCACAGGAGAATGTAAGCAGATTAACTTGGCTACTCTGTCGCATTTAATTCTGGACGCCATTCTAATCTGACCTCTACTCCCAAGACTTCTAAGGCCTCATTACTAGTAAACTCGAGCCATCAGTCGACGGTGCTTCGAAGTGAAATAGCAATCTGTGTCCGTTAAACCAGCACAGTTGAGAGAGATCAGAAGACCAGAGTGGACCTATCTGCGCATTCTAATCGTACAATGGGCCATATAACGCAATCAGCTACCGACTTACCTTTTAACTCGATGTCGCTTTCCTAGCATGGTTTACTAATTTGGGTAGCAGAATCACAGCACTGGCTGGGGGTCTGTATCACTGTGAGTCTGTAATTCCTACACGTGTATACTTTCTGAAGATTGCAGTCTCGCATGCCTAGCCTTGAAGTCCTTCTACTCCTCCCTCCTCATTGGAATAAACAGGCTCTGCGCAATATAACACCGAAGACCCTGCATGGAAGCCGGCGGGGGTAACGCCCGGTCCCAGTCAGCCAGTACAAAGTCATAAAAGCGACCTCATACAACGGACAGCGGTCAGTCATCGCGTTTTCCAGGGAACGGACACGTGACACCCTTCAATTCAAGTGGATCTGACGACCGACCGACCGCATGGACGGTCAACCAGCCAACCAGAAAGTCAGTCAAACAGAATGACAATAATCGTAATCGTAAACAATAACTTTCTAAAAGCTAAGGGCAGGACACCAGCTTATTTACGAGCGCTGCATCTAGTCCGTGGGATCGTTCAAAGATGCCATGGCAAGAACCAAGTCCGGTTGCCAGGAGACCAGAGAGAGGAGGGGATAGGAGGGTAGGGTGAGTTGTGTTTAATACATTTGCTGTAGCGCGCAAATCAACTGCGGTCGTAAAACGCCTTCCTTTCCTGCTGGTGTCGATCATACGACGATCAGACAGACAGACAGACAGCAGACAGACAGCAGACAGACAGACAGGCACGCACGCACGCACGCAGGCAGACAGGCAGACAGACAGACAGACGAGTTCATCGAGCGTCTCCAAAAGGCGAATCTCACTCGGAGCAAACCATAAAATCTTCCCTTCCCTGGAACTGCAATCAAAGCTTTATTTGGACGAAGGTCTTTTGGCGCTCTTAAAAGTGATTTCTGGTAATGGTGGATACCACTATGGCTAGACTGGTATAGACCTACTGTTTGATATCAGGCACTATACTTATCACCGAGGTCTAAAACATTGCAATTCAGCCTAATTAGCCTACGATAGGAATCCACACTGACTTTCCGATAGTCGGATAGCAAGCATCCAAATCCTAGTGTCAAGAGGAACTCCGCCATAGGTTTAGCTGTGCCAGTCCCAAGCCTTGATGTAGGAGGAGGGTTGGTCGGTAGGGTGCAGATACTATCGGCCGTAAAACAAAAAACATGACAGAAATCGACTGCATGTCAGAAAAACAAAGGAAAAGATGTCAGTTCGTACTTCGCCTGGATAAACAAGGTCCCCGTCCCAAGCCGGGAGACCTGGGCTGGATCGAAAAATGGGATATTGAAAACACGCACACGAAACTAAAGGTCGCCACCCAGATGTTTAAAATCGGCACGTGGAATGTACAAACACCTAGAAGCGTCGGGAAATGGAGCTGTTGAGAGGAGAGACTGACATACTGTGACTAGCGGAGATGCGATGGACGGGATCCGGCGAAATAAATTGTGGAGATATTATTTGATCGGGTGAGGGAACGGATCATCCAAATGGAGTAGGTTTCCTACTAATCACAAGAGCCAGAGAGAGGGAACGGATCATCCAAATGGCGTAGGTTTCCTACTAATCACAAGAGCCAGAGAGAGGGAACGGATCATCCAAATGGCGTAGGTTTCCTACTAATCACAAGAGCCAGAGAGAGGGAACGGATCATCCAAATGGCGTAGGTTTCCTACTAATCACAAGAGCCAGAGAGAGGGAACGGATCATCCAAATGGCGTAGGTTTCCTACTAATCACAAGAGCCAGAGAGAGGGAACGGATCATCCAAATGGCGTAGGTTTCCTACTAATCACAAGAGCCAGAGAGAGGGAACGGATCATCCAAATGGCGTAGGTTTCCTACTAATCACAAGAGTCAGAGAGGCCCTCTTTGGCTACAATCAATGCTAGGATAATTGTGACACAATTTCGAGGAACTCCACTAAACATCGCAGTGATTCAGATCTACGCACCTTTGGCGGACAGTACAGAAGAAATTATCAGAGGGATGGAGGATCCTACGAAACTCAATCACGGAATTGCTCAACTACCCACCGAACGGCGGGTGACGAACGCCTGTCCTGAGCATATCCGGCTGTTCGAGAGAGATCTGGATATCGCGTCGTCTTCCATCTACGAGGGACTGCTAGGCGGTGAGACAACTCTAAGCCAATGGCGGCAGATCACATCGCCTATCATCCTTCCTTCATCTCTCGATGCTCAGGAACTCTAAGCAAATGCTTTCATCTTTCAACTCTAGTTTGAAATGCCTGTTGGTAGGGCTCTGCATGTACTCGCGAGCTTGCCACTGTTGAATCGTTTAGTCATCTGAGCAACGTCTGCAAGCGGATGGATGTTCTGTTCGTAATGACATGTAACAAGATTAGTTTTTCTTCAAAAGGCGCTATATAAGTTTCTGATTACAGTTACAATCCTTAACATTGTTTCAAATTGATGAGATCCTACATAAAACTCCGAACACTTTCCGTCACCTATTATGAATGTTAATAAGAGATATCACGTGTTATGTCAATGTCGGCGTTAAGATCCGCGCACGACCTAGAAATTGGAAGCACGCAGCCAGGTTGGCTACTACAACAACAATTGGCGATATTTTTATTGCCAGACAATTAATTTATATGAGCAGTCTATCGGCATTAGTGTATGCTTTCAGAGGACACTACATTCGTCTGTTTCAGTCGGTATTGAAATCAGTCGAGTGATTACTGTTTACGAGGTTCTAGAGGTCTATTAAATGACGAGAGGCCAAGCGATGCATGAGCGACACACGGCTGAACGACGACACAGCACGTGATTCCTACCTAACGGTTGATGCCATAATAATCTTTTTAAGGTCAATAATCACCTAATATCCTGTACAACAACCCTACAAGAATTTAGAACATCATCATCAGCATCATAGTAGCAATAGGTGCAATGATGACAATTGGCTAAATAATATCGTTGTCATCGACTTCTGGTCGTCATAATCATCATCATATCAATCACCATCACCGTCGTCGTCATCAACATGAACAACTCCATCTAGGCTATAAACACCAGCGAACATCTCATTCTTATCGACTTCGACTTCGTCGTCATCATTGTGTTGATCGTCGTTCTAGTCACATCATCACCGACAATGTCTCAACATCATCAATAACAACATCTCGTCCTTGTCATCGACACTTGATCGACCTCCCTGAGTAGAGGAATTCGATCACTTGAAGCCTGCAGCTGCAGCGAACTTACGCGGCGGCCATCCAGGCTGGTGTTTACACGACAGTTCGCTCGACTTAATCCTTCCTATTGTTATCGCGGGCGCAACCATAGACGCCAGTCGGCTGCTGCAGATGATTGCCGCCTCTCGTTCAAGTTGCCTCTGCCTATATACGTCGGAAGACGGCGACGTATACAGCGGCCGACAACGACCGATCAAGTCCCCGCCTAGGCCCCGTCCATCGCTTCAGTTTACCAAGGTCGCTTATACACCGCTGTCTAGTCCGGCCGGTCGGTCTGTCGGTCGGCCGCCACCCGGGCAGCCTCACTCGGCAAGGCAAGACCAAAAGTCATCGAGGCCCGAGATATACAGGTTGAACGGACGCCGAGTATTATGATTGTATTGTGTATTATGTCGGGGCGGATCCAGGATTTCAAGGTTGGGAGGGAGAATACAATGGAATCTGAAACGCAATGAAAAAAGAATAAGATGTCGGTGGGTCAAGTTTAAGTGGCATAAGCCCAGAGTACATTATGCCACTGAATCGGGCGCTACACAAGTACGTCGACATACTCTATACAGTCACTTGCAGTAGGTCTGCTACTGACAGAAACAGCTTAGACATTCAGAAGATACGTCTATGTTTGTATGGTCCTATGCCTTGCCTCTATTGCGTATGCCTGCTTCTGGACACTGCAGTTACATGGAACAGATGGGACTCCGACTAGACTGCAGCCCCATACAGGAACCACACTTGTGCCACACGCACAATTCTGCCTATGTAACATTTGCAATCCAACTCACCAGCTTATTGGCCAACTCTCCCTTTTATAAGTTAGCCTTCGAACTGTTGACCTTCTGTAATCGATGCTAAAAAGACAGCAACACTAAAAAATCGCTACCATCATTCCTCTTTCATTCCTTACCTGTATTTAATTTATCTTTAAGCGGCGATATATAAATGATATGAATGAACGAACGAACGAACGAACGAACGAATGAACGAACGAATGAATATATATATATATATATATATATATATATATATAGCGACCTTCAGCGACGGACCATCTCAACCCAGACAAGCGCTTGCATACTCACAAGCATTTGTACTCTATCTTGCGTCTGTAAACCTTAACTCGGAACCGAACCTGATATAATCTCAGCCTTAACAAATTAGGTTTGATCGGTTGCGTGTGATTTTCTTGTTTGTAATATGCGCTAAAGAAATGCAGAATTTACAGTAACCATTACCATTACAGATGATGCTTAAGTACATGGCCTTTCAAAGAATCGCTGCGCCTATACATTCAGCTTCGCATTTCTTGCATATGCCAGGATATCAGTGGATAAACCCTGGACTAGCGCTATGTATTGAAGGCATGCGATGATGGCTCTGCTCGGCTGCATGCATTCAAAATATACGTGCATGCACCACAAGCCCCTAAGAGCTCACTTCTTACACCAAATACCTGTTTTCAACATTAGACCATACCTGAGAACATATGTTTAAAGCATGGCCTACCCTGCAGACAACCATCCAGATAAAACATACAGTGATGAGGCCATTTGCACCGATGTCGGACGGTTTGAACCCACTCCCCAATTTCTCAGAATTAACAACGAGATTCGTTTATCCCCGTAAGAAGTTTATTAACTATTTATTATCTGCTTCTCAGCATCTGGCGCTTGCAAGTGGAGGCAGTATGCGTCGTACAAACACATACGACGCTCAGTTGCAATTATACAGTTGCAAGCTGTTATCTGCAATCAGAAGGAAACGGTATTAAACTACTTAAGATAATAGCGATGCCTGTATAGCTTTTTGCTGTTTGAACGAGAGGTTAGATAGAAGGCATAGTCCAGATTTTGCCTATTCATTGTCAAGCAAATTTGGAGTGTGCAGCTGTGTTTTTGCGTCAGCCGACCAAGCAACGGGTGGGCAAAAGCCCAGTTTTATAAAAGTAAAGTCCAATTAATAGTCCTGCTAAAAATTACACTCTGTTGTTCTCTGCTGCCATGAATGATGCTTGGGATTGGAGCGGAGAGATAAGAGCAAAAAAAAGGAGGCAGGGAGTTAATCATTATCTGTTATGATTTTGACATATCTGTATTTCATTGGTGCATGCCAGTGGTGAGATGGACCGTGTCTTAATTAAAATTTGCTTCCAGAAACGGCAACATCATGTGGTCCTTCTGCAAGAACGTGTCTAAACTATTCGTGACTACACAGCAGCTGAACAATTATTAAGTCACTAAATTCTGTTCACCTAGGCAATTTTGTCATTCCGCAAAGTTGTTTGATACGTAGGCCTAATTTAGGTGTCGTATTTTACTCTAACGTGTCCTTCAGTGAACACTTTACACGCTATGTAGATTTGCCTACTACCATATTCATGACACCTGAAGGATCAGGGACCACATTTCCTTACCTGCCATGGTTTGTCTAGCAAGAGCCCTGGTGTCTAACCAACTTTCCTGTTGTAAATCGCTTCTTTATGGGCATTTCAACAGTAAACTAGATGAAGCTTCAAAGGGTCCCTAACACCCTGGCCATCACTAAAACTCCAAAGTATGAACATATATCTTCAGTCTTAAAATTGTTGCCCATACAAAAGAGAAGAATTATTTTCATAACCGGACTTTTCGTATAAGACTCAACATTTCAGCCAACCTCACTATATTCATGCTATCATGACTTCCAAGACTTATCACTACATACTCGAGCAGGTCCTCTGACTCTCTCACTCGAACTGTACCCAGCACTAGAAGTAGCTGACCTAGTAGTTAGTTACTAGTTGTAGATAAAGTAGTTAACTATAAATTGAGATTTTCTAGTTTAACTACTGGTTACAAGTACTTTTTTAAAGTAGTTAACTACTTCTTAACTAACTAAAATATAGTTTAGAAATAGTTAACTACTTCTAAACTACCTAAAAGGTAGTTTAATTACTTGTTGTACTTCAGTAGTTAACTACTGCCTATCACAAAAATTACCGTATTGTAAGGCTTCCTTGCATAGGCCTATATCGTCACTGCTATTTTGCAGCATCGATTAAGAGGGCGAAACTAGCGAATGCAAAGCCAACTACAGCCTCTTGTATAAGTCTGTCGGACATGATTCCCAATCAGTCACTCGGGGAAAGGCTTTCATAAAAAGTATAATTAACTATTTCGGTCGGTTACATTCTGACTTACTCGACCGCGCACAAAGCGGCTCCCATGTTGCAATTATTATCTATCGGATAAGTCCATCGGATAACGAATTTCGGCTACGCTTTCAATTGAAGTGACCATCTACTGATGCCTTGAGCATTATTATAAAGGCGCTAAAGAAATCACTAGATTAGAATAGTAAGAGATCTGGTAGACATTGGCAACAACGGCTTCCAGCGGCGGCGCTAGAAAGAAATGGTTGGGGTCCATAATAAGTTTCAGGAGCCCCCCGCCCCCATTCCGATTGCAACTGTTAGACCTATGACCCTAAGGCCCAGGAACTGTGTCTCGCTAGATGAGGTGGCACGGATGCCGAGCGCCTAAAGCGTCGGCTTTGCAACTCGACGTATTCCGAACCCATAACGTGAAATCGACATGAATGACATTGTCGAACGGCGTATAACCGCGGAGGCCATCAGCTCCGATATGACTGCCTCGTTCAATCCAATACACTCACCCCCTCTAGATAAAACTCATCAGATTTGTGCAATTTCAGCTGTGGGTTCGAATCTATGGATGTGCTGGCTGGCTAGACGCCTTTGTCCATATAATATTAAAAATAATAAATTACCCAGATCCAATTCCAAACACCATCCACCGTAGCTGTCCGACTGCCAGCCTGTCTGGCTCTTGGGTCTTCACTTCAAACCGAACCCTTCTTGCCTATCAATTTTGTTCCGAGTGAGCGCCTATGAATAAGCTGGCCCCCGCGACTTAGTTTTCGGTGGGCGCTATAGAAATCTCAAGTTTATGATTACGATTACCTGGGGGCATTCCCAAGTGCGTGGATGCGACCTGGCGCCTGAAATTGTACTCCCTGCAGCGACTTCTGTTGTTTTGTCATTAAAATCACTAAACGAGTATACAGCGTATGAAATCTAACAATGATGCTCCGGACAATGGCAAACACTGTCATTAGTTGAACCGATGTGGTCTAAAAACATTTCAAAATTGCACATTACGCTGTAGTGTGCTTTTCAGTTATGACGTGCATAGAAAAATGTTACAAGTAACTTTTCAGTCGAAGTGGTTTTAGTTTCGACCTCGTCAGTAAGGGTGCGATTTGTATGGGGTAGGTAAGGTGAAGTTCCCCTCGCTGGTTCAGACTACCAGCTGGAGCCTATATTGCGATTAGGATGAATAATTGTCCACGTTCGTGATGTTAGCCAATCCGTCTGCCTACTTGCTTCAGCCTTGAATATCGACTCGGAACGGAATCTGACCTTGTCTGCCTAACACAGATTTTGGGTTGACTGAGCGCCTGTGATTAAGCTGGTTCCTACGACTTAGCTTTCTTTGGTCTCTGAATAAATCCGGAGATTACGGTACTGTCTTTCCCACAACGTTTCCTACCGCAAAGTGCCCCTAATGTGCGATATTAGAACCGAAGCCTCATATGCTATGGAATTTACGGCAGCAATACCAACTTAACAGTGGCATACAGATTTCAGTAGCTAATAGTATATGCGCTTGTTGACGCAAAATTTGTCACCTTTCGCCAGGTGGCCTAGGTGCACAGTTCGTTCACGGCCTTCAATTCTATAACAGATCGCGATCGCGAATAAGAATAATTGGTACAGGCGTATTTAGCTTTCAGACCAGCTGATTTTGCAAGGGGTGCTCCTTACCGGCAGTCGTATTCCATATTCCATTTCGGCCTTGGAATCACAATCCTCGCTGTTCTGGATTAATTGACCGTCGAACCTATTCACCGGACCCAGAATCTCAACCGCCAACCTGTTGTGACTTTTGCGAACTTGAAATGCATTACATTACATACACAGGACCTGCCTCAGAGCTTCTCCGTAACCCTGTTCCACCATAACTTGACGGGCCCATCCCTTCCTTCTTTCCCTCGCTCTCTTCCCTTTTCCCATTCTCCCCATTTCTCGGCTTTGTAATGGAGCCATCTGGACCAAATAAGCTTGAGAACACGAATAAGAAGTTACTTAGCATGCCTATGACTAATCATTCGTTAACGGAAGTAAAACACTTATTGGTCATCGTTCTTACCCATTTTGCGTCTTGAGCCAGAGAAGAAGGAAGGGGCAAGTACTGATAGAGATGAGTTCTGATTTATTGGAATAATGACAAGATTAAGATCAAACACGCCGTGGTTTATCCACCAGTCAAGGCCGACTTTACAGCACGGAAGCTGACTGTATTTATTAACGAAATGGTACTTGGCGACATCTGACGTCGTCGTTACTTCAGACGCATCAGCGGGAGGCCGCGATCGGCGGACAGCCCTGTCAGGACGTGGATTGGTAACTGATAAATAGGGTCGTATCGAGTTACGACGGTCGCACGAACCGTTGACGGCGTGAACTCTACCAGTAAGTGTTGTCAGTTCAGAGTAATAATTGAAATTAGCAAAATAGCTTGTCACATGCGTCGATGAAAGACTGGGTTAAGGAGTTTAAGGCCATTACAGTCCGGAGTTCGAAAATCGTCGGAAAACACAGGCCACAATTTATGGTGTGAATTTTTGCTATTTTTATTGACAACGCGGACAAGAGAAGTAGACAAGAAATACCCATATATTTGCATCTTTGCATGACGAACAAACATAAGGGTCTAACGAAGAACTCGACTAAAGCAAGGCAAAATGAAGCGACCTCTTGTTTGCACATAAATCAAGAATCATTGATTGATATTAGGCATCAGCATGCTCGTTGTGTAAGCTATGGAAACTTCCCCTAGTTGGTTTCACAATCCGTATACTTGACTACATCTAAGCCAATCAGCTGACAATTCTGTTCACAGGTGTCCCCGCTACTTCCAACCGCAAATAGCACCTTGTGCATCAAGCTACAGACCAAGCGATTAAAGAGTATAATTGGCACATGCTTGCTATGCTTAACACAACCCCAAGATATTAACATGCAGGAAAAAGTCCATTATAATGGGCAAGATTAAATGCGGTGAAAGCTGAAGCAAAACTGCTCAACAAACATTCACATCGCAAGTAGTTGGTTGTTAACGGCCACAACATTGGATGAATCATTGTTAGGCTACATCTTCTTTGGCAAAGAGGACACTAGGAATTTGCCAGGCCGTCTGACCTTTTCACTCTTTCATTGGTTTTTAAAGCTACTATCGGTTTCGACTGGAAGTTGAAGTTGAAATGATTGATCATCTCTTGCTGGGTGATGGGTAACGTTTACCTTAACTAGTCACATTAAAGTCACAGTTAAGGTCTTTAGTAGATGCTCGTGACTGCGACAATACTCCACTAACTCTGGCCAATTGTACACATTTTGCTAAGTTTTCCCATAAATTTACAGAATTCTTTTTACAGTGTACGGTACTAAAGGACAAGTTGAGACTTTCGGAGCTCAGCTATACTACCGTTGAAAACCAATAGATGAGAATTAAGTGATCTTCTACACGACATTGGGAGGTTTGTTGTGCTTGTTTATCCAGTAGGCCTACCTTCGAACGAAACAACGGACATAGTGGCTGGAGATGGATTTCTCGAGGCGATCGGAGATCGGGAGTTGTCCCTTAAAGTGCGAGAAAGGGAACCGAAGACGCTGGACGAAGCATATCGTATGGTTGTCGTTCCACGGTAATCGACCAAAACCGTCCAATTATGTACGAGAAACCCTAGAAATTTGCGTAAATGGGCAACTGCAAGCTCAATTGGACACATTCTTTGCGGCACAACAGGAAGCGCAAAGAAGATGGTAACAGGAAATGGAGGGGAAAACTTAGTAGGCAGCCGACGTCACACTAGGTTCCCAGCACGTGTTTGATACGTGGCAGATAGGCGCACCCAGTGTCTGGAAGCACGTGATTAGCCTGTGGTCAAGTTAACCGGATGACTCATTAATATGATGTCACGAAAATTCTTATGCAAACGCTCGCTCAAAACTTGCTTACTCAACAGCCGAAAAATTACGTTCCTTATGCCATGGGCTGACACATGTTTCCATACCAACAACCTGCTCATTTTTCAAAGAATTTATCGGATAAGATCCTTCGCCACGCCCGCATGAATGGGCACCACGTCATAATAGGTCCCCTTCTAGAGATCGTGCTATCCCAAGTTACGTATCTCTGATATGATAGTCACGATCGGTATGCCAACCGGCTTCCTCTTGCAGTGAGGGGCCGATATGTAGCCAATATTTAAATACTGTTTAAGTTTATCAATGAACCGATCAACTCCATCTATCAAATAATCTTTCACTGATGTCAGATGTCAGAAGTTAGGCCCTATATACAGACCAAGAAGGGACTTAGGTTCCACAACCAGTTTATATGCAAAGATTATACGACATGTGATATATGACTAAATCTACAAGTGTGCATATATGCCGACATTTAGGCTACGTCCTGCTTTATATAGGCCTATCTGTGCATTGTACGTTGTTCTTAAGAACAGCTTTGTTTATTTGTTTGTTTGAACAGTTTCCATAAATGAACATTGATTGATGTCTCGGCCTGTATGTCTGTCCAATGCATAGACTGTCCTTCGATTAGCTGCACAATAAGCCTATATCTACGTTGCCTGCAGCCTTTTAGCGCTCGACTTAACCAGACAAGCAATGACAATGGGTGGACGGTCACACACACACACCTACGCACACCTACGCACACCTACGCACACCTACACACAGATACACACACCTACACACACATCCACACGCACACGCACGCACACATTAGGGCAGATACGAAAGCCACAACTTGATTACTGGAAAAGTGTTGAAACGGCCGCGAAAGTGGCTCCAAAAATAACTTTCACCTATTTCTCAGCTATAGGCGTTTATTGCTTGCGATGTTGTCTCTCTCTCCACCAACTATGTAGATCGTGCAGAGATATACGTGATGTCAAACAACTGTATTCAACGACCAAACAAATTGACATGTTCATCATTACGTTTATAGCCGAACTTATAGGAAGCTCACAAAAGCAGCCAACACCAAAATAGCGCCAGACACGAAAGCCACAACTTGATTGCTGCAAAAGTGTTGAAACTGCCGCAAGTGTCGCGTCCAAGGGTATATCTAGAGCTACAGACAGTCAGACACGCATACAGACAGACAGGCAGGCAGACAGAAATACACAGACAGACACGCAAACATCAGACACATAGACACAAAACAGATACACGAACACACCCAGAAGAGGATGAAACATGGAGAGAATGAAAAAGAGAAAGACAGGATGAAAAGAGAAAAGTGTGGAAAAGAAAAAGAGGACGGAAAGAGAAGAGGATGGAAACAGAAGAGGATGGAAAGAGAAGAGGATGGAAAAGAGAAGGGAGGATGGAACAAAGAAAAGATGATGGAAAAGAGGTTACAAAGGACTGATAAAAGACGGGAGAAAAAGATAACGGAAAGTGCATGGAAAATGGAACGGATAATAAGCAGAGGAAGGACAGGAAGAAGCGAAACAGTCAATGAAAGATAAGAAGGGAGAGACAAAGAGAGATGCCTAAAAGAAAGAAGGACGTATAGTGTCAGGGAGGTTGAACAGGAGGAGTACGCAGGAGACAAGAGGAAGTGGGAAGACATGAGTGGACGCAAGAGGAAACGCGATCATATAGGGAAAGAAAAGGTTCATTGCCAAGCACTGTATTCCTCACACCCCGTGTAGCGTTGACCCAAAGGCAACTAAGCCTTATACAGGGTCCGATTACCAACTGATGTATAAATACAGCCTGGGTTTATGCGCAACACTTCCAACAGTGAAACGCCAACCTAATAACGACGATCGCGTCTCGCACAATGTCACGCTATTCGATTTCAAAGCTCAACGGTCGAAGCGACTGGACGGTCCGGTCACTTCGGTCGGTATCCTAACAGAAGCCTCTGAGCCCGAGGCAACCGGACAAGTGGCTGACGGCAATTAAAACGGCATCATCCGCCGACCGGGCTTCCTCCCCCTTCGCCGGCAGAGACACCCCGCTAATGAGCGTGTCAACGGAGAGGCCAGTCTACACAAAGGAGCGGCCAGTCTAAAAGAGTTGCGAGTTGATCGACTATGTAACGAACCATTGTTGTCTGTGATGTTACACGGCAGCCTCGCCTCCTCCGATCCACTTACTCCGCATAAAGGATTCGTCGTCGCCATAGACTCCTCGTCCAGTGGATCGGTATCTGCAGTAATGAACTGCGTGTGAGACTGAGCCACGACGAGGGCCCTACACCTGATGACTACTCTTTGCCCTGGGCTAAGCACGGCGTCAAAAGCAGATAGAGTTAATATACAACCTATTTAAAGTCGGGAAATTGGTGTGAACTGCAAATTGCTCATATATGTGTGTATGCGTGTGTGTGTGTGTGTGTGTGTGTGTGCGTGAGTTCGACTGAACAGTTTACCCTTTAGAGTACTAGCCTACTGTTTGCCAGGCTGTGTCGGGGTGGAGATACAGAGGTATATCAAGAAGTGATAATGGTTTTATAGGTAGCTATGGTACGCCTTCTAGCAGGCCCCATATACAGGTAATAGGTCCTACACACATAAGGCGATTCAGTTTCACATTAAAGATATGCCATGAATCAGCCAAATTCCTCGTTTCACAGGACATCATTGCCTCTATACCGTAATTGACCCCAAAATATTGGCGATCATTAATCACGAGCCTCAACCTCTCTTCCTGCTTAATTCCAATGTTTCTCTTTCACAGGGTGGCTGCTGAATTTCAACCGGAATGATTCCACCAGAAATTTCTCCTTCCAGAGATGAGGGAACTGGTTGGAACAAGAACCATTCAACGGCTCCGGTGGGAACTGGTGACCAGCTCAGTAGCCCAGTATGTTATGTAGCTCTCGGTAGGAATTTCACCACGTAGGCTGGTATGCCCTAAAATTTCGCAACATGCATGGGGTATGGAAACCTAGTTTTTGGCCTTCTGAACATTATAGGCTAAATATGCTAACAGCTGATACAATTAGCAAAATTTAACTTTTAAATAATATGAACATTCACAAAATAATTTTGTGCGCTAACAGAAAATGTTTGTGCCCCTTACCTCAAAGGTCGTGCGCGCGTTCACGCGTGCAGCTTGGAGAGAACATGACATGTTTTGAAGAAATGCGAAAAACATTTCACTGCTCCCAGTCAAGCCTGGATAGTCAGTGCTACTAAAGGATTTATCAAAGATAATCTGTCTTCCTGTCTCGAGCCAATTGGCTCGACGATCATTGTGTTCCGCACCCGTGTGGAGCTGTTGGTCCCGCTCTCCTGTATGACGACGCGAGCACATCGCGTCTTCTCGAGCACGGGACCGTTCTTTCGGCGGCACAATATTCTGTTTAATGTGCCAGAAACAAATGAAGAAATATTTTCAACTTATCTTCAATCAGATTATTTTAAACTGTCAGATAACCATCTTCTGGCGCCTGTGAGAGGTTCTTAAACGGCGCTATAAAAAGATTCAGATATACGCAAACATGTAAACATAGCAAAAATAATCCAGCAACAGTGAAAGCTATATCGTAGCTTGATCTCTGGAATCTCTGTCACAACGAACAGTCAGTCTCACACGACGTAAGATCAAAGCAAACCCCGTATGCGCAAGTGTAAAGATCCTATATACTTGGCGTGCAACAACCATGCTTTCGGACGTTCTCTGCTAGGCCTACATCAGCCTGATGATTTTGTAGCACCAGTCCCTGTATGTGAGGTAAGGTAAAGTGAGGTTAGATAAAGTAAAGCAAGGTAAAATAAAGTAAAGTAAGGAAAGATAAGGTAAGGTAAGATAAGGTAAGATTAGATAAGGTAAGACAAGGTAAAGGCTTGTTGATTGCGGTGTGTGTCTACTTGCAATGATAGATGCGTGGGCAGCGTTGCTCGTCGTGCGTGCTACAGTGAGGCGTGTGTGTAAATTGTCGGCCCAATCAGAATCGCAGGGTCAGTGAATCGGAAAATGACTATCAACAAACCACATGGCACCTCTTCACCTGCCCACCAGCCAACCCACTGCAGTTACCCATCCACTCACCCATCGAACCGCCCGCCTGTCTGCCGGCCTCAACGATTCCACCAAGGAAGTAGCTTGGTGTTCGTCATCTCTAGAAAAGAAAGTTCAGAGCCACAGGCGCCAATTTGCAGCCAATTAACAGTCGACCGGGCAGATGCAACCAAGTGCAAGGCTCTGGAGCCGACTTCAAACGCAGACCACCTCTTACACGCCAGACAGACCGACCGACCGACCGACAGACCGACCGACGTCTTCAAGAAACTTCGCAGACGACGCTGCAGCTTTTAACGTAGCCGAGAACTTTCTATGCAGTCAGCTCCTTGGAATCGTCACAGTCTTAATTAAAAGCGATGGAATCTGATCGATCTATTTTGAGTTTATTTCTGAGTGTCATTGACTAGTGCCTCTTTATACTTAAACAGACAATCGGTACAAAAGATAGTTTTGAAATTCCACCTCTCTGTTTTAGTGGACTGACCCGGTACCTTGCGATAGGGTTCCGACGCCACAGAAGTAATTAGGTTAACGCTACTTAGTCGTGTCTTGTGCAGCGCCCTGAACTGGCAACTCTATTCACGATAGAGGTCGTGCCTGCAGGGGAACTTCGAGTTGGAACCGCGTGCTTCGAAATAACAGACTGAGTCTTCTAGAACCAGTTCATATCGCGTATATATGCGCAGAGATGCCTTCGGTCGAACATGGAGATGGATCAACGACTGGGGCAGATGGACACAAACGCAATGGGTCAACGACTGGATCAGATGATTCGGTGTCGGTCAGACACGGAGGAGAGGGATCAAGAAAGTCTGGTGATTTTTTGTCATCGACTGACAATAGCCAAGAAAATGCGTCAAGTAATGACAAATTCGTGGCACCATCTGGCGGTAAAACTGGACTCGCCTCTTCTTCAAACGACGAAGCACAAAGCATAAGGTTTGGCGACAACAGCAGCAATGGGAGCATCTTTCTGGATGAGGAGGATGAGGAAACCAGAGAAGCGGTGGTTGCTGCTGCCTCAATCCAGCCAAACTTCCGTCTCTCCGAAAGAGCATCAGCCTTCTCCATCGCCGCTCTACTCCAAACCAAACAGCGCCACTCCTCAACAAGGACTGCTGCCGAGGACGACGCCAGTGCACCCCCGCGGGCCAAGAAGATCCGACTTCGAAACTCGACTGAAAACGGTAAGCATATAGCACTGAAGCCCTAGATAAATTCTCATAATAGTAGCTCCTGACGCAACCAGACAGTGACAAGTTTTTACAGGCATGACCTCGATATAGCCTTTAACTGATGCACGAAACGAAAATATACCTTTGCGGCAATAAATTATGAAGAATGGTTAAGTAAGGCGGGCAAAGTTGTTTAAGTATATGTATGTATTATATATATAATATAGTTTATAAGCAATATATAAACAAGTAAATTTGTATCTGGATGAGGTTAGGTAAGGTTGGGTGTGGTAAGGATGATCGCGGTAAGGTAAAGTTTGATGCAAAGTGAGGTAAGGGGAACGCCAACAAAGTATACGCCAGCAAAATTATGAAGAACTCCTTGTTATTCTTGTTCCTGTTCTTCTTCCATCTCCTCTCCCTTCCTCTTCTTTCTCTTGTCCACTCCTATACTTCTATTTTTTCCATTTTTCTCCTTCTTCATCTTCTTCGTATTCCTCCTCCTCTCTTTCTCCTCCCTTTCCACTCATCCATCCATCTATCCATCCATCCATCCATTCATTTTGACAGTTTGTCTTGTCATTCATCTGTGTTGCACGTTATCCACTGCCTTTGAAGAGGTGCAGTATTGAATGGCGGCTAATAAACTCCTCTTTAACCCATCAAAAACTGAATTTATGCTCCTGGGCACTCCACAGCAGCTTAAGAAGTTTGAATGGCTTAAATCTTTAAAAATGGGTGATTCACTTGTGGAGTTGGTTGATGCTGCTCGTAACTTGGGCGTTATTTTTGAGCCTATAGTATGTCGCTCACTAACTATGTAAATGGAATTTGTGAGTAATCGTACATGCATATTCGTGACAAACGCAGAATTCGGCGATATGTCCCTATGTCTTCAAGGATATCTCTAGCAAACGCACTGGTCGCCTTGATTACTGTAACTCGCTTCTTACCGGAATCATAAAGTCAAACATGCAGAAACTTCAAAGAATACAGAACTCTTTAGCCAGAGCCAAAACTGGTATATCGATATATGAGCATATAACCCCTGTACTTAAATCCTTGCAATGGCTTCCTATTCATAACAAGAATTTCTTTTAAATTGGGGCTTATAGTTTACGAAACATTAAACTCTGGACAACCACAATTTGTTCAGTTGCTGTGAAGCTCCAACAAAGAGAAACTTTTTTTGGTGGGTTTTAAAGCACTCCATTTCCTGCCATCCAAAACTGAATTCGGCTAAAGACGTCGGATAATAGAGTGGCACTGCACATGATACGTCGTTGCGTAATTGAGAAGTGCAGTGTACACTGGCCTAGTTAGCTAATTCGTTAATTTGTACGTCAAGGCGATTCTGTGCGTGAGGATGCCGGTTGGCATACCGACAGTGGCTATATTTAAGAGACTTGAATCTCTGGCTAGCACGGTCCGTACACGGGAACCTTAAATGGCGTGGCGAACATTCAAACGGGCAGCGGTGGTGAAAGATTTCATCTGATTAATTCATTAAAAAATTAGCAGGGTCGAGGCCATACGGTCGCTATAGAAAACCGTGTACATTTACATTTCCTGTCGTATCCATTAAAGCATCATATGAATAGCTGTCATGATGACGACTTATCATGCATGGCAGCGATCAAACGCCGCTGTCATCTGATAACATACATGTAATCTAAACACGTTTTAATGCAGCCATCATTAAGAACACGTCTGAATCTTTCATTTTGCACAAATACGAAGCAATTGTGAGTAATCTGTAGGAATTAATCACGCTACGTGTAGGCCAAAATTATAGGTCCCCACTGCACGATTCTGTGCTGGCTGTGTGAAGATCAGGTTATGGCCAGTGACGATGTGCATGCAGCCTCTGCATGCATGCATGCATATACACTCGTATACATACTACATGTATTATAATTACATATATATCGGATATCTGTTAGATAGCCGTGTTTCAGCGCCCTTGAGAGATTCTTGAAAGGCGCTATACAAGTGTTCAGATACGTACACACGCACATACATGCATACATACTACATACATTCATACATGCATATATATATATATGCGTACATACATACGTACGATCATTCGTACATAAAGTGGGTTTGGGGCATTGGCGGATCCAGAGAGGGCCATACATAAAAATTGTGCTTTATGTCGCCAAACATTTTGACGACTTTTTACCCATTACGGTTTTCGTTGCGTGCTGTGGTGCCTACGTCCACCATCTTCCATTGAAAATTCTACTACCTAAGTTCATGGATCGGATGACTTGCCTCCTTTTTCCTTCTTAGTAGATATCCCAGCGCAACTGGAAAAATTATGAAGTTTTACCTTAGGGGTCAAAAGTCAGAGGGCACCTGACCCCCACTTTTTCGAGTAAGCCTGTGTCGGTGCCCTTGGTTATACAGTATAGCAAAAACATATGCATAGAGGTAATTCGTCGACAAAATACATCTGACCGAACATGCAGAGTACGCGCTGGGGTTTATTTTTCACTGGTTGGTCCCTGTCGACACGTTTGGGGCAAGAACAAAGCCTGACGGGACGCGGTCTATAAGGGGTCAACAAGAGTTCACATCGCTACGTCATCGACTCCTTTGCAAGGTCTAATAAGTCATCCTCGAGCGCAGCACGTCGCCAGCCATGTACGTTTTTATCATCGCTGAGCATCGATGTAAGCGTTAATTTCCCGTCAGTTTTTCTTTAAAAACGACTACAGGTGCGTTGAGCGTGAGACATTCAGCCTTGATTCATGTTTAAAACATCAATTAAATCGAATATATATCATGGCGAAACCATTAATGCTTCGATTGCTTTGTCGCCCCTCGCTATTCAGAATTCTAGTTAGGTATAAGTTGTTACGTATAGGCTACTGACGCCGCTTAAAATCTTTGTAAGGTACAGGTGTAACGGGGTCTTGCATATACCAGACAAATTTTATGGCGTCCTCAAAGCGCACTGGTGAGTCTGGGCCAATCCACCCAGACCGAAGGACATGGAAAACACAAGCATGACAAACGGAGCAAATGACAAATGCAAATTTTGAAGATAATGAACAGGATTATCGACAAAATTGAGGGCATTTTTTCGAAAACCGCACACATCTGGTTTCCCAGCGATCTCTCACGCTGCGTACTTGTATGTAATGAAATATAGGGGGGGGGAGAACCCCAAGACGCACCGTATGCCCAAGACGCACCTCCCCCTTAAAATCGAGACTGGTTGATACAGGAAAACAGCAACCTACTTACATAGTCAATAAGTCACGTGTCCATTTGTTATTAATAAGCCTAATTGGTTTCTTTTGCTTGGAGAGAAAAGCGGTTTCTGCAACAAAAGTAAATTTTCTTCATTTTGGATCTTTTGCATGTGATCACTTGACAAGCGTTTTTCACAATGTAAATGCAGAGGTTGGCAATAATCCTTTGTTGTATCTGTTAATTGCTTTATCAACTGTATATATGACCGCGTATATTTTAGCTTCATCTAACGTGAAACATATTAGATGAACTTAAGTGTGTAGCCTAGTTGGGGCTCAAGGCGCACCATCTGCCTCGCACCTAAAACGCACTGGGTGCGTTTTGGGCACGCGATTGTGTAATATCGACAATTAACGAGAAAATTATGCTCAGATAAAATACAAGTATTGGGTAATGGCCAATGTGACTACTCTGAGACGATCTTACTATTTGCTGATAGAAAATGGGAAAATATTGCAAGTGAAGGACCAGCAGAGGATCATAAACATGGGGAGGAAACACTCCAGCGTGCATTAGCTGCACTCAAGGATGGACGTTCGTACCACCGGAAAGGACTTCACAGGGAAAGCGTCAGATCTTGACGATCTTGTGGAATGTTGTGCTGCATGTGGAGAAAGATTCATTGAGTCAAGAGATGACAGGCTGCAGTGCCAACGATGTGGACTGCGGTTTGAAATGACTTGCTCTGAGATGCTTGGACTTGGAAAATCGAAACATGTTCAAAACAAGTTTCTTTGTGATCAGTGCTGTTAGTTTGACATTGATAATCAGTAGTTGCTTGACAGTCTGTTTGAAATACAGTTTTTGCTTATGCTACAGTTTTTGAAATTGTTGTCTAAAAGTGTCCATATCACAACTAAAGTTTTAATACTGTTTTAATCTGTGTGTTCTTCCCTGACGGCATGTCCACATTGATGGGACGGTATGGAACCCATATGGGCCAATATAACGACGCTAGGCATGCTGTTAAGGTAGTATGTCAGTACAGTTTAGGTGTGCTGACAAACTGTTCCCAGAGGTGCGTCTTGAGATCACGCTGTTGCCAAGATGCATCCCCTCTGACTTTAGATAAATTGAAAGAATTTAGTTGTTACAGTGTAATATTTGTCCTCTGCAGCAGTGCACATGCCCCCCCTCCCCCTACGCTGAACGTTACTACTGCACGGCATTTCCAGCTGAAGTTGAGGAAGGTTGGAAAACCTTTACAGTGATTTACGTCTTTTAATGGCGGACAAATTTCGACGGCTTTTTAGACATCAAGACGAAATGCGAGACCATGGCCGGATCGGCCCTGTTGATCCACCCCTTTTCTCTGCGGTTTTGTCTCATTTAAGATGCCGTATATTTTGTCTTATGTTAACTGAATTCCACAGAGTGAGATTTGTAGTTGACTGTAATGAGCGAGCAGAAAGACCTACGGAGTGAAATGTTTGGGAAATGTATCTCCAATGTGAGATCCTCTACGCTAGGGAAGAGGGAGTTTCCCTCTCCCTATACAAATCGCACCGTAATGAGCAGGCAAAATACACTGACTTCCTCTGAATGTAGGCCTACTGACGTCATGTGCCGTTGCAGATATAGCATACGTATTATGTACAGATTCGACTTCATGAATTTGGATTTAGATCGCGATTCTGGAATCGAAATTGACCGCCATCGGATGAAACTCAAAGACAGCGGATCGGACGTCGTTGCCATAGACACGGGCATGGTATCTGCATCCGCAGCCGGGACTGCACTGACGCATCCCGACTCACCGCTGCATCTTCCATCGGACGGGTGCAGAAACGGCAGAAGTTCGGCGATCTGCACGAATGTGGTTAATGCTGCTGATGGCGCTGAAGTTAAGAAGGGTGGATGCGGACTCGTGCGAGATGAAACTGAAGGAATCGTTTGCCAGCTAGAATCCAAGGAACTCTGGAATAGATTTCACGAACTCGGCACTGAAATGATTATAACTAAGTCGGGCAGGTAAGCTACGTTTATGCAATATTGCCTAAGTACTGTACAGCTATCGGTAGCCGAATACCTTCTGTAGCGCAACTGATACCCATGAATCCGCAATTTAGGCTACGCCGTTTGTATAATAAATTAGCAATTTATTTATTGCGATATTTCTTGATAGTATGTAATAGCAGTTATTTTTCATGGCATATAGTGCGTTTTAAAAGTAATAATGCAAGCAATACTCGGAAAATATTGCATGCTATTGTAACCAAATCTAGATTAGGCCTACACACTGCCCTCAAATATTTATAGGCAACTGCTACAAGATGGTTATATTTTGGTGTATAAAAATAATGCAAACAATTTCCACATAAATAAATTAAATATGACATTAGTTGTCTTATTTACTTTTGTTCGGGAATTGTTAAAAAGAACGCAAACTCTATGCGCTAACTAGTTTAATATTCTAACAAATTGAGGATTATTCGGTGAATAGGCTGTGACGTCTAAAGTGCCTCTGAATATGGGGAAGGAGCAACGAAGTCTGAAACATGTTTCTGTCATGACGGGATGGAACGTCGACCGTCAGATAATGCATCGTCAGAGTTTGAAAACAGCGGTCACTATCTGCTTGCCCAGCAATGTATAACAACTGCGAGTTCAAGGGGTCACACTAAGTATTGTTACACTCTCGCATTGCTACACATGCATTAGTAGGCCTACTGAAACGTCATTCTGGATACACTGTGCTCGCTAAGACAACTCTAAATAGAGCTGGTCGTGGCGAAATTCCATTAATGAATTATTACACCGATCCTATAATTAGGCATTTCCAACAGCGGCCTTAATTTCGCGTTCTTTATATTTATCCGCATTCAAGATGGACGACGCCTTCGTTTCCAAGCAACCACCCTCACCAGACGCGCAAAGCGTCAAAAGGTTCTAGTACAAGGGGAGGCGACGGCAGCCACGGGCGGGCTGGCGGGAGAGCCGGCGGCTGCCCTTTTCCCGACATTAGTAGGACGGGGGAGAACTACAAATTGACGACGACAATTAACAACTCATCTTTAGAATGTGTCCGACTTTTAAACTTTGCACATAAATAACAGAAATCCGAAGCAAATCGGCGCTTTGAACCGGGAGCTCGACACATCAAGGGATTCGTCATGTGGCCGTTGGCGTCCGTTTCCTTTGCCCCTCACCGGTCGGGCCCTCGCTCGCTTATTACCACCTCGACATTCGTGGGAGGCAAACAGTCGCCTTTGACCGTTCCAGTGGGTATGTTAAAGGACTGGTGTATGTCGATGCTCTTGGCATTTTTCATCGCAGCGTGCTCCATTCTGTGCAGACAGCGGGAGACGAGACACAGCGATCTTACTTCGTAGAATCTCAATCGAATTTATGTACTATACTGTAGTTTGTGCTACATCTTGCGCAGTAGCACGATCGATGCGTTTGCGCGCGCGTGCGCACGGCGTCCCGCTGGCAACGTCGAATGGAACATTCGGGTGACTAATGCAAATGTATACAGTGCGGGTCTAAGACTAGGTATTATGTCGTGTATATTTCCAGTGGCAGATGCCTCGTGTAATATATTATGTAATATATAATAATATTATGTGGCACTTAGACATACGTATAACCTATACCGGACTAATAGCAATCGTGTTTAATAATATACATATGTATATAAATATATTGTCTATATACTAAGCCTATATATAAATATAATCCGTGTACGTGTGTATATCTGTTTATCTCTCTTGCCGAGTAACTCCTCTGGTTTTACGACCGAGTGCTTAAGACAAAGTGCGGCTGAACTTGTTCTAAGCTCCTGGCAAAAATACCGCCATTGTGGTTGACTATATAGGAAAATCAGACAACGATCGAGAAGAAAGTTCGCTTTTCTATAACAAGACCAGAGCAGCACTCGTCACAAAGACCATGCTCCCTCCGAGGACAAAAGAAAGCCACAGAATAGGCTTGCATGCTAATAGCCTATATATGTTTGTGGTGGTGGCGGTGATGATGGCTGTGATGATGACGACGATGATGATGATGATGACGACGACGACAATGACACAAATGACAATGTTAGTTATGATGTCAATGTAGTCGATAATTAAGACTGCTGTATGAGCGTGTGTCGATGATTATTTTATTCATGACAAAGACTGCAATCATGTCAATGAACTGATGATAAAATTTACCTTCAAGGGCCTCTGTCTATCCTGAGCAGTAATTCCAGTTCGATCTGAGTATTCGTGTAGCGCCTTTATGTAGACCAATGCGAGCAGGATTTCATTTTGAAGGCCGACAGCCACCATTCGGTGCTGCTGCCTACAACGCCTTACGCACTCATCCGTCATCGTGATCCGTGTAAAGTCTTGATGCAGGCCTAAACGAAGTGAGTGGATCTGCTTTTGCATGTAGAACCTTCATATAGCGCCTCTGTTGTAGACGGATGTTTCCAGTGCTGAGCGTCAGTTTCTCGGGACTGGTTCCGGACGAGAGCTACCTGGTGGCAACGGATATGGTACCAGTCGACAACAAGAGGTACCGCTACACGTACCACCGGTCGGCGTGGCTCGTTGCTGGCAGGGCGGACCCTCAGCCGGCCACATCGGGGCTACATGTCCACCCTGACTGCCCAATGAGCGGAAGACAACTCAATCGACATCCCGTCTCCTTCGAGCGAATCAAACTGACCAACAGCACTGGGTCGTCCAACACACCCAACGACAAAAGTGGACACGTACAGACTTCTTACATCCTTACGACGATGATGCTGATAACAACGACGATGATTATGACGACGATGATAATGACAATAACGACGACGATGATAATGATGACAATAACGACGACGATGATGATGATCACAATAACGACGACGATGATGATGATCACAATAACGACGACGAAGAGGTGGAAAAGGACGATGATAATGATGGTGATGATGATGATGACAACGACGATGGTTATGATTATGACGAAATCTTTACCATGTCGACGAATGCAATGATAAAGACTAAGAAGTGCAGGAAAGGCATGACGGAGATGATGGAGGATATGTTGGAGGAGGAAGAGGAGGAGCAGGAGGGAAAAAGCAAAGCTGAAATGATAGTATCTTGCATTTCCGTTAATTCCAGGTTGTTCTCGCTTCGATGCACAAATATCGGCCGCGTATTCATCTGATCCGACGAAGCGCCGCCTTGGCATCATCGGTTGCTGAAGAGAGAGCATCCTCAACCGGGCAGCTGGAGCAGCTACAGTTGCAGAACCTAAACCAGGAGCATTATCGAACGTTCATTTTCCCGGAAACGGAATTCATCGCCGTCACAGCCTATCAGAATCAAATGGTAGGCCAGGTCTACAGATCAAAGACATCCCAAAGAATATCCATCCTAATGACTTCTATAGCCCCGTTATCATAATGCCCAAGGCATCAATCTGTGGTCGCTTCTAGTAAAATCTTATTCAAAACTCATTATCCATTGGAGATATCAGATAGAATTCCGACAGGTCAAAGAAACCGGAAGTTTGGATACGGTGTATAACGAAGTTGAGGCAGCTAAGTATAATGTTAGCGGGAATTTATGCAGCGCCTTTATTTAGCTCTGTCGGTGGATGTCCGCACTGAGCGGAAGCGCTACTACAGGCAGTCATTGCAGGCAAATCGTTAGGCCAAAGCATTTCATACCTGCACATCGTTTACAGTAGCAACGTTTATGTTACGAGATGGCGCTACAAAAACAATCTCATATAAATGTATCTATAGCTCTCAGAAATATGACATTGTCTTAAATATAAGCCGACTAGGTTCCCTTTGACTGTGCTAGTACGAGCAGATATCATATTTTTTATTTACAATGGACTATATATACGCCTAATGACGTTGCAATATGCGGTTTGAAGGAGACCTTTGGGTAAAAGAAAAAATGAATGGGAAAATGCATCACATCAGCTCACCAGTATGCGAATTTTTCCACATTTCCCTTACAAATCACACTTTTCATACACAATTTAGGTTTCTGTGCGTAATCGTAATTGCACATTTATATAGCACCTAATTCAAGAAAACTACTCAGAAATGTATTTACGCAAATAGTTTTTGCATGAGATAGGCCTACACAAATTATGATTCCCGAAAATAGAAAAATTCATAAGAAACAATGAAACCATTTCGATAACAATAATTAATACTGATAGCAGTAACAAACACAAATTCAACATAAACAACTGTCTGCAGATCACAAAGCTGAAGATCGACAGTAATCCATTCGCCAAGGGTTTCAGAGACTCAACTCGTCTGACCGACATGGAAAGGTCAGTGCTGTTACCAGACTCTATTCTAAACCGAATCTGTAAGTTTTGTCCCAAACTTAAAGCTACTTCGCTTGTCCGTTCACTTCCTTTGTAAGAAAAAGCGATGGTAAAGGCTCTTCCCGATGAAATCATTGGAAGGAAAGAGTCGAGGGTAGGCCTATTCACTGTACAGCTATAGAAAACTTACACAAAACTCGTTTATTTATCGTTTCATTCATGCATCCATCGAACATTTATGTAGCGCCTCTTGAGCAAAACTAAGAGGCTAAAACTAAGTAGGCCTATGGTAATTTATGCTCACAAGTGCTTCGACATGAGTGTTGTGTTCTTTTCCAGGGAAGGATATCCATGCGCAGCTGGAGACTTGGAAGGATTTAAGGACTTGCTTCCTGCCCCTCTTCCTCATCCGTCTTCCCTGTATCCTGGCCCACACAGCAGCAGCAGCCACAATCACCTTCCGATACAAAAGATCCTTCAAGACGCCACCAGCAAAATATGTCCAGGTCATTCAACCAGATCGAGTGTTTTCAACCATGTCTACCACTCTTCCTTATCCTCAAGCATCGTTGGTAAGCACGGGCTTCGGAAACTGTATTATATAGCGCCTAAAGGTGTTCACTAACTTCACTTGTTATACATAAGCGTATTTACCAACTATTTAGGGCCCATATGTCTGAGCATTCTAGTTTATAATTATAATATATACTACGTGGTTAGGCCTACGCATGGTGGGACTTGTGTGAGAAGGAGGATCCTCCACTCACTAGTTAATATTAGTTTCTGAGTAGTTTCTCTTGGAGAGGCGGTATACAAATTTCTGATTACAATTACAGTCTCCCATGTTATGATTCATTCTTTCCATGGTCTTCACCCTCCTGCTCTCCCACTGCCTTTTATTACAAATCGCACGGTCCAATTATATATATATATATATATATATATATAATTTAAAAAATATATATATATATATATATATATATATATATATATATATATATATATATATATATATATATATATATATATATATATATATATATATAATTTAAAAAACTGCCAATAAAGTGTTCCTCCAGTAACTATTTATCCAAATCAAAACGATGGTTTCTTCCGTCCTCGTCTCCGTGCACATTTTCGCAGAATCTCCGAGGTTGACAGCAAACGATACGCCCTAATTAGCCGCGTGGCAGATCAAAGCCCGCCACTTCCACCACAGATTCATCGCCCATGCAGCCCGGCTCTTATTACTAGCCAGAACTTTTATGGCCTTTTGTGGCCAAATTTTCTCAGATTTTCTAGTAATGAGAATTTTTCATGTTTCCTAATCGTCAGACCCTTTCATCGCATTGCTTATTTACGACAAGATATTTAAGACTTTTATTTTTGCATGATATACTGACCTTTTCCTTGGTGACCAGTCAATGCCATTTTAGCTTCCCAGTTTGCTTTATTTTTTACCTGACAAGTTTTGTAGGCAACCCTCCCCATACCAGTTGGGGCAAGTCAGTGGCGTGGCCAAAATTAAATTGAACTGGCCCCCTGGATCTGCCCTTTGGGGCATTTGCAGAAGGGTTATCATCTTGGTAGACCCAATAACTCTGTATCAATGGCTTCTATAGAATAGTAATAGCTACCGAAACTAATTATACAACTTGGCAGACTCCACTCGGCGCTTGTTTAAGTTTCGAGTCCAGTTTTTAGGAGAGTTCTCTTCATAACGCGAGTGCCGTTCTTGGCGTCGTCTGCTAACTGTAGGACATAAAACATACCGTATGGGAAAAGCGCTGACAGGATCCTACATGTAGGGAGCAGTATAAATGTCCAGATACGTAGGCCTACATTTGTATAAATGTCCAAATACATAGGCCTAGATCTTCATTTACAAGATATTTATAGAGCATGAATCCAAACCGACCTGCCTTGGCAGATAATGCTGATATCATCTTGCCTGTAGTTTATATATAACCAACTTTCTCCGACACAATTAGTCCAATTAACAACGCCAGGCATGTCTTGCTTGCAATGAAACAAACCTCGAGACAGCGAGCAGGTGCCAAGCCAACGAAGTGGCCTGACGCATGCACTTCTGAGTAATACAATTCCAAGGTCACGGAAATTTAATTTGAATGCCTCGAGTTCGAAACGAATTGCAACGGGACTTACAGACCCGATACTATTTTTTGTAATCATTGAGTCGATATAATTTGCATGACACCACTCGCCTTCTCTGGAAAACCATTAATCAACTCCTCCATCGGAACTCATCTAGCCCACTTCCAAATTCTCTTCCGTCTTCTTCAATAGCCGACTCGTTCCGTTCTTTCTTTTCGAACAAAATTAGTACCCTCCGTCTCTCTCTTCAATCTCTACTTTCCAAAACCTCCAACAATCCAGCTGCTGATGCTCCCTCTTCCACCTATGACAGCCCACCTTCCCCACCTCGATCCTCATTTTCTGCTTTTCAACCTACATCAGAGACCGAAATACTAAATCTGCTAAAATCTCTCCCAAACAAACAGTGTGAACTTGACCCTATACCTACCTCCTTATTGAAAGACTGTGCATCTGTCCTTGTTCCAATTATTACCAAAATAGTTAACCTCTCCCTCTCTACTGGAAATTTTCCCCTTCTTTTTAAACACTCTCTTGTTACCCCTCTTCTCAAGAAATCATCTCTCGACAAGGAAATCCTTTCTAACTACCGGCCTGTTTCTAACCTGACTTTCATCTCCAAATTAACTGAACGGATTGTCCTCTCTCGAATCAATAACTATTTAGCTTCTAACTCACTCATTAACCCACACCAGTCTGGTTTTACTAAACGCCACTCAACCGAAACTCTGCTGACATCTCTCTACAACAAGCTTGTTTCTGCCATTTCTCATCAACAGGTTTCTTGCCTCTGTCTCCTCGATATCTCTGCAGCCTTCGACACCATAGATCACAATATCTTACTCCACCGACTTTCAACCTGGTTTGGTTTTGCTGACACTGCTCTCCTATGGATACAGTCTTATCTCTCCTCCCGCTCTTTCTCTGTTAAAACTTCGGAAGCCTCTTCTAAGTCATGCCCTCTCACTTGCGGAGTTCCATAAGGCTCCGTTCTTGGACCTCTTCTGTTTATCCTCTACATTACCCCACTCAGTTCACTCATTAAAGCATCCTCCGTTGACCATCACCTCTATGCTGATGACACCCAACTATTCATCTCTTTCTCTCCAAATTGTTTCAATGAATCTACAGATCATCTTCTTTGTGTGGTTAAACAAATCTCCTCTTGGATGACATCTAATCTCTTATGCCTGAACCCATCTAAAACTGAATTCATACTTATCGGCCTACGTGATCAGCTCAAGAAAATTCCTGACCCCTCTATCTCCCTCAGCCTGGACTCTGCCTCCACCCACACCTTTAATACTAACTCTTCTGTCCGTAATTTAGGTGTTATTTTCGACCAGAACCTTACTTTTTCTGATCATATCACCCATCTTTCCCGCTCTTGCTTTATGCATATCCGCGACCTTCGCAGAATCCGTCCTATGCTTGACTTCAAAACCGCATCTATCATTGCCACATCCATAGTCCATGCAAAACTTGACTACTGCAATTCACTTTTCCTCAATATTGACACAACCCAGATAAATCGCCTACAAGCTATCCAGAATGCTCTCGCACGTGCTGTCACCAAAACCCCCAAACACCATCACATCACCCCTGTTCTCAAATCACTGCACTGGCTTAAAATACCAGAACGAATAGAGTACAAAGTCTTATCCCTCACCTACAACACACTTCAATCCTCCCAACCCTCCTATCTTCGTCAATTATTTACTATCCAACCACTCCGTTCAACCCGCTCCTCATATGTCCTAACACTTCTTCGCCCTCCCGTCACCTCATCCTTAAAATTTGGAAATCGCTCGATAGCCATAGCTGCCCCACCCCTTTGGAATAAACTCCCGCCAGAATTGCGACAGTTGTCTGGTCAATCATACGAACTCACCAACATTTCACCTCTTTCAGTTTCTGCGCAGGTCTTTCACTCAAGACTGAAAACACTTCTTTTCCAGAAATCTTATCCTGATTCTTCCTCTTCCTCTTATCTCTCTTCTCGCTTCAATTTCAAACATCATCCACCGTAGCCGTCCGACTGTCTGAGTGCCTGACTCCTGGATCTTGACCCTTTTGCCTATCGATTTTGTTTTGACTGAGCGCCTGTGAATAAGCTGGTTCCCGCAACTTAGCTTTCGTTGAGCGCTGTAGAAATCTCGAGATTACGATTACGATTGAGACTCGTCCACTCTGGCCTACAATGTGCCTTTAACGTCCAGTCATAATACCAGAAAACTGTCCCCTTTTCTTGTTTTGTTCAGACCAGCTAAATGAAGAGATGGATGCCGTCGTTTTGGAGCTCAGCCAAGGCCCAACGGATATGGGGTCGTCCATAAAGGACGTCGGCAAAGAGGCAGGGAGGAGTCATGCAAATGCGGACAAGGGGCGGAAGTCTGTAAATGGGGGAGGGAGGGTCCAAAGCAGGTCATTCTTTGCGGACGTCCTTTATGGACGACCCATTTCAATATAATACTGTAATATCATAATTGCAAGATCTTTAAAACCGTTTTAGAAACGTCTTTTGATTATCCGTCGTCCATGATACCTACTTCCGGGAGCAAGTTAAGCGTGATGACGTCACTGCGACACAGTCCTACACTTCGCGAACGAAAATCGCCTTCTTGGACGTCGGCGCATGACCAACAGTCACGTGACCGAAACAGGGTGGACAGTCGTCTTTTGGTTTCCGATGAGGAAACGATACAACAGGCCGAAGTCTATCGGATGATCTCGTTACTTCCTCGGCCGTCCATCAATGAATTCTCGCCAGCGACAGATTTGGCCTTGTCTCCAGCTGCCATGGCAGCAGCAAACAGTTTCTATGCTTTAAGATACCATCCTTATCTGGCAGCATGCACAGTCTTCAAGCTACACTCAAACGGCTTACAGTCTTAACTCGAGCAGCTAATACAGTGTAATCTTAAGTTATTTACTGTACATTGACTAAACAAAGCATTAACTTTTGATGAGTTGAATAAAACCTACATTCTTCTTCACAATGGCCAAGTCATTAAATACATGGTATCATCCGAATGACACCACGTTGCCAGCTTGGTGGATATGACTTTGTTGGATACGTCTTCTGCTAAACTGTAGAAAAGGGTTACACAATTTTGAGCATTATAAGCTTCATTGGTTGACATGGCATACTACAGCATCTGGGCAAACTCGGCCCATCATCCCGAAGATCAGTAAATAAGTACCAGCACAAATTGGAAGATTAAAACAGACATACACAGTTCAACCAACCTTTTGGTGGTACAAGTACTGTACATATACAAAAGTACTACACCAAAACCATAATTTATGTTGTGATTGGTATCCAACATCATGGGCTGGTGTGCATTTGCGATGACTTAAATGCACGATACGGGATGCAATTTGTGGGGAGGGGAAGACAACTTTCTCTTTAATGGTGCATGCCACCCAACTGGATTGGCATCCAACGTCGTGGCTGGGTGCATTTTCTTAGCCAATCACCCCATGGACTCTGCTGGTGATACCTGTCCTGACCCTTAATCCAACATTCTCCTGGCCAACAGGTCTTTATCCCAAAGTTCTGGTTCCAGTGATAATCCTGCCTGCCTACGTGGAGTGCAGTCATTTTAAAATGCAATGTATGAAAATTATTAAAACGCATCTTGATTATTTTCAGTCCATGACTCTGCTCTAGACTCAACTGAAACACGTAACACCACCAGTTATTACACGCCAACTCATTTAAAAGATGGCACCCACAGCATACTGATCCTTCTTGATTTGTTGCACTTAATGCTGCTAATGTCCTTTTGGATTTTGGTTCTCATTTTCCATCTACAAATAACAACACACACAGCTGAACTGTATTTATGTATGTATATACATGTATCTGGACACTTAATGTAGCATCTTTTAAGTGCCTTGCTAGCCTAAGCAGTGCTAAAAGTTCATTAAGAACAAAAAGTTCATTAGTAAGCAAACAATACTCGGATAACTATTATTAGGCTAGCCTGTATATTATGGCTGTGAAATGCAAAGGCAGACAGTGGATAGCAGCAGCTATAGAACATAAGTTTGGTGTTTACCCTAAGAACCTGTGGGAGGTGTACAAGTGCCTTCTCCACAGACTCCACATATGGCTTCAATTCGGACGGTTTTAGTTTAATCTCTTTGATGCCGATCTTTCCAGCCTTCTTCAGCATTTTCTTAAAGTGAAATACCTGAATGAGAAAACAGAAAATCAGTAAAAGAATTGCAGAGACAATGAAATCACCCAAGCAGAAATACAAGTGTAGGCTTTTAGGTATTCAGCCTAAAGCAACTGAATGAGTCTTTCACTACTATTTGGGGAGAAGAGATCAGTCCCTTAAGCTAACTGCAAGAAAAAGCCACAAGAAATGCTGGTGACTTAAGTTTCTTAGCCATCGTAGGTAAAGGCAGACAGCCAGCTGTTGCAGTCTGGTTCTTTCAACGACAGAGTAAAGATGAAGCACTCTTTCATACCAGAGTTCACTACAATTCCCCTACTACTAGGCAGAGATTTGAACTCAGGGCCTCTGGATGGATAGTTGAACAGTGAATCAATTAACCACTAGTCTATTTCATCAGTCAAACTACTTCCTAAATCATAGAAAAACATTCCAAATTTGTCAGACACTTCAGATCTAGCCAAAACAGTTAAGCAGTTCTTCTTCTAGAACATAAAGCAAACATGTATACCTCTTTTTTTTCTAAGAGTGTTATGGCTGTTCCTGATCTGCCAGCTCTAGCCGTTCGGCCAATGCGATGAATGTATGGCTTTATAACTGACGGAACATCATACAGAATGACGTACTGGACATTTTCCACATCCATTCCACGAGCCATTGCATCAGAACAAACCAACCTTCAGAATACAAAGCAGAAATCAGCACTAAAGCCTCAAACAGATATAGCATGTGCGCAAGCACACACACACGTACAAACCTACTTTTTCGGATAAAAGGACTTTTTCATTTTCCAGAAATCTACCTCATAAAAGGAATAACTTTTGCTAAAGTATGATTGACCTTACAAATACATGTTATTTCATGACATTTCACAAATCCTGGGGAAAGGGTTGTAGTGAAAATTATTTAGTAATTTGTACTTGGCAGGTTTTGGCACAACATCTTGTACTTGGCAAGTTTAGGAACAATTATTATCTGCATATTATCTGCATCATTTCCAGAAATTTCCAACAAAGGGCTATACAAGTTTTTAAGACATTCAGAGTAATCTACTCTATAACCAATTTTATCTAGCAGCAGGTTTACAGCTCAAACTTTTACAGATTTAACAAAGCATTGTTAAATGCAACTGATTTAAATGAAGATTCTGAATCTTGCACCCACATTTACTGACTGTGTGCACAAAATTCACCTGAAAATGTTGTTTTAGTGTCTGCTGCATCTTGTTTATACCGCATGACATGCAGTTTTTTCTTGCAAAGTTTCGTAAAAGCTGACTTATAATCAAACCATGCCAGTCTGATCCAAATACTCCACAACAAGAATCTAACCAGGGCATTCCTACTACTATTTGTAATTTCTCTTGTTTCCATTCTTTACTAAAACTTACAGGTGCATATTACAGTAGACATGTATATACTTGTATGTGTATAAATATATACATATACATACATACATATATACATATAACAAAAGTGAATTAATACAAAGTACTTGCAAAAACCCCTGGGCATTCTTTTATAAAGATCAGAGACAGTGTGACATTAGCAAGTGCCATTAAGTCTCAAATTATGATGAACCTATCAGTGCTTACAAAATCTCTGAATATCTGAAAAAGTCAGAGATTTTTTAATGCTTTTAAGAGTCATAGAAGGCACTATGTGAATGCCCATAGATATATATACAACTATACAAGTCTCGTATACATGAAAAAAACAAATCAGTGCTATGAAATCAAAAGAAGTCAGACTACATTACTTCAAATTTCAATTAAAACTCAAATACCTAAGAAGAACTCCAGATGGGCAACCTTAAAATCATGTGTTAGAAAACAGCAGCTGCATAAATGCACTATAGATTATATTAATTGTTGTACAGTAAACACTAGTACTGTTCCAAGCATATACGTCCAAAAATAAGTCAATTACACATACACATCAATTTTTCCAGCAGCAAACTGCCGTAAAATTCTTCCTCGTTTGTGGATGTATAGGTTTGATGAAATTTCCTTCACAGTGATACCACCAATCAATTTAAGTAAATGACATAACCTAAACAACAAAAGCAAGAGAACAGGCTTCATACCTGATTATTCAATTACTTAAATGAAATATATCAACTTCTAAGATTTAATTTTTGGTGACAGTTCTCTGAACTTGCAACTTTAGCTTTGAATCAAAGATTTGCTTGATTTCCAGCATAAAAATGGTTCACTCAAGGAAAGACACAGTCTTCGATTTTCCTTAGTATATTAACTCGTGCTAGTACAAACATGACAGTTACCTCTACGGCCGCCATTAAAACTACTACATGTATGAATGCATGAATTGCTTTCATTAGCAATAATCAGCATCAGTTGTAGCTCAACAAACTTGACATTCGATCATACTCTCAAGTGATCATAAAATGCACTGCTCTAAAACCACACTTTCATCTAAAACGCACCACCTGCAATGTATTTGCCACCTGCCTTATGTAGCTCCAAACCAGCCGAGTCAGTAAAAAACAATTCAGGGAACAACTCATCGCAGACATCAACCAATGCTTCAGCGTTAGCATGCCCACCAATCACAGGCACAAGATACAAGTCAGGGGGCATGCTTGGGTTGGTCCAAACTTGCTGATTCATGGCTTCTGTATTAAATCAATGTAAAATCAGGCTCACTGTATTAACATATACTCACAAGGTTTAAAATGAAGGCTGCACGCATTACGTGAACATTTAAACAGGCAGTTACTCTTTGAAAGAACAAATTTTCTTAAGTATTTTAAATGGGAAATGTAGACTTGCTTCATTCATCAGGACCAAGATGTTTTCTAACGTTTTTTAGATAAAAGTGTTTAAACAAACCTGTGTGTTGATTCAACCGAATTCGTGAAGCATAAAACTTGTTTGTAATTCAAGTGCTTTAAAAAGTGCATCAGAACCAATATTTTTTTACTTTTTTCACACTGTATAAATTTTTCCTGAAAAATAAAAACCAGCAAAAAATGTGACACATACAACACACAACTATAACAACATTCACGACAACCCTGGAAGCATGGGCAACCGCACTTCAGATTTGCATTTCTGTGTGACTTTGCACACTTAAAAGTTTTCATAATAATAATAGGTAAATATTATTTATTAGTATAGTTTGTTAATCCAGATAATTACAACTACTTAGACATGTGCAATCGAGCATTCAGTACTCTGACTAAAACTAAAAAGAACTGTATAAGAAAGTACATGCATTCATTCCATACCAACCAAATTAAAAGCCATTTCGATAACAGAATGTATAAGTATTTAACAATTCTTGATACCATTGAGCAAGAATATTTCACAAGATATACAACCATAATAATTATGTTTACAAGGTTTTGGATTAACAAGCAGGATAACAGTTGTTATTCTGTTATGTATGTCGTCATCTGTAAAATTACAACAAGGATAAATTACAGACAAAGCAATTGGGGCTAGGGTAAGCTAAAAAAGACTTCAACCATGAAAACAATTATCTTTCAAAGTTCACATACCATCAAACCAACTGGTGTGTCATATTTCTTGACTATGCCATCTTCTTCGGGACGTTGCACGACTGCTACAGGTTCTTTGACTCTATCACTAGCATCGCCAACAGTTAAAGGAATGCCTAAAAGGACAGAAGTCCTTGAGAAAAATTCTGAACAGTGAATGAGTTTAAAACTGGTGGCAGCAGGTTCAGACTGACTAACAAAACACACAGACTACTGTCAAGTAATAGCTTAGGTACAGCAATTTGATCTCACTAAAACAAAAAACATTACATATGCAATTTGTAATGACAACAGTTACATAAATAACTGAATGTACTGACGAGTGATCTACATCAACGCTCAAATCAGACATTTTACTAAATATAACTTATTCAAAAAATGTTTGTAATTTCTGCACATAATAAATTGCACCCCTAGAAGTTCATGTAAAAAACCGCAACTTCTAGTCCAAATAATACGGTACCAAGATTCATTTTCTGAGTAATCATCATATGGGTAATTGCTAGAAAGAAGAATTTAGAAACCTGAAGACTGGACAACAGCGTCAGGTTTGGCCTCGCTCTTTGCAACTGATACGTAGCTTTTTCCTACAGTTGTGAACAGTTTTGGATGAAATAGTTTCAGTGGATCAAGAATTTCTGGCTGGCGAGTCAAAGTTGCTGAAAACAGCAATTTCTGAAGCTGAAACATCACAACAGGCATTCTGCAGGATAACATAAATTCTTAAAACAAATTCATTAATCAGGTAAATTGAGACGTTAGCAAAATACAAATTAGCTGTTAGCACATACTTCCATTCGAGTATTTTCAGAATTTTACAAAACCAAAACAGTCACTTTACATTTAATTAATACATTTTGTAATCAGTTTAAAAAGTAGCCAAGAGAAAGCATAAAAACACTGCCCAATGAATGCCACTTACTGGAATCTGTGGCTTCATACGTCTGCAAAAGATGAAACAATACAAGTTGTAAGTTTTTCCTTTAGCAGAAAACCCAGATAGGAGAAGAAGTAAAGGAAACGCAAGAAAAACTTTCCACACTTGCTGACTACATGCTTAATATGATTGTCATGTGATGGCTTCAGTTAGGCGTACTTGTGAAATCACCAACCAATGTCTTTCAAGCCTTATATGTACCAGATAAAGATTGTTGGTTTGCTGTAATTATGGACATTTGAACTTTGGACAACCATGGGACCACGGCTGAAAGGTGTAAAGGTCCACAATACCCATCTGCAGTATCTGAAAACTTGAAAAGGGATAAGATAAAAGTGACATTATTGTGATAATCGGGTCGATATAAAAAAATGTTACTTGATATCTACATTGTGTTAGCATGCCTTTCCAATGATACATTTGTGAAATCCAGTGTTGTGTGTTACCTATAACATGATATTGTAACTGCTATTTTTTGGTAACTTTCGTTGTAACTACTGACTTTTTAAAACATTACGTGCAGCTGTAACAGATTACTTTTAAGCAGTAACAGTAATGTAAAAAAATTAGTTAATTTGTGTTACTTTTGCACTGTGTTTGCTTCAAATTGTCAGTAGACAATAAACATAAACATAGTGTAAGGTGAATGCTAAAACTGATAATTGCTTTCAATAATTGGCACATGAAAGAATCCTTCAATTTCTGGGCGAAACTGACAGAAGTGTTTTGGTAAAATGCAAACTCTCACAAGTTTTGTCTTTCAGTTGATTTTGAATGTACTTTACATTGTAACTACTAACCATCCTATGACATGCTAAGCTACCATTGCAGCCAATTTTGATTTTACTATTCCCTTCAGTAGTAACTAAAAATAATTAGTTACTTTGGAAAAGTAATTGAAATCAGTAATTAGTCACCATTTTGAAAAAGTAACTATAATATGGTTAGAGTCTACTTTTTCCTGCCCAGGAACTAGTTACTGTAACTAATTACTTTTGAAAAGTTATTATCCATCCATATTCACCAACTGAACAAAACTTAAGCACACTTCTTTCCCACATTCAAATTTTTTAATTCTACTTTTGCAATTTTATACTTATATAGCAACAAATTTTGCAATGACCCTCAAAGTGATACTGGAACTTACTCTGCTCCAGTCAGTGGACCAGGCAATTTACGGATACAGGCATTTGGATTCTGTTGCATGTAGCGGTCATTTTCTAACTTGCCATACTCTTCTTCTCTGAAGATGGCTCTTTCCAGACGACTCAACCAGTTCTGTTTAATGTCTTCCATCATTCGATCAGCCTCGTCAATAACCTTCAAATCAAATCAGCTACTGTTTACGACTTTCTCATTTAATTTTCTTCTGTGATTCTGGCTGTCCTAATCTTAGATAGCTGTTGTTATTTAGCATGCGAATTAGCATACTTCACCAATCCATAAACTTTCATACTTTTGTGGCAAGAATAGACAAACATCTATTTTGGAAACAGTAAAACAGCAGAATGATAAAATAGTTTGGCATGAACAAGAAAAGCTAGCAAAAAACAACCACAGTAAATCTAGGTGGAAAGACAATAGCCATCAGTAGAGTCAGACTTACGCAATTTCAGGTAATTAAGTAAAAATGAGTGATATCTGACTGGTCACAATTTATGACTATGACAAATCTAATGATCAAATCAAAACAACAGCAAATAAATAAAATCAGCAAATTTCATAATAATACAACTGTTTATTACCAAGAATCGCAGGTTAGTCAGATCAAAACCAGGTGTCATGTTGATATGATCGACCAGACGACCGGGAGTACAAACAATTATGTCCACTCGACTGTGAAAGCCAAAAAACCTGAAAATGACCAAAACATGACTTCATTCCACACATCAATATGTAAATGCTGTAATATCATTTAGGTCAGGGATCAAGTTCCACCTTTTTCAGATTTCTTATTCCCAGTAGCCTGTCTTCCGGTCTCAAGGGCCTTGTGGTTGTCAACTGGTTCGTCCAATGGGTTGTTTTGCTTAGAAGCAATCATCGATTGCTGTCATGCGTTTTACGATTCTAGAGCGATAGAAGTTTCCAGAAAAGATAAAATAAAGTGGTTGCTTAAAACAAAGGCTAATCTGCTCAATGCCATTTTATGTCCAGTTCGAAAGAAACAAATCCTGAGAAAAACATAAAGTAAGAAGCTGGATTTGGAAAGACTGTCATGGATTTGGCTTCAAAACTGTCTGGTGAAGTCTCAACAACTGCTTGTGCATCGCATGAGGTAAAGCTATTTGATGAAAAAATGAAGGAGGCATAAGACAAAAGGTTTTGTTATGGTTGAAATTGTTTGCATGCTTAAAGAAACTCTCTTCCATTGTGTTCTAACTGCAACCATTTTGTTATTTAGGAACTTCAAGAAACATTTTCAACATGAAACAACAAATGATGATATAAAGTAAATGAAAATATGATGCCAAGTGTAGACCATTTAGTCAACTAGAACATTAGTCAACTTTAACAAGTAACAATATAACTAAAAGTCACATCAATAAAAAATAAATCTAGTTGCAAGTCAAACAGAAGGTCAACATGGTTGAACCAGATGCCTTTCCTCCAAAGGTTCGTTCTGCAACAACTTCTTCTCAGAATTTGGGTTCAACGAAACTTCTGTTTGTTAACAACAACTTTTTCACTGTACATTACAAGCTAAACATCTGCTTTGCTGATGACTCACTGAGAAAGTCATCTGCAGCACAAAAAACATGAAAACCAAACCAACCCTTTCTTAACCAGAAATGCCTGTTCCTTTGCAAATGTCTTCAAACCAGTAATTAATCCAACCTGCAAATGTTAAGAAAATGTCTTACAATTACTACTGAATAAAATCAGAATATATTTCGTTAAAATCCACCTATACAAACAAAGTATTTGCCATCAGTCAGTGTTCATATAATTCACTCTGTAAATATTTATTCAACCAACTTGCACAATGGATTTCATACAGAAGATTCCAAATGGGAATAAACCACTGAATGGCAAATAATATAGAAAAGTAATGCATAGTATTACTGAAGTATATAAAGCAAAATGTTCTTTTGTATAAATGCACATATGTAAACAACTTTTGATTAAGTTGTGTATCTTACACTTCTGTATTCAAAAGCAGCACTTGAAAGCCGGTTTAAATAGGCTCTATCTGATCAAAAAGTACTGAGTAAAGAAAGGCTTTGGTGATAATGCAATTCAAATTCACCTTCAGATTGGTTCCCTGGCAGACAAGACTAAAGACTCGATAGACCTGCTCAGCCAAGTCACCAACTGGGACAACAACCAAACATCGTATTGCTAGATTCACCCGTTTTTTGAGGATCTGTGCCAAAAAATAAAAAATAAAATACATAAATTATATATAAATTTTACATTCATGTATATCAGAAAATCACTGCCTCAAAACATTACTGGCTCCAGAAAATACTCATACCAATTTCTGCCACCTTAACATCCATTCTATCTGGAATTAGTCTCCTTCTCTTCAGATTTATGCCTTGGATCATCCATTGGATAATCCCACTCATTGAAACTTGGCTCAAGCCATCAGACACATCTTTCATTTTGGACATAACATCTTCCTCCATATCTCTCCTAAATCAACCTTGGCTGGACAAACTGGGTGGTGGAATTGCTTTCTTTCATAAGACACACCTAAAACTTGCTGCTTCTCTTCAGCTATGCCAGCCCCAGTCATTCGAAAATCCTTATCTCTACCCCAGACTCTGAAAATCAGTGACTCACCTCAGTCATCCTACCTCTCTTTCATTTTCTAACTTTTTCACAGAATTCCAATCACTGCTTGATTTCTGGTCTTTCCTCCTGAATTTATAAACACAGATACTCTGAATCATACTTCACAAATTCCACAACCCAGTTCGTCCAGCCGAGGTTTATTTAATGATAATTAATTAAAATCTACCTGTACAATAGGGATGACAAAAGCCAATGTTTTGCCACTTCCAGTTGGTGTGGAGCAGCATATGTCACGAGGTCTCATTCCAGCTTTACCAATCATGTATCCGTACCAATCCACACTTGACATTAATTCTGGAATTATCTTTGCCTGTACTGCAAAACCAAACAAGAAATTCTAACCTCTTTCAAATCAACAATACTGCATAAATCCTTAGGGTTTGTAAACATGAGTTTGCAGATCTTTTAGGCTGACTTGTGCTTCTATAGTGTCTGCAATTCCTTAGTAAACCAGATGCCTCTTCACAGTTATAAAATAATACTAGAAATTACTGTGAAACAACTCTGACAAGGAATCAGTCTTCCATCAAGGCAATCCACGGTCTTTAACCATTGCATCTGGTGATTTCCAGCACTTGATTTTTAAAGGAAAGTTTGTCATTATAATTATTACTATTATTAAATCAGAGGTAAATTCAGTTGCTGCACTGCTGTATGTACATAACTCTGACTACTAGCTAAGTCAGTCATGAAGAAGGATATTATAAACTGCACGACAGTTTTGGTTTGAACCGGGAATAGAAAATCAATGTTGTACGTAAGTAAGTATCTAGATACTTAACATAGCACCTTTAAGTACATCACAAAAAGGGTGGCACATGTAGCGTGTAGTGACTGCAACACATTAAAGACATATAATTGTCAAGGATTATTTGTTATAGTGAACACACATTATAAACTACATGGATGCTTCTCAAGAGTGCAACAATTCTGTGAAAATCATTAAATTTATACTACATATACCACACCCTTGCTATAATGCAGAATTTGGGATCCATACCAAGTACCATGTTGTGGCGAAGGCTGCGTTACACTGAAATGGTACCACGTATATGTTAATGTAGCACTGGTGTATTTGCAGGTTGTAGTTGGATAATGAAGGCCTTAGAACTCTGTATGGTCATGGAAAGCGAGTCCACAAGACACTTGCCACAAACATCAAACTGGTCTAGTCTTGGTTTTCTTAAAAAGTTGATGACTTTCTGCTGTGCTGTTTCTCCTTATTTCTTATATTATTCAGCATAAATTTTAAAAAAATGAAATAAAATAAAATAAACACTTATCTAATGCAGCATAAAATTAAATTTTTCTATAAACCTGGGAAGAAATTGTTAATTCCATTTTCTTTCAAGTTCTTTAAAGTGATTTCATCCAAATGCTCATTGAGGTTGTTAACAGGTATTTGATCTGTCAGAACATTTTCTGGAATGACTGTTGGATATGACAGCCAGTACGGCAGAGCTCGCTCAACCTAAAGCAAGGTTACAAAACAATTATTGGTTATCAAACAACAACTAACTACTGTCCAGTGTCCACAGAATGCTGCCACTGCTATTCAGGTAATACACGGTAAGGAGATTTTCATTTATTACAAAGCTCTGTTTTCACTGGATTTCATACTTAATTTCATGCCCCAAAATGCACTGGTGTCCAAAGCAGAGCCCCAGACCGTGCTGGGGGCACCCATGAGGCTCACAAGACTCAGCAGTTGTTAGGCGCTTCACACGTTCGGTGACGCTGCGCCAGACTCCTTCAACTTTCATCCATATGTTGCACCCTTTTGCTGAAAAATTGCCTACACCACTGATCATATACATAAGCCAGTAAAGTGTCACAACACAGGTCTGTGAATTTGATCCACAATAAGTTCACTTGATATACAGAGCGAAATAACTGCTGCAGGTCCAGATTTGTTGCAATGCATCCTTCAAGGACATCTTATCATGTCCGATGAATGGTGAGTATATTCATGCATTTTGTTGTTACACACATGAAAGAGTTGAACATGGAGACATGTGTCAAACGCAAACTGAAAATACAATTTTGAACAATTCATGATTTGTTTCCAATCTTCCTGAAGGAGTTTGTATGGTGTAGCTCTTTTTCTTGCATGAACATTTCCTCAAACTTTCTTATATGCATTACACAAACGTACATGGTTTGAAATGTTCTTTGAACCAATAAAAATATTTTTTAAAAACACTGTGTTACTCAGTTTTTTACTGATTACTAACTTATTTATGGGATAAATGGTGCTGTGCCTGCAGCAGTCTATTTTCGCTCTGCAACTGGGGTGGCCATATTGCGATCCAATTGAGTGGTATTGTAAAACTGTACCCATGAGCCTATGTTGCAGTTGTAATTCTGCATTTAAACAACTTTTGTTACTGACATTTATGTTCAACTCCACTTTAGCGCAATTTATTTATAACACTACCAACTGAAACTTTTCACGCTTCATATTTGTATGTAAGAAAAAGAACAAGCTGTTTAAAAATGCGTGATAACTATTTAAACAGCTGCTGCAGGCCCTAGGGATGTTTAAATCGACCCAAGTAACATGTACACATTCAAAACCACATTTAATATAAGTAATTTTCATAAAAATTCTTACCTTGAGGCGACTTCGTTTATGCATTTTAATATTCTTTAGTACGTGTTTTCGCAAGTCACAACTAAACACTACCTCGTTATCAAGTACTACGTGCGCATACACAGAGCTTAACCAATCGCAGATCTCGTATGTAGGTCTCAGCCATAGACGTTATGAATATTACTACCCATGATGTATATTTTAAAGAAATAAATCTTTGTCTTTAGCCCAGTTGTTAAATTGCTCATCTAGGGATGGTGGATCTCCAAATTTTTGCAATTCTGACACATAAGCCTATTTGGCTTTATATTCACTATACGGATAAAACAAAATCTGCGTGAAACACGATGAATATCGTCGATTATCAATATAAGGCTAAGCGTCGCAGAAGTCGATTAGAGCTTTAAGCAACATTGCAAACTTGTTCGCAAACTTGTTTCATCTTCTAAATCTGAATATTTAACAAATTTAATTGCTTAAAGTTTTGCATCATCAAAAAATTTGTAGATGACGTTTAATAAGTTATTACACAGAGAGAAGTTAAATTTATCCTCTGCCTACCTCAGTCGTTAGGGACTTTACGCCTTCAGCGCTTGATGTCCCAGATCCCTTTAATTTTCGTCCATGTGTTGGAAACTTTTCCTTACAAAGTCGCCCACCCCGCTGCATGTAGACCTGCCACAGTTTGACAACGCCACAGGGCTAGGCTTACTGTACGTGACTAGTCGTGGCGGACCCAGGATATGAACCCAGGTCATAGTTAGCTCCTCTTCTGCCCTAACAACTCCGCCCTCCCGTCATCTCATCTTTAAGATTTGGGAATCGATCCATAGCCATAACTGCTCCACCCCTCTGAAATAAACTCTGGCCAGAATTACGACAAATTTCTGATCTATCATACAAACTCACCATCATTTCACCCCTTGCAATCTCTGCCCAGGTCTTCCACTCAAAACTGAAAACACTCCTCTTCCGCAGATCCTATCTTGATTTCTCTTGTTCCCCTAGTCTATCCCGCAGATCCAATTCCAAACATTGCCCACCACAGCCGTCTGCCTGCCTGTCTGCCTGCCTGCCCGTCTGACTGTTGAATCTCGACCTGGAACCGAACCCTTCTTGCCTATCAATTTTGTTTTGACTAAGCGCCTGAGAATAAGCTGGTTCCCTCGACTCAGCTTTCGTTGGGCGTTGTAGAAATCTCGAGTTTACGATTACGAATTTAACGATTATGAAGGCCACGAAGACAGACGCCAACAGGTGGAGCAAGTAAACGTTTCAGGGCATCGTTTCGCTCGACAGACTGAGTGGAAAGCGACATAGATGTGTGCTGTCGAGCGAATAAAGGCGGTTTTTACGTAGCTGAATGTTTTTATGATGCGTGGTTTAAATATTGCTCTTCTATTCGGTTGACCGAGTTCATCCTTCAGTTCGTCGTCTGCTGATGGGGCGTTAAGAAATGTTGCGTATATAGCGGGACTGTGAGACTTGTCTGCCAGATTATATTCGTTGTTGAGTTTAAAAGCAATTTGCGCGTGTGACAACAGAATTGGATAGATTGGGCATATGCACGCTAACTTGAGGACGAGCCAATGGTATAGTCTACTACATTCTTCACTGTTAACAAGGAACTGTTTTAACTGTTAACAGGACCAAGGAAAAGTAACTAATCTTATTCTCCTTGACCTATCTGCTGCTTTCAGTACTGTTGTTCACGGCATACTCCATCACCTCGAACATTGCTTTGATCTTTTCGGCCCTGCTATTCATTGGTTGCATCTTACCTGCACTGTCCTACTCATTCAGTCCGTATCAACCAACTCACTTCTGAGCCTACTGTATTGAATTGTGGCGTTCCACAAGGTTCTGTGCTGGGGCCACTCCTGTTTACATTATAAACCACTCCATTCGGTTCGCTACTTACTGATAGCTCTCTTGACTACCATTTGTATGCTGATGATACCCACCTCTTCCTTTCATATGATAGCTCCACATCTAATCCTGCCCTCCAACTTCTTGTTTCTATTTTTGATGATGTTCAATCTTGGATGGCTAGTAATAAACTTCTCTGAATCTCAAAACTGCATTTCTCCTTCTAGGTACTAGCCAGTTTGATTGCCTTAAGTCTGTTCAGTTAGGTGGTGTGCTTATTAATAGTACTAAAGGTGCACACAATTTGGGTGTGATGTTTGATTCTACCATGTCATTTTCCAGCCACATTCAGGCTATATGCAGATCAACTCAATTTCACATACAAGATATTTGTAGAATCAGATGTCTTATGCCTCAAAGCATCTTAATCCAACTAGCTAATGCATTGGTTTCGAGCAGACTCGACAACCTTATCTCACTTCTTATTGGTATTACTAAGGGAGATCTACACAGACTGCAAATTGTTCAAAATTCTCTTGCCAAGCCATAACAAAGACCCCTATATATCAGCATACTAAGTAAATATACTTACATTATTGCATTACATTCACTGGCTGACCTATGAACAAAGAATTCATTTAAAAAGCTGTCTTATAGTTCCCAAGGTATTACTCTTAAATCAGCCAACTTATTTGCATTACATGCTCACCCTTAACACTAATGGATGTTGTACTCGATCGGTGGACATTGTATCACTTGCTGTGCCCTATACCTGAACAGTGTTTGGGCTCTTGGGCCTTCTGGGTATGGATGCACAGTTATGCAGGTTGTCTGGTAAACAAAACAGTGTTGTTATTATGATGCAGAGCCAGAGATTTGTCTGATTCTTTTAGAAGGCCACATTGCTGGCCTCATAACTGCAGGCAACAGTGACTGACACTAGCAGCAGCATCACATGTTGAAGATATGATTAGAATATGACAGTATTCCCATATAGGCTTCATATGTTCTTACATATGGGCCCATAATTAGTAAATAGGAAGCCCATGTTGGAATATTGTCAAATTCTCACCTTATCTTAAGCATGCGACTTTCCTGTTGGGGCTGATTGTGATTAAATGCCATCGAGCATTCTGTAGCTGCATTTGTGCATGCTGTTATGAGTCATATGTTTTAGGACTGTAGAGTTAGATAAATGTCTTTAAGAATTACATGGTTGTATAGTCAAATGGTCAGTTTCACATTGATCTAGATCGTTATGACAAAGGCACTAGTTTGACAAGTGAGTTATTGGGAGTTTTAACTTTTTCCCACATCTATTTCACAATTTTGTGAAAAATTCACTGATAAATTATCGACTACTCCCTTCATAATATTCATCGGTCATAAAATGTTTGGTAAACTTGTAAAAGTTTAAAGAAGTTATTTTAAAGTCAAAGTTAATAAAAGTTTAAATCCTATGCTGAAACACTGTTACGCTTTCGAAGGACAAGTTGTAAATAAGAGTAAGGTTATCTTGCAGCCCAGATTACAATGAAGTCTATTAATAATACAGTATTGGACTGATACAGCTTTGACTGTTGGCCTACAGCTAATGACGAATTGGACTTCCTGTTAGGGCAGAAAGGATTTGTGTACATACCAATGCTAAATTCATACACTTTACAGATTTTTTAAACAGTTCGTTCTGTGGGTGCAAGATGTAATGACCCATGTTAGTTTTGTATACCTAACTCAAAATCTCTCTGTGGTTTTAAGTAATTTGTTGGTTATTGATGAGAAATTAGTGTGTGAATGCAAGCAATGTAGATGCCCTCTACCTTTACAGCTATACCAAGCACCCACAGTACTGCAGTAAACAGTGGCTAGCAGCAGTCTATTAATGTATGTACTTATGCATATGTATTTATTTATGTATCCATGTATGTATTTACGATGTGTGCATTTTATGTTTTTATGTATATGCTGGCACTTGCACTGCATTTGGCTGCAGTCAGTGAATAACTGTACAAATACAGTACCCTTTTTTACATTGTCTTATCATTATTGTTTTTATATTATTATTATTATTATTATCATTATCATTATTATTAACTGCTTCCAGAATTGTTTCATATGGTCTTGCATCTGCCTTTAGAATAATTGAGAAGTTTAATTTTATTCAACACTGTACAGTACACATGTTGTTTCTTGTAGATGTTTGTGCTATGGGGATAAACAATGTACGCTTGCACCAGCTAAAGAGAAAACTGATGATCACAGACGTTGATGTTTTCCATCCTGGTGTATGTAAATGTACATGTGTTTGCATTTGAAGAAGTTGAACTTACATTTATAAGATGCAGTCAGATGGATTGATCTAATAATGGGCTGACTTGTATATCTTTTTGCTAACTATGCAGAAAATAAATGACGATGAGGTGGTGAGCAGTAGCCCGAATTCCGTAAGCAGTGGATATTGCAGTCAGTGGATGTCGCCGAATGATTATGGTTTCTCAAAACTCTCTGCTTCTGAAAGGACGCTCTGCACAGAGACCGAATGTGAAAGTGATTATGGAGTTAATCAAATGTTACTCCATGAATTTCATGGCATCCGGCCTAAAAAACACAGGGACTGGTCAAAAGTGCTTCCATCTGGTGTTCAGGTAGCAAAAAAGAAGCTAACTTTGGCTCGACAACAGAGAAAGTTTGTGTGCCAAGAGACTGAAGTGTCAAAAGATGTGACACTTGGATTAAGTAACAGGTCTATTGCACACAACCGATTTGCTGTACCATCTTCATCCTCAAAGTTACATGTTAATGGACTGGTTGAATCTCTCCGAAAAAGGTATTCATTAAGTTCTGGTCATGCTGTTACTTCAGACAAATTGCTGACATCAGTTTCTCTCTTAACTGCGTCCTCTTTATCAAAGAAACATTCAAGGCGGCCAAATAAATCTCACACATCGTCATGTGCTCATAAAATTCGTTATTTGATAGTAAGTGTTTGCCGTCTGCCAGCAGGCATCAGATCTGTCGATGTCAAGAAAATTGGGAATTCATTGTGTTGGGTTCAAAGTTGTTTGCACACATGGGCTTCAAAAATTGGACACAAGAGAACAAAACATGGTGTCAAGCAGTTGCAGTCAAATAGCGACCTCAAACACCTTCAGTCAAGCAGTAAAATAATGCTGTTTCAGGCAAACAGTGACACAATACAGCCTCAGGCAAACACTGACCTCAAGCAGTTTCAATCAAATATCAGCATTAAGCAGTTTAAATCAAACAGTAGTGACATTAAGCAACTTCAGTCAAAAAGTTTTAAACAGCTTGAGCCAAAAAGCAATATGAAGCACATTAAGTCAAGTAATGATAAGAAGAAGATTATGTTGATCGATGCCGATGGACAGTTTCAGACAAAATGTAATGTGAAAGGCCTTATTTCAAAAAAGTGCAAAGGAAGTTCATGTCAGGCTGACACAGAAGAAAAGAACTGCAGAGTTCTAGTAGAAAAGGATAGCTGTGGTGTGCATAGTCACAAAAGTGCTTCTGTAAAACGCAAAGATCTTGAGTCTTACAAGCGCAATGCTGAGCAGGCAGAGCGTTTCGCAAAGAAAATAACCCAGAAGCCTGTATCCCTGATTAGGATTTCTGGCCTAAACAGACCTCTTAAGAAAAGGTCCATTCATAAGCAATACCTTTTTAACGTAACAGACACTGCATTTCAAAGCATTTGCAAAATTCATCAAAGCCCCTTAAGGCATCAAGACTTGGAAACAGATTTTTGCTACACTGAGGATAAGCTGGATTCCCATGTCTCTGCTTCTAGTTCAATCAAAAGTAATTGGAAGCTTCGTGATACATCAGAGAATTTTATTCGAAAAAACCACTGCACATGTTGGAAAGTGAAATGTAGAATCACTGGTAGAAATAAATGTAGGTTTCAACAGTGTCGTTGGAGACCATATAATTCAGCATTTCATCAAATCTACCAGCACAGCGGAACACTGTGCAACTATGTCTTGCCAAAAAGAAGTCACAAGCGGAACCTCATCTGCTGTCGGAAACACCAAAAAAGTGCCACTAACACAGCAAAAGCGATTTTAGCTAATGAGACAGAGAGAATTTTATCCGCTTACAAGTCACCGCATTTAACTGACACGCAGAACATGCTTCCACAACATTGTTCAGAAAGACGAGTTAAGCCAGATTGCAGAAACTTGTTTGACATATTTCTGAGTGAAATCCCATCAGCCAGCCAGCAAAACCTGTCTGAAGAGATAATATCCAAGCCAGAAATGTCTGCCATTCAGAACAGCAATATGTATCAAAATAACAGTCTAGTGTCAGGGTCGTATGATTCAGCCAAAGACTTGGGTTTACTTGACCCATCAGATCACAGCATTCAACCTGGAAATGAAAATTTAGAGACTGAGCTGTTTGACCCAAGTGCTCGGTTGTTGGATACGAATGACGATATGTACTCTGACATCAGCGAAGACGTTTTACCTCACACAGTAAGTACCACATATGATATGTTCTCTGATATAAGTGATTTTACACCAGATGAAATACCGGATACAGAAAGTACCATTGGTGATAATTTACCAGATAGACGCAGGCATATTTTACCCAAAGGTGAGGCTCTGTGGGCTAATGACTTGCAAAGCTCATGGCTTCAGAGTCAGTGCTTCAGTCTTCCGCCTGTTAACCTGAATTTAGGTTTCTTCAGAACTAATGCCATTGAAAGTAATCAAGAAAAAGGTAAGGGGCCATTGCTGACTCCTGAGGACTACTCTGGCAGTGATAACCATGAGAACATTCTGAACAGTGAGAGACCTCATTCCTCTGTGATTCAGAACAACCCACCAGGGTCTGATAGTACTTGCTCCACCGAGATCCTGACAGACAGGCCTTGTTCTTTTATGCTGGACCAGATCTCTGAAGGTTCTTGTTCTACTGAAATCCCGATAAACAGTTCACCACAGAGAAGGCCTTGTTCTTCTGGGGAAATTCAGACCTTGGAAGGATCATGTCCTACTGAGATTGAAGACGACAGTTCTCTTTGCATAAGACCTTGTTCTTTTGGAGTAACCCAGACAACTGTTTTTACCTCTGACTCTGTGGGACCTTTTTCTGCTGAGATCCAGGAAGGAAGTTTGCAACACAGAGGATCTGGTCCTCCTGAAGAGAGAATGGCCTCTGGTAGACTTTGTTATATTGAGAACAAGCAAAGACTTAATTCTCCTGAGGATATCCAGACCTTGGCAGGACCTTGTTCTAATAAGGTCCAGGATGGCAGGTCACCTTGTGAAATACTTAGTTCTGTTGAGATGATCAAGAAACCAATGGTGTCCACCTCAGAAGGATGTTATTCTATGGAGAATGTTGAAACAACTTTGGATTCTGCAGTATGTTATTCTAATGCAGTAGAGACAATTGGTGAAGGAACATTTTCCATTGAAGTGCAAGAGGGAACTTTTACTTCCTGTTCTGGTTCTATGCCGAATGAATCAGCTTTTGGTGAGCATTCTTCTTCCGAGGTCCTAAACAAAGTGTTCACTTGTCAGAAAGCTTGTTTGCCTGAGACACAGAAGAGACTTTCAATTTCGGAAGACATTGTTTTTAGTCAGGTCCAGAATGAACTGTCTGCTTTTGATTCAGGAAATACTGTAAAAACAACCTCCTATTCTGAAAGGTTTTGGTCCAGCAATATTTACAAAAAAACTTTGACTTATGAAGGACCTTATGAATTTGGGGTGAATGATGAAGAACAGGTGCCAGAAATACCCTGTTCTCAAGAAGGACCCTTGGTTTCAGAAATATGCCATGTTGAAGAGAAACATATAGCTTCAGAAGCAGATTATTCCGAGGAAGGACCTTTAGTTCTAGAAGCCAGTTGTGAAGAAGGATCTTTGACTTCAGAAGGACCGTGTTCCAAAGTAGGACCTTTGGTTTCAGAAGTGGTTTCAGAAGGATCTTATTCCAGAGAAGGACCTCTGATATCAGAAGGACCATGTTCCAAAAAAGAATCTTTGATTTCAGAAGTGGTTTCAGAAGGATCTTGTTCCAGAGAAGAACCTCTAATTTCAGAAGGACCATGTTCTAAAAGTACATCTTTGATTTCAGAAGGTTCTTATACCAAAGAAGGACCTTTGTTGTCAGAAAAACCTTGTCCTGATAAAACTTTAGTTTCAGAAGCATCATGTTTGTGTGTGGCTCATAAAGAGCTTTTGATTCCAGGTGCATCATATTCAGGTGTGGCTCATGAAGGGTCTATAAGTCTTGAAATCCCTGGTTTTGATGTGTTGCAAGCAGGAGTTACAGGACCTCAAAAACCATTTTCAATTGTGCAAGATGCAGATCTTTTGATTTCTGAAGTATCTTGTCTCAGTGAAACTAATGACGTTTCTTTGAATTTAGAAGATCTTCTTCCTTTCATGCTGCAGGAACCCTCTGAAGGATTTGATTACCCTTTGAATTATGAAGATCTTTTGTCTTATGAGATGCAGGAAGGCACACCTGTTGAATCTTGTAGTGATAATACCCAAGAAAGTCATTTGATTGCTCTAACACCTTGTATTACCACTTTTCAAGGAGTATCTGGTAGAGCTGGTACCCAGAAAGACCTTCTGACTTTTGAAAAACCTAGTAATGTGGATTCTCAAGACATAGAGAGCCATGAGGTGAATTTGAGTCAAGTAGACACTAGTTCACAGACTGAATCATTTTTGGCCAAGTTTAGTGGGTTTACTAATGTCAGGAGACCATCGGATATCACAGAATCTGAGAGTGATGGTGCCAAACGAGGTGTTGAAGATGATGAGAACTCTTTGGATGAATCTCGTAATGAATGGATTTCAGATGCCAAGAGAACTGACTTCGAGACTGTTCTGTTCAGGTCTCAACTGGGCATGCCTCACCGTTCTGCCAAGGCAAAAACTGAGTCATGGCTGCAAGAATTTCAGTCGCAGATGCTTGAAAACCAACAGAAAACTCACAAAAACTGGAAGTTGCTGGCATCTGTGATTGACGATCCGGAACATGGCAGAAGAGGCGGCCGACGAAAGGGTGCATCAGAGAACAGGTTGAGGAAAAGAAAAGGTAGTCCAGGAATGAAGAAAGCAAGATGTCAGCCTAAAAGGCTTTGCTCTATGACTCACAATTCTGAACAGGCAGAATCAGAACCAGGTGAGGATTTTATGGTTCTGCAGCCAGATTTCAGCAGTGTAGATTCAGCATCTCAGCCGAATTTCTCTGTCGACGGTGTTATGGCAAATTTTCAGAATATGGTTCATAATGGTGATCCTGGTATGCTTTCAACATTCATTGACCAGGCCAACACATGGCTCAGTATGGAAAATACTGAAACGACGATTGATCCAGCAGATTTGGGACATAGTGGGCACAGTGGGCTTGGGCTTACTACACTTCTTGCCAGTGATAGTTTGCCCTCTAGTGACAACTTAGTAAGCACTGCACCACCCCACAGTGATTTAGTGGATTTTAATTCTGTTTTGCCTATTCAACAGCCTGAAAGCAGTGTGTCCAGTGTGCTGCCAGGTTTGGCTTTGAATTCTGTAACATCCGTAGACACACAAACTATGGCAATGTTATCGGAGAACTGTGGTAATTTGGAATCATTGAATGTTTCAAGCGTTGACACTGGGCTCACCTTGCAGACATATTTCCCAGGGCTCACAGGAGTTCCTGAGTTAGATGGAGAGACGCTGCAATATTTGTTGTCAATGTTTCCTTCGTCAGGCCCTGTAGGAGGGTTAACAGGGATTTCAGACAACCAGAGCAATGAAATTGTTGCAGACATGGGCATTAACAGTGGAGCTATTTACGTGTTGAATCATCCCAACTGTTTTAGTCAGCTTATTAATTCCAGTCAAATTCTGGGCTGTAATCCAGTGCATGAATGTAATCAAAGTGAGAGTGGAAGTCAGCGTCAAGTTGCAGGTCAAACTTTCACACGAGTTTTGATAATAACCAGTGATAATAATTTTTCCAATAACTTGTCTGCAGAAGCTAATAATTTGACAAGCACTCGGCAGAATGATTCTGGTTTATGCACTGCTCAGAATAGCAGTGGAGCAATGACAGATGAGACTAACACATTTCTTAGTCATAATCTAAGCCCAGCAGTGTCTTGCCAAAGAGATTCTCGGCCTGATGCTCAGAATGACTGCTCGTTGGTTGTTGATAATGAACTTGGGATCAATAATACTGATGGCTGTTTTGATTCAGAACAGCAGGGCATGATTGATGTCGTTGAAAGCAACAGTGCACCTTTGTCAGAGAAAGATCATGCACTTATGAGTCAGCAGCAAAGCAGCAATACTTTGTTGTTGGAGAAGAATGATGAACGTAGTAATACTAGTGGAAGTAGTAGTGCTTCCTTGACAGAAAACTATTCTGAAGATTGTAATCACCAGAAAAGTGCTGATGTAGTTTTGTCAGTAAAAGACTGCAGCATTGGTGCAGTGTTGGTTGAGAAAGGTTCTGCACTTAACGAGAATGAGTGCTGTGAAACCATGAAAATAAAGAGAGACCTTGTAAAAAGCTGCTGTGAGAGTGTATGCCCATACCAGTTGCAGAACAACTTTTCCAACGAAAATAGTCACAACCAGAGTGTGTTGTTGACAGATAATAAATCTGTCAGTCATCAGAGCTGTGGTGTGGAACATTTGGCAGTTACTAATAAACAGTTTGGGTCTGCTAGTGGCTGTCATACTGAGCATGTGGATGAACAGGTTGCCTCAAGGTCAGAGTGCAGCTGTGGTGCTGACCTTCGTCAGATGAGCAGTGAAGTGCCCAGCAAAGAAGACAATGGTCTTTCAATTGGAGAGGATTCCTTATCTGATAACAGCGATCCATTTGTGCTTACCTGTGAAGATGAAGGTGACAACGCAGCTACATTCTGGGAAGAAGCAGAGAACAATTGTTCTGATGTTAGTGATGTCATTTTGCTAGGCTGCAATGACACACATCAAAGCCATGGGGAAAATGACTTGGGAACTTGTTTTGATGTTTTGAGCAGACCTCAAAAGCAATGTGCTGTCCAGGAAAAGGATGATGCTTCTGAAAATCATGGTGTGTTTGCAGTGGTTTTGTTGGAAGGCAATCAAAGATCTTCAGATATTCACAATCAAAAATCCAAATTTTTTGAAGAAGGTAATCAGAATTCCTCAGAAGGGGTTAATCAAAAATTTCCAGAAGTAAGCAGTGAAAAATCTTTTGAAGGCAGTGAAATATTGGTTGAGGAATTCAATCAATTTAAGTCTGTTGAGGAAGGGATTCGATATTTTCCGGAAGATGACAGTAACAAATCTTCAAAGGAAGCTTGTCAAACACTGCCAGTTGATAAGACTTCAGGTAGCTGTGAGGGAGAAGTTGTCAACAAAGTTGGCTGTTCAAACTCAGCAAAATTTACTGCTGCATGTGACTCAGATCAGTCAGATAAATTTAGACCTACATTTTCATATCCCCATGGCAGTGTTTCAGTTCTTGTAGACAAGCTTACATCAAAAGAGACTGACAAAGTTAAAATCAAACTCAAGAAGTCAGAACCAGCTAACAGAGCAAAAACCAAATTCAAGAAGTCAAGACCTGTTAACAGAGCAAAAAGCAAAGAGTCAAATGCAGTTGAGCCACAGGGTCTTAGTGCGGTTGCATCGGACAATATTCATCAGCATAGAACTTTGCAAAGTATGTGCGCAGTGGGTGTAACAGAACCCAGTTTTGGCAGGTCTGAAAAACAAACTGAAGAACACTTGAATGAATCTGGACTGAAAGACACAAGTGACTTATGTCATCGAACTGTGGAACATGCTGAAGTCAACACATGCACAAAGCCTGCTAAGACAATGGAACACCATCAGAATCGCATTAAACTCCGAATTGTCAAAGTAGGTGGCGGAATATGGCAGGCAAAAAACATCGCTGATCTGGTGACGCAGCAGAACCATAGTCAAGAAGTCGAATCTGTTGCACCTGCGAGCAGTGGTGACTGCCCAACGTCATTGGATAATTTCAGTTCATGGCACGATAGAACATACATATCGGATGAAAGTGATGATGATTCAATGGATTGTATCTGTGTTGATGAATTAAGCTGCCCTCCAAACAACAGACTGAGGTCTCCTAATTGGTCAAATAGGAATCCTGTCACATCATTTTTGCCAATGTCTGTTTCACTGCATCGCTTTGGTTGCACGTGTTTGTCATGTGCTGAACAGCAGTTCCTTTATGGGCGTGACAGCACCGTGTCACGGTTTACGGATATTAGCGTTAAACGAGGTTTGATGCAATACTCACCTTGTTCTTTGTTTATGCCAGCCAACCGAAGGCCTTTGCAGGTTAACAATGTGGTTCCAGTTTGCCAGTCACCTGTTGTTATTGATAATATGGTTGGAAGTAATGCAGATATGCCAATTCATATTTCATAGGCCTTAATAAAAATTTCAGTGTGTTTCAATGCCTGAGTTTAGTTTTCCTTCAAATCATGTTGAACTGTTACAGTTTTGTTATTAAGTTTAGTAATATCAGACAAAATGAGAATGTGAATGATGTGAAGTTTAGATGTACTTGTGGCTGGACTTAGATATTTTTACTTACAGACGGTGGTGCTCAAACTAATTGGAGACTATTTCTTACAGTGATTGATCAATTATTAGAAATCAAGCATGACTTGATCCATAGGTTTGGTAAAATTCAAAGTATCTAGAGTTCTGGTTATTGTGTTAAAATGAAATGGTAATTTTGGTTTGGCTTGAAAATTAAAAACTAATACTTCAGAGGTCTGTGGCAAGTTCTTGCCAAAGTTATTCTTGTATTGTATAAAAATATGATTTGATAACTAAAATAAGACTTAGGTACTGGAGTTGTGGACGAATGGTGTGATACTGTCTGCTCAACTGTGCTGCATTCTCTTCATTGCTTTTGCATTCCATATCAGGCTAGTTTATGAATGTTTAATGTTTGCGTTAGAACTGACTCTGAACTGGGTGAAAGCTTACAATTCATTCCCTTGCAAATAAAGTTTATGACAATTCACACCAAATAAGGCAGCCAAGACTTCTATACTATTACCATGTACACGCCCACAAGGCTGGTTTGCGTGTTTTCACTGTAAGGAAGCACTCATATTAAAGTGGTTTTGTGTTTCATTTTTGCCTTGTAAAATGTACAGTTTTTAAAAATTTTCTGTTAATACATGCTCCTCAACTGAGGGATTGTTTTGCAGTAATGAAAATTTATAATTTGATGGACAGGTTTTCTCTTGATTGCTATATTTTGTAAAGTAAATATGAGCTGATATTTTGTAAGTCTGTTGTAACAGAAATCCATATATGAATATTTATTTGTTATAAATAACCGGTGTTTCAGAAATCCAATTACGGTACTTACTTTTTATAGAAACCAGTGTTTTCAGGAAATAGATAAGCTTTATCTGGTTTGTGTGTTTTGCTGTCAATTCTAGACAATTCAGGGTTGAAGTGCTTTCAACAATTTGGAAAGTGTGAAATTTCTAATGTAGACATTAAACTGAGCTTAGGAAAACATTCTTGTATAGTGACTGCTATGCTGTGAAGATAGCAATAATTCTGATGATCCTTATACATCTATGCTTGTTAGTTTAAGTTTAATTAAAAGTGTCAGTTTTTGATCACTAATTGTTGAACGTCACATGGGTTTATTTGGTAAACTTGGTGTTATTGGGATTTAAGTTCTTTTTTATTAGCTTGTATTTCATGTGCAATGTTGACCTACCGTGTTCACTGGGCCCAAAGATGGCTTGCATATTGTGCCACTGGTGTCAACTAGTGGCCATCGATGGGCCCAAAGCAAAGCAGGTTACAAAGACAGATGAACTCTCTACAAGAAATACATATGATGAACTCTGTCAATACAATATTCGTTACTGCTAGGGTAGCAGATATCACCCTTTTGACAAATTGACAAATTTTAAAAACTAGTGTTTGTCTTTCGTTTTTAATTTAATGTAATTGTAATTTAAGAGTAAATAGAGTGCCTGTTGAAAATTTGGTTTTAATGTTTAAAATTTCTTGTTACCATTAGCTAGTTGCTGATTGTTCACTGACTGCTATATGCAATGGTTAATTAAGAGAAGCATGTTAACAAGAAGTTGCTTTCTTTCTTAAACATTTACATTTTGATAACATATACAGGGTAAAGTGTTTTTACTGACAGAGTTTTTGTAAACAATTGTACAACTTGGATGAATAAGTTTAATGGCATATTATTTGTTCCATAAAAATTATGGTAATTGAAAACGTGTTTCCTAAATTTTCTGCAAAAATAGTATGGGAGTGGGCTGGTACAGTTACTTGTGAGAGTTGCTGTTAGTTTTTTTTATAACAATTGTCTGTTTGACCAGTGAATATAGATATACCGGTGACAGTGGTTGCCTTTATATGATTGTTTATTGTTACAGATGTTGTGGCTGCTGTTGTTAATAAGCACTGCTGCCATGATTTGTAATTGTGAACTATTCTGATGTAATCTATTCATCTGATGTAAATTATAATCTTATAACTTCTACATTGCCCATCCAGTATGATATATATCCATCATTTGTTGTTCCAGAGCCATTTGCAGTAAAACCGGTTGATTATCAGGAAATTTCTTTTTCAGCATAAAATAGATTCTGCCGTTTTAGTCAGCTGCCTCTGAGTATAAACAGAACTCATATTAGCTCCAAGATGAGGTAAGGCAGTCCTTTGGCAACTTGGATTGTGCCCGAGAACATGCTGAGTCTTTGTATCGCCTTTGAATGCACTTTGTTCCGTGGTCTTACTGTGCCACTTGTGATAGATGAGTTACTGCTGTTGTGTAGTTTCTGAGATTACACTGCCAGGTATGTTGTGCTGCTTACTATGAAAACTAATATGTTACAAGCCAGTCAGATGGGTCAGAGCAGGGCTATCTTCCAGTTTGCCTGTGCCTGCTTACATAGAGGGTATGTAAAATTATGTGTGTTAGTGAATGTAATTATGGGTAAATTCAACCTACTAGTTTATTGGAGAAATGTTGATAGATGTAGAAGTACATTCCTGCTTCTCTGTCTGGGAATTCTCACTTGGAAGTTGATGAGACTTTAGCTTTTTGCACACTATCATTTGATGCTATGTGCATTAGGTACTTGCACAATAAAATTCATAGATTAGATTAGATCGCTATATCTTGCGCTGCTTTTATTATACAGAGGTAAAAAAAATTACCACTTGCAATGGGATAATTTACAGTTTAAAATTATTTACGATAATACGTAAAATAAATAAATTATAGTTTGGTAAAATGTAGAGATAGCAATAACAAGAAATCTAATCTAATCTGGAAACTTCTATCGCGCTATTACTGTAATGCACAAGGCATAAATCGGTGATCGCTTTTAAGCAAAACTGCATTCTGTTGGACAAAACCAGTTGAGTTCCGCAAAGCACCAGAGAACAATAATACACAATCATCATAAATTGTTATTTTGACTACTTGTATATCTTACATGTTCCCTAGCTGTGATTACGAAATTGTGCATGCTAATGAAGAGTTTTAATTATTTTTGTGAATTGAGCTTCTGTACTTCAGGAGGTGATAGTATTTATTACATTTACAAGCAATATACAGAAGGTTGTGTCCTGCATGCTGTTCAAGAAGTCTGTGACTTTTTTAAAGTACTGAATTCAGGTCTTACCTGAGGCAGAAATTGAATTTCAGAATGACTAGCAGATTGTTTCATATTTGTTTTCTGTGCAAATCACAATTTCACTTGGTTCAAACATGTTTGTGGACAGGCTATATAATATTTTCTCATGACCATGTTTACATGTAAATGTTCATATTTTAAAAACTATTGTAATTAGTTCTTTAGTTTTGCAGTCTAGTTTACACCAGTTAGCATGTTGTATTGCCACATCTCCGTCATCATGGATTTTGTTTTTGTGATTCTGAATTTTCTCCGATTTTTTGTGATTTTTCTAAAGTATGTTAAGACGTCTTGCTTTTGAATAAACCCTGGGTATTCTTATGGCTGACTTTGTATCTTTATATCTTGTATTTGTTAAAAATATTTATGCCTGTCCCTACCTCTTTCTGTCTAGCTTTCCCTTGACATCGTTTGTCAGCTATAATGGTGTCAAGGGTGGGTTTGGTCTAAATATGAACGTACTTCTTCATCGCCTCATGGCATGGCTGGATGATGCTAGCTCTTTTGTGGTCTTTATTGTGTTCCTGTCACTGTCCTTCAGTTTCGGGTCATTGTATGCTTGTGCCTGTGAGACGCAGCTCATGCAGCACTGTTCATCCTTTCTTAAGCACAGTTCGTCATTTCTTAGCTATATTGCATGATGAACTTGACCAGCTTAATAATGGTTGAACTGAGTGAACTTTGCTTGTACATCGGATAATGCTGCAGCAGGGTAAAGTATGTGTAGTTAGCATGAAAATCATAGCCTGTTGCAATAATTTGCAGGCTTTTAAGACTGTGAAGGCACATCCTGAAGAATCAAAGGAGATAATCATATCCAAGAGGAAGCCATTCTAAAGATCTGATTATCTGTGGCTCCTGTCACTTAAATGGGTTCAAGCGTTACAAATGGGGCATTATATGGGTCTTTTGACTCACCTTGGTAGCATTTATTACTATTCTATTAACATTCGTTCTCATAGCTGTATGAGAACCACTGACCTGAAGCTCTGCTGCTAATATTTTGTGGCCTTGTGATATGAGCAGTTATATAATGTTCACTGACCTCATTTCATTATCCAGAAGGTAGCTTCATTTCCATTTTCTGCACACTGAAATAGGAAAGTTTTCTATATTTCAGACTTTGTTTAAGGCATGTGCAATAATCTAGTGGTTAGCATGTAGGACTGTGAATCAACTGTGAATCAACAGGTCAGAGGTTCAAAACCCTGCAAGGGCAGAAATTTGTTTTGAGATTTCAACCCCAATTAATATCTTCTAGCCACTCCAGCTATAACAAGTACACTGACTGTAAACGGTCAGTGGGAAGATCAGGTGGCAAGGGATCTAATCTAAAGACTTATGTAGCACCGTTATCATAATGCCAAAGGCATCAGTCAGTCGCTTCAAGTGGAAATCGAAATCATAATCCATTGGAGAAGCAGGGTCAAATTCCGATAGGTGTGAGAAACCCGAAACAAGGCTACGGTGGGTAACCAAGTTGAAACAGACGTGTCTATAGTTTAGAGCTGAATGACATCGAAGGAAGACAGCGTTGTTTTAATACGTCATTTTCATGGTCTGCTGTCTGCATGCATCTTGCTTTTGCTTCAGACGAGATAAACAAGATATTTTTAAAAATCTAGAATAGCTAAAATATTGCAATGTTAAATTTGTTTTATTGTGTCATTCATATTCACAGTTCGGAGCGAATCCATCCTTGCTTGTATTCAGTATTCTTTTCTGTTTATCATTGAAAACCAGGCCTAATTAAATTACAATTATTATTGAAACCGCTTGTGGTATCCCTGGGAATGTAATGGTTTCTGACAGCTTTTGTGTGGCCCTGAAAACTTATGTGACCTTTATATTACATTGCATTATGTTGGTTTATGTGGATACATCATGATCCCCTTCTGCAGCTCAAATCTGTTGCTTTCGGTCTGTCAGTCGGTCGGTCGTACTGGGTTAAATGGATTTCTGTGGGGTTTATTTAGTGCTTCCAGCATGAATGTGTTAAACACACTGTAAACACCCTTATGTATTATTCTAAATTCAGTAAGTAGGCTACATGTAGTTTTACAAAGAAGATTCCCAACACTTAAAGGTATCTGTATGTTGTTACGGGCAGATTGCAAGTCAGCAAAATTTCTGAACACCTCCTGATAATTTTGTGGTTTGTTGAGTCATCCCTCACACTCACACGGTTGCCATCAAACAGTTGTTATCATTCTTTTAGCCAATCCAGAAAAAATTATGCACCAAGCATTTTATCTTCAGGGTCAAAAGTGGGATGGGGACAAAAGCACCTTTGCCATCCTTTTAGAGTGGGGGCATGGCCTTCTGTGCCGATGTTCTTGCTTACACCATTAATTTGACAGACGGTCCATTTTAATTTCACTGCACTCCACCTGTTCACATTGAATGAAAAATTGCTATAAAAATCTGAAATTATTTGGGCTGTTTCTTCAGTTTCTGACATTTAACACAATCTGTCCTTTTTCTTTAATTTCTCTTCTAAGCCATGAAATATCTTCTTCATTGCACACAAAATCGGCTCATGTTTTGCATGTGCTTAAACTTCTAGACTATCTTATCTTGTTGTATTAATTAATAATCTGAAAACCAGATATATAATGCAAGTGCTTGTATGGTATTCAAGACGGCCATGAATTATTTATTGACTGTTGCTGGTGTGAGGCAACTTGAGAATTTTAGGGGCTCCACGGTGCCATGCTCGAGTTCACAAGTAAACAGATTTGAAAGTATAATTGTGTCTTGGTAGAGAATAGGTTGGGCTTACATTTCAGTACATACTTTAAGAACTCAAAGTGCATAGGTAAATATATGCCGAGATATAACAAGAAACTAGCTGCTTGGATTGTAGGCCTAGGCAGCATAGGATGTGCTCACTTGCAAAGTTACAGCACAATATACAGTCCCATGTTGTCCCACATCTGTAATAGTGCCCAGAGCCTATCAGATGGGTGGGGGCAGCAGGGCCATTTGGCTTGGGTCTCGTACAGAGAAGAGGCCTCAGATTTTGAAAAAGTTATAATTCACAACTGCAATTTAGTAGGCTTATAAGTAACGTACAAGCTTCGAGATTAGGGCCTTGTATTTGCAGTGGGCTTAATCTCTGAATTTCTGAAAGACCCTGCTTTTGCCTGAAGGCAGATCACTTATTGGTATTATGGTTTGGTCTTCACTTTTAAAATCTAAAGAACTGCTGATGAATTTGCTGATTGTCGAAACAAGAGCTTACATGTTAATGTCTGAAGCTGATATTGTAAACTCATGATTTATACAGTGCCAAAAGAAAGCTAAGTTGCAGGGGTCAGCTTATTCACAGATCCTCAGTTAAAACAAAATCGATAGGCAGGAAGAGTCAGCTTCTGTTCCAGGTAAAGATCCAAGGATCAGGCAGGCAGACAGCTATGGGGTCGTCCATAAAGGACGCCCGCAAAAAATGACCTACTTTGGACCCCTCCCTCCCCCCTTGTCCGCATCTGTCCGCATTTGGCCTTACCCTCCCTCTTCCCCCCTTTGCAGACGTCCGCACTCCAAAGCCAGTAAACAACGAAGACCAGCATCGTGAAAAACGTCACTAATAATAATCTATTCATTCTATCTTATTTAAAAGAACTTCACAATGGCACCATACATGGCAGACCTAAATAGATGTGACTTAAGATAGGTTGAAAACTTGAAATGTTTCTTTAGCTGTCTGCAACGCAACATTACTGTTGATAAACCAGTGCAGTACAGAGTGTCTGCCATTTGACTGAAGTTGGTGTTTAAAGCATGGGTTGCATTTAAAGCTGTGTACATCTACCAAATTTATATGCGGACGTCCACATAGGCCATAACCCTCCCTCCCTCCTTGTCCGCAATTGTCCGCATTTGCATGACCCCTCCCTTCCTCCCTCTTTGCGGACGTCCTTATGGACGACCCCTATGGTGTATGGTGCTTGGAAATGGAGCGGTAAGATACAGAAGGGGAAGAGGAGGAATCAGGATAGGATTTGTGGAAGGACTGCTTTTCCGTTTTAAGTGAAAGAACTGCACAGAGACTGCAAAAGGTGTAGCGTTGGAGAGTTTGTAAGATGGGTCTGATAACTGTCGTAATTCTGGTGGAAGTTTATTCTGCAGGGTGGAGCAGCTATGGCTAATGAGCGATTTCCAAATTTTAAGGATGAGGTGACGAAAAGGCACAGAAGTGTTATGGCAGAAAAGGAGTAGGTTGAAAGGAATGGTTGGATTGTAAATAACTGACAAAGATGCGAGGGTTGGGATGGGTGAAGTGTGTTGTAGGTAAATGATAGGACTTTTTTACTGTGTATGTTCAGATATTTTAAGACAGATTTGAGAGCAGGACTGTGATGGTGTCAGAGGGTTTTGGTCACAGCACGAGTGAAAGCATTCTGGATAGCATGAAGTTGGTTTATTTGGGTGGTGTCTATATGCATGAAAAGTAATTTGCACCAGTCTAGTTTAGCATGGACTATAGATGTGGACTGACCTTCTGGATACGGACCCGATTGCGGCTTGGCTTTGGTGAGCCATCGGCTGATGGCTTGTGCATTAGACACCACTGCATTGAAGTTTCTAATTATTATTATTATTATGTGGTGATGGTAGATGCAGTTTTGAAGACAAGCACTGAGCAGATTCTGCAAAGGTCATGCTTATGCATGAAGCAAGAGGGGGAAAGACGGGTAATAAGATCAGAAAAGCTGAGGTTATGGTGAATATTATGACATTTTGAGGTGTGATCGAGTACCTGTTTGTGATAATTACAAAAGAATGTGATATCATGCAAAAGCAAAGCACTAAATTATATATAGTCAGTCCACAGATTTCTCAGTTATATATTGTGCCTACCTTTTGAAGCCGACTCACGGGCCCAGCAGGGGTAGGTCAGAATGAGGCCAAATAACCTGAACCACAACAAACAGCTGTAGCTAGAAAAGTCTAGAGCTAGTCTAGAGAATAACACCCATGTTCATAAATAAACAAGGACATGACTGCTAGTGGATCAGCATGCATATGCCAATTGCATGTCGGCTACAGCAAAAAGCTGCAGAAACATAAAAAATGCAATATGTTGATTTTGAAGAAATTCAAACATTTCATAAAACTTGTTGTTTTAATTGATGCTGTTATGGTTTAGTGTAAATTTTTTAAGTGTTAAAAATTAGAAACCATGGCCCGAAAAAAATAAGCTGCAAATGATATCCCGGACATTACTAGCAGAGTTCACCAAGCTTATGCAAAACTGGGGAATAAAACAGACCATAATGTCATGTTTAATATTATTCACATTTTTATCTTTCTTAAACTGAGTTTCTGAGGGAGTGCATTTTGAAGGATTATATAAACGATGCCTTAATCCATAGTAAGCAAGCACCTCAGAAGTAAGAAGCTTTAAAAAAGAGTTTTGCATGGTAGGTGCAGATGCTCAGTCTGCAAAGATCATCCTCACAATCGTGACAGTTATTGCTAGGATTGTCACATGTAGGCACAAATCAGTCATAGTCTCAGCTAACAGTTCTTTTCTCAACACTAGAAGAGGAGAGAATCCCTTGAGCCAACCCCAAGGAGCAGCTACTTCACTTTCTTATCTTCAGCATGTCAGGGTGGGTGGTCAGTTCGCTCCTTTGCCGTCTGGTCTGTCCAATGAAGCGTGTGGTCGATGTACTCATTTTATAGCCAACCTTGTTAGGGGGCACTAGTGCAATGGAAATCTAGAAACATCTGTCTGCCCTAGTGGTGATTTGAACCCTGACCTCTGGGTTGATAGTCCGGCATGCTAACCACTACACTATCGCACAGTGGATGGGGCATAAATTAAATGTAAAACCACTTAAAATCCAGTTCTCAACATGTTTACATCATACAGATCTAAATAGTTATATTTTTCTACCCCAACCATTCACATTCCTATATTACAAACAATTCTAACACCCCAATGTTTGTTTTGCTTCCTAAAATGTTAATGTTGTTCCACCACACCAAACAATAAATTCTACTACTCCAAATGTTATGTTCAACTGTTCTACTATCAAATTTTTATATTCCACTTCCCCCAAATGTTTATTTTCCACCACCCCAAACACTGATGTTACACTACCCCTTCTGGTGCAAAGCTCTTTCCCACAAAAGGCAGATTTTTCCCTCCACCTAATAACCTTGTCACAGTGGTCAAGATCACAGCTTGCATTGGAAAAGGAACAGCATTGAAAACCTGGCCAAGACAAAAACTTCTGTCCCACTGCCCCACAATAACTATGAATAACACTTTAGAAGTTTACAATAAAATGTACTTTGAATAACACTTTAAAATTTTTACAATAACAAATGCATAAACTGGTGTATAATATGTATATATTTTGAAAAATATACATATATAAAAATTTATATGTATAAACATTGCAAATCATTCCCATATAATATATATTCCACACTATATATATATATAAACACAGAACAGTTATAGTAAATTCAGAATAAAGCTGTTAATGTTCTGAACTGTTTCAACCATAGAAGAACGTACCCCACAAACATTCTACTAGGAATCACTAGTCTTTCAAAATTTTTATCCAAATCTATGGTATTTAAAATAGCACAACTGTCAATGCATCTAAAAATACAAGGCATGAATAACATCCTGGATCATTCGAAAATTCATCATACAAATTCCTAAATTCCTCGTGGTCGAGAAAGATATCAGAAACTTCGTTGTAAATGCACTTCTGTTATATAATAAACAGTTAACACTTCTTGCAAAGATGCTTGGAATAGAAAACACCAAGTACCGGCAAAATTGAAATATGACTACAGGATGCTTCACATCATTCATAGCAGCATCAGAAAAAGCACTTAAAGTAGCCAATAGATATAGGCCACACTGACTTTTCCTGAATTACAGTTTAAATTTATTATGACATTCGTGCTAGAAAAAACTGCTTTTAGATGTTGCTAAATTTTGTGTGCATAGATATGCACAACTGGTTTACTGTAGTGTCAATTTCATAAATAATTTTTAAAAACATTAAATTACTCTTTTAATCATAGCCTCCATCAGTTCAATTGATTGTCAGTATTTGAAAAGCCATCTTTTCTGAGAAAACCAAACGCAAGTAAAACGCATATTAACTTATTTACAGCTGGACTGATCCAATCACTGGTTACTAGCTACTTCTCTTCGACTTACATTAAAATAAAGAACGTTTTTACAAATATGATCTCCTTCAAATTAACAGAGAAAATGAAGCCACGAGAAAGGTGTGTTAACTTTCTGCATTGCCAAGATATACCTGTCCATTATTGCAATAACTATTCTTTTCAATGATGAGAAATATTTACAATATCCTTTATCCACTGAACTGAAATAGAATTCTGCTTATTGGATTTGCTGCTAGGCTTTGGTGAGCCATGACTTGTGCATCCAATGATTGCATCGTAGAAGTTGTTCGTTAAAGCGCGGCACGGCATAGGTCGAGTAGTTTTCCACCAATAAAATGTTCATCCCAAATATTTCAAGGGTCTCTAAAGAATCTGTCAACTGTGCTGCACATGTTAAAGCATGCTTCAAAAGAGTACAATTTATAACACTGTGGCCCACAGTGGCCCTATGACTAGGGTCTTGGCATTCAACTCTTAGTAGATGGGAAACTCAGTAAGAAGATGGGCTCCTTACATGCAGTTTTGTGTCACTTCAGTTTCTGTGCCCAAACTTTAATCTTTCAAGAACTGTAACAGTACAAGATGAAACCTGAATCCTGTCCTAGCTTGCTGAATGTCACAAAGTCCAGATGATATGTTACATTAAGAAGTGGCAGAATGCCAGAACAGCGCATTCAGACAAGCCTCAGACTCCATCAGTCCCATAAAAACAAGTTCATACAGAATGCAGTATAACCTTGTCCAGAACCGGCGCAAATGATGGACAAGAAAGTCGAATACAATAACACGGTTGTGCTGACAAACTTTGTGGTTTGATGCTACCATATTTCTGAATGGTGTAAAGCCAATACGTGATTTCTATCAGAAAAAATTCACAGATTCAGATCTTGAATCCTGTGGAATTAGAAGAATGTTGGTCTTTCGATAATCGTTGTAAAACGATATGTCTAAGTTTTGCATTGTGTCTTCTGTATCAGAACGATCTTGCTCATTTTCCATCACAAAAGACGCTTGACAAAAGGTCACCGGATTAAAGGAATACTTTTGCAAAGACTTTCATTCGCTGGAATAGTAAGGACACTTGAAGCCTACTTTTGAAACAACACCTCTCTAGAGTTCCGAATCAGTGGGCCGTACACACGCCAGCTCTTTCTCATAGAGGCTCAAGGCTTGGTGGACAAATTCATACTGTTCGTTAGTCTGAACCATTCCACCCCTGTGACAAAACCACAAAACAAGATCATGATAAATTTATTCCACATTTCTGCTCAATTTATACAGCACAAACTTAGTGTAAAGTTTAAACTTTGCTTTTATTATGTTATTTATTTTTGAAAGATTGTTATTGAAATTATTTGCATTTCTTCCTTCCACTTGGCATATATAACACTTCCTAAAAGTGAAGATTGTTCTCTGCTGGGAGTGGCTTTGGTGTGCATCTCAATAAATATCTTGGTTGCAAGCTTTACAAAGTATGTATTATAGAAAATTACTTATTTTATTTTTTATTCTTATTTAATGCAATTATTACACATGCAAGGTCAGCAAATCTCAATCTAAGGCATAGATTCGCATGTTACATTAATTAATGCACTGTTAATTTACTTCATTCATGTGAAGTGATAAATTTTAAAAAGTTTAATCATGGGTAAGAATTGTTTATTTTCAAACAACATTTTCCATAAAATGTTTGTATTTTAAATGTTCAAGAAGGTTGAGAGAAAAGTTGATCAGATGTTGACCTACAAGTAGAAGGTGGTAATTTGAATTTGTAAAAGACAGTGGTAAATGATAAGAAAAGGCGTCGGCTAAAGATCATGGAGAAAATAGTGAAATTCATCATGCCCACAACTCCTCAACTTCTTTGGAAAAATTAGAATGAGAAACTGACTGGCCTGACAAATGAGCAGAAATGACCACAGATGATGCTGAGGATTGTCGAGAAGCATGACACAAGGCCAAGTTGGTCAACCCAAGTGAAAACAGCAAATGGATGTTATAACAGTGTGGTCACTGACAGGAGGGTTTGTAGGATGATCATATCTACTGAGATCACAAGAGCCATTTGCCACAAAACAGCAGTGGAAATGTGGCTTAAAGCAAACAAGAAGTGGTATGTTAAAGGATTCAAAGCAGTAACTATTCTAGCAAGGAGTATGCATACATGGATGGATGTAAGTATGCATGCATGCATGCATGGATGTATGTATGCATGCATGGATGGATGTATGTATGCATACATGGATGGATGTATGTATGCATGCATGGATGGATGTATGTATGCATGCATGCATGGATGGATGTATGTATGCATACATGGATGGATGTATGTATGTATGTATGTGTATACTTACATATCTGGACCTTATTTATACAGGACCTTGTAAGAACCCCTCAAAGGCACTTGGATGAGCTAGTTGTGGGAAAATGAATAATCATCTGTAGAAAACGAAGAGCTGAATTTACCTGTCTAGTCTAAGATTGCAGACAATTCCAAGAATATCGACAACATGTTCCTTCTTCAGTTGCTGTATCCCGATGCTGGTTGCTATGAAGCAACCTGTTCTGCCAATGCCAGCGCTACAAAGCAATGAACAACGACATCAGCAACAGTAGTCATGGTGACATAAGCAATATCTACGATGCACCCTGAAAACTGCTTAAGCAATTCCTTTTCATTCTCAACTGAACCTCAGTTGATTACCATATTATATCGGGTACTTTTTTCCGAATAAAATCTGCTTAAAGTCTGGCTGCGCACTGTATGTAGGAAAAATGTTCTTAGATGTTTTAGACAAACACTGAATATGCGGCACTAAAGAAAGCAACATGTCAATGGCTTAAGTAAGAAATATCAACATTATCAGCATTATTAATGTCATAATGGCATTATTAAATATTCAAACAACCAATCCATATTTTGGTTAGTAATGACATTAAAATTTTGCTTTAAATATATCGTACAAGACGTACATGCATCACGGAAGACAGAGGCCTCTAATGTGGATCAGAGAATTCCACACTGGCAGCCATTTAATCGTTATTATTAGCAACTTGTGAGGGCAAAAACGAAAAGCATAATAAATTTCATCGTCCGAGAATGATTCAAGTGGATTTTGATGGGCCCTAAGCACTCTTTGACATTGAAAACTTTGTTGAATGCAACGAATTATGACAGTCGCCGTTTTGTTTTCTTTCATTAAGCTCAGACTAGGTCATTTACATCCGCTTGCAGGGCAGACTAGGGCTAGTCCAGGCTTATCGCACTAAGACTGTGTCATGTATACCAAACTAATTCGCTAGTCAGACGCAAGACAAACTTAGTCTGGGACCAGCAGTTACGCCTTGCGCATTATACATAGGTACTAAGATTTTTATATTAGGATAAATTTTGCAACTCAGGGTGTGCATTATGCGCGAGTGCACACTATACCTGAGATAATACGGTAGCTAATTAAAGGTAACCTGCCAATTTCAGAAACAGGCAAGGTAATAAGCTCCCTCGTTATGTTTGCAGGGAATGTATGAGACAAGTTCATACATAATGCAGTATAACTACAATATTAGAAATAGGAGAAAGCTGCCCCTGAGGGATGCAACTCTTTAAAACCACTTATGAAAAGATGAAAAATTTTTTACAACTCTGTAGACTGTACAAGATACAGTGAGACAGGTATGTCATTAAAGTGCATTAGTCTAATACACACCATGACATATTTAAAGTACCTGCAGTGGACAACCACAGGGCCCTTGGCTTTGCCAGTGATTGGATCATAGCGCCTCTCCTCAACTTCTTTGACGAGCTCCACCAAGTTCTTTGCGGCAGCTGGTGCTTTGTGATCTGGCCATACAGTATACCAGTAGTGCTCGACCAAATGAAGCTCAGTACCACACTGAAAAATCAAACATGCTCAACTATCAGCAAAAATATAAGATATAATTATCTATACGAAAATAAAGCACGAAAGTAATGCAAGACACAAACAGAAGAAACATATTAAGCAGGTTCAATTTCTACTCAGGGCATAGAATTTTTAAAGCCAGTTAGAAATTATTACAGTATGACATTCAACTAGCAGTCCAGTCCTGTAAACAGTTTTCTACTGTGTGCCAACTGAAACACCAGTCGCCAACAGAATGAGTTAATCGGCTGCTGGTTTGCTCTCAGAAGCGCTATAAAAAATTAAGTAACTTGCTTACAAGCAGTTAATGCAGCTCAGATTCAGACCTTGAGAAGCAAGTGTCTGACAATGTAGCTGCCGCTATCTCTGACGCTTTCAGTGATGACTTCTACTTCTCCGTACAAACAACTTGAATCTGGAAGATATGACTCACACTTTATCTGCAAAAAATGAAATGTATTTAAACAGTTGCTTCACGTTCATCTAAAACTATAAAAGAAATAACATACACAATGGAGCTCACAGTTGGAGTCAATAATGATCAGCCTATATAGTTATTTGTCCAATCTCACCAAGAAATTTATTATTATTGAAATAACTAAAATTCATTAAAATCAAGCTTTTGATTTTTCATTTTAAAAACATAAACACAAAAGATAAGGACAATCTTCTAATGCTGATCCACGAGCAAATATCTAGCCATAAATCTTAAATAATAAATTTCAGTATTGTAAATTAATCAGTAACTAAGGCATAAAATGAAGAAAAGATCCATTCAGCTATATGTATGTATGCGTATATCCATATCTAAACCCAAGTGCCTCACTGAAGCGCTGCTTAAGTGGTACTGAAGTTTATTGCAATCATAATCACAAGCAAATAATGCTCTTGCAATAAATCAGACAGACCGAGTTCTGTTCTTGGAGTTTTGTGATCATAACAATGATCGGGACGTTCTCTTGCCAAATCATTTTCCAGAAGTCTGTCAATGTGTTTGCCATCGGTCCCTGAGTTGCAATGTAGGCGCATGGTTGTCCTCTGTAACCCTAAATTTAAACTGAATTAACTCAGCAAACATATAATCTAATTCTTCTTGCAGTCTGGTAACCATCTGGTTACCAAAATGGATGCTGGTTATCTCTCTTACCAGCATCCATTGTTTGTCTTCAAACATAATAATGGGCTCAATAAATTACCATCAGCGCTATCAAACAGGCTGACACTTTTAAAAAAAACACAAAATGAGGTCATTGGAAAGATTAACACTTACATTTATTATTGACATAATTAAAACAATTACAACAGATACCAAAAGTTTATTCTCAAAAAATTAATTCATGTAAAGTGCAAGCCTACATGTGATATTTAAACGCATAGTAAAGTATCACGACACTAACCCTAATGTAGTTGGCATTGATATAAGCAGCCAGAGGATCGTCGTTCGTTTGCAACAACTTCACCCGTGTGTTTTCATCTATCATACAGCCAGTATTTGCAAAAGTTAAAACAGCAAGAAGTGCAGAGTAACAAATAACATACCTAAAATGCATTTTTATGTTGTATATGTATAAATCTTGTGAAACATATTGCATGTCTTGCTGTTCATTTCACCTGATAAGTATTTATATATAGCCACTATAGGCCTACAGATCAAAGTTCACAGAGGAAACAGCAAATTTACTTGGCAAGATGGTCCGGTATCGGTTCTTAACACCTGACCCAGGAACTTCAATCTTGTCTGGATGGTTCATCGGAATCTCCTGAAAAATAAAATGAAATCCTAAAAGCTATTATTAAATAATAAAAAGAGTTAATCTAGAAAACATAAAGACAGCTGGAAGCTTTAAAATAGCAGTTACATAGAAAATAATGGCTACCTACCTGGAATGGCCTCCCTCTGGATTTGCAAGTCCTTCTGGCAAGGGACACTACATGAACCTCTCATAAATACTGGAAAACTGTTCAGTTGCTGATGCTAGGCTGGGATTGCCTCTAATTAGACAATCTGAATAGGTGCTATATAAATGCTCTGAATGAATTCTGGATCTACTGTGGTACTGTGCTGTGCATATAGTTTGATTATCTATAACCATGTTAACTGCTACAGACATTTTTGGTCCACTACAGTAATTAGCAATATCTGGTCAATGATTTAATTGCTGTTGACATTTCTGGGTTGCATTTTGTTAACACCTGAACAGCTACAAAAGAAAATGACAAGAACTTCACTCACCCAGAATTCTTTGTGAATGCCAATTGGGTTGTTGAGAGAGAAGACCAACTCTTCGCTTGACATTGGATTGCTTGCAGACTGAAGATATTCCTCAGCTGTGCTACAAAAGAGACAATAGTCATAAAAAGCAATTCACTTCCTATTAAGTTACATCTTAATAGCTGTTAACATACCTGAATTTAATTTTACCTCTTTGGTTAAATGCTCACTTTGTATTAAGAAGTAAAGAGGTCAGACAAACAATGTTTACGGTCAACCTTAAGAATCGAGCAGACTAATGCTTTAAGCTATTATTTATGGTTTAAACACCGGTTGATCAACCAACCAACAACATTAACAATAAACCTAAGACTAAAGTGTATAAATAAAACCCAATAAACAACTACTTCGGATAATCTGTCAAAGATTTGCTCATCTTGAATACCACATGCACCAGTTCTAGTGCAAGTAAATGCCCTGTTTTGTATATAACTAGTGCTCAACAGTATAACCAGGCCACATGACCTAGACTTACTATAACATTGCCATGCTTCACAAGTCCAAATAATTACCTTTCTCTAGGTGGACTACCAACGATAGGAGATTCAGAGGCTGAGGAGGACCCAAGATCCAAGGTAAGTGAGGCATTGGAGCCACGCCTGCATCCAAAAACACAATAAGAATCAATCAATTGACTTTATCGTGGATTATGTACGAAAACCAGGTTATAGTTAATATTATATAAAATATTAGTGTTAAATTTTAATAGCAACATGCTCCATGCCTCAGTTTGAATTCAGGTGTACTTCAGTATTATCTCAGTTTAAAACATGCAATCATAGCCTAAACCTTCCTTGACCACAATCCTCATCACTTGAAACAATTTGAAATCAATGGGATATCTTTGTTCTACGAAATCAGCTTTTGCACCAAAGCACAACCAAATCATGCTGAAGAGTACAGAAATAAAGTGAGTAGATTTCGTTCTGCAGTGGGTGAACATCCAGTAAGGTAGAGTCTAGACAGGCAGCAAAAGGAAAAAGGGTGAATGGTGAAGTGGGTGGAAGCAGGACTGTGATGCAAAGGAATCAAACAGGCGCATCTTCCGATTAAAAGCAGTCAATCAAATCTCCACTTATTAAATAGATAAGCATCTGTGTAAAGGTAATCTGCACTTTTCTGCTTGTCCTCAAGGCATACAATGGCATGCCTAATAGATAAGGCTAGTTAACAGCTCACAAGTCTCTTTCAACAGAAAGTCCTCAGCGACATGATCGTGGAGTTGCAGACTATTTGAACTGAAACACAAACATAAAGTTAGCAATCCAAAAACCAACCAACCTTTCCTTATGGGGTACATGGCATTACAACAGATTGTCAATTTCACATGACATGTAGGGATTTGAACCCATGCAGCAAAAGTGAAAGGCAATCACAGCAGAAATCCACCCCCAATGCAACCTCTAAAGATAAATCTATGAGATGAAACAAGTCAAATGGCTGACAGAATCACAGAGACCTTTCGAGAAGTCCTTTAGCTTTCAGTCGAAGTGGTGGAGTGTGAAGTGGAGTTCCACAGCCAGTGACTGGGGAACCAGTGCAGCTGCTCAAAATAGGAGTCACCTGACCTGAAGCTTAACAACATCAACAACAAAATGCTCAATGCAGACGACATTGGAATGCTGTTGTAATAATTCAATGAAGAAAACAATTGAAATGACTGCATTTAACCTAGGTAATATGTCAAAATAATCAACAGAAACTTGCATATTAAAGCAACCGCATGACACAGTGCTACATTAAATCACGTAGTAGTACAGCTTGTAGTGAAATGTTCCTACACCTACAATAAGGATACAGAATTGTAAGCCAGTATCACCTACCAACCGCAGGAAAGGATTTCATATACGTGATGCTGTGTGGATGAATGCATTTGTTGGAATGACAGTAAATGAACTGGATATTCATACTGGATTCAAACACTGTGTAACATACTGTGAATCAGCACTTTCAAGTGGTTCTTACAAGAACCTGTATAAACATCCAAAGGCAAATTAATTACATGAAAATGTGGGACCCTAAAAAATTAGTCTGCATTGCACTACAATATGTCTCAAGTAATGTTATGCTACAATACATTTCTTTTTAGAAGTGAACTCTGAACTCACTTGCACTATGTGGACCGCTGAGTGTTCGAACAGGAGTGCCAAACGAAACACAAGGCCTTTCGTAAAGATCACAGGGCATGACCTCGGGCTGAACTGCAGTAATGCTATTGAATGGCGGCTCTGGGGAGGGCAATATGCAGATTAGCTTCTGATCAGGAGAAAGAGGCAAATGAGGGCTGGTGGCAGTAGTAGCAGTTGATGTAGCAGTCACCAAAGTAGTTGCTGTAGTAGCTGCTGAAGTAGTTGCTGTGGTAGTCGTTGAAGCCACACCTGAAGTGATGTTTAACGCAACTGGAGGAGAGGTGTTTGACGATGAGGGCGTAAACAGAATTGAACTCTCTTTACGAGGTGAACGACCGCGAATGCAGCACCAGATCTGAACATTTTTTAAACAGAAATTTAATTAATTAACCAATTGCATATCAAGAAAGACCTAATAAACAGTTCAGAACAGACAGATAAACAGAAATCCGAAAATAAATACACACAGAGCACGATAAAACGTAAAATCATAGGAGAGAGATGACACCTGATCATGCTAGCAAACAAAAGCAAAAGTTTTATCTAGAAAATAACCCCTAGGAAACAATCCTCTCTTTTATCAATGCACTGTGTTTAACAGTCAGTCTAAGGCAGTTGATATGGGTGTGGAATTAATGCAAATATTAATCAACTGTTCATCTTCAGATCTTTCCTGTAACCACTGGAGAATATGGATGATTCATGGTGGCCACCCACTTGGTGTCATTTGCCCCAGACTATGAAGAACTCCTCTACATATGTGTGTATATACATATGAACTAGCAAGTATCATGTATCAAGTGTATTCAATGACCTCTCAAAAGTGCAGTGAACATGACTGTCTATAAGGATGTGAATTAAGAAAATACACAGCTCCTCCACTTCAACCTCATTCCACAGAGTCCGTTTAGCTTTATCTTTATCAGATCACATTGCCATTGCATTGGTAGATTAGGTGAGGTGCCAGTTACAACTAATGGTGGGCCAGTAATTTCATGTCACTGATATGATCTTTAAATGAATTAATATGAAACATTGCAGTTTAAGAAATTGTTCAACACATGAATTAAAAATTAAAATCACCAAAACCAAACATTCTCAACCTTACCAATTAATGCAAGTAAGCAAGCAGCAGGCAAGAAAGTAAGAAAATAAATAAGCAAGCATGCAAATGAGAAAGTGAGTGACTTTTACTAATTCAGGACAATAAACAATGCTTACTGATACTAGTTAAAAGAACATATACAGTTCAGAATATAGATAGCAGTAACAGTTACAATTCAAAAAACAAAACAATCGTCTGCATAAACTATGAATTAAAATTTTACAAACTAACAGAAAGGCAGCCAAATACTTTCAACGTCATGAAATACACCCATACTGATCACTTCCCCTAGCAAAAATGGAAAGTTTTAAAGTCTAAAATCACCTTGGTTGCAGCATGAAAGAGGCTAGCATTGAAATCCCATCAACACAATCCCATCCCAAGCCAAATATCCCAAGGAACACCTGACATTACACTCTTCATCTTCTGTGATGTTCATTGCTTGTTGGGCAGAGTCAAACCCCAATTATCTAATCTGGAACTTCTGTAGTGCCATTATCATAATAGACAAGGCATCAGTTGATCAAATCCCAACACCTTCTGCCCACTCTTCACTTCATTACATGATATTAACCAATCATTCACTACCCTAATCCTACTTGTTTCTACCTTTAACATCCTCAATTCTTGTTTTCAATGATTTGTCTTCTGTCTGGCCTGATCTATTCCACCCAGTGGCATATTTTTGGTATGATACAGTGCAGTCCTGTTACGTGCGACCCATTATGAGTGAATCTGCTTAATGCACGGTTACGCCTCACCATGCCTCTCTACAATACCTATTTAACACATGAGATGTGTTAGCCTGCATGTGACAGCCTGTATCAGCTGCAACAGCTGCCTCAGCAACAGTTACTGGCTACAGCTGGCTGTTAGCCCTGCATGAAGCAGTACAGTTCCTAAGTGGGTGAACTTAATATTGCTGCACAAATCTCCCCTCCCAAATGGTTAAAGGGTCCACACCTAGTGGCAGCAGTGCCTTTGTCTGCCACAGGCAGCTCAGCCCTGCGTGCTCTGTGTACTGATAAGCTTGGCAGTCCAACTGATAGGACTTCACCTATAAAATAAGGTATGGAAACAGTTGATGTCAACACAGCCAGAAACATAAATTGTCTGGTATTAAATCACACACACTAGCCCATAACTAGACAGTAATGTGGCCTTTCAAATAATTGCACAAAATCATATGGTAGCAGGCTACAGTGCAAGTGCCTTCACATCAGACAGCCTATGTCTGAGCTTGCATAAATTGTACACTACTGTTTTCAGCATGGCTGTCTTAACCCATGGTTCATCGACACACGGTCGTGGCGACTTTGGTTCCCAAACGCCGCACATAAAGGAGAGTACACTGTATTTCATTCGGAGCCCTTATATGCTGACTAACCAATACACAGCTGTGAATTCTGTCGTGTGCTAGGTCAGTCTAGCAATTTATGTAGTTTGCCTATTGAAGCATCGTGGTCCGAGTCAAATGATATCAAGAACCCAGCTGAACAGCTTGGGGCTAAGAAGGCCAAGCTTTCAAATCATTGGTTTCCATCAGCTTCCTATAATTATTTTCTACTTCCTATCCACTCTTGTTTCTGGCCACAGAAAAACAGGCACGCCACCATAATTCTCATTCCACAACAAGAGAGAGTGGGAACACTGAACAAGAATTATAATCCAGTGAATTAGCCTACCTCACGGGTGAGTTGTACAATTCCGGTCATCTCAATGCCACGCTCAAGCGTCGACCGCAGCCCCCCACTGTCACCCGCAGCCATGGTCCCCGATACGGCGCCGATCAATTTACACCCTAAGTGAACGATATTTCAAAAACAATTTGAGTAATGGCAACTCCAATGCCTTGCTCGGTCTGTCTGTCCAGAAAAGCCGTTCATCGCTGAAACGACATCCTGCAGCTCAGCATCCGGCATGCGTGCACCTAGACAGATGCACATGAAACTTCACAAACGGCATTGAAAATTTCATGTAGAATGCTCCCAGCGCTACGAGACCCCTAAAGTAGCACCACCACCGCCGCCACCGCCCCATCCACAGGCATGCCTCGTTATAGACTGAGGCAACAAGGCACTGCATAAATTATCCACAGGCGCCGCTGGGTGGAATCGATGCCAGCATTTCACCGAACGAACGCTGGACGATGGTAGCAGCGCCAGCGTCACGGCAGCGGGCTGCTGCGTGTCAGCAGCCCCTTAACGCCGAGCGCTGCTGCTGTTGCCACTGCCATCTGTGACCGGCTGATCGGAGACGGACAGAGATAGAGAGGGAATGACACGGACAGCGACACCTAACCGTACGTTCCTCCGCTCCGTAGGATGCGCTGTACATAGCTAATGAGCCTCGTGTCCGAATCAATGTCCCGTTGACTTCGTCATCAAGTACAGCCCGGGGTTCGTGCGTTTGACGCATGGCGCCATATAGACCGCAAAGCCTACGGGCAAGTCTACGGGCTCTAAGTCGGCCAATCAGATGACTGACTGACATGTCATCTGATATCCCGCTAAGAGAATCCACAGCATTCACTAAGCTGCCCACTCAGTCCTCACAAAACCACCCAACAGTACTTTACGGTTGGGCCATCTACTAGGAACATCTTTCCTCTAGACCTTTCACAAACGCTTTATTAACCGTTCTTCTTTTCCGAAGATAGCCTGGGGGTTACTCCTCAGTAGATACCTGAAGAGGAACTACGTCAATCTACTGAAAGAATGTTGTTCATAAATCTCGTCTAAGTACTGTCAAATGTGGTCCAGAAATCTTACGCTTTACAATAAGTTGCAGATGGAGTGGAAACAACACACCATTCCATAACCACTTAAAAGCACCACAACGATAATCAATCTCAGATTTGCCAACATCATTTCCCTCGTAACAACTATCCCTTGCCCGCTGCGACAGTCTCAATCATGCATTCTGTACAGTCAGCTTCAAATTCTTAACACCAGCCTGCTATTAATTTCAAATGCACGCAACTTCTCTTTCAGGTCTGCATAATCTTAATACAACCTATACTGTAGGTTTCTACCACACAGTCACCGCAATACGCGAGGCATTGACTGGTAGATGGTCACTTCAGTGTGAGTTCAAACTGTTACACAGATCCAACTGAGATCCCAGGAAACTGTTCCAACCACTTCAGTCGAAGTATTTTACAATCAGCTGCTACTTGTACATACAATTAGTTGTTCAGCTTCAGGTCTTGCGAAGAGGCTGCCTTGTTCTCGGATTGCTATTGTCCTTTTCATCTTCAGTCCATCTACTAGAAGAGCTGATTTATGAGGAATGCGGCTCATAAAATTTAACAAATGTTCAATTACTTTACCTTAAATTGTTGTCTTACTTTACCTTAAATTGTTGTCTCAGCTCTGTACCGCAGATATTCACCTTTCCCTCAGTTTGCTGGTTGACGAATTTTATGCACCCTGGTTTTTCCAATGTTGCAAGGTTCTATTTCCACTGATCATAACCACACATTAGTTTTGGAACCTACTACAGATCAGCTAAGAATGTGGACACTACTCTGTTGCTGCATAATCTAATCTAATCTACCTGAACATTGGGAGGCTTCATGTTTCTTAATGCTAATCAATTGGTATTGAAGGATTTGTTTTTTAATGCTAATCAACAGGTATTGGAGGATGTGTTTGTTAATGCTAATCGATTGGCATTTGCAGCTCTGTATGTGTTTGTTAATACTAATCAATAGGTATTGGAGGATTTGTGTTTGTTAATGCTAATCAATAAGTATTGGAGGATTTGTGTTTGTTAATACTAATCAATAGGTATTAGAGGATTTGTGTTTGTTAATGCTAATCAATTGGTATTTGCAGCTATGGATGTGTTTGTTAATGCTAATCAATTGTTATTGGAGGATTTGTTTGTTAATGCTAATCAACAGGTATTGGATGATGTGTTTGTTAATGCTAATCAATTTGTATTTGCAGCTCTGGACATTCACTAGAACCGGTCATCACAAAATTAAATCAAGAACTCTGAATTTGGTGCAGATATCACTTTAGGCCATTATTTTAAACTCTTAATATGCTTCAAAATTATTGCTGTAGCTGTTGTCTCATGTACAATAAACGAATTTCTCAGATCTGTTAACCTTTATTAACTGACCATAAGAAATTAACCTCAACCTAGACCTAAAACTTCCGGCGACTACTGACCAGGGTTCTGAATGTCAGCATTTCAAAGCATCAGCACAGTGTCAAGGGAAATCTCTAACCACAGCATCTGTTCATTCTGCTCACTCTCACCTGTGAGAGTGAGCAGAATGTTCATTTTGCCCACTCACCTGTTCATTCTGCCCACTCTCATCTGTTCATTCTGCCCTTTCTCATCTGTTCATTCTGCTCATTCTCATCTGTTCATCCTGCTCAGTCTCATCTGTTCATTCTGCCCATTCTCATCTGTTCATTCTGCTCACTCTCATCTGTTCATTCTGCCCATTCTCATCTGTTCATTCTGCTCACTCTCTTCTGTTCATTCTGCTCACTCTCTTCTGTTCATTCTGTTCACTCTCTTCTGTTCATTCTGCCCATTCTCATCTGTTCATTCTGCTCAGTCTCATCTGTTCACCCTGCCCACTCATCTGTTCATTCTGCTCACTCTCATCTGTTCATTCTGCCCATTCTCATCTGTTCATTCTGCCCATTCTCATCTGTTCATTCTGCTCAGTCTCAGCTGTTCATTCTGCTCAGTCTCATCTGTTCATTCTGCTCACTCTCATCTGTTCATTCTGCCCATTCTCATCTGTTCATTCTGCCCATTCTCATCTGTTCATTCTGCTCACTCTCATCTGTTCATTCTGCCCATTCTCTTCTGTTCTTTCTGCTTACTCTCATCTGTTCATTCTGCTCACTCTCAAGAAATTTGGTCTTAACCTTAGACGTACTTTTTCAACTGGCTTACCCACAATAGGCTGCCTCTCCATCTCAGTGGACTGACTTTGTGGGCATCAACCTGACTATGGCTTAGTTTTGATTAGCTTTGATGCACCACTGGTTGATGCATTAGACACCAGCACTGTAGAAGTTACTGATTACCACTATTATCGTTGCTATTCCTAGCAATGGCATCCTGTTAATCAATCATGTGTGCTAGATTGAACACCATCTTCCACAAGTGGTGATATCTCAAAATCGCACTGAACAAATTTTCCATTTCGATATGTATATTACCTCATAGATGAAACTAAAACTACTAATGGTACAATGCATGCTCAACCAACTACATCTACCAAATACAGAAATTCTACATTTCTATATATGGAAACTGTCAACCTACTGGTATTAAAACTGCTATCAGACACTTTACCAACCTGCCAAACGGTAAGTGATGTCATCACAGCAAAACTCTTCATGGAGTCTCAAAACAGACGAACACAGAATGAAAATTTATTGATTCTGACAAGCAGGATATGTATAAAATTATGTTCTGTATACTTTCGCCCACAGTGGGCCATTAAAACAGCTAATTAAGTGCATCCGGGTTGTTGTTAACTAAGCCATTGCGTGGGTGTAATTACATAAGGAAGCAGCACCAACTCACCCATCTGTCTATCTAGGCTTCACATCTGCATACCAGCTAGCTTTTCAGATTCACCATCTACAAAGATGCACTTGGTGTGGAAGGATGAGTAACTAGATCCACAACATAATAATGAAATTGATGGGCATCATGCCAACAGATTGCCTACAGCCAGAGATGTCTGATCAAAGTCAGCAACTACCATGCCACAACTCTCATCAGCCTCCCTGCCCATTAATGATGGCCTATTCATACGTTCAAGAACTGGAGGGGTTTAGGGGTGACCACAATCGAGGTGGTTTCCAGTGGAGAGTAAGGTCTACCTTTTAAACTTAATAATGCATATTTCGTAAATGCCCAATAAGTTTTAAGGTAAACTACACAGTACAGGTATGCACAGAAGTGCAGAAAAGGTGGATAAAAGTGCCAGTAGATTTTGATGAAGAAAAAACCAGACTCTCACAACCAACGAGGGATCCAGGTTTTCAGCAAAGGGAGTCTCATGGTGAATGCAGAGTGCAAGCCCATATGGGGTTCCGGAGTCATAGGCCCCAACAGGGTCCAGGGCAAAGTCCTTTTGGACAGCGGTCAGGAAGCCCCCTGAAGCTGAGCAATTCTTTTCTGACAAAATACATAATTTGGGATATTTTCCTTGCATTACTTTTAGGTTTTAATGTTGTATTCTAGTCCAGACTTCACAGCTTTATACATAAAGTATTGCACTACCTAACAAAAGCTGACAACATGTGTACTTAACTACAACAGTGGCAGAAACAGATCTGTCACATCCACTATTTAGATTTTGCAGTTTTACTTTCAGGTTCTGACATGTCATTACATTACCAGACTCTGAAATAATTAATGTTGTACTATGAAAGAGTCTTAGCCTGAGCATATAAGGGTGGGTAGACAGCCCTCTTCCTTGCCATCTGGTCTTCCCACAGTCAGTGTACTCATTTTAGGCTTATAACTGAGTTTGCTAGGTAGTGCAAACAAAGCAGCAGTCTCGATAATCTTGCAGCCCGGGCAGGTATTAAGTAAGAGCCTCAACCTCGGAGCTTACAGTCCAACACAATAACCCCTAAACCACTGCATCTACCTCACAAATAACAATGCCATAATGCAAAATGTTCATTACTGAAGTTTGATCTTGAATTGACTAAGGACTGTGCGCGCGTGTGTGCGTGCATGTGTGTGCGTGCGCATGTATGTGACCTGACATGTCTATCTCTTTTGCTATAGTTGTCAACGGACATTGCTGAATCCAACATAAGACATCGATTTCACAACATCACAAGATTTCACATAATAAAACGTGATGACCTATTTTCAATTTTACCAAGCGTAAAATTATAGTGTAAAAGCTCACAGCAGTGGATTTGCTTTTGTCACAGACAACTAGTATAACAGTTAGAAAATTGGATGGATGGATGAATGGAAGTATGGAAGGGGAGGATGGACAAACACATGGATGTACAGATGGGTAGACTGATAGACACATATGAAAAGAATAAAGGAAAGGCTTGAAAGCATTCACGGTCGGATGGGTGGATGGATGGAGGTTTGGAGGAGGGACAGATGGACTAACAAAAGGATGGATGGATGGATACATGATGGACACATGGAGAGATTGGATGAAAGCATTCATGGACGCATTGGTTGACGGATGGATGCATCGATGAATGGGTGGATGATCTGGTAGTTTGAAGGATAAATATACTACGTCCTTTTCTAACTTCTCGTGTTACTAAGCAGACAGATGAATGGAAAGAAGTATGAATGTCCCAGGTGACGAATAAGGTAGCCAACCAATCCAATTCACTAAATCACCCAAGGAAATCGGTTATTTATCTGTCCAATACCAGTTAAAACCATTACTCAAAACTTCAGACATGTAGTAATTAGAGGAGGGGTGGTCTATTACGGATTCCACTTAACCAGTACTTCACTCACAGTTCATTAACACTTGGCTTTCACCGTAACAAATAAACCACAGCATAGAATAAAAAGCTGATTCACACAGTTACAATAAAAGCCCAGTAACAAGTGGCTGTCGGGAGTCGAGTTTTCAGAACCATGTGTTGTCAGATCACCTGCTACCAGAATACAGAAATATCTAAGCATTCGTTTATTAGCATATAGCCTACTTGGTTTTAGATACTTACTAGCCAGTCCATGTACTGTGCACTAACACCACGTGTTAAGTTGGTAACCTAGGAATATGTGGTTCTACCGCATGTTAGGCAAATGCACTCATTATTGAGAAGCATGTTACCTGGTTTTTACTGTATTTGTTTCAAGGCATTGTAACTGTCAGGATTAGCATTCTGAATAGGTTAGTAAGTTGAGTTTTAGAATGACAACACAGTCTAAAACATGATAATTCAAATTTTTAACCATTATTATCATTATTATTAAGTTTAAAGCAAAAGATCAGTCCTTGTAATTAGAACGTGGGAGAAAGCAGCTTACAAAGAAGAAAAGCAAATATGTATAATTTGTGACTGCATTCTGGTAAATAAAGCCAAACACACATTAATTTTCTTATACTTGCATAGCATCCCTATCTAAGGAACTCTACAATTCTAAGCAAATGTACTTTAAGGACTAACTGTAGGTGACTATATAGTGACTCTGCTTACTGTGTGTTCAGTTAAGCACTCATACAATCATCCATTTGACACGTCTGTCTATTCTTACATCACATCATCAAAAACAAAGGATCCGAGGACCGAATTTTTAAGTGGAAAATTAACGCAACAGTAGAAAGCAGCTAACAGCTAAACAACCTCATCTCACACCGTTAACATGGCTCCACAACCAGCAGCCAACTACACATCCATGTGCTCGGAGTCATATCCAGCAAAAACCTTGGAAAGCCCAAAGCAGTTACCGGTACTTTCCATGTTCTTAGTCGTAATAATACTATAATATTGTCAAAAACTAGCTTACCAGAATCATAATCAAGAGCAGAACTGAGAAGGCAGCAACTGCAAAAATGATGGCCACATATGGACGAAACCAGATATCCACGTCAGACGAGGAACTGTCCTAAAACATATTACAGTGATCTTATTCAGATATTTCCTCAACTCTGCAAGAAAGCAATGAAACCCTGACTGAACATTTCCTGAATGCTGAGCAAACTTTAACAAGAAAAACATCAACTACATATTGCTAGTAGAACGGCAACCTACAGTATTTGCAATGCAATGGCCAGCATGAACATTGGATATTTGAGGGGTTAGAAGGAAAGAATGTTTAGGAAAGTAATTGTAAGGTCTCAGGGCCTGCCTTGTTGTAACATAACAAGGCAAACCCTTATATCATTTACATACCTCCCTAAGCATGCCAAAAGTGTCAGAATTGAAGCTTTGTTCTGTTATGGCAAGGCTTATGTTGGAAGTAAGTGTAAACTTGTTACAAGTCTGACAATATTTATGATATTAATATACACAATAAGCGTATGGGTCCTGCATCTGATTGTGGCCAAAGACAGCATATTTATCATAACAGCAAAATCCAAGGATCATAATCGTAATCGTAAACTCGAGATTTCTACAGCACCCAAAGAAATCTAAGTCACAAGAACCAGCTTATTCACAGGTGCTCAGTCAAAACAAAATCGATTGGCAGGTAAAGTCAGATTCAGTTCCAGGTCAAGATACAAGAGTCAGGCAGTCATAAGGCTATGGTGGATGGTGTTTAGAATTGGAACGGTGAGAGGATGGGGAAGAAAAGGCATCAAGAAAGGATTAGAGGAATAGGAGTGTTTTCAGGTTTAACTGAAAAACCTGCACAGAGGTTGCAATAGATGCAAAGTTGGTGAGTTTGTGGGATGGATCAGATAATTTTCATGATTTAGGCAGGAGTTTACTCCAGAGGGATGGTTCATCTATGGCTGTGGAGCGATTTCCAAATTTTAGTGAACAGGTGATGAAAGAGAAGTTAGCGTTAGGGCAGACAAGGAGCAAGTTGAGTGGAGTGGTTGGACTGTAAATAAGTGATGAAGACAGGAGGTTTGGGATAAACTCCCCCAGAACTGTGACAGTTTTCTGACCCATGATACAAACTCATCAACGCTCCACCGCTTGCAATTTATGCATCGGCTTTTCAATCAAAACTGAAAACATCACTCTTTCACAGATCCTATCCTGACACCCATTCTTCTTCTTGACTCTCTCTCTGCTCCAATCCCAAACATCACCACCCATAGCTGCCACGCTGTCTCTCCGTCTGACTTTTGGATCTTGACCCGGAACCAAACACTTTTGCTTATCGATTTTGTTTTGACTGAGCGCCTGTGAATAAGCTGGTCCCTGTGACTTGGCTTTTGTTGGGCGCTTTAGAAATCTCGGAATTACGATTATGATTGAAGTGTGTAGTAAGAAAGTGATAGGATTTTGTCCTCTATTTGTTCAGGTATTTTAAGCCAGTGAAGTGATTTGAGAAAAGGACTGCTGTGATGGCATTTGGGGGTTTGGGTGACAGCACAAGCAAGCATGTAATGAAAAGCTTGAAGACAGTTTATTTGGGTGGTGTCTGTACTCAGGAAAAGTGAATTGCAGCAGTCTAGTTTAGCATGGGCTTTGGAAGTGGCAATAGTAGATGCAGTTTTGAAATCATGCATAGGACAGATTGTGTGAAGGTTATGGACATGCATAAAGCATGACCGGGAAAGATTGGCGACAAGATCAGATTCAGTCAAAAATCACATCCAAGTTGCAGACAGAAGGATTAGTAGTAAAGGTGAGGGTGGAGGCAGGGTCCAGGTTGAGGGAGACAGAGAGGTCAGGAATTTTCTTTAGCTTGTCAAGTAGACCAACGAGTATGAATTCAGTTTTAGATATGTTCAAGCACATGAGATTAGATGTCATCCAGGAGGATATTTGGGTAACCACACGAAGATGATCTACAGGATTGGTGAAACAGTTTGGAAAGAAAGAGATAAATAGTTAGGTGTCATCAGCATAGAGGTGATAGTCAAATGAGTATGCTTCTAATGAGTGAGCTGAGTGGGCCAGTGTAGAAGACGAACAGAAGGGGTCCAAGAATAGTGAGAAGGCATGACTGAGATGAGTGGGAAGAGGGTAAAACCAAACAAGGTTGAAAGTCTCTGGAGCAAGATCCTGTGATCAACAGTATCAAAGGCTGCTGAAATATTAGAGAGGCAGAAGCAAGAAACCTGGTGATGAGAGATGGATGAAACAAGCTTACTGTAGAAGGCAGTAAGTAGGGTTTCAGTTGAGTGCCATTTAGTAAACCAGACTGGAGTGGGTTAAGGAGTTAGTTGGAAGCCAGACGGTCATTAATCCTGAGATAGGACAATACACACACAGTTAATATGGAAATCAAAAACAAGTCAAAAACAGGCTGATAGTGAGAAAGGATTTCTGTATCAAGTGACTGTTCCTTGATGGTTTCCAGATCTCAAAAAATCCCTTACACATCACAAATATTTTGCTTATCTGCCATAGCCCTGTCTCCTAGTCTCTCTGATACTTCAGGTCTAGACTGGATCAGCCTAACTGATTATAACTATGCCTTCCCTTCAGAACAGCCGTGCCTCGAGTATTATGATAACTGTGCTATAAAATACTCCTGATTAGATTAGACTGAATTTTGGTGTTTTACAAGAATAAAAAAATTTTCGCAAAATTTCAACAAACTGCAAAATATATGAGAAATACTTTAATGGAATGCTCTCTAAAGCGCTTAGAAATCAAAGCATTTTGAAATGCATTTACCTCCTGTGTAACAACATTCTTAATCCTCGTGACTTCATGAGAATCGAAACTATCAAAATACACTCCATCCTGTAACAGCTGACGATGAATGGGATGACGTGTGTTGTGATTCATGTCAAGCGACATAGTGAGTTCAACTGACAAATGGAACACAGTATGCCCTCTGCTGTACACTGGCAACCAGTGTTCCAAATTGTCATTATTACTTCACTCAGAATGCACAGGCCATCTCAGAGCTATTGGCATTTATCAAACCCCACACTGTGATGAAGACAATGCACAGCTTGTTTGCAATTTCATCTTCATGCCAAAGCAGAGAACCATTTTATCGAAATCTGAAGTACAAAACAGCAAATACCTCCTTATAAATACTCATCGTAATGCAAAATCCTATACAATGCCATCTGCAAAAAAGATGCCACATTTAATTCTGCTTTTAAACATGACCTCATTATAATGCAACTTCATGATGACATGGTAACTGGTATTACTTCCAAATGTAGCTTTGTTTTAATGTATGTATGTACATGCACAGGTATGTATGTGTGAATGCATGTGTGGAGATTTATATCGCAAATTCCAAGAAACTCTCAGAGAAGCTTCATATCATATTTTCAGTGTACCAACATCGAAATTCTCTTTCATTATGTATGCGATATTGCCTCCATCTTGCGACTGATTTAATAGCATTCAAGCTGCGCTTATTTCCGACGTATCGAGGCATATTTTTCAGCGTTTACAAAGAATTCGTTTGAAACTTTATACGTAATTTAATTCATCTTATTCACTGCATATTTATCACCTATGTTTAACATTTTAAGTTTGTTGAGAATTGCTAATTTTTGGTCGGTTGCATGTTTTCGTACTTCGCGGATACGTATATTTCTGCTGTTGGGCCGATGTGCTTCTGCTTCGCAACCGTTCAGAATTAAAGCAAAAAACAAAATAGAACAAATGTGGTGTAACATTTCTTTAGACTGCCAATAACCAAGTGCTACATTACGATCGCTATCCGAGCGTTGTCAACAAAATATCTGACAAAAGTACGGTACCCGATGCGGCGCTTCGCTGCGTCGTGTCCTTCATCCATATGCAACGAATTGTCTGCCTCAGTAACTGTTATTCCACTTCTCCGTCGCTTCCTCCCCGTTCTCCTCCCCTACAGGCTTTCGTCCTCCTCCGCCCGTTAAAAACACGCCAACAACAGCAGCATCCGCGATCGCCCCTCCGGGAAGCCCCGGGAATCAGCCACTATGGTCCGGAAGTTATTTCTGAAAAGCCTCTGTCAATACAAACACACCCCGACCATGGATGGGTGCCACTACTGCCCGATTATGCTCGAAGCATGCTGTGTTGCGATGTGGAACACGAGCTGTCAGTGCTGATGTAGATGAAGCAGTCGTGGAACCCTCAGGCTTTGTTGACACAGTAAAAACACGGCGGATCGTAATCTCGATATTTTTATAGCGCCCAAAGAAAGCTAAGTCACAAGTGCTCAGTCAAAACAGAATGGATAGAAAGACAAGTTCAGCTTCGGGTCCAAGTCAGCTGTATTTGAGGCCCAGAAGTAGTTCGGTTAAACGTAAGTTAGGCTAATTACTTTGAGTTTAAACGAAAGCACATGGAATGCAATTTGACCATGAATATCGATTTAGAAAAGATGAAGAACACAAAAATATATCTGGAATTTTAAAAATTATTTCATTGTGCTGTAGGCCTACTCGCTCTTGTTCCACGTCTGAATCACTGCTCCTAAATGCCAACCATTGTAATTGTAATTGTAATTGTAATCTGACATTTATAAAGCGCCACTTCAAGAATAGACTCATCAGAAGCGCTCCCGACCCGAACCAGTGAGACCACTGGCAAATAATACAGACTTCAGGCGCTTGCGAAACTGCGGAAGAGACAAACTGAGGAATACTAGCCGGAGCTCTCGGGAAAGGCGATTCCAGCTATTGGGTCCAACACAGGCAAAGCTTCTAGACTGCGCTGTAGCAGTGCGCATACGAGGGACAGTCAGAAGTCCAAGGGAGGCCGACCGGAGAGTGCTACGGCCTGGAACCAAGGAGACCGAAATGCAGAAGTCCCTAAGATATGATGGAGCAGAGCCAACAAGACAATTACGCATAAGCGTTAGGATCTTGAACTGGACACGCTGCTGGATGGGAAGCCAGTGTAGAGTGTCCCGTATAAAGGAAGTTATATGGCCATACTCTGAGCAATGGTGGAAAAGGCTCAATGACGACACGGCTACTTCCACGTTGACTTTAAAATATGCACCGATTCAATTTGATAACGTTATTTAAATTTAATTGGTGCTTATTTTGAAGTTAGCGTGAAAGCAGCCGAATATGCATATCACAAATAGCACCGAATAACAGAATAGGCTTGTATAGGCTATCAAGTTTCGCGCTTCGTGTACGATAGGCTTTATTGTAGCCTGAATAATATTTGCAGCCTATACTCTGCCTTAACCGTCTGTAATTCACCTTCTGACGTCTGTTTGCACTAGCTCCAACCAATAGGAATGCCCTATCACTGCCGCCTAAATACTGCCAGTAGGCTATGTAGAGGCAGTGGCCGTAGTGGCCAATAGGCCTAACTCGATCAGCCGTAGCCGTGTCCGCGATCATCATAATTGTACAGGGATGACTCCATTACAGCCTAGCCTACAAACGAGACAAAGAAAAAGACAGTTACAGCCTACGAGATTACTTACAAGCAATCATAATTATTACATACCATTGATTAAACCATTCCATTTCCATTCTCAGCCTTCCTCGTTCCGAGATTCGGCCGCATCATGCACAATGTTCCTCCAGTGTCCTCTGTCCTCCACCAGCCTGAGCATCTCCTCCATTGTTAGCCCAGTCCATGCCCTGATGTTGCCCAACCAGTTTATTCTCGGTCTTCCTCTTTTCCGTCCTCCCGGTATTGTGCCCTGTATTATCTCCTTCTCGATGCATGTTCCCTCTTTCCTCATGATGTGGCCAAAATAGATCAATTTCCTTTTCTTGATTTTCTTGATTAAACACATCATACAAATAATCAGAGGCGTAACCTGAAATTATGGGCTGCAAACGTATAGAATGGGCGCACAAATTAGCTAATTTCCATTCGGCAATCGTAAATTAGGTATAGTTCATTATGCCACGAACTTCTATTTAACAGGAATTTAAGATTAGGCTCACATGAGGCGCGCATGCTGTTTAGCGAAGGATTGCAATGGTGGCCGATATTGCTCCAATGTATATAGGTCCCTACGAGCCAGGTTGTTTGAAAGGACGTCATGTGATTTCCCAACATGGGCCTCGTTTCGACCTCCTGAGCATAGTATGCTAAATATGCCAGCAGCTGCAGCGCAGCAGCAGTGGCGTAAATCACGGGGGGACAGCGGGGGACTGTCCTCCCCAAAGTTTTGACTGGGGGGATTATCCCCCCAAAGTTAAAACTTCTAATGGGGGAGACAGTAGGGGGGACAGTCTTAAACCAAGCACTGTCCCCCCTGCTTCATCAAACTTTTATCATAAAGTACTGTAGAATTAAATTAGTTATATGATAAAAGACAGGACCTTTAATAAGACAACTAGACATGACTCATGCAAAGACGAAAAGACGACAGACAGCGGAAAGGAGATAGACATAGGCACACAGACACGACAAGGTATGACCCCAAAGGCAACTCGTTCATTCGAGTATGTGAACTGGTAGGAAGAGTGCAATCTGTAGGACAGACGGTGGAGCTCAAGAATGTGAGGGGAGGCTGATGCTGCGATGTATGGTGAGAGAAGATGGAATGCTACTGAAGTCTGCCACCACATCAGGATGACCAAATACGACCGTGTATCGCGATAGGCCCTCAAGGAGAGCTATAAAGAATGCTAAATATGCGGTAAGGCAGCGGAGAAAGACCACCATATGATGAAAATAGCCGGGTCCAGAGAGGAAGATAAATATAGAAAGACAAAGGGAATCGAGTTTCATTATCAGCAAGACGCTATTGAGGAATTTATTGAGATAGTCATTATTCACTACTACTCCTTGCTATTTGTCTCAGAGTTCGGCACATGGTGTAGTAGCACCGTGTTGCGTGTTTAGTTGTTAACGATAGTTTAGTGATCTAGGCTCCGAGCCATGGCTTCTACTTCTGATGCATCTTCGAAGAGTGCTTCAATCAAACGTCTCAGTCACTGGTCAGCTAGCGCTATAAATCTGGACAAGTGATTAAGCAGAGAGGCTGTTTGGCAGAGGGGCTGCCGCTCTCTGCATCTTAACTGTCATCGCGAATATCGAACTTCTGTGTAGTTGTAAGAAATGGTAGTCCCGTCAGCAGAATTTATCGCAGTCGACCTATGAACTGGTCAAGGTCTTCTGGTATATAAATTCGGAAGAAATGTGTACCAAGACTATTGGCACCTGCACATTAGGCTATATCTTAGTCGTCTTAGCCATGGAAACTTGATATCATGAAGTTCAGTCTTAGCAAACTGCCCCACTGTGAATCTATGTGAATCTATACATTTGGAACGTTGGCGTTAGAAATATTTGAAGCATAGGCTCCGATCATTTGAGCAGATATATAGTGTAAGTGAGCATTAGCCTATAGTTGCCTAAATAATGAAAATAATTGAATGTGGCGCAAGAAAGAAACGGTAAAACAGCCCCAATTACGAAGTTGAAATGTCGAATTCTACACGGAAGAAGAAGCTGCAACAGTTTGCTTATGAACGTTCGCCGTTTAACTATGCAACGCAAAGCAGGTGAGTCTCTCTATTCCAGGATCGAATTGCACATGAAGCAACTTACGATACTGACCGCTGTCATTGCTTTGTTTTCGGCAAAGAGGAGCGAAAGGAATGAAGGAACTTTAGGAAGGAAAGATGGACGGCAGGAAAGACGGAAAGGATATTTGTGTAGTCTCTGCCCCCCATTTATGTTTACTGTCCCCTTCTTCCCCCCCCCCCCATTACGAACAAAAAATGCAAAACAATTTCGGCCAAAGTTATGTACAGATTTTCGCCTCTGTGCAGCAGTTAGCTAAATTTAACTTTGAAATAACAATAACGCTCACAAAATCTGTGCGCTAAACAGAAAATGATTGTGCAGGCTATGCTCAAAACTCGTGCGCGCGCAGCGCGTAGCTTAGAGGGAATATCACACAGTCCGGTGGTGGGATATTCTGAAGCAATGAGGGAGAAATGCCCCCTTCCAGCTACAAACTGCACCCTGATCATGATCAAGCAGCCTAATGATACACTGTGATCACAGGCCATCACCGCCACCCTGTGTATGCACCTGATATACTCTGATCACCACCTCCACCACAACCACCATCGGTGAACACAATTGTAGGCTGTGCCATCATCACAATTAACAAGCCTCTAGAATGTTTGATTATTGTCCAGTGATTCGGCTGATGAGTACGCTTCTTCAAGAGCAAACTGCACGGGAAAATTTGAAGACATCGATAGGTTCCATAATTCTCAGAAGCTGCATTTAAGCCTTTTTACTGTAGACAGGCTTAAACAACTCCGCCACTGCCTTTAGTCGGGTAGTGCCAGTCCCAAGCCTGGATAAAGGAGGACGGCGACGTAAACGGCCTTTGATGCCATAAGATGTCGTTAAACATTGAAACTACTACTACTACAGGCTTAAACACAGTCATTCAATGTTTTATATCCTGCGCCAATAGTAGGCCTACTGGTGAAGACATCTGTATTCTCTAACATATTAAATTATACATCTAGGTCCATAATCTAATATGGCATATGCTGTCGCTTTAAAAAACTCCACAAGGATCACACCCACTTCTGCAAACAGCAGGCACTAGTGAGCGAGCGATCGTATAGGCGTAGGCCGCCCACCATCAAAACAGTCGCCAGCAGCACAATGCCATCTAATTCTATCCAGTTGCAAGAATGCAGTTCTGCGCTTCGAACTACGTAACCATTCTCCTTTGTAGGAGAATCGAATTAAGGTACACTCAATGCAAATATAGGTGTGTACACGTTTTCTATAGCGACCATATGGCCCTGCTTATTTTAAAATGAATTTATCGGGTGAGATCTGCCCGTTTTGAATGGGTGCCACGCTGTTTAAGATCCCCGTTTATGGACCGTGCTAGTCCCTGATTCAAATCTCAGCCACTCAAATATAGCCACGATCGATATGCGAACCGGCGTTCTCACGCCCACGAGCGCCGGGACGTACGCTTTGAACCCCAATTCTGAGCAAACGGGATCCTGCTACAGCGTGGAACTTCCCACATCATATTAGTCAAGCCATAACTAATACATCGTGTTTTAATGCAGTATAACGTAATCCAGTGTTACGTTCGATGTGAATGAGCGTCGATGTTAACAACGACAGCAAGGCTTACTACAGATCGTATAATGAATGGCATTCCCACTGCAGTAAAACTCGGTAAACTCGAGTAAACTATGTCCCTGTCAATTAGGGCTGCTAACTTTTGATTCTGCCAATCCGGGACGCCCGCATAGTCACTCGATATGCCAGTACCAATTCACCCTGTCCACATCACTGTATGTAACGAATGTTGCGTCGGCCTAATGTAGAATCTACTGCATGAATGTCAAGCTACCGTGTCACCTTTGGGGCTCCGTAGTTAAGCCGTAATTATTGCAACCTCTTAGATGTGTACCAATTGGTTGTTTTATAACTATGGTTAAGTAAATATTGTGCTTCTGTCAACATCCGGTGCCCCCCGACACCCCTTCTCCTTCTGTCTTCCTCCATCCATCGACCCTTAACACCCCTCCCTCTCTTCCTCACTCTTTCCTCTTTCTCTCATTCGGCGTGACCATTCCCAGTCTGTCTGTCACTCTCCCACAAGACTGAGATGAGGCTACTACAATACGCACTGCTCTGTCGTTTACCTCTGTAGTAGTTTAATTTGTATCGCATTGTGTTAAACTGGAATGTATTGTTTTGAATTGTATAGTAGCTATATGCAAGGGACGTTTACTATTGAACTCAGTAAATACCTGAATCAGCTGAAGAGATATAATAAATTACTAATGTTTATTTACACAATTCTGGTTTTCTCTGATACGTGAGTTTTGAAATGCCAACCTTTGGTTTAACTGACAGCTAGTCAGTTCGATATAATATCCTAGAACTCAAGCACTCAATCGTAATCGTAATGCCAAGATTTCTACAGCGCCCAACGAAAGCCACGCCAAGGGGACCAGCTTATTCACAGGCGCTCAGTCAAAACAAAATCGATAGGCAACAGTGTTCCAGGTCAAGGTCCAAGAGTCAGGCTGAGAGACAGCATGGTGGCAGCTACGACTGCAGAATTCTAGCTAAGAACACATCCTATGTGATGATGCTTATATGGCCTAATGTCGAGGACAAGGCTTTACTGCGAGATCGAGTTGATTTGAATTTTATTGCTGGACCACCTAAAGCGCCGCGCGCAGAGCTTCACAATTAGCCTCTTTGGCCGATGTACATGAAGCCCGTATGTATTGGGTTGAAGCGTCCTTAGACGGAGGCCGTTGTGTTTGGCCGCTTTACTGCCGAAGCAGCTCACCTGTTAATGCAATGAGGCTCTGCCTGTGTATATAGTGGTTTGTAGGCAGCGCCTGAAATAGTATCAACTTACATCCGGTATATGTGTGACAAAGTTGGTTTAAAAGTCGGTGTACATGCAGGTCTTTTTACGCTTAAAACTAAATCAGTTTTCATAGGTTTTTCGTTTCATTTTGCAGTTTCGTAGCGACGGCGTTTCAAACATTTTCTTGGAGGTCTTTTGACCGTCGTTTCTGAAAACCAGTCAAGCAGCTTTAGATACGGATGAAATATTTAGTCTGGAGTAATTTGTCACCGTCTCAATGATAGCGACGAACGCCGATTAAGTGGTACTGGTCGTTTGAGAACACTGATGAGCTGATAGTGTAATCCGATTAAGATTTCGTGTGTGTGTGTGTGTGTGTGTGTACGCGCGCGCGCCAGTAATTTGTAATTGTTTGACCACATAGGTGGTCGTTGAAGATAATGAAAGTAGCCCTATACAGATCTAAGCAAATCAAAACACACAAATACATGTAAATGAATATGTTATTCATGAACATAAACTGTACTGGCAGTACAGTTTCTACACCCATTCAGAATTCACCTCTTCATACATATTTCTAATTACAATTACACAGAAGCAGATCTGGGACAGTAGAATTAGTGTGGTAAAATGTTAGCCAGTCTGCTAAGTTTTGGGGGTATAAGGAACCAAATTAAGTATAATTATGTACATTATGCACAGGTATAATATAATATATTTATATATTAAATGCAGGTACCTACATACATATGTATGTAGGCCTGTGTGTGACACGTTAGCTACATAGTAGAGGCTCACCTTTTCAAGAAATCCCACCCTGATCCATCCGGTCCGTTGCCTTCCCATTTCTCTCAGCTTAAATACAACCCATGCTAATATAGCTTCTTTCCCCTTCTCTCTGGTCTTTTGGCAACTGGACTTGGTTCTTGATATGGTATCTTTGGACAACCCCACTGACTTGACGCAGCACTCGTGAATAAGCTGGTGTGCTGCGCTTAGCTTTTAAGCAGCACTTTAGAAATTTGGAGATTACAGTCATGAGTAGAGCAGCTGCCTTTTAGCGTGGAATGTGGAGGTTCAAGGCTAAGCACTGTTAAAGGGTCACTGTGTGGACCAGAACCTGGAGTCGAGCAAGTCTTAAACAATGTGGATTTGTTCAGTGCCATCAGCTGAAGTTTACAGTTAGACAGTGTTGCTATTTAAATAACGAATAGCAACATATACTGGACTTTCTTAATCTTTACTGTGAGTATGTAATAATACATTTTGATAAATCAGACTATAAATTTAATACCATATGTAATAACAGGGACATAGCTAGGTATTTTGGTGCCCGGGGCAAGAGATGGCAACTGCCTCTTCCCCTAACAGAAATTTTAAAATTTAATGAAAAACAGCAATTTAGAGAATCTTCATATGTTGAGCACTAACTGATGATACACACAAAATGATGAACAAAAAATACTAAAATTGGATATTTCACCTTAAAAATATTCCTTGACTTTATAACTGAGAGCCTATGCTGCTTCTCACCGACTTCCCTTAGGCTGGCCTTGGCCTTGGAGAAAGGTCAGTGAGGCAACTACCTAGGGCCTCATGCCTTACACTGTAATGTGATGCTTTGGGCCTGAAAATATTACAGGTATAAATTTGGCTATTGATACGTATATATATTAATCTTCTATAGTAATCCAAAGAAGGATAAGTTTTGATCTGACATGCTCAATATTTCATCCTGCAAGACAGAGAGAGGGGAAAGGAATGGAAGAGAGGGGGTGGGTAGAGAGAAGCTAGAGGGCTACTTTGACAGCTGTGACCCATAAGCTTAAATATTTAATATCCAGTGTGAGGGCTTCAAGAGAGAGAGAGAAAGAGAGAGAGAGGGAAAGGTCAGTTCAGCTTCAGAGTTGAAAGTCGATAGGCCTACTGTACACCATGTGTGCAGTTGGCCTATCAAGTCTGAAGTTTTTTATCAGCACAATCTGGATCTTTGGGACATAGGCTCTCAGTGTGATCACCACTGAAGTTTTGGTTGCAGATAATAAAAACATGCCTTTCAAAATTTCATTTTGTTGCCTTCTTTGCTGCCTCATGGACAGTGTTTCCTGGGGTGACCGCACCACTTGCCCCTCTTAGATACACCACTGAGTAATAATTATTTCTTTTGTGTAGTTAATGACTTTATTTTTCTTTAAGGTGTACCCACAAAACAGGATTCATCGATCCATTTTCACTTTGAACATGGCTGTGATTCATGGATCCTCAACATCTTCTCTAATGGATACCACAGCTGCATCACTGGTGCCTTACTGGAGTCTTCCTGGTCGTGTCTTGTTGTCGATGACGATGATTATAATCATGTCAGTGGCCGTCTTCGGCAATGCGCTTGTCATCTTGGTCATTGCTAGGAATCAGGGAATGCAGACAAGGACGAACTTCTTTCTCATGAACCTCGCCATTGCTGATTTCCTGTGCGGTTGCATCGACATGCCATTCTCGCTTGTCACAGTGGTCCGAGGTGAGTGGATCTTCAGCGATATCGTCTGCCAGATGAACAGCTTTGCAACTCCATTCTTTTTCGTGGCTTCAATTCACACACTGATGTACATTGCCATTTTCAAGTACATGTCAATCCACAACCCATTCAGGTTTGCTTTGAGTCGTCTTCGGATTCTTTTGATGATCGGAGCGGCATGGGTCTGGGCAGCCATCATTGGTATGCTATCTGTCGTTGGTCTGTCGAAGGCAGAGTTCGAGGAGTATACAACACAGTGTGGTCCAAAATACTACCATGATCCAAAGTCATATACATACTTTGCAATCGTCTTCATAACATGCTATGTTATTCCACTGGGTGCAATTTCTACCTGTTATGTGGGAATGTTTCGTGAGATTCGATCGCACGGCCGTCGTCTGAGGAATACGTCGACTTTTGACCGAGACAAGATCTACGCTCAGCAGCGTAGCATCCTAGTTACATTGTTGGTGGTCGTTATTGCTTTTGTGGTGACCTGGACTCCATGGATTGTTTACAGCCTCTATGCCATCGTTGTCAGTGATGATAGCAGAGTTGTTCACTGGATCAATCCAATTGTAAGTAATAGTAGTGCTAGTAGTAGTGGTAGTAGTAGTGGTAGTAGTAGTTGTAATACTAGAAATAATAATGATCAGACTATCTGATCATTATTATTACTTCACTGTATTATATTCATTCAGACATCAAATTTGAATCAGAGTAAATGCATAGTTTTGTAAAACAAAACTGGTTAAGAGTGATTCTTTCCAGATTAGAATTCTGTTTCAAATGTCTTGCTTTTGATGAAATGTAATCAGAATAATATGCAACAGAACAGATGAAATTTAATTTTAAGAGGCTACACGTGATACTACTGATAAGTTGCCTATGAACACCTAATTATGAGGACAGATGGGAAAATTAATATTAATTTACCGGTAATGACTGATTTATTGTCAAATGGAAAATTTGGGCACATTCACCTGGCTTCTGTGGTTGTCAGCACTCTTCTGGGTGCTCAGTAAGCTCATGCATCTTTCTGTGTCAGACCATGTCTGGGCACTCTCAATGTCTCTGCCTGTGTCTCGGTATGTCTGTCTGCCTGCCTGCCTGTCTGTCTGTCTGTCTTATCTCTCTATGTTATATAGGGTACCAGAACACAATGGTCTGGCAGCATTCAATCAGCCATTCTTCTTAATTATGTGGAAGGCTGTGGGGTAACTGGACACTTGAACATGTGACATTTAGCTTGCAGAACAGTTGAAAATAATAACCTGGTACAGTAAAGTAACTACAAGAGATGCTGAGAGTGACAGAGTTGATTTAAATATGTATAGTTAATTGGTGGATTTTTTCTCTTTGCAGATGTTCTGGTTTGGCTATGCAAACAGCGCTTGCAATCCAGTCATCTATGCCCTTCGAAGTCAGAGTTTCCGAGAGGGGTATAAACAAGTGGTGGCAAAACGAGGTCCAAAGGGTGATGGTTATATAGGTTAGTGCCAACTTAATCTGAAAACTACTTATTGATTGACATCGAAGGTTATGAATGTAATGTAACTGCCTTAATTTCACAACATAAAAGCCTTAAATGCTTTGATTATTCCTGTATTTATTTAGTGCCACTGTCTAATGACAAAGCATCAGTCGATGGTGCTGAGCAATCATGCATGAAGAACTTGCTCAAGGTCCTTACACAGTAGCCATCTCAGTGGTGACTCAACCCCACACACTTTACGTTACAAGGTGAGCAACAGTAAGCGACTACAGCTACCGTGTCACATGTAAAAATGTGACCATCTGGGAGAGAGGTACCAAGGTTGGGTTTCTGGACTGAATATGCTTGGAGATTTTTAAATGTTATTGAGACAGTTGTGGCAAATTTTATCTCCATACCTCCCCAAAAATTCGTCAAAAGAAAACTCCAGAGAAGGCCATCTAAAATCTGAATTTCTGAGAAAACCGACATAAAAAATTGCTGACATTTAAAACCTGCAGCTCAAAAAGTTGTGCATGTTTAAAGCAAGACTTTGTACATGTGTTATGGAACATATCTGCATGGATTGCAAAGTTTTACGTGTCATAAGTCACAGCTTTTTATGCAGGGAGCTACCAAATTCCCACATGAAATAATAAAGTATCAGGAACAAAAAGCATAGTCTCACATTAAGTAGTCATTAATGACTTACTAGAAGTCAAAAAGCTACTATTAGCAGATAAAGCAATGTGGAGTTGAGAGTCATCAGCATATTGCTGGACCACTGTTGTGTACCTGCATGCAGTTTGACAATTAGGCAAAATAAAGATTGAAAACAGAAGATACACCTGAGGTACACCTGAACGACAGGCAACAGGATCAGAATGAGATGATTTTATTGCAACTTACTGAGAACAATCTTAAGATAAGAAAATATCCAGAGAGAAGAACAGAATGTGAAACTCCAAATGATCTATAAATGCGACACAACAAAATACCATGATCTACAGTATCAAATGCAGCACTAAAATTGAGAGTTATAAGAAGAAATGTTTTCCCAGAATCCATTGAACGAAATGTATTAAGTGAGCGGGTGAGAACAGTCTCAGTTGAATGACGTTTACGATAAGCAAACTGAAAGGGATTAAAATTCAGAGAAGCTGTAACATGCTACTGAAGATGTATTAGAAATAGGCATTCGAGTAGTTCAGAGATATTATTCAGATTGGAAAGAGATCTGTAGTGAGTAAAGTAGTCCTTATCTAGATCAGGCTGATAAATTATAACTATTGATAAATACTGACCTATCAGAGGTTATCTGTTAATAAAGCATGGAATAGGTGCAATATTATGCAGTTCAAAACTCACGCTGTTGGCATCGTTAAATGTTGCATCAGGGAGATCAGCTTATCCAGTGGTGTTGCAAATACAAAGGCATTTCCAAATGCAAATAAAAGAAGGTTATACCATTGATGTTGTATCACTAAATATGAGTGTCAAACCTGTGGCAATGAATTTCGTCTTTCTGCATTATGTCACAAAAATATAATAATAGGAATAATAATTTTAATAATATGTTATCATGCATGAGAAAATGGTACCAAAGTTGGCAAAAATCAAAACTTAATTTGATAAAGCATTGGATTGGGCTGGAATTGTTGAATAATTAGGTAAAACCCCATGTTTCTAAAATAAATAGTAAAAAACTTACAATTTCTTAAAGATGGAGGTGTCTTTGCAGCTACTTTTGAGAAATCATGAGTTAAAGTTTACCACAACTTTGACTCGACCTAAGTCATCATGAGTTAAAGTTTACCATAACTTTGACTCGACCTAAGTCACTGTGCCTAGGGTCATCAACATTTATGAGTATAGTAACTTGAGTGTATTCATTTGCCTCTCATGCTGTCACCAATGAAATTTCCACAAAAGATGGCTAAGAAAATTATTTACATGACTTGTTCATTTGCATAATTATCAACGTGCAAGACTTCAAATTAGGGGACTAAGAGCACATGTTAAATTAGGTTTTTGTTGAGGGGCATCATACTAAAATTAAAAATAAAAATACTTAGACATCAAAAGTTTACATAAGAACTTACAGTTTGACAGCTGACACATCAAGGGATATAAATGTGCAAAGAACTGATTTTGACAAGTTGTATGCTTACTCACCTTCTGAGTGAATTTCTTGCAAATTTACTTTGCCAACTCTGGTACCCTTCTTTCACACAAGGTCACATATATGAATAATAATATCTGACCAGATGCTGTAATTTATCTGGGGTGTTTTTTAAATCTTGAGAGATCATGTCTACCTGGGGTAATAATAATAATAGAACATCGCTGCCATCATTTGTAACTCGATCACTGTCACCACTACTACCAGCAGCAGCATTGTTATGACATTTTATTTTCCTTACCATCAGTAACCGTCATAATTCATCATTCATAATCGATGTCACCAGCCAGTGCCGTTACCCATTCACTTTGTTCAGGTGCTGCTGAAAATTGTCGAGGGATTCATTTTTGGCACACGAGATCTCTTACAGAATCCTCCTTCCTGCAGCGAAATTCCACAAGAGAGAAATCAAGATACGTAGAGACACAGCCGATAAGGCGCAGGCTATCATCTACAGGAAGCCTTCCTGAAGGATTCGTCACAGGATTGGGCCATGACATGGGGTTTTCCGAGTACATCCCTCTTTCCCATTTCAATGGTAATCCCCAACCAGCTCCTCTGGTTGTAGTGGAATCGGAGCCATTACATCATTCAACTCGTGCCGAACTTCGTGGCTCTGTACGCACTGGGCATCATGAGTCTTCCCGTGCCAAGCGTCATGAGTCAGTAGAGCCACGACATCGTCTGCCACAGATTGTCATGTCAGATTCAGTTGAAGTGGAAACCGAACCTGTTGTTCTGAAACGAGGGGAACGTTCTCGACTGTCACGTCGCGCAAAGGCTGCTCAGCATCCAATGGCTTTAGCACCAAAACTGACCTTTAAAGAAGTTAGAGGTTTAGCCCCAAATCTGAAACAGTGGCTGATTTCTAGGAAACTGGGAAGAGTGACAGAAAATCCAGATGTCATCGAGGTATTTATGGACATACAGACCTTCGCCAGTCTTCACGATGCATTTCCTTCGTCTGGCCTGAAGTCGAACTTAGCATATACTCTGTCTAAAGAATATGCCCAGAGTGTCTGCAGCCTTTGCAGCAATCCAGAATGTGAGATCAAAGACGAGGAATCACATCATGGAAAGCACAAGACATATGGACATGCAAAGAAGTCACAGTGTAAGAGAACAAGCGGCCAGTATCAAAGAAAGAACACACACAAGACTGAACAATCAAAACCTCTCATGTGTCGATTTCCGTCAATCGACGAGTTGGACAAAGTTCAACCGAAGCACCGCCTGGCACCCTCTGCCAGCACTAGACATCGAAATCCTTTTGTCCTTGTCGAGAAATGGTATCACAGGCACAAGCTGGGCTTGAAGCCAGAGCGCGAAAGGGAGAACTGGGAAGAGGGCCGACCGCTAAATCGAGACAGCTATGAGTATGAACACATACTTCCCGGCATGTTTCGCTCTGCTAGCGCTCCGTGTCTGTAGACAAAACAGACTTGTGTTAGGGAAGCTAGTATGATCATGAATCTAGTCACTAGTGATTGCTAGGCATTTTGCAACAGGAGTAACAAACAATGTGTTCCAAGTTGACCCACGTTGCCCAGCTTTTCTGAGAATCATCTTTCTGGTTTCTTTCTACAGTTTGCCTAACTGTGTATTCAGGATCTCTGTATGATGCATGTATGAATGTGTGTCTGGACATTTCTGAGAACCTGTCAAAGTACTGTCCTGTCTCAAGTATCTTGACTCCCTCTGAATCTTTCCTTTAGCTGCAAACTTTGTGATCCAGCTGCAAGTTGTAACATCTGATTATGGGATAGGCATGTGTGCTGTGTAGCCTGGTCTGATTCAAAGTATTTGTGAACAAATTGGTAACAGGATGTTGTTTGAAAGATAATTATGATGGGCTGAATGTTGACTGTCCATTTGCCTACTGTTTGCCTTCTTCTCTTTAACATGAAACTCTGTGTGGGATTTACCTCGTGGCTTGTTCAGTTTCGGTAGTACTAAGTTATAAATGTAAGCGTAGAGGAGGTATGGCATACAGTGAAAACTGAGAAATTTTTGTGAAGCAAGGGAGAGAGCTGTAAAGGACTGGACCATATTAAGAATATGTATGTATATATATTATGTATGTATGTATATGTGTGTGCATGTATGGTATTTAGCTAAACCAGGAAACTTAGGAGCTTCCAGTGATAACTTGAGTTGGAAAGTATGAGAAAATATAATACATACAAAATAAACGGAAAGTCTTGTGGGGATAATTTGGGGAAGCCTGCTGGGAAAATAACTTTGAGGGGAATAGTTTGAGGGCAGTGCTTTTCACCTAAACAACTTTGGGTGAAAAGTATAAGGGGAAAATGTGGAGGTTAGGTTATCCTTAGGCCATGTATACTGGTAACAGTAAAACGGAAATGGAAGTTATTTTTGTACTAAAGAGCTTTGTAGAAGCTTATCCTCGTTATTAATAATGAATTCCAGATCTGAATATCATATGTTGTGGCAAAGTTTAGTTTCTGTATCTCAGCTTTAGATTTTCAAACTAAAAAAATGCTTTGTTATTTATTTATCTGATTGCTGTTCTGTTTCTGATTGACCACGTGCACAAATTTTATTTATTTTGCATGTGGCTACTTTAGTAAGGTTAAAGGTTATGGCGTACGATATGTGGCATATCTAGCTTGGCAGCTTTCTGAATTATTTTGATCTTTTGGGAAACCTAAAGATTACACATTTGTTACAATACACATTGAAGTTTGTTATCGATAATCATTCAATAAAATTAAACAAACTAATGTCAGATTAGGTGGCTAACTGAAATTATTAAATTTCGTTTTTTGGAGGAGTAATTATTTTTTAAAAACTTCAACTGCTAAACTGTTATATTTTTAAAAATTAGTCACTTGCATAATTTTCTTTTGACCCAGCAGTTTCTTAGTTGCTGGCCTTGTTGAAGTTTGGGTGTTTAACCTAAACTTTCTGATCTGCCAAGATGTTCACCAATGACGGCAAACTTGTCAGTTATCACAGCTGAATACTGCCTTGCAGTTTTAAACACATAGGAATGTTGGTTATGACCGCTTTTGTGTAATGGATTTTATATGATTTCTAAAACACTTTGGAAGTTATTTTCTTAAATGTGAGTGACATTGTGATTATTTGAGAATATGCTGTGCAGCCAAAATACACTTTTTTGCCTTTGTACAACTGTAGCAGCATTAGAAATGGCAGATTTCTCAACAGCATGTGGAATTATTTAGCTGCATGAATTTACATCTGTTCTTATCGAATGACTTCTGTAGCGCCATTTTTGTAATGCCCAAGGCATCAGTCGATGGTTACTTCTAGTGAAATCGTAATCAGAGATCATGAACCACTGAGGAAGCCATGTCGAATTCCAGTCGGTCAGAGAAACCAGAAGCTAAGCTATGGTGGGTAAGCAAGTTGAAACAAATGAGTTTTAGACCTGAAGGACATCAAAGAATTGACAGAAAGAACTGAACTGGGCAGCGAAATCCATTGCTTTGGAGCAGTCACCGAGAAGGCCTGAGAATCCAACATGGTTCTGGTGCGAGGCACTGCAACAGTCTGTTCGTAGATCGAGTGCAATATTTATTTGTACAAGGGGTGAGCATGAAAACTTATTTAAATGTAATGCTTGGTAAACTAAGACTGTTTTTAAACTGGATTCTCTGCTTGATGGGTGACCAGTGCGATGAATGCGATATTGGCATAATATACTGATTTTTTAAATTTTTGTTGTGGCTTTGGCAAAAGAGTTTTGAACCATTTGTAGTTTTTGCAGATCTAACTTAGTGATGCCATTGAGAAATGAGTTGCAATAGTCAAGTCTGCTAGAAACCAATGCCTCCAGGCAGTCTGAGGCAACGAGATCACATTCTATGAATATCCCATATGTCAAATGGGGCTGATCTGCATATGGTCCAAACATAGTTAGAAAATGAAATGGTGGAGATCAAACACCATACCCCGATTGTGTGCCCAACTGAACAGACATACGGCAGTCAAATTTGGGGAGTTGTTCGCTTGTGTCTATAAGGAGAAATTTGTTTTAGAAAGGATTCAGAACTTTTTACTAGCCGTCCAAGATTGAACATCGCCAAAAACCGCAAACAGTGAAGGAGGAAGACCCATGAGAAAGAGTTAGGGACTGGAAGATGCATCCTAGTGTAGAGAATGGCCTGAACCAGTGATGAAGAAGTTTCCCACCTTTTCCCTGATCCTTTCTTCGGAACGTAGCATATCTGTCATCAACTGTGGGGTTTTGTTAGTGAGTAGAGACTGCTGGCTTTAGTATGTGGTGCAACATTATTATTATTATTAATTAATAACTTCTACTGCACTGGTGTCTAATGCACAAGGCATCAACTGATGGCACACTAAAACCAAGACGCAATCAGGTAAGAAAATTTTGCATTTAACACGCTGTATGTCCATTGGCTGAGCGAGGAATCATAGGCATGGGTCCCTGGGCACAGCGGTCAGAAATTGCCACTACAACACCTGTCTAACTTAACAGCACCAAACACAATATAGCATTGGTAATTACCCCTCCATCCAAATGGAGAGGTAAGTAATCTTGCCACCTTCTGATATGCAGGCAAGATGTAATTTGACAGAAAGCTTTTGAAACAGGATTTCTGTTGCAAGCTGTTTGTAGTTTCATCAGTCCACAGAGACAGAGCTCTAGGCGGCCTATGGTGGAAAAGCAATATGAAAAGGGAAAAGGCAACAGTATGCTAGGGTGTCTGACTGCAGGGTCAAGGGAGGATGTTGCCAGGTTGTGTGTGTGCAAGCAGTCGTGTGTGGCCCAAGCTGAACCATTCAGAGTATTACTTGATTACGATTATGTAACTGAGCAGTAATATAACGGAGAATGTTTTACAACAATGATCTAGGATGTTGCTAAAAGACTGCAGGGAAGTCCCAATACATATGTGTTAAGGAGGTGACAGTTGTTCTATTGTTGTTCTTAACTGCATCTAAGTCTGTGAGATCATTTCATTTGAAGCATAGTTAGCACAAAATAAATTCAGCAACAGGATGACTGATTGTTACAGGCTGCAGGTGTTGCAACCCTGGCAGCCACATTCATAGGGACCACACTGGGCCCATTGCTGGCCACCAGTTGTCACAATGTGGGCCTAGTCAACCTGGCTGTCTGGGAAACTAATTGGCAGGTTTTAAAGGTAACAGTGGAATTTGAATCCAGAACGTAAAAGGTGCTTCACCAACGAAAAGTATTACTGGATTGGGTTGTCTTCAATAAGTAAACTTCGTGAGTTCAGAAGCCACTACTTTATTGTAAAACGAATGACTTTAGCAATCAGGCTCTGTGACTGATACATATGAAAACCAGATACAATGACTTAATACATTAATAATATAAAAGTTGATCTTTCCAAGTTAAATTACCATGCAACTGATGTCAGTTGATCATATTATTTACAAATTACGACTAAATGTAAAGAAAACAAGTTGTCAATAGTTTGCTGCGAAAAGATTTACAAGATCTTGAGGCATTACAACTCAGAAAATTCTCAACCCTCAGTAAAAATTTGTGCAGCAGACAGCAAAGTACAAATCAGTCATTAAGACTAAAATTAATTACTACAACTACATATTCATAAAATCATTTATTATCCTCACAAAATATGAATAAAATTTTTAATCACTGACTAAGTTTATGCCAAATTTTCCCATATACACGTATTACCTGAAATTTTACAGTCTATGAACAGCAGTATTATCAATCTATTATGATGGAAAAGCTAGGCATCATTTCAAAGATCAAAGCTTGCAGGAGAAAGTGCAAACAGCACAAGTTAGTTGACAAATCCTGCACTCGATCTCCATGCTGCCCAGATAACTTTGACCTAATGGAAGAGGAAACTGTGAATGGTTAAGAAGATTACGATCTGTTTACATCGACTGACTACTTACAAGCACGAAAAATACGATCACATAAATCACACATAGCACACCATCACCACATGAAGCTGTTGAGGATAGTCAGACAAAACATATTCAGCGATAACTCAAGCAGATGAAAAGCTGCTAATAACTGGTCTGCAATTAAACACATCAAGTGACAGATTTTAAATAGCATGATATCATTTTTCTTATTTTAATTTTATAACCACAACTATTATTTTTATTATTATTATTTTATTATGACTTTCATTTTACTTCATCACAGGACTGTAATCGCTTTTAAATTAAGTTTCAGCCTTCAGAGGCTTTGAACTCTGTACTCTTTCTAACTCTGAATGGATCAGGCACTCCACATACAGCTAAAGCTGAGTAACTAATTTACCTAATGCACTGTCTAAAAGCAATTCAAAATAAGGAATTAAACATAACTAGCCATTACAAGAGAAGACTGAATTTAGAATCCAGAGAAATCATCTGTGCACCAGAAGTTTTCTGAATGATGCAAATAGTGGATACGTGGCAAAAGACTAGGATAAACTAGATGAAAACATGAAATCTCAACAGTGTGCACCCAACATAGTATAGAAAGACATATGGAAACTGCCACTATATCCAAAGCTATACATAAATGTCATTCATCATAGCAAAGACAACAAAGTTAGTGCAACATATAAATAATACATTATGTTAAGTGAAATTGATATTGTAGGCCTACCTACTACTAAGGAAAAGAAAAGCTGAAACAAAATAATTCCCAACAGGATACATATGACACCCAATAAGAAGTGACATCATGAAAGCTTTTGACAACATTTGAGAACACTTTTGAATTCCTGTAACAATTTGTTATGCACAGATGTTCTTTGTTATTTTGTGATTCTGATAAACCTGACATTTGCACATCTTAACCGTTCTAGGAAAGTCTACTCTGCCAATACAAATGCCAGAACATAAACTGATGGCATTTCAAATGCATGTACACCTGAGATCTATCTACTAATATACAGCATCATCAACACTTCAAGAATTACTCCAACCGCAGTTCTAACATTCATGAGCTCTCATATCCGAAACCAGCTTTCCAGAGGACGTGTTTGTTAGTTGCCTGGCATCATGACAAAATCTCAGAAGAGGGTGGGTAGAGAAATTTCCTAGGCATTTCTAGAGTAAATGACAAAGATTTGAAAGTTTTACATACTAAAAGCTAATGCAACCTTGTGATGTTCAAAGACCAAACTGAAATTATTATAGCTTCAATTTGCAAAGAATCTGAGTTAGGTAAAAAGACAAGCATAGTTGTAAAAATACTCATGCCCCATAAAATACTCATATCCTAGACTTGAAAAACTGCATATAGATCTTTAACATGAAGCCCAAGATCTAGCATGTCTGGTTTAAAGACTTCCAACAATATTCCAAGGTCTAAGACCCAAAAATGTTCAGCTTAAACGACATCCAAACCAATCTGTCGAGTCTATAAACCCAGTAGTTCAGCTGGTGTAAATTGGATAAGTTCAGTATCCTGAAAAGTCACAGTAGAAATTTAAAGTACGAACCAGACTGGCTATCAAGTTCCAGATTAACTGAAAGATCCTCAGGGACGACAGGATGGCAGACGTGCAGCCACAAGAGATCATTGTGTTTCAAGGCATCAAATCTATCTTATGGATGAAAACTTAGGCCTTTCTAGCGAGCAAACGCAGCAAATGAACAATGCCAGGAAACTAGCAACCGGCAGTTAACATCATCATGACCCACGGCACTGGTAGGGTGGAGTGAATAAATTAAAGTGATATTGTGAGATCGGCAGGGAAGGCAAAAGTTGCAAAGTCTATGTTGTAACTTGCCTTTAAAATACTACTGGATTCATCTACCTCTTGGGTGCCTCAAGGCGACTGAAAACTCCTTAACTATTTAATTTTGGAGGCAAAAGGTTGAATTATATATTATTTTGCAATGCTATGCTTTAAAGTAATTTTTGTTTTAAGGCTGGACGAGGAATTGTAGAAATCATGGCCATGAAGCCTTAAACAAGAACAAATACCGCTGCCCTGTATTTGTGTTCCTGCAACAATGTAATGTAAATCTATAAATTTTCTTGGCCTGATGCACAAGATGCGTCAAAGAGAACAGCTTATTTGCCAGCGCTTTGTCAATTCAAGTCTCCAACAGCCAGATTGTTTCATCAGTTTCAGCGCCATGTCAGAATATGATGGGCTTCAAGTCAATCGAAAGTGATTATGGGGAGGACAGTGGTCATAGTATGGTGCAGCAGTGAGACCAAGATAAGACAGCAAGATAAGTTCAGTTTTAAGTGTGGAATTAAATGCTTCAGAATTGTTATAATTATTGTGTAATAAAGGAAAGAACTCAAAGTGACAGATGAAAATGGAGAAAGAGTAAACTGGCAGAGGTCCTTGAGGAGTTCTTGTACCAACTGTTTACCTATAGCTGCAATGCCTCATCTGCACTTTGCTTACAGCTGAGACATCGTCTACATAACCTTGATGCTGCAGAATAATGTAAAACTGAACTTGTGGGCACTTCAAATATAATAATTGAGGTATGATAATTCATGGTTGCAAAACTAGTACCCATACCCAAGTTTTGAACCCCATGCCAACTGAAACATCATGAAAAACTTTTGTCTATTACATTCACTCCAGCCTAACATGCAGTTAGCTTGCCTCAAGGAAGGAGCAAGCAGTGAGTAGGTCAGACAAATGAACTGCAGCCAATGTCCTCCTCCTAACACACCAACAAACGTCTTTCAGAATCAACATATATTTAGGTTTACCCAAAATTTAACAGTGCTGACTAAGCAAACTAACAATCCTGTGTGAAAATCTACAATGCATATAATGTTGTGCAATGCAAGAATGCAGCCTAAGTTTTAAATTTCACAGTTAACATTCTTTATACAGTCAACAGTTAGCAGAGATCAGTGGTTACGGTGCAAATCCTAAAATGATTCCAAGCAAAATGCTGACAACAGAAAGAAACACCAATGGCTGTTCTAACCATTTCAAAAGCATCGATGCAGGTGACAAAGAAAACTGTTGGAAAACACTGAGACCATTTTGTTTTTGCTTTAGTCAGCAAAACTAAATAAGAAAACACAACGGAAACTCACACTGAAAAAACCAGTCACTTCCTTAGGGTTCTTCTATAATTTTTAATTCAGTTAACAAAATAACCATACTTTATAACATAATAAAATCACCAGATCATGCTTCTGTTAGTCCTTGAAGCGTTTCATGAAGTTTCACTTGAAAATTTCCTTACAGCCTTTACTGCTTCGCAACCACACAAAGAAAACCTTAATCTGCGACAGAAACCCCTTTAGCATTCACCTGCACCGGCTCCAAAGGCAGCAGATCTCATTTGCAGAATGATATCAAGTTGATTTAATTTAGTAATTACAGATATTTAGGTCAAATAAAAATTGCATTACAAGTGCTAGTCAATAACTTAACTGTGCTGAAAAATGCAATAAAAACAAATATATATATATATATCTATGTAGACTATCACGTTACATGTCACATTGTGTCATGGCATCTGCCTCAAATGTTTCACACTGTACAGCCACAATATAATCACACAGGGTGGTCACTCTGGAAAATTTAATTATCTACCAATTTTTCCAATATTTTCATGCCTTCCTCCTATACCACATTCCACTAATGAAACAAACAAAATTCAGCAAACAGTTGGTACAAGACTTCACTCAAAACTCACAGGTCCAAAATTGAAAACTCCAAAGTTTCCCAATCCAGACTTCTCAAAATTATCACAACTTTGACATTTTGAGAATTTGCTGCCAGGTAATTGGTGCCTGACTACGGTGAATGGACACCCTGTGGTTGGACTAAAATCTGTAGTTAACCGTATTGCACATTACATGATACACAGCCATGGATTTAAGAAAAGCTCACTATACATAAAAAGAACCAAGAACAAGCAAAAGACACCAAAGTGGAAGAAAACGAAATCAACCATATGCCCAAAGAAAAACAAACAGCCAACACTAAGAATAATGACAGTAATCATGATTAGTGTGATGACAGCAACATGACAATGACGATAACTTCAAGAATGATCATGGAAAATGACTACAGACAACTAGTGAATAAACAGTCATATTCTGTTTAGTGTTATTATTGTTCATCATCTTCATGAGTAGATAATATGATCACTAATAATACAAAGCAGCGATAGCAATAACACTAAAGTAGCAAGGAAACAGGACTAGTATCATCAGTAAGCCAAACTTTGTTTGAATATAGCACAACACAAATTGTCTAAAGATTGCAAACATCAAGACTAACCACAAAAGTGATTTGTTACATAGACAACTGTTTTGTTATCTACACAAAATGACTGGAAATATGATGAAGACAGAATCATAGAAGTTCTTGTTGCACTTGAAACTGTACACACGCCATACAAAGTAACAGTGCAACAACACACGCAAGAAAAATAATCGCAGAAAAATTGTGCCTTGGTTAAATGGCACTTGTCCAGCAAGATCAAGAATTTCTTTCAGCCTATCTTCACTAAAAATTATACTGTATGAAGATGTAAAGAATGAAACCTCAACTGACTGAATGTAGACTATATCGTCTAAACAGCTACTAATTAACTGATTCTCTAATCATTTAAATTACTAGTTTATAAGCTAATCATTACTTGCTAAACAACTACCTGATTTATGATTAAGCAACACAAAGTAATCATTCAAATGAATAAATTATTAACAATTTCCATGTTAAGTAAAACTGTTACATTAATTCCAATCAGTAACTTAAACTCAGCATAGTAATTAGAAAAATTGGGTGTATTACAGAAATTGTGTGTATTAAAGCCTTTAGTGAAGATGCTCTAAAAACATCAATAATGTATTTCAAATCTCAAGTCAAAAACACAACCTAGGCATTTTATGACGAAAGTTTTTGAATCTGAGAAAAAAGTAAGTATCAGATCATAGAGATCGTCTTAACTCAATCTACAAAGAGACAATGTGGCAAACAGTAATTTGATTTTGCTGGATTTCATCTCATGAATTCAGTTACAAGACCTGCAAATAAAAAACAAAAATTTAATGAGAAAAAATCACCACATTCATGTGCAAATAGTGGCAGGCAGGCAGGCAAACAAACAGACAATCACACAGAAGAGACATAACCACATGAATAGAAAGAAAGAGAAGTATAACAACAGTCCATAGAAAGGTCCTAGCACTTTTGAGAGATCCTGAAAAGGCATTCTACAAAAGCCCAGTAACATACATAAATACACACATACATACATATACAGACAGAACAAGAAAGCAGGCAAACAGCCAGACCTTCATGATTCTGAGGATATCCAGTTGCTATGGTAAGTCTGATGACAGCGTACCTGTACAAAGAGAGAGAGAGACATTTAGGCCTGGCCATTCTGTGCGACAAGGGCAGCTCCACCTCCGCCTCGGATGACCCCAGCCTGTGGAGGCACTGGAGCATGACCAGCACGGATGGGCTTGGCAATCTGTGCCGAATGACCTCGACGCAGCAGGTTCTTCTGGCGAACAGCTTCCTTTATGCGGTCAACCTCCATCTGATACCTTCAAGAACAAACAACACTGATCATAAGAAACGCTGATGAAAGTGATTGTGCTGATTACTGAAAGATGAGCAGTTTGCATTCAGAAAGACCAAACACTACAAATTTTCATGTGAAAGGCAACATACCTTCCCAGTAAACTTTCGCTTATGGCCATTAAACGTATAAACAAATGGCCATTCAAGACTGAGAAAAACACACAGCGCTGCATGCAGCAAATATCCAATAAATAAGCAAGTAATCAGTAACAGGAACTCATATCATGAGTTTCTCTAATACACACAAGGTTCCCCTAAGAAGCTATTAATTTCAGTTAGAGGTCTGTATTTGCAAGTCTTGTTACCAAAGAACATTTGAGAGTGAAAGGAATCCCATCCCACCCATAATTCAAAGTTATCTGAAGAGGTGTACAGATACAGTTTCTGTTTTGGAGCTTCTCCAAAATAAAGCTGCTCAAAGTTTATTGCCTTTTCATTTTTATCAAGTAGACTTCTCATTAGTGAAGCAGTGCATTTCAAGTGCACAATTTCATATTCATCATCATGTTTGTACTTTAAATTATTTTTACATTGCTGTTGTAAAACCTGATGCATCAAGCATTGTGAAGACACAGAGATAACACTTGGAAGTGAATGGTACCAACCTCTTTCTGTCTTTCATGGCGCCCTCTTTGGCCTCCTTCAGTGCCTGCTCCAAGGCCTTAACTCGCTCCATTGTGGCACGCAATCTCTTCTCGAGCTTTGGAAGTTCACATCTCAGATCAGCATTGTCACGAACAAGCTAATAAAACAACTCATACGTCATAGCTGCCAATTTTTCATGTACAAATTTTAAAATACCAATATACCAACTACACGAAGCAGATGACGATAAGCTAAGGTAATGAAAGATAGAAGATCAGCTTCTAACTACACCTTGAGCTACAGCCATAAGTACAAAGTGTTAGTGACTTCTTTTTCTTACGGTAATCTCGGCTTATCAGAACTGTTAATCAGCCAACCTCACTGAAGTCTCAAAATCTTTGCATGGTTCTGTGTATAACAGGAAATTGTTATCCAAAGACTTACAAAGTATTGCTAATGGTAGAAGTAAATTTGTAACAATGAACAAGGGAAGCTCAGCAACAAACCTGTTTGTGGACCTTTGTTAACTGGTCAAGGTTGTTCTCTAGGAATGAGATTTTCTGCTTCTGGGCTTGGCTGCTCATTGCCTCGTCCTCCTCCTCCTCAGACTTTATCTGAGACTAAAAACACAAAACACCTCAGACTTCATATAAACAAAAATAATATTAGCAACTGATGCTAAATTTAAATGCATTAAAAGGTTTCTGAACTTTAAAGCAGGAGGATCAGATTCAAACCATCAACAAACAGTTTCGTTGAATAAAGCAACTCTACACACTCACAGTATTGAGAAACATAGAAAATAACCAACTGTCTTGTTGGCTGTGCTCCGCTTTATCTAAGGGAGCTCTGCATCCCTCTTTCTTCTATTCCTGGCCGCAGACCACTGTGTTCATCGGTTTAGGGCAATCTCACCGTCCCTCTAGCTCGAACTGCCACCGCTCAGCACCGCAGCTTTGCTTTTGCTGGCCCTGCTTCTTGGAATGACTTACCTGCCAACCTTCGACGGGAGCTTCTCTCCCTCTCCCCCTCCCTCTTCCGCAAGCGCTTGAAGACTGTATTATTTCCCAGTTCTGGGATAGGCCAGAAGCACCTCTGATGAGGCTATCTTGAAGCGGCACTTTACAAATTTACAATTACGATTACAAAATGACAATTCCCAGGCTAAACTTTGGTTTAGTGTCTGCAATTTGTAAAGTGAGCAGTTGGTCACGAACCTTCTTAACTCTTGCCTGCAGATCCTGGACAAAGAGCTTCCTAAGGTTGTGAAGAGTCTGAAGCTCCTTAGCAACCGTCTCCTCAAGGCCCTTGAGATCTTGTTTGGCCTGTTCACGTCGGTCCATCTGCAGCGACAGTTCAGCCAAGCGGGATGACTTCTCTGCCTCCTCCTGCTTGAGTTTTTCGTAGTCGGAGGTCAGCTTCTCCTGTGCCAGTTCCAGTCTCTGGTTGGTTCTGAAATAATTTAATGGGCTTATACAATTCTTCATTCTGCTTCTGCATCACAACAAGCATTTGTAATTCTAGAGCTAGAAAAGAAACAAATCCAAAGAATGTCATAAGAGAAAGCAACAGTATCAGGACACATTTGGCAATAAAACCCCTGATTCAATAAGATACTGGATAACATGGAAATACCTAAACTCAACCTCATTCAAGGCAATGCTAGAATCAAGCAGAGTGGTGAAAAAACATGAAACTTGTGGCTGTCAGATGCTGCATTACATTTACAAGCGTCTCTGCTGTTGGACTGGTACAATAAGTTAAGGCAACAATCTATCCATCACATGCATGCCTGCAACAACAGTAGTCCAGAGGCAACTCTTGGGATTGAAGGATCTGTCATCTGAAGCAAAAACATCAGAACAGCAATCCAGCAACAGGGCAACCTCTAATTATCAGTTACATGGCTCAACAATTAAGCGTCATTTTCAAGTGATGCACTGTGTCTCTGGACAAAAGCTGATGCTTTAGCAATCGGCCGGTGTCTCTCGTAACTGTGTGGCGAAGAACTCACTCAGAAAGCATGTTGATGCGAGCGTGCTTATCAGCGATTTCCTGTCTGAGTTCTGCAAGTTGCTTCTGGTGCTGCTCACGGTGTGACTCCATCTGCTTCTCAAGAGCATCCTTAATCTGGCTCGTTGCTTCCATCTTGTCCTTCTCCTTCTCACGCTCTTCAATCTGGGTCAAGTACAGCTGCTCTGTAAGCAGAAAAACACAAATTTGTAGTAAGGTGGGGTAAAGTAACATTCAGTCAAGGATGTCAGCAAAATCAGTTTCTGCTGTTTTGCGCACTTCAACAGCTCAGAAGATCTGAAAAACTTTCCCAAGCATTTCCATTATTGAGCATGTTGACTCAGCCCACTAGTTTGGCATGATATTTAATATTTCAGTGTCACTGAATATGTCAACTACAAGACATAAAAAATATTTAAAAGTATACATAAAATATTTACCCTTGGCTTTCAATTTAGCGCACTCCTCGCTCAGCTGGTCAACCTGTTCCTGCAACTGGCACTTTTTCGAATCCACCTCCTTCATTGACTCACTCACCATCTTCATCTTAGCCTCATGCTACACGGAAAGCAGAACAGAAACTATGCAAACAAATGAGCAGCAGCAGTCAAGTCCTTCTCCAGCAGAAGATTTCCGATATCTGTGGCCAGATGTGCTCTCTCTTATACCAGCTGTTTTTCTAAGAGCTGCCTCATACAGTGTACGGATAAGAACTAGATTCCCAGTACTGTTGCAGAGCAGCCATAGTAAGGAAAATGTGCCTAATTTATTGTCTAATCACAATACGTTTTTTAAATTACAAAGAGAAAATTCAACCTAATATTAACAGTAAAGACCTTAACATGCACCAGTAATTCTCTTGCTTGACTGATCTTTGACAAATCTGCTGTCTCCGATTATTTGCTAAATACCACCATGATCTGCTATCACCACCTCACATCATGACGTCACGAGCCTAATATCCAAAATTCAAATTCATCTTTATAAAGCCCATGATGTTATCTAAAAACTTCTACAGCAAATTTGTAATACTAGTAAGTGATAAGGCATCAATAAAACAGATTCTGCAGAGAAAACATGCAACTGGTGTTGAATTTAACTGATGAATCAGTTCACCTGTTGTATGAGCAGCTTGCATGCAGACAGCTGGCTTTCTGCTTCATCCAGTTTCTTGTTGTTTTCTGCCTGGAAGCTCTCCAGTTGGCTGCAGTGCTGCATCAGAGTCTTTGCCTCGGATTTCATCTTGCTGATGTAGAGTCGAGCCAGAGTAAAGTCCTCCTCGATCTTCTCTCCTCCACCCTGTGCCTTTTGCAACTCCAGCTGACCAAACACAATACAACTCAAAATCACAGTCTAAGTTTGAGCAAGTTTGAGCTGTTCGTTGCAACATAAGCATGACTGAGTAGGACAACACATACTCAGAAGAAGAGTAATCACTCAAGTTACCAGTGACAGTGATACTGAAGATAAGCTAAGGCAATTAAGGGTAGAAAAAGATCAGTATCTTAAAGCCAACTACAAGAGGCAGTCACTGGTGTGAAGTGTTAAGTGACTTCATTTTTGATCTTATTATTTAAATGATTTTTTACAGTGGTGTTGTAAAACCTTTTTAATGGCTAATGCCACTTGAAATTTATGCCTTGCACGTGTTTCATGTGTCTATACTCGGATCTTTGTCTAGATTATCTAACTTCAGCATGCGAGGATGAGTGATATTATAAGGTATTATTAGTAAAAGATATTATGAACTGTGCTTTAGAAGTTCTAGATTAAATCAGTGCACAATTAATGTACTCATTTTAGCTTCACGTGTACTCCATGGAGTCCAATTCAATATGTTTTCAACCTACTGCTACCCTAACACCTTGCCTGGGGAAGCCAAGCTAACTTGTCTTACGGTGGCTATCGTGCAGCTGGGCAAGCCAAGTTAACTTGTTCAGGAAAGTACTGATTTTTGTAGGCCTGGGGATGCCATTAAACTAGGTTAGCTGCCAAATATGATTAAAACCGGTAGTTTCTTCTAGAAATCACTCTAATCATACCTTGAATTCACTGCCAATTGCTGTTCCTATGTCAGCAAGGTCCTTCATGAGGCTCATCATCATCTCAATGACTCTCTTCCTCTGATGTGAGTTGCTTTCTCTCACTTGCTGAAGTTCTGCCTCAATGGTCTGCATTGTTGACTGCAAACATCAAAAACAACACATTCAAATAATCTATACAATATGCATAAAACATGTACACAGCATATATAAAAGTATTCATTAAACATAACATCTACACAGCATATATCAAAATATTCATTAAACATAAATAAAAGATGCAATAAACATATATTGTAAATATGAATAAAATGTTTGCACAATATGACAGATTTACTCAGAGCCAGTCACATAAGCCATAAGAAAAATGCAAAGCTGTAGCATACCACTTTTTTCTGGAGTTCCTCGCTGAGTGTTTCGTTTTCACGGTTTCTGCACTCGACTTCCTGTGATTTCTGATCGTAGTTGACAGCCAGTTCTTCCAGGGCCTGGAGCACTTCCTTAACCTCATCCTTGGCCGAGTCATTCTCCGTCTGGATCCTCTGGACCTCCTGCTGCAGGATCTCGTGCTCCCTACGGATCGACAAGATGAGCTCCTCCTGCTCCAGGGCCTGCTCCTTTAATTTCTCGACCAGTTGTGCCTGGTTGTTGATCTCATCATCCTAAATAAAATTACAGATCCAAACAGTCCACATAAAAAGTCATGAATTCAAAGTCACACTCAAAGTGAAAAATGCTAATCCTGAAAGCCATAGATAGTCTACAGCATAAAGATCTGAAAAATACACATATAAAATGTGTCGGAAATGTCATCAAGGATTATAGCCTAGAAAATATGCTATGGATGTATATCTGAACGTATTCAAGAACACAACTGGACACAGTGCATTCTAAGAACCACTTGAAGGCACTCGTCATGAGTCTAAATGATGTTAAAGTTTATTAGGTTCATCATTTGTATATGAAGGACACTAACAGCTGGAGTCACCACCGTTGGGTCTCGCACACACGTAGAACCCAACCAACGACAGTTGATACAACCCTTCAGAGTTCTTTTTTAATTGGTCACTGCCTGTGAGGGAGTCAAACAGATGGCAAACACATGTGTACCTTATCATCGAGTTGCTGGTACAGCTTCTGTTTCTCTTCCTCCCACAGGATCCTTTCCTCGTCTGACATGGCTACTGGTGGTACTCCAGGAACCATCGCTTTGCTGATGCTTGGCAGATTGTGTGTTGAACTAGAAGCGCTCAGCGTATCTGTCAACTCTTTCTCTGAGGTCCTCTCATTCTCTGGAACTGGCTCACCTGAACGAACAATAGCCGAAGCACTGTAGAATGCTTTACTCAATTTGGAATTATGTCATTACTAGATAACAATTTAATTCCAGTAACAATTTTAAAAAAACACTTAGTGATGCTATAAACAGTTAAAATTATATTCACAGAGAATACAAGTAAAACTAAAATGAATGCATCAGGACAAATTTTGTGAAAAAGATCCAGGAAGGTATCACTGATAAAATCCAACAAATGTTATATGCTCACAATGCATTACTGAAAGTGTACACTCTAGTTACATCATTTGCAACACAACAGAACACTGGCAAACAGAAAAATTCCTCATTATAGAGTACATGGAAATGGTTACTGTGGTAATTCCATGTTAACCAAGTGGAAATGAGGAAGAATTTGAAAAAAACGGTGGCACCAGTATTATAGAGTGGTAATGGTAATGGGTAAGCTAAGGGAAGTAGGTCAATGAAGAGTTTTGTGGGCCTGTCACATTTACTATGTGCATCATAACCTTCAGGATTATGGAAATCATGAGATGGAACCAGTGGGTTGAAACACACTGTAAGTCACGCTATGTGGCTTTAAACATCTGGAAAAATTTCATCTGCCAACAGAATCTCATTAAGTATGTGGGTGTGAGGATGTGCACCACAGATCTCCAGTAGCCAACGTTTATAAAAAACCTGGGGTTAAAACTTAAAATATGGGGTGGAAATGGGGACACATTTATATCCCCACATCCCTCTTACATTCAGCAAACAAATACATTTACACTATGCATGCCACTCTGCAAAACTGTGACATCAGAAAGCTTTCGCACACACCATAGGAGCAAAATTGCAACATTATAGGTGTGCTTACCAAAACGGATGGAAGTTAGAAACCAGTTCGTAAATGAGCTCACATTTATCAGGACAAAAAATAAGGTACATGTTTCCATGGTTATCTATACATGCGTGGCAGAGTCGCAAAGATATCTCTTTCTCTCAATTTTAACAGCACCGTTAAAACAATCAGTATTTAAAAACAGTCTAAAACTTTTCAAATAATTCATACTAAATAGTTAATTATCTTCTGACTTTGATACCTGCACGCCATTTTGCAAGTTCAGCTTCATATTTCTCAACTAAACCAGTGAGACGAGCATTCTTCTCTTTTTCCTTCTCATATCTTCGTTTCCATTCTTCAGCCGTTAGCTCTTCATTCACCATAACGGAGTTCTTGATTGTCTTTGCTCTGTTGTACCAAACAGTGTAAATAACACAGACACTGAAGCCTTCTTATCTTAAAGGTCCATCTTCAGAAGCTATATCAAGTACCACATTACGACAAAGGTTCGTTTACAGTGAGGTCTTAATCTGAAGTAAACATAGGATCCATGTACAAGAAAACATTAAAACATGTACATAAACTGACCATGCTACATCAGAATTCATGTTACAATGATGTAAGAAGTTTCCCATAGACATATATATGTAAACGGTTTACATGTAGACATTAATAATAAATTGACTAACTTAATTTAGTAATGATACTTCTTGTGCTTTTCTGTATATTACATGTAAATATGCTTCACTTTCTCAATTATTCACTTGATACAATTCACATAAATGTCTTTTAGAGTTGCACTGTGTAATGCAGTGCAATAAGAAATGAATGTATCACCAGTTCTAGAAAACACCAAGTGACACTACTGACAAGTCAAAGATAATGTTTTAAGTGAATGGCTATGTTAAATATTTAAGAGTGTGGCATATCCTATTAAAAAGTGCCAGGTTCAATCTCCCATCAACACTAAATATAATGTTTAGAAAACATTTCTAAGAGATACTAGCACTAGAGATTAATTATGATTTGGTAGGAAATAAATTATATACATATATGCACAGATATATATGTATATGTTATATACATATATATGTATATATTATACACATATATATGTATATAGGATTTCTGACTCATGATAATGTGGCCCATTTGCCAGAACAGAGAATGGCTGGATTGATGTAAACTCGTCTGGGTGCATTCTGGGTGCTGCTTATTTGTACGTGTTGTGCTGTGAATTCAGTCAAGTAAGAACCAAAAACAGAACAGCATGAAAACCAGTCTTCTCAAGCAAACAAAATTGCAAAGACGATGGTCAAAATGGTTCAGAAACAGCCAGTCAGCATGCAGCATTAAAACTGTACAACAGTGCTGAAGCTATCATAGATCACTTCTTACTCAACACACAGCACAGGGGAGCCCTACAGGAAGATGCTGAGTATGCCTATGCACGTGTTTCACGTGCAAAAACTTCATCATGCACATTTTGGATGGGCTTTCAAATGTCCACTGCGGAGTAGCGGGTCAGAATGAAATGTTTCAGAACATAAAGCCTTGTTAACAACACACTTAAGGCGCTACAAGCCCATTCATTAGAGCCACACATGCATATTGTAAGAGTCATATGCCTAAGTATGCTCATCGTTTTAGATCAGTAGGCATCACAATGTTAAATATACCATCTGCCAACCACTTTACATCTAACTGTCTAAGAACATGGTAAGTGCCATATGCCCACTAAATGATGCCATATTTGCACTGCAGTGTCATGTCTTCTCTGGAGTTTGGCCATTTGTCTGGAATGGCCTTCCTTACTCAATCTGTGTATTCTCTTGTCTATGGATGCTACACGCACCTTAGACCAATGTTTGGAAACTGTTCTCTTTTGCTGGGTCTGGGCAGGGAGTTCTAAGCAGATATCATGAAGAGGTACCACATAAATTTATTCCATGAGTGAACAAAGTTATACCATGTGTCTACTAGGTAAATGGAGTCTTTAAGCACACAGCTTATCATTAGTGTCTCAGACAAAAATTAGAGTAAGTAAAGTCAGAACGGAATCAACATCACAGAAGCAGCTCATTGTTGATTCTGTGCTCCATCATCCCCATTCTTTACTCACCAGTTTCTGGAGAGCTGGGTGAAGAAAACCAGCTGGTATTGGTCTTGAAGCCAGAATGCATGCATACACTCAAGAGGACAAATCGAAGAAGACCAGCTACACACACAGACTAAAGTATGATACACTGCGACAACGACACGGCAGTTTTAAATAGGAACTCATAAAATAATTATATATAAAAACAACATTGGGATAAAAAAATCAGACTCAGAAATCAGACTCACTATTAAATCTACTCATTTTCATTTTTAATTTGGTCCTCACTCAACAGTAGCATTGAATGCATAATTTGACAAGTGTTAAAATGGATAACCATTCAAAATCACATGAATAGCATTTGCATTTTTCAGAGAATCCTTCTCCATTTCAGAAGTGCAAAACCACTGCAATTGTTCTTCTTATTTCAGCTTTCTAATCAATTATACTACATTGAATAGCTGCTATGGGTATGTAGGTATTCCTACCATAGTACAACTTATTTAGAAATGTACGCTCCAAAGAATTTAATAAAACCAACAAATATTGCTTTTCATGAAGCAATTTTAAATATACAAACGAACCATAAAACATTCACGAGTCTAAATTCTGAGTTTGTAATATGCATAAAAATACAACAAAACCAAAAATAAGTGAATATATTTCTAAATAAACAAATCTCAACGACACCACCACAATATGGAATAAAAGTAAAAACAATATCAGCATAAATTTAAACTACAACAATTTTTAACTAAAATTTAATTAAAATCACAGACCTACAAAACTAAGAACAAAATAAACATTGGAACAGTAATTTGTTAACTGATTCTACTTAGCAGATTCAAGAGCAATCACACGTGTAAATCTTACAAAACAAAACACAACTTTCAAGACCAAACAAAAAATAAACAGATATTTGGACGGAAGAGCTAAAAGGACGTTCAGGAGCAGCAGAACAAAGTGTTAACTGTTGGTGTCTGAAGCACATGGAAATTACTCAACATCTGTGCTACTTCAAAGGTAGACATGCTCCACAAATCTCAAACCATTACCAAAGAATACATAGAAAGAACCTAACTGAAGAAGAAAATAAATTCTACAGAACAAGATCTATTCAGCAGCTTCAAGTTAAACAGTGATTTTAAACCATGTGCAAAGTGAGGCAAACAGTCACAGAGCAACATCACAGTGACTCACACAGTTCAACATGCCATGCCATGCAAGTACGCACCTCTGTCCAAACATAAGAGTCGAACGGGTTTCGGCGTCATTGAAAGAAGCAGGAGAACAGCAAATGACCATCGTGGTGCGAGCATTGCCTCCCAAACTCTCCTGAAGGATACGAGTCAACTTGCTGTCTCGATACGGGACATAGTTCTGTGAAAAAGGAAATATTCAAATAAGCTGAACTGGACTTTATGAACTGAAGCAAACAATCAATCATCAGCCAATATACTCAATCAACCAACAAGCAAACAAATCAGATCCAACAAACTAATCACATTCAGTCAATAAATTAACATAATACAATTGAACAATGCAACATGGTATTTCTTAAGCACCTATCAAATACATACACATACATATATACGTATGTATGGTCTCCAGACACTTAGAGATTCACCAGATGTCATGCATTGTCTATGCTTCTGGTTCATTCTGATATATTTGTTTATCATGTGTGCAACATGCTCAATAACTGTTGTATGTTCAGACTTCTACAGCGTCGAAATCTGCATTCTGTCAACTCACCATGGCACTTCATTGGGTATGCTGTACAACATACATGTGTGCAAGAGCCCCCCAGTGGTGACTTTTCCAGTTATTTGAGCATTATTTGGTACAGATAAACAAATTAACCAGAATAACTAGAATATTGCTGTATCCAGTGGTTCTATTCTAACTGCAGATACTCTGAAGACAATATACATACACTGCCATCAGCCAAAGCGGCAATCACATTGCCAAGGGCAGACAGTGACTTGTTAATGTTCTTCGCTTCATCAAGAACAGCTCCTTCTGCACCAGTCTTGCTGACCTATGAAAAGGAAACCAAACATATTGCATTATTCTTTGCTTTGACGTAAGCTTATTAAAAGGCATACAAATGTGTATGAATAATTAACTCATTATATTATACACAAAAATTTGCCAAGAAATCAGTATTATCTTAGATTAGCACCTAACAAGGATTTTCTCTTTCCCTTTTTCATATTTCTCCACTTCTGATCTGTGCAGAAAAGAGTAAATGCCATTAAATTTGCTGAGCTGGTATAATTTAAGGACATTTTTCAGTCTGAAAAGGAGGATCATCTTCTAGGCAAAAAAATCAATTTTTTTTAAACACATAAGACAATGTCTTACAAAAATTAACTATGCATAAGGTTTAAAATCCATATTAGCACTTCAATTTCTTGACTGTATGGCCAGTCCTTTTTTTCTGAACAGATTTTTACAGGTAAGTGATGATTTCTTTGCAGTTCCATCTGTTGATATCTCTCATATGTTGCATCTTGGATTCAGTTTACACATTAATCGATCAAAGCAAGTAAAGAAACAAATATTTTTGGGAAGATATGATTGGATAAAACACAAAAAGAACAATGATCATACAAAAGCATACCTTCTCGCTGCCTGCCAAATCAACCAGGTATAACTTTCCACTTAATTTCTTCTGCGTCTCAACATTTTCTTGCTTGACATTAATTAGAAAGACGCTGTGACTTCGAGAAGAATGTTCATTCATATCTAAAAGATCACAAAAAAGTAACTCACCAATGATTAAAAGTAATTTAAACTGCATTACAAATAATTACATACCATAAAATAATGAAATATTCTTCTGGAAGTTACATACAACTGTGAACGAAAACTGGATATTAAATATGCTAAAGTTCTACAAATAATGTACTCTACAAATATATTTCTGTTTGCAATATCCATGAAATCACAGAAGTTTGCATATACAATGGCAATTTCTTTAATTCAGTATTAAACATATTAAACACCTTCACAAAATCAAAACTAAATCATTTATTTCAATTCATTAAAACATTACAAATAATCCTATCATATAAATATTTGCTTTTACCATACAATTCAAATTACATAAAAAATAAATAAAGCACGCATATTCAATAGGTTCTAAATAAATTTCATCAAAATTTACTTGTGACAGCAACATGTCGGTTAGCTTTTCCCTCATCAATCACTTCCATCACCTCCTCTGGACTGGAAACAAACCGCTCAGTGGCCCCCTAACAAACACACACAGAACAAAGTTTACATGTGCTGTGGACTAAGATGCTCTTATTGAAGGAGGGAGGCCTGATCTAATCGGAAATTGCTAGTTGTCAATATGTAGGTGCAAATGACAGAGCTCTATCATCAGTGTGGCTATTCCCTTCAGCTAACCATGAAAGGCAGCCTTAGGCATGGAGTGTTACTGACTTCAGTTTCTCAACTGTAGCAAATAACATATGGTGGCCAATCTTTTACTCTGCCATCTTATAATCCCACTAACAGTGTACATTTGAAGTACTTCGTTTACAGTTGGATTCAGTCCTTGCAAGGATCTTGACACCCAACCTCTCAATCAAACCAACAGACCACAGTGCCACTCATAAGAATGATAACATGAAGGTAAAAAGGTATGGTGATCATCCTTATCAACCTCTTTATAAACACTATCTATATCTCATAATTTCACAACATACATAGTGCCATTTAATTAAACAAAACAAAATGTATTGTGACCTTGAATTTATTTATTCTGCACCTCTCAAAGCCCCTAAAAGTAGTCTATAAATTTTCAAGAACAAGGACAATCACAAATATTCACAAATGTTGTATTCAACAAGGAATAAAGGTTATTATTGTAACAGCTAAAATAAAATAATTGCAAAAATTAACAGCAGCCCTGTCAGTAATATAATTTTATTATTATTAATATTGTGATTATTAAAGCTTTATTACCTTAACATATGGTACCCTGTTCTTGTCCTCATGGACAGAAAGATTCGTCTTTGACACTGAAATCAAAATCACGACAACTTAAGAGACACTAAATCTGGAAAACTACTTTAAGTAAATGTAGGTTATAAAGTCAGTGTTTCGCATTTGTGTAATATCAGAACTTTCATTGATACTACATGTAATCTTTATGGCTCAATTTTCTTAATTTAAGTTATGATTTCCAGTTGCAATCGTTTGTCCCTTCAATCAGTCATCTTAGGACTTAAAGCAAAAGAGTAAAAAATTAACTATGAAGCTTCTATTAACCCTCTGACATAAAAATTAACACTGGTATACATCTAACACACAATATGACATGTTTACGTAATTTATGGGAATTAGTTAAAATTAATTGTCATATTTCAAAATGCTTTCATCATTAAAATAATAATCATAGCTATAGCTGTGAAGTTCCTTTTATAGGTCTATATTTACAGCCGACATCGAAATTACAGAGAATCCATATTTATATTTTGAAAAGCTGGCAATTGTCATAATTAAATGCATACAAAAGATAATAAACACTTCTTGTAGTTTTCATATTAGGTTAAGGAAGCTTACCATCCAACAAATCCCGAATTTTGTCCATGTAGATTTCAAAATAGGACACCTAAAAATCATTGGAAATATCAAATATCAGCCAGATTACAATAAATTCATTTTTATTCAATATTAACCAATGCAATTATAATTTAAATGTGGAACTGTAACTTCTCTCTTTTTCTCCAGATTTCTAAAACACAGTGCACACTTTAAACATTTGGTTTAAAATTTCTTAGGTAACCTAATCTTTTCTCACCTTGATATGGAACTCAAGATTTTCATCCATTTGATAAATGTAGCTGAATATATCACCAACGATTCGAGGAATGATTCCTTGAAGAGTGGGATTACCAAGAACACCCTACAAAGATATATAAAATGAACACTTGATTTGGTTTGATGACATACAGAGTGCAAAATGCAAAAAGATCATAAACTGGGAAGTTGCTCACACATGATCAAGAAAATCTTAGTTAGATAAAAAAAAATTATGACACCAGATATATATCCAGAAAGTTAAAAAATATGTGGATATAAAATATATCAGCAGAGATTATAACTATTCCAACGAAGTACCAAACATGACTTACAAGAGCTAAGCAGTTCTGATCAAATAAATTTTACACATATCTTACTTCCATTGTGTGTGTCTTTCCACTTGAAGTTTGACCATATGCAAAGATTGTTCCATTGTATCCGGAAAGCACATCTGTGTTACACATATACACAACCATCTTAATTTAGACATATGACATTCGTATGATGGAATGTGTTTACTTGTTCTGTATCATAATTACTAAAATTTTACAACAGTTGCATAGATATTTGAAAATCTGTTGCTACTTTCTAATAACTTAATATACCATAAAGGTAACTGGCAACAGATATGTATCCAGAAATTGTTGGATTGGCAATACATTCACTCTTGAACCAAAAACCCTGATGCTTCTGAGCAGCATGGTCGACAAAGGTGCATAAAAACAAGTGATTACTGTATCTTACTAGACCTTCCTTACTTTCTGTTACAAGTTCAACGCTTTATCAAGAGCTTTATCAAGTATTTCACCTTTGACAATGGGCTTGGCAATGGCACTGTACACATTATCCTGCGTCACATTTGCTTTGAAGACCTTATCGAAGACATAAACCTTTCCCTAAAAAGGACATCAGATAATATTTTAAAATATGTAAAATTAACAACAAGGAAATGAGCATAAATTAACAATCATATGAATTTAATCACTGAGTTTTCTTCAAAAATGTTCACAGGCTTGCACTTTATTAAATTTCAACTTAACTTGCACTGTCCTATTGTTTAACAGAGAAATCTGTATAGCACCTTTGAAAAAACCTGGCCCAAGGCTCTCAAGTAAAAAGATCTCTCCAAGTCTTCCCAGCTCACAACCTGCTGTCCACTTTGCACATTTACATGTTCTTAAAAAAGTGGGAGCCAAACAAATAATTAAAATATTACCAATATCTTTTAGGCACAGTCACAGCATATCATTGCCAACTATGCCTAAATGGTATACACTTTTATACACTCAAGTTCATGCCTTCCCATTTAAACTAAATGCCTGTTTCAAATCTTCCTCAGTAAGCCTTTATAATCTAACTTGATTCTGGAAATATTCTGAAGTGTTCCCCGATTGTAAACTAAAACTTAATTATCTCAACTGTCCCACAATCTTGAAGTACGTTTGCTCAAAGTAAGTAAGAACATTATGCCAAATTCTGCATAAAATATACATTTTTAACATATAAAGTCAGTAGCTACAAAACAAAGAACAATGATTTCATGAGCTCATATCTATTAAAACATACACATGAAAGCATATATAAGTAAAAAATATTCTCAATTCTATAATGTTCAATTTAAATATGTATACAACCAAGACAACAACAATAACAACAACAACAGCAGCAGCAAAGGCAACAGACATGAATTCAGACAGCGAGTGACATCATTAGGATATTTTATGATAATGAGTCATGTGTCACGATCTAATCATCAACAAAACGACATTCAGGCAGCAAAGGTTAGGCTATTTAAGATTCTCCAACAGAAATCAACCAAGATCGTCCGAACAGTAAAATCAGACGAAAATTCTTTTCAAAACGACGCAGAATCGAGTGCGTGAAATCCGACTCAACGGCCAACGGGCAAGATCTGCATACTTACGGCGATCGATACTGAATCGTCCGTCGGAAACTTGAGAACAAATTTGCTGCCAGCCTTCTCTTCGGAATCGTTCAAGGGTCGAACCCTGCACACGACTTTGATGTTACACTCGTCGGCCATTTTACTGGTTTTTTAAAAGCACCGAATTTCTGTATTTCTAAAACAAAAGACCGTGAGGCGGATGGGCGTACGATCCGAACCGACCACGTCACACCCGATCATCAGGTCTCTCTCCTCTGCGCAAACAGCCTGCTTCGGTCGATCCGCACGGTAATCTATACAGCCTCCTGCGCTCCTGCCGCTGCTCCTCCTGCATTCGCCGCTACTGATGATCACGCTCCTGCTGCTGAGTTTGCCTTTGCTGCAGATGCGCCCAATGCTGATGGTGATGCATAGAGCCAACTGCAGAATCATGCATGAATAATAATAAGGCTTCGTTTGCGCAGAAAACATCTGGCATTCAGTTATCGATGACGCTTACGTAAGTAAGAAGGAAAATCTAATGATTAAAATGTGCCAGAATTAGGTTTTTAGATACTAGGTTAATACATCTAAAAACCCACTAAAGTCCCAAATTAGATTTTAGGTTGTTGTTTTTTGTTTTGGCGGAAATGGAAAAGAAAATCTTATTTCTGTTTTTATATATTTTTTGTAAAACAAATTGTAATTAACATCGAGTGCGATGTTTAAGCGGATCATGCTCAATAAGCGTAGACATCATGAATATTAATATTCATGAATATTAATATTCATGATGTATATGTCCATAAGCATGTAACGCGATCTTCGACATTGAATTCAAGTGTAAATATTCTATACACCGCCATAGTTCTGATTTCGTCGTCTGGAGCATAAAACCCAAAAACTAAATAACCTAAAATCTACTTTTTCCTTTTCAATAAGTAGATTTTTGCTCCTGTTGATACTACCTCGAGTTAAGGTCTACAGATTCTTGTCCTTTATCATCATGTAAGCTAGCAAGAAGTGCTATCGAGATGTTCCTAGAAGGTGCTAGAGAAATTGTCCAGAACACAAGTAGCCTAAGTAATAACAAGCACTCCGTTCGCCCTCTCTTCTACATGCAGCTTTTCACCCAAGACTGAAACCGAACTCTTCAACCTATCTTATCGTGCTTCTGCCCCTGTGCCATTTCATGACCACTATCAACAACGATTTTCACGGTAGCACGATGTTATCTCCCCGCTTGATCCCCTCTGAATCCTGATCTGGTTTTGAAACCGACCAAATAACCTGGCTCGTGCGGACTTGATTTTATATAGTGCCGGTGATTAAATTGGTCTCCCTGACGCAGCTTTTGTGTAACGTTGAGAAATCGCTGAGATTTAGACCTACATTTACACTTTAAGCCAGTGAGTCTGAGAGTGATAGAAGCACGTTCAAAGTAGCAACAGCTATGACGAAAGAAGCATAGGACGATGGTTGGTTTACGAACAATGAATGCGGTGCGCTGCCGATGGTTAGTGAAGACTTACGATCTATTCTAATCTAAAGACTTCTAGAGCACGGCTATCATAATGTTCAAGGCATCAGTCGATGGTCGCTTCAAGTCAAAATCGCAGTAAAAAATCATTAACCGTTGGAGAAGCTGGGTCGAATTCCAATAGGTCAGAGATAGTAGAAGCCAGGCTACTGGGGTAAGCACATTGGAAGAGATGTGTCTTAAGTTTAGACCTGAATGATATAAAAGAATTACAAGACATAGGCCTAGTGCAGTGAATAACCATCCAGAAACATGGGCTGTAGTAGATAAGGTAGAGATCAAAATTTCAATCAACGCAGTTAGATCCGGTGGCCGCCAGAAAGAGACAAGATCTCTTAATTAGGTTAACATAGTTTTGGGTTCAGACTCTGACAGCAACTTTTGTTCGGCGCAAACTTGGTCTGTAGCTGGCTACAGTTACCACCACTAGTCTGGCAGGTCCAAGAAGTAGCCGAAAGTTAATGGAGTACAAAAGAAATATAAGGGGTGGAGCAGCCCATTAGGTTGACCGGATCTGCTGGTAGTCGCCCCAGCAGGAAGATGAAACAAGTCGACGATGACTTGTATTGACGTCCAGCACTGCATATCGTTCATCCGTGCAGGGCCTATGAGAGGGGGTGCAGCCGGTTAGTCGCTCCGGGGCCCGGAGGGCCCTTGGGGGCCCACAAAATGTAACATTAAATGTAGCATTAAATAGATTCTGTTCAGAACTTCAGACTGTTCTTCTAATAATGTGGGTGTCACCTTGCTCTTGGATATTGGTTGAGAGGCATGAGAAGTCAAAGGACTCGCTGGAGACCTTTAGCCTTATCCCAGATTCCAGGTTTTCGTCCACCAGGTTTTCTCAAGTTTGCAGATTGTAGTTACAAAAGAGGGGAAGAAATCGTTCAGTTGATAACTGATACTTTGAAAGAACACGCTATTCCTCTCAATGACTGTAGAGCTCAAGCCTATGACAATGGGACAAATATGGCAGGAAAATACAACGTCGCACAAGAAAAAACACAAGAACAGTGCTCTGCAGCAATTTTTTCCCCTTGTGGTTGTCACACACTTAACTTGTGTGGGAATGATCCTGCTGAATGCATACCTGAAGCAATAACCTTTTTTGGAACAATTCGAACTGTCTACAACTTGTCTAGCTCCAGCCCTAAACGGTGGGCATTATTGGTAAAGTGGTTGTTCTCTTCATGGTATGTATGAAACGAGATGGTCAGATCTTATTGAAAGTGTGAAGCCTTTTTCAGCTCACCTGCCTGGCATTAAATTAGCATTGGAAGGCCTTCTAGAGCTAAACTTAACAGCCAAAACAAGAAATGAGGTCCATGGAGTTTTATCCTATGTGATATGTTTTGTGTGTGTGTGTTAATGTCAGCTGTGTGGTACAAAATATTAGCTTGCATAGATAACTGCAAGAAGGTCATTCAAGCCAGAGATGCCACATTGGATGTCGAAGTAGCAAACATTGAAACACTTCTAGAAGATTTGACAAAACTCCGAAACAACTGGAAATGCATGTGGAATGAAGGCAAGCTGGTTGCCTCAAACCTTAACATAGAAATAAAACTCTCTCGTCGACGTGGTGGAGTTAGTCACAAGAGGGTGAGGCTGCATGATGACAACACACCCGATGCCAACTTGATGGAAATGAGACACAGATGAATTTGCCAGAAGAGGCCTACTTCAGAAAGTCTGTGTTTTATGTCTTGATAGATAATGTTACAGTATAGCAGTATTACCTGTCCGTTTCAGTGCTCTTAAGCAGTTGGCTGAAAAGTTTGATTTCTTGTGGAAATATCTGACCATGTCTATAAGTGATCTGGAAGGAAAAGCTTTAGCTTTAGCAAAGCAATATTCTGCTGACCTTATTGTTCAGGATTTCATAACAGAAATGCTATATTTATCCTCAGTACATATGGCAAATTTTGGAAGTGCACAGGTAACGCCATTAGACCTGTTGAACTTATTAACAGAATACAATCTTTCCGAGCTATTTCCTAATGTTTGTGTCAGCTTACGAATACTGCTAACAATTCCAGCAACAGTAGCCTCTGCAGAGAGATCATTCAGCAAACTCAAGTTGATTAAGGATTTTTAAGGTCTACAATGTCTCAAGAACTCTTGTGGATTTGACCAGACTGAGTATTGAGTGAAACATTGCCAGAACATGTGATTTTGGTACTGTCATAAGAAATTTTGGAGAATAGAAGGTCAGGAAAGCTCCTCTGTTAAGTAAATAAGCCTATTAAGTTTTTTGAAAGTATGAACATATTCTTATTTGTGGCTGGGTGACAGTGGGTGTGGCTCCCCAGGTTTTTCTTTTAATTGAGACTTCATACTTCCATTTGAACTTCTGATTGAAGTGAAGGCACTCACTGACAGAAGACCGTAAACTGTTGTCTAACAAATGTCGCATTGTAGTATAACAATTTACAAATGTTGCACTGTAGACTTTGTATTATAATGGGTATTAAGACAAAACAGGACGGCTGTTGGGAGAAGGCCCGTAAGAAGGGGCCCGAAAACAGTCTTGAACCACCTTACAAATTTCCTCTCAGAGGCCCTGCATCCGTGTACTGACTGTCGACTGACTCGAATCACTGTCTGTTACCTTTTGGGCGTCTACTCACTTACACGTACAAGTCTAATACTGCCATTAACACCATTGCACGGCATTTAAATGATGACCGTGGGGAAGCAGCTACAAAGCAGAACCACGGGTGACTCGATTTTCTCTGCCTGACTTTCGGATCTTGACCTGGAACCGAATCCCTTTTGCCTATCGATTTTGTTTTTGACTGAGCGCCTTTGAATAAGCTGGTCCCCGCGGAGCGGCTTTCGTTGGGCGCTGTAGAAATCTCGGAATTACGATTACGATTAAATAGGAGCCAGTTTGGCAGGCCGCATAGAGACGCGGCACGTGTATGACAAATGAAGCCAGCAAAATTGTGGTTAGGGCGTGCACAGAGGCGATAAAAGGCGATTTTGTCGGGTCAGCATTAGGCCTACTTTAAGCACTCCTATCCGGATCTCTTTCTCCTATCTTTGTCATCGCTAGAATTCCAAACATGTCCAACGTAACCGTCTGCTTGCCTGTTTGCTCCGGCCTATATCTTATGCAAGAATTTGAAATGAGTCAGAGGAAACGTAGACTTCGCGTGATTTATCATAGTCAAAATTCAAACACGCAAAAACTCTAAGAGTTCAGAACTCCTTGACTAGAGGACTAGAGCCACAACAAATACTTCAAAATACGAGAATATAAACTTTGTGCTTAAATCTTTGCACTGGCTTCCTGTTCAGCAAAAGATTTGTTTTTAATTGGGACTTAACCTACAGAGTATAAAATATTGGACTCCGGCCAACCACAATAGCCTACATTAAATCAGTCCTTATTCCCAAGACTTAGGCCTACCGTTATTCTGTATTGTGCAAGGTCATCTTAATGTCTTTCTCTAGTCTTGGACTAGAACTATTGTTGATGAGTGGACTTTTTCGGTTGTTGGGCCAAAATTCCTGTGTCCGTTCTGCTCATTCGCTTATGTCAATTCGTTCTCAACCTAAAACTTACCTCTTTCCAACTGCATATCCACCACAGGCTGCCTCTCTGTCTTGTGGGCTGACCTTCTGGATATTGACCTGATTGGCTTTGATGCGCCATCGGTTGATGCTTTGTGCATTAGAAACCGGCACATCGGGGTTACTAATTCATAATAATAAAGGTGGCAGCATTAAAGCTTTGGATGACAACTGATAGGCGTTGGAAAAGGTGGCATGTTTCTCTATTATTATTTTTTACCAAGGTAAGTATAATCCCTTGGTTGTTCAAAAATTTCCGGAGAAAAAGAGAGAGAGGGACTCTGGAACGGCTAATCCTCGTCTGGATTCGGCACCACAAATGTACCGTGGAAGGCGACTGCATTGAAACGCTGTAATGTTATGGACAAACGTTGAAAGAGGTAACCTGTTTCTCTACCATCTCGGGATATGAGGGACAATATACGTCCCAAGTCTGTGAGAAAGGTCATATCCAAACCATTGATAGGGCCTAAAGTCTCAAAGGCCAGAGGGACAAAGTGGTATGCATTAGTGAGATGATCATATTTCAAAGTTTTTCTATCGGCCGCCAATTCAGCTGCGCCTCCTGCCGTAACAGAAGTTGCCTGTAAGTAAGAATGTGAAAGCGTGTCAATCACGGTGACATCCCATAGGAAGCTGCGCCCCGAACGCCAAGGAATGAGGGAGGGTAAGGCCATCCGGTCTCTTGCCGTCTGTTCTAGAGAGACCCGTAGATTCTTTCACTGATGGGAAGCCCGCTCGAGTCAGACTTCTGTGAATGAGGTCATTGAGACAAGCGTGAAGTGCCATTCTGCCGGGTCCCAAACGGCAAGAGAGACCATGCGACCCCTCAGCAGTCACCAGAGCTCCACGTGTGCAATTATGTGGTTGACATAGGATAGCTCCGAGACGGAGACCTACGGCTAAACGTACGGCTTCGTCATCGAGGCGAAGACCGATTGAGTTATTATTATTATTATTATTATTATTATTATTATTATTATTATTATTATTATTATTATTATTATTATATTATTATTATTATTATTATTATTATTATTATTATTATTATTATCTGTTTGACTTATGGATCTGGACTAGAACCCGATTATTTGATTTTACTTACCTTAGCAATTTTGTTTTTCACTAAGCGCCTGTGGATAAATTGGTCCCAGCGACGGAGATCAAGTACGATTACGAGTAATAACCAGATGTCTATGGTAATAACACATATTTATGTCAAGGCGATGAAATGAGTCTCTGAAATGGCGGTCATAAGACTGCATGAATTTAAATTGAGACAGACCGTTTATGGTTTCGCTCCAAGTGTTAAAGAGATTAATCGTAATCGTAATTCCAAGATTTCTACAGCGCCCAACGAAAGCCGCGCCGCGGGAACCAGTTTATTCACAGGAGCTTAGTCAAAACAAAATCGATAGGCAAAAGGGTTCGGTTCCGGGTCAAGATCCAAGAGTCAGGCAGAGAGACGGTGGTGATGTTTGGGGTTGGAGATTAAGCTGTAGTAGTGGCTCCAATGTGCCCTCTGTAATATAGGCGGGTATTTGACTGGTTGCTAGAGCTGAAGAAATATATTTTACATACGTTTTGACATATTAAAGCGCTAAAGAAATGGCATGTTTGATCGCCATCTTGATTTTGAGGTCTATGATATTAATCTGGGTGCTTAAGGGTTCGTTGCTTTTAAATCTTGCTGTTTCACTTTCGAAATAAAAGTGTTAAACCAATTTTTGTTATCTATATGGCAATAAATTTAGCTTGAAAGGTAATTTTTATTTATTTAAAACTTTGCGCATGCCATCGCTTAAACTTGGTTCATTTGCATAACGTAAACTTTGATCGATAATAAGTAGATTTATATTGATAGGAAAGCCTCTATCACGTGGTGCTGGCTCGCTTGTCTTTCCGACGTACGATCCTATTACCAATTTGAGCCCCGTGTATTCCTTGAAAAACGACCGCTTGGATCGCCCTGCTTATAAGCAGTATGACCGCCACAAACAGCAAGAGAAATTAGAACGCTGCAAGCTACTGGCCGGATTCCGAATAAATAAGTAATGAGTAATTCGTGAGCAAGAGACTAACTCAGAGTTATTAAATACTTTTACAATAAATGAAGTAATCGCAGAGTAACAGAGTTCCCCCCCCCAAAAAAAATACTGCTATTGGTAATAATTAAATAGTGTAAAATTTCATCTGGCAGTTTCTGTGCCACAATGAACCTTGCCCTGTAAATGATTTTCATAGAAATCACAGCAAGAACAGCTGAGACTGGTGTAGAAATAGAGTGCTGCACCTTTGGACAGTATTCATCTTTTTATCAAGCAAACATTTGTAGTTTTGGTGGAGCTTATTATATATTTCTAACTGAAATTAAATTTTTCAGGATGACAATGAAGCACAAGCGAAAGCATTCAGGGAATTCTACTGAGGAGCCAACCAAGGAAATGCAGGATGCTTATTTACAGGAAATTAATGGATCAGTGAAAATGAAGCCAATAGCTTCAAAAGAAATGAAGAGCACAAATAATACTGTCAGCAGGACGAAAAGGAGCGAACAAAAAATTTCAGATAACATTTCTAATAAACCAAAACTCAAAAAGCGTAAGACAGGTGAAAATGAAATTAGTGAATCACAACAAATTGTCAGTTCTCAGGAAATGACTAAATCACCAGATGTTGAATCTGTTTGTACAGATTCTTTGTTTTCAACAGATGCAAATAGTCCCAAAAAGAGTGATGACGTGACAAAAACACGCAAACAGAAGGTTTCAAAAGGCACTGCAAATGAGCACAAGAGAAAGAAACAGAAGATCATAGAAAAAGGTAGCGGTGAATCACAAGAATTAGATGTATCAGGTTATCTTGAGCCTGTAACAGAAACAAGCAACATGGATTTAGATGAAATTCTGGGATCAAGTGCACGGAAAGTTATTTCTGAAGCTGATAACAAGAAGCCTGTAGATTATAAAACTGTTACCAAAAGTTATCCATTGTTGAGCAAAAGTAATGATGGACAAAGTTTTCGTCGACTTGCTGAGTTCAAAGGTCATAACTCGGTATCATATGGCACTTGGAAAAAGATTTGCAAGAACCTAGAAAAAGATGGTGAGTAAATGTTTTCTTTTTTGATTAACCTGTTAATATTTGAATGTCTGTTGCATAGACTTGATGCAATAATGTAGGCTTTCTGATAACAATCTGTTTTACAGTTAACAACCTCATTCAGAAAGGATGTATCATGATATTCGATTATATAAAAACTGCCAGGATTGGAAACAAGAAAGTCGTGTATGACAAAGACAGATTAAACCAGTGTATTTTGTAAGCTTGTGCCTCTGTTTGTGGTTTAATTCTGCACCTAAGAATCAGTTTAATTGACTTTTGATGTTTGAATATGTATAAAAGATTTTGAAATCATTAAAATAATATCTGTTTATGTTTAAGTATGTATTGTCTTTTAAAGTAATGTGAATTAGTTCTGTGCAGTTGTGCTTGAAAGTATGTCAGTGTATCTTCAGAGAAGTATGTGATCTGCTTCTGCCATCAGCCTAAACAAATCACATTCAGACTTTAGAAGGGTTATTAGCACTTTTTAAAGATTATTTCAAAGGCATTTAAAAACCTTTCAGATATCACTGAAGTTAGAGATTTTTGCAAAACTGAAGTAATTCTAAGCCTTATGGATTTGACTGGATTTATCTTAGCAGTTAATATTTGTAGGGAAAAAATATAGCACTGGCCGATTTTCGCCAGAAGAAAATGACCAATTGAGAAAAAATTGGACAAAACTGACAAAAGTAAGTCTACTTTGTTACAGTGGCTGTGTTAAGGATATCTGAAAATAGATTCTCTAGTCAGTTTAACAAAGTTCTTTGACTTTATTCTGGCATGGCTTAGAGATGGCTCTCAAATGCACTGGTTATTGTGTTCACATTACCTATTTGATTTCAAATCTTTGTTAGAATTATGTCCAAGCCCTGTATTTTATGCACCTTGTGCATTTTAAGCAATATCCATCCCATCTATGCTTTCTTTTCTAGTATAATGTGATAATTTTCATGCAGTGCTATTCTGGATGTCAGTGGAATTTCAGTGCATCAGGTAAACACATTCAGGTCTGTTATTGCACATCTTGCTTTGTGCATTGTTTTGCAACCTTGAACTGTGTGTATTGTTGTGACCATAAGCTGTACATTCGCTGAGCGCATAAGCAGGATCAGCCCTGTTTACTGCACATGCATAGCTAATTCATTATCATTAATACGTTTATCTTTATCAGTCTTTTGAGCCAGACTTGTTGGCAATATTTGAAACATAAATGCATTTTGAGATCAGGAATTTATGCTGACTTACATTTTCTTAACTTTTTTCTTCAGAATTGTGTATATTTGTTGTTTATTTTGATTGCAGTCATGTCCATTTGAAAAACCTCATGTTCTATTGATGAAAAACCATTTTCCTGACCTGAGGAATGATATTGAAAATTACGTGAAAGATACAAATTTCTACGTTAGACTAGGTCAGTTAGTTTTTCTGTACGTTTCTGAACATTTCTATACATCCTTGCAAGTACCTCAGAAGAAGCACTCTTTGCTAGCCGAAATGATGGTAGTGTTTGTTCTAAACAAGTTCATCTGTAAGCAAGTGATGAACTATCAGACAGTGATGATGACAGTGGACTCTGATCGGATTGCTTGGGAACAAGTTCCTTTCAGTGTCCCTTAGATCGCAGTTCTCAGGCTGCTTCTGTGTACATTCTGTACACGGCTAATCTGATCCAGCTTATCGCAGCCTTTTGAGTGTGAATTCACCAGTATGCTGATGGCATTCAGTTGTATTTGACCTGCCATCCATCTGATGTGCATGCCTATGTTATGAACTCTTGAGCCATCTTTTTGGAAACACAGGCTTGAATGTCCTCAAAGTAGCTCTAACTGAACCAGGCTGAAATGCAGTATAAATGGCGGGGCATATTACAGGCACTATCAGAAATAGATGAGAAAATGCTTATGTCTGGATTCCCTGACTGTAGTGTGCAGCTCATTCATGACGCAGCTTTGCTAGTGTAAGGTTAATTATCAATGGCTGACGATGTCAAATGAGTTAATTACTGGTCATACAGCTCAACTTCTGACTTGATGCTGCTGTGACTTTAGTTTACTCATTGTCTTTCCATGGATTACTAGTACTGTAACTCCATCCTAGCAGCACTGTCAAAGTCCAAAGTGTGTCAGCTTTAATCAGTCCTCAAGTGTGCCTCCTGAATAGTGACCAAGCAGCTGAAATATTTCCATGTATGTGAGAAACAAAACATTGGGTTTCTGTGGATGAACAGTTTTGATCAAAGATCCTTCTACTTGGATGATCCGCACTGGTGTCTATCAGAGAGCTGTTTGTTTTAGTATCGAGTCAGCCTGATCACCAGTCACTATGCTCTGCTACCCGTGGGGTTTACAAGTTCCTCACTTCCACATATCAGTGCAAGCTCTTCAGCCTTCTGATGCAATCTTCAATTAAATAGGGTACTGTTTCATGTGATTCAGCTCAAGATACATTCTCCATTTACCCTAATCTGTCTAGATTAGTTAGATGGCCATGTAAGCAGTGCTTTTGTGAGGTTCTTATATCTGTGCTTTGATAAATACATACTTAGATGTAGGTGATTTATGTAATTCAACATATTCAAATAATTATTTACATAATTAGTAACTTATATGCCAGGGATAGTTTGCGTATTGGGGTCTACTACTTGTCTGCTTGGTTTTTTAGTGATCAAGTTGGTAAATCAATGCAGTATTTTTGTTGTTACATTTGGGTTGAGATTCTGAAATTCATTGTATGACTGTAAGATGAATTTGTCATTAAAATGGTGATACATCATGTGAATTGGCAATCAAGTTCTGGATTCTTTATGAAGTTGGCAGTTTTTGTGCCGATTAGTTAGGTGTTCAGTGATCTGTGTTCAGTGCATGAGTGGTAATACGGCTACTGCCTTGCCAAGTTTGTATGTGTGTTTGTATGTTCAGTGCAGTCCTGTTTACGTGCAACCATTGATAGCCAAAGTCACCACAACCATGTGTGAACCGCAGGTTAAGAGAGCTATTTTGAAATACAGTATTGTATGATATATGTGAGTCTTAGAAAGCTCAAAAACTTAGGCTGTCTGATGTGAAGGCACTTGCTTGCACTGTAGACTGCTACCAGACGATTTTGTGCAATGACCTTGAAAGGCCACACTGCTGCCTTGATGTGGGCAAAACTGGACAATTTGTTTTTCTGGCCACGTTAATGTCGACCGTTTCCAGACACTTTTAAAGTCAGTCCCATCAGTTTGTTAAGTGGATTCGTGTGTAAATGGATTGCACTTAAATGGGACTTCACTCTATGTATATATGTATGTATATGTCTGTACGTGTGTATGTATGTGTATATGTGTGTGTATGTATGTATGTATCATAGCGTGTATATAGCACCTTTTTAAGAACCTCAGAAAGCACTGCTTACGAGGCTATGCAAGCTAAATGAGTGCGACTTAAGGTAAAGAGAGAGAATGACTGGTAAATGGCTGCTACCAAGTATGTTTTTAATCTTTTTCTGATTTGCTGATTTGATAAATTCCTCTTAGCACAACTTTATTATTCAAGAATATAAGCTTCATTAAAATCTTGTTAGAAAAACTATTATCCAAGTTTTGAAGCTATATCAGTTACTTATTTGCAAACCTTATTAACACATTTATTGCAGGCAAACACATTAATCGACCACTGTACAACGTGTACATTCGTGCTCGAAAAATGTTTCATCCAGGGAATGGTAACGGCAGGTAGAATAAAATGATTTACTTTGTCTGTCTTGAAGTAGTTCTTAGTTAATTTTATCAGTTGTTTTTTGCAAAACATTTATTGCCAGTGGTGTAATTAAGGCTTTTTTGAGTTGACAGCACACATTATGAAAACTGACAATTCATTATTGTAAGGAAAACTTTTCCTGTTGGATTGCTGACATTGTCAGATATGCAAGCCGGAAGATCCATTAACCCTTGGATTGCAGTTTGTTAAACTTATCACACTTCAGTTGAAATATCAGTTTAATGCATCCAAAGCATAATGTTGTTAAAGGTGTATATTGATGAATGAACAATTACTTTACCTGTGCTGTTAGACTGCCTCTCTGTCCTACTTCAGTTCTGCTAATTTTCAGCAAGGTCTAGTTTTCCAGTGGTTGACACTTTTTGTATTAGATAACAGTTACATTTGATTAAACATCTACAGATCGTAGTCATATATTATCACCATAATTTTTATTGAAATTTTGCATGTTATATAAACAGTGCAAAACCTGTGAATTGTTGTTTGTTTTATGGTTTGCAATGTCAGATACACAAAGGAGGAGGTTGAGAAGTTGAAGCAGCAGTATCATGAACATGGAAGCCAGTGGCAGAAAATTGGTCAGTTCATGGACCGCAGTGGACAGTCGCTGAATGACAAGTTTAAAAGGCTCAAGACTACTACTGGTATGTATAGACAGTGGCAAAGTGGAATGTCTTTTTTATTAATTGCTATTGTTTCTTATTGCTTTTGTTTAAGCATTTTTTGCTCAGGATGATGATGATGAAGTTGATGATTATGAAAATAAGAAAGACTGAACGTTTGTGGTTGTGAAATTGATAATAATGAGAATAATGTTGATGCTGTTTTAAATAATGATAGCGTTGATGATGATGATATTCAAAGTTGTGGTGATGCTGAAGTTAATAATGATATTCAAATAGATTAAAATGACAATTGAGATGATGGGGCAACTGATTGGCAAGGATTAAGATCTTTTCAGTCAAATTCCTGGTAGTTGACATAACCAACATTTTAATTTTCTAATATTAGCAACCAGGCATCTCACCATCATCTTTCTTGCAATGCCTACAAGAGGCTTTTAAATTGTTTTACATGAATCTGCAATTACTTATGCATGACATATAATCCCCAATACAGTCTAGAAACTTCTGTTACCCCCTACCAAAATACATATGGTATCAATCGATAGTTGCTTCTAAATAAAACCACTGTTCTCAGTCACAATCCTTTGGACTGAAGCACCAACAACCAGTGTTTCCTGAAGAAATCTTCCTCTTTGAGTCTTTGCTGCTGACTATGATTTAACCAAAAATACATCTATAAGTTATTCAAAGTTATTCTTGTTTTATCTGTCGGCTGTGTTTGCTGAGGTATTTTTCAAAGTATATGTTGAAAGGTGCTATCTAACAGTTGTTGTTTTATGCATTATAGTCCAGTAGAACATTATCATGAGTTTTTAAACAGTTTCTTCCAGTACAGAATAAATAGAAATTTCCATCCTGTACTTTCTCAGTGCATCATGGTGGCTTCGCTGTAGTTGGTCCTTCACTATGGAACAGTCTGCCATGTGACCTGCGGCATCAGCTTCTTGTCATTTATCTGCCTCTATTTTGCCAGCAATTAAAGACGATTCTGTTTGACCATGGTCTTTTGTTATCAGGTTGGGAGCACTTCTGAGTAGCTTTCTGAAGAGGTGCTATATAAATGTGCAATTATGATTATGGTAACTTGAGACTGTGAACTGGTTTTGTGGTAAAGCAGTCAACATAAAATTACTGTAACTTGATTTTGAGAACATAAGGATTTTTGTAGGTGTTGGTCGTTGGAGTCCAGAAGAAGATGCTCAGCTGAGAGAAGCCATCAAAAACGCAGTTGCTGACGACACCAATGAGGAAGATGCATACTTCAACTTTCCTTGGATGGAAATTGCACGAGGTGTGCCTACCCGAAATGCTAAACAGTGTCGTGATCACTGGTAAGCTAATGAGAGTTGTTTAGAAATGTTTCATCACAAAATTTATAATTCATTACAGAATGGCAGTTTTTAGTAAATGGAGGTTATATGTGGTGTGACCGTTGTTTATTCATTACATTTCTCTCTCTTGAAAACAATCTTCAGAGGCAGCCTAGATTTTTTAGGAATGTTTTAGAGATTTTTGGAAATTTTTATGGGTTTTAGGAAGATATTAAGCGTTTGGGGAAGTTTTCGACTTTTGGCTTGCAGCAACCATAACTACATCCCTCCAACAATGGTACATTTTCTTGCATGGCTCAGCAGTGAATTTTAATTGTTAATTGATGCTGCAAAAGAATGCAGAGGTGAAAAGACGACTTTTGACATAAAATGTATGTTTGATAATGCCAACGGAGAAACGAAAACCAAAGGTCATTGCATTTAATTTTTATATTTACATGGTGACCAGGCATTAATTTATAGCACTGTGCATTGAATACGTTTGTAAGGTAACTACACATGTATATCAGGGTAGGTTTGAACCTCGTGAAAGTGTGGCAATTCTTTGCAACAGTGGTAAAGGATGGTTTCCGGAGACTTCTAAAAGGCACTAAATGAATGTCTGATTTCATTCTTGTTTTATTTTTGCTTAGGATAAATATGTTAGCATTTGGCAAAGAGGGGAAGAACAAGTTTGGGAAGGAGGACAAGATTCGCCTGATTTATGAGTAAGCATCATGTTTTCTGTTCCTGGATCACTGCTAAAACTAAAGAATCTTTCAGCTGAAGCTCAGACATTACAATTTTTCTGTTTGTTCAGATATTGCTCGATATTGATGTACTCTTTGTTTTTGATGCCCTGCTTTTAGGCAGGTCCGGAAATCAAATTATGCCATTCTTCTGTTTTCTATGCTGTGTTGTTTACTTCTCTGTAGTCCAGTCTGACTCGTTTGTCCATCATCCAGTTCAACGGATTAGTTATTATTCTCATAGTCCTCCTTCTCTTTATCTTCTTATCATTAGGGCATCTGTTTTGTTGTTGCTTGTTTATTACATGAGCATTTTCGACTGTCTGAGACCTTCTCATGACTTCATGCCTTTGCATGGTCTACATCAAAGCACGCAGTAAATGATTAATATTAGTAAGACTGATAATAACTCTGCTTGAGTGTCCAACAAACTTTCAAGAGCCAATTAGCTTTGCTTTAATAGAAGTTTCTTTTTCTGTGTTCAGAATAATGGCAGCAGATGTAAGTCATGAAAGTGAAATAAACTGGATTGAACTAATGTCAAAGTTTGAGTAAGCAATTTCATTTATCAGTTATCAGATGTGTTACAGTATTAATTATTTACAGAACATGTAACATAACCTGTGTAATAAGCAGTCTGATATTATTGAATTACAGATCCCACTCACATCGCACAAAAGCCACAGTTTATGCAAATAATTTGAAGAAGTTCTTAGAACATTTATATTTAAAAAATTATGTTCCGTTCATTCGTTACAGTCAGTTGTTACTTTACTGTAACTGATATTGATATCTTTTTCACTCTCATGATAGTTATGTACACTTGCATCACTGTTAATGCCACGATTTCTGTGCCTGAACATCAGTCATGTCTGAAGATGTCTCTCTCTTAATAAATGGTTTTGTATGCCACAAAGCATTCTCAATTATCTTATTTCAGTGTTCCTACACCACAGTTTCTTCAGCACAAATGGTACCTTCTTAGGGTAAAAGTGCCTGACTTTCAGCGATGCTCGCTCAGAGGTAACTCACCTGCACATTTCTTAGTCAATTTCATTATACAATGTCTAGTAATGTTAAATAAATTACTTGTACATTCATTATAGGCCTTTATTAACAATAGTACTCAGACATGTGGTCCTAGGGTTGAAAGAGCATCCAAGTGAAATGAAAGCATAAGAGCAGAAATCCAACAGCTGATTGACTTTTCCTCATGAGTTGCCTGGCTATGCAGGAAATTGTGAATTTCACGTGTGATATCTAGATTTGGACCCCTGATATATGTGTAGACTTTAGTTAGTTAATTAACTAACACTTAATGTAGCACCTTTGAATAGCTTACGAAGGGCTGCCTACACTAGCCCAAATGGTGTTAAGTTCACTTAGAACAAGATGTTCATTTACTAAACAGGGTTCAGATAAGAAGAGTAGAACAAGATGTTCATTTACTAAACAATGTTAAGATAAGAAGAGTCATGACAGACATTGAAAGTAGAATCATTAGCAAATAACCACCATTTTAGCAATGTATCTACATCGGAATTGGCACCAGCATTGCCTCTGATTTTTAGATTGTTTGGTATTTGTAGAGGTTCTCGAATATCTTGAAAGGGAAGTTGTACCAAGAATGAAAGCAATTTTGAAAAAGAAACAAAAAGGTGGTTTGATTTAAAGCTCAGTGAATCTTCATTGTTTGACTAACTGCTGGGTCTGGTTATTATGTTCACATTACCCTTGTGATTTCAAATCTTTGTTAGAATTACGTCCAAGCCCTGTATTACTCAGGGAATGATTATAGTGTTAAAAATCAGTTAAAGCACAAAAGAATTTTTGTTTTTTTCATACAACAGAATTTTAGTGATTTTCTTAGTGTATCATTATTTTAAAAATTTGATACAGATTTTTTTAAGGACATCATAATATTACATGTGCATCATTTTTTCACAGGTGGCACAACAGTTGTTTCTCATACATCCCCTGAAACATCTCCCACAAGTACAATGCAAGATAAAGAAGTAAAAGGAGATGAAGAACAGAGGTAGCTGTGATTTTGACGAAACAAAAACTGCGTGCACTGAAAGTCGTTAAGTTTTGTTTGGAATATTGTAGCGGTCATTCTGTGTTTTATTGTGTTTTTTGTAGCCGCACTCATGAAAACAGAACATTACTGATATAAGTGTCATTATTTCTTTCATTTCTTTGGGCTTTTCGTTACTGGTTCAGTTTTGCTAGTCGTGGAAAAACAAGTCTTCAAAGAGCACAAGGTTTATTTGTTGGTAACTGTTATTAAAATTCTTATAAAATGTATGACTGGTTACATTACAGTATGTTGCTGTTTCATATGGCAAAATATAATCATCTCCCATCTCATTTTGTTGGTGTAATATGCAGTTATGTAGCTGTAATTTCTATAAGCCTACATTTAATGTATCAACATTATGGTCTCCTCTTGATTTTATGTGCCAAGATTTTGTCCTCCCCTGTAGAGCAACCGCAGTGGTGGCTTTACAGAGGAGGACAAAATCTTGAAAGAAGCACATTCAAGAAGTTGCTAGCAATTGGGGTTTAGGGAGGCTTAAAGATGTAGGACATTCATATAGCACCTTCACTGTTGCTGCATTCTATTCTAAATGTAGTGACTTGTATAATGCCAGTTTCTAATGCATAAGAGATCAGTTTAGAGTGCAGCAAAAACTCAAGTTATTTGATTTCTAGAAAGGCGCATTGTGCAGAGGAATAGGTAAGTCATGACTTTTGTATGAAGAATGTTTTATTAGAAATTGAGAATAGTGACCTTGGTTTTGTTAAATTTAAGGTTGTGCTCTTTCTCTGAGGCATCTCCAGCATGGAGGAAACGCTTTCCACAGATGACCGAAGCCATTGACTGGTTGAATGCAAACCGCCACCTTTTTCGGCAGGCGGTCCTAGAGCCACGAGTTATGAGCATGTCAGAGTATGAAATTGAAATGCTGATTGCCTTAGATGCAGAAAGCATAATTCCAACTTACCACATAGCTGAGGCAACTTCGTTTCTATTCAAAGATTCTGATGACATTGACTTGTTTATACAGAAAGTGAGAGTCGATCTAAAATTGCCCATAAACTGTGCAATGCTGTGAAGCTGAATGCATGTTCAAATGATTTTAAAAACACCTTTACGTCATAAGGGTACAAAACAACAGAAACTCACAACACAATTCAGCTAAAAGTCCATAGAAGTTCAGTTTGCTATGCAAAAATCATTGAACTTGTATGCAGTTGGGTTATGGCCTCATGTTTCTTTATAAATACCAATTTAAGACAATCGTTGGTATGATAATTGTCCATTAAATAGCTCCAAATTAATAATAATTAAATTATAGTCTTCATTGTAAGCTGTGTTTGGTGGGTCCAGGTTTCAGATCAGTCATCGATGCTTGGGTCTTTGGTGATTGCTGGTCAATACTGTGAAAGCTGTTCACCATCTGATATAGGGCCTATAGATGTAACGTAACAGATATCCAGATATTAAAATACTGTATCTGAGACAGACGAGTGTTTGGGATGGGTTTAATGGGGTGTGTGCATTTTGGTTAACTTATTTTTCTTGTGATTATAAAGCATCATAGTAGCATTCCAAAAACGTTTTTTAAAATTTTTTATTTATGCTATTTATGTGCAACTTGTGTTTTACCAGGTGAACATAGTAGCATTTAAAAACAAGCCTCCTTATGGGTTGAACAGTAAGGCAAAGTGGGAGGGAGGGAGGGTTCATGCAAATGCGGTCAAGGGGAAGGGGGTTGTGGCCTATGCGGACGTCCATATATAAATTTGGTACATGTACACAGCCTTTAGTACAACCAGTGTTTTAAACACCAACTTCAGTCAAATGCCAGACACTGTTCTGCATTCGTTCATGAACTACTGTTCCGTTGGAGACAGCTAAAGAAACGTTTCAGATTTTCAACCTATCTTAACTCGTATCTGTTTAGATCTGTTAGATGGCCGTATGTGGTGTCATTGTAAGGTTATTTTAAATAAGACAGAACGAGTGGTTTGTTATTGACGTTTTCAACAATGTTCGTCTTTTATTTTCCACTGGCTTTGGAGTGTACGTCTGCAAAGGAGTGAGGTGGGGTAAGGCCAAATGCAGACAAGGGGAGGGAGGGGTCCAGAGTAGGTCATTTTTGCTGACGCCCTTTATGGACGACCCCTTAACACAATACACTGCTTTTCTGCAGATCCTACCCTGGTTCTTCTTCGTCCCTCAATTTATCCTGCAGATCCAGTACCAAATACGTGTGACTCCTCCCACCGTAGCCATCTGACTGCCTGCCTGAATCTTGATCTGGAACCGAACCTTTCTTGCTTATTGTTTTGACTGAGCGCCTGTGAATAAACTGGTTCCTGCGACTTAGCTTTCGGCGGGGGCTGTAGAAATCTTGAGTTTACGATTACGAATACAATTTACTTAACATCCAGTCACAAACGTTCAGGTTACGTCGCGAAAACGTTATGCAGTCAGTTTTAATTATTGTAATTCTAATTTTATCGATTGACTTCTATTGATCCGGTATCATAATGCCCAAAGCATCAATCGATTTGCTGCTAAAATGTTGGCGGTGCCCAGCAGTGGCTGCCCCCTTCTCAAGCTATTGTCGGAGTTCAAGCCTCGATGGCCAGCCTACAGTCTGCGTCCTTGGTTAAAATGCATCAATATCTATATATCATACATGACTCACTAGACTGACCTTCTGTCATGGAATGGACTGGATTTTTAAGATTATAATTTACAATTGCAACGTTGCTCATTGTTACCACAGCGCTGTTAAAGTCATGGGCTTCTGTTAGATCCTTATAATGGTCTCGTGTGTTCATTGAAACGGCCTTGTTGATTACGCTGGGGCTGGGACATAAAACACAATAATCGATGCACGGGGGAGGGACGGTGTAGGCTTACGAAGACATTGGGGTAAAGTAGCGCCATTCTGTCGCCAAGAGTTCGTGTGGTCGGTCAAGCGTGAGCTGAGTAGGCCTAAGACCACCACGTTCTGCGTTTTAAAACCCTTTGCATGCGAATCAACGTGTCTGTAGACCTTTGAATAGACATAGCTTGCGTGTTAGGACTTCAGGTCTACTTAGCGAAATATGCGACAGGGCTCGACAGTGAACTCAATGCCGAACAGTGTCTTAAAATTGGAAATTCTTGCCAGCAGGTGGAGCAAAATTTGTTGGCTATTGCCTACGAGTTCGCGTAGGCTTATAGGTTGTTGGCCCTTCGACGCGTAGGCTTCGGTAGGGTCTTCGTATATGATTGGTCGTGGCTTTTGTAGGCCTAAACCTACAAGAACCCGCAAATGCCGACATACAGATCTGTAGGCCGACAACAGTCTATCTCTTGTTGAGCAGGTAACGTGACTGATTTTGTTTGTTTTAGATGTATTGACCTTTGGAAGATTGATAGCGCTATAGAAGTTATCTAACCTAATTTGGAAACTTCTATAGCGTAGGCCTATATATGATGAGTTGTAGCCTATATGGTCAAAACAGGAACCTTAAATGGCTTGGCACCCACTCAAATGGGCAGCGGTGGTGAAAGATCTCACCCGATAAATTCACTGAAAATGCCAGGGTCGAGGCCATACAATTGCCACAGAAAAACGCATAGGCCTACATTTACATAGGCCTACATAAAAGGTGTGTACTGTAGCCTGTAGTATAAGTCTTTTTTAGTTTCCTTAACGATGGCAGCTGTCTAATGCTCATCACAGATTGAATTAGACTACCGCAATTTGATTAACTAATCGAGGTCCTTCCCACATTGGGAAGAAGTGTTAGGACTTGTGCCTTTAACTGTAAATCCTGACTCCAATGCGGAATACCTGGGCGTGCTTGTGTAGGGCCATTTCCTGCGTAAACTTAGCCTATGCAGACAAAACAAGATTATAGTCATTACATGCTTCAGGATTTTTATGGGAAGTGCCGATCTCGGCTTTCTCACGATTCAAGTCTGCGGAATGCTATGCAGGCCTAACGAGTGATTTGTGCTTCCTTTTTAGGGCTGGCTGATTCTCTACGTAGTGATAAAGGATTCGATATTCGTCTAAAGATTTTTAAGCTTCAGACTAGGCCTATTATCACTACAGTTTTCTGTGTCTACCTACGACCAATCAAGCGTGGTTATAACTTCTGAGGGGTGAATTGGTCGGTCAACCAGCCAGCCTGTAAGTCTTATGCCTGTGTGAATCTGCCTGCCTGCCATACACCCACATATATGCACCCGCGCAGACACGCTATATTATTAATAATAATTTTCTTACATTTATGTAGCGCTACCATTTAATGACAAGTACTCAATCGATGGTGCCTAGCAATCGTACGTTTTGCTCAGAGGAGGATGGAACGGCACATTCTGCCTTAAAAGGCAAGCTGCAGTCAACCAATGAGCCAGTGTCGCAAATTCTGTGCATATAAATGCACACACAGGCCTATTTACATAAATATGCCTTTGTAGTAGTGTAATGGATATTGGCCTACGTAATTTGTAACTACCAGAAGCATTTGTAGAGCTCCACGGGAGAGCCTCTCAGCAGAAGTGAATGACCACAGTCCGCGATTTGCATGCATATTTCTGAGCCATATACAGGTCAATACAAGTGCATATGTTATACATGTATATATATATATATATACACATGTATATGAATATATTCAGGACTAAGAATAAGATAATAACATAAAATTCTCTACAGTGTCAGGATTTGCCGTGTTTTCCAATGGTCCACGATGTAAGTTGTTATATAGTGGCACAGATTTTCTGCCTGGGGATAGAGGTCTACACTTGGCCTTGTATGTATGCGGTCCTTTGTAGCATTGGAGCCTTTTGGCAGGTTTCAGAAGTTAAATAAAGAAATATGACTAGGCATGTGTACTTTACGGATTAAGCGCAGACAGTAGCAAGCATCGTGTCCTTCACGAATTCCAGTTTGAGGGACTGTTGCCTGTGCCCATTGCCCATCTGTATTGCTCCCAATCTGTCTAGATGTCTCTTTGTCTCCCTGCCTGCCTGTCTCTCATCCTGTCCCTCTTCAGTCCCGTCCCTCTCGCTCTTTCATTGTTTCCACATAATCCACATCTGTATAACAACATATATTAATAAATTCATCTAATTAAGGCCCCTACAGAACAGTTAGATTCACAGTGACCCCAGTCGTCATGAAATGAACCTGCTTGGTCCTGCTAGTGAACTCCTTCGTTCATTCGTATTTGTGTTGAGCCTTTGTATCTCTATGCCTCTGCCCTTCACCGAAAACGAAAGACAAGGAGACAAATGAAGCCAGTTACAGGTCAATGGTTGGACAGACAACCATCACCTCTGCACGGCCTTTTGCACAGGCATCAATAGATGACGTTTCAACGTCAACAGATGACAACATCAGAGCCATAAACACACAAAATCAAAGTCAATACTCTCGACAGAAGTCCTGCTTTGAGTTGTTGCCAAAACAAGTTCATATGGAGACATGGTTTTTGTCGGAAGTCTGCATTGATCGGATTAGATATCATTCGACGATAAAATGACGGACCGTTCATTACAAGTCTACACTTATCAATTAGGCCTAAACTGCAGAAATCACCACGCAGGCCTACTGATTTTTAGCCTTACCGCTCGCATCTGCACGAAACCTGAGCTCGTTCTGAAAAAAAGACCTCTAGAAGGCTAAGTTGAAAGTTTCGTGCACGACACTTAAATAGTAGGCCCCTATGTATGAAAGTATTATCATCATCATAATCATCGTCATCGTTACCGTCATTATCATTGTTATCATAGTCATCGTGGTCGTGTCGTTGTCATCATCATAATCACCATAATAACCGTAATTTTTCCGTCTGAATAGACTTTGTCATCATCATCTCATCAGCATTGTCGTCGCCATCATCACCATCATTCATCGTCGTCATTGTATTGTCCCTCTCTGGAGAGTAACTGTTTCCACAACGCGTTGCCAGTTGTCACAATCCTCTGTCCGTTTCCACGCTGTACTTAGCCCGAAGCTTAACAGCTCAGCATTCGATGTGTCGGTCCAGTGCTGTCCTACCGCTCTCTTCCGGCCGTCGGAGATCTGTCTTTGAGTCCTCGCTGCAGGGGGTATCAATGTCGGAGTGACCTTTCTTGGACTTGTCTGCTCCACACAGCGGCTATATGCCTCAATTTCCGAAGCTCCTTTGTTTGAATCGTCTCCAACAATGGTATGCATCAACTTGTGCGTTGTTGCAGTGAGTCCTGCGGAGAGTGCCCATGGTCCCTTTTGAGGACCCCTGCTGGGAGGCATATAGGTTCTCCTTCGCCCCCGTTGGCTCTTGCTTGTGCTATTACAATTTATTAACATTTATTAGGTATTAACAATACGCAGATATTTATTATAAGCTTTCTTTGCAAATAATATGAATTGCATAGGTTACACATTACATTACCACCTATTGCTTTGATCTAATCTGATCGAATCCAGTCTAATCTAATCTAATATAATCTAGAGACTGTGTAGCGCCAAATGTAAAACATCTAGTCAAAGGACGACACTTCCTTCGTTTTCTATAACGTTGCGTCAACTTTTCTGTTCAAAGGTAAAAGGTCGAAGTTCGTTGAGGGAAGATGGAGAATCAGGCGCTTTGGGGAAGTCTTCTGGTGGCTGTGGCCGTGGTTCTTTGCCTGGTTGAAGGACTGAACAACGGTCTGGCCCGCCTGCCTCCGATCGGTTGGATGTCAGGCCAAAGGTTCGAATGTCAAACGGACTGCGACAACTACCCAAACGACTGCATCAGGTAGTTACCCGTCCACCGTTCACCAACAAATGCACCAACATCGTCCGTTATTACATTACATTACCACGTGCTATGCACAGCAAGAGCTTAGACACCTCAACATAAATATCAGTACTGAGACCCAAGGCAATAAAGCATATATATATAATATATATATACCGTATATTATGTAATACCATATATATATTAAATATATATATAGTGTACATGAACCAGGTCCATGTTTTGGATAACACGTGCCATAAATTAACGATTTCTGTTTAGCGGATTGAGGACGATTTGAGAACGCCTCTAAATGGGCGTTATATAAATTATGTGTTACGTTATATTACGCGCATATGATTACATGCTTATAATTATATTCGCTGTTTAAAGACAGCCAGAGAAGCAATCACTTAGTATATATAATATAATATATGACATAGACCTAGTTTTCAGGGCTTTAAGGTCAATGTTGAATAGTGGGCCAACTGTATAGGCCTCTGCCCATGAGTCTTTATTATTATAGGTGATTGTCAAGAATGTGTTGATTGATGCGATTTGGAGTGAGTAACGACGAGAGTGGTTTGGTGGTTTGTTGTCGTGTGTATAGCGAGCGGCTGGTGAAGTCGATGGCCGACGTGATGTCCCTGCCGAGCTTCCAGAGGGTCGGGTATCGCTACATCGTCCTCGACGACTGCTGGATGGACAGAAACCGCGACTCGACGGGTAAACTGCAAGCTGATGTCAGACGATTTCCCAGCGGAATACAGGATCTCATTGCCTATGTACGTTCCTCCATATCTCCATGTCTCTCTCTGTCTCTCTCTGTCTCTCTGTGTGTGTCTGTTCTCTCTCTGTCTCTGCCTGTCTCTCTCTCTGTCTCTCTCACATTTAAATGCAGTACCTTGTGAACCATAAGATTTTAATTCTATATAAAACTTTACAAAACTATGTAGGCCTAATACAAAAAATCAAAAGGCAATACAGTACTATACTATACAATACAAAATATACAGTACAATTCAATACACTAAAATATAATGCACAAATGTACAATATAGTATTATATAAACTGCATTGAATACAATTCAATGTAGTATAATACAATTCAGTGGAATACAATACAGTATCCATTATAAGCTTGACATAATGATAACTCATGAAGAGGCCTATTGTGGGCGCTATAGAGCAGCTGAAAGTGTAACCTTGTGGTGCGTAGGTGCATGGAAAAAATCTGCGGATCGGACTCTACTTGGACATTGGCAATCAGACATGTGGTCGGTTTCCAGGTAGCCAGGGAAAGTTTGCCCTCGACGCCCAGACGATGGCCAGCTGGCAGGTGGACATGGTCAAGGTCGGCGCCTGTGGAGTAACCAGCTACGAAGTCTGCAACACAGGTCAGCCGCATAATATTATTTGTCAGCTCATTTACAGACTCCTGTAAGTAGTAAGAGAAGGGTATATAACGAAGCAGAGGACTGTGGGTCAATTAACAATAATAGGCTGTGGTTGGCAGATCTATGGGCAGGATCGAAAAGCATGTGGAAAATGTACCTTCAATAGAAGACAGGCTAAACCAATGAGAAAGTTTCCTTTTTCATACAAATCTTATACTATCTTCAAATAATCTGCTTCATTCACGTCTCTAGCAACATGTTTACCAACAGTGGACATCAAGGTTCGATTTGTGGTTGCCATGGAAGCAGTGCGTGGGAGTACGAACCTGTAAACAGGACACATCGCATGCGTCATTCTGCTTCCCCTATATAGTTTGCACCCTGGTAGACCTAACAAGCCTAACAGATCTGCACCCGTTCAGTAACTGATTCTTGAGATGGAATTGGATTTTTAATTGGAACCGAACCTGACCGAGTCTGCCTTAGCGATTTTTAGATTTGGTTCTTCTTGTGCATTTTTGCTGATTTGACTCTCTGTTTGGCTCCTTGCATGGGGGCTAAAGAAACTGAGAAGTTACGATTTACAGAATCATCATAATCGTACAGCCTCTGTATACATTTTGAACAGTAAGTGAGCCAACTTGTTCTGAAAAAATGCTTGCGTTGCCTGAATTTGTCAGCCTATCCTGAGCTGGGTCGACAGCTGAATCTGACCGGTCGACCAATTCTCTTCCAGTGCGATTGGCCGGGTGCCGTATTTGCGAATGGCGGTGGACAGGTAGGCCTACGCAACCTAAACTTAGCACCTATATAGGCCTAAGCTATAAGCACCAATTATAGTCCTACAACAACGGGCATCGGCACGTGGGTGGTGGAGCAGAGAAGCCAAGTCTCACCCGTAAAAGTGGGTTGCCAGAGGTTCTTTTCACCCTCCCCAATTCTAAACCTGCCTGACCTTTGGATCTCGACCTGGAACTGAACCTAATCTTACCTGCCTACCGATTTGTTGCGACTGAGCGCTTGCATGTCAGCAAACGCGTTCTTGTATCTTAGCTATCTTTGGGCGTTGTTGAAATCTCGAGGTTACGATATAGAGCCTACTATTAATGGTTAACATTTTGTACGTAATTTCCCCGCCTGGGAAGTCTGCTGGAAGAGAATGGGAAAGGTAAGTAATTCAACAGGAATGTGTGAAAAGGATGATAGGCCTGCGCTAGACTATAGCGACTGTAGGCCTAGGCCTAAGTGTTTTGTAGCCGTTGCCAACTGGCACACGTCTAGCGTATAAATAGGTTTACGCAGTGATGTAGACCTACTATGATTGGACCTATGCACTGGGTTTTTGTTAGATTGGCAACTTCACCGGAATTGCCAGGACGTGTAATCTGTTCAAGGCTTACAGCAAAAACATCCAGGATATCTGGGATAGTATGGTCGACATCTTCAAGTACTATTCAGATCTTGGCTACCTGTTCAGGGACTCGGTTCTACCGGGTAGTTACAGCGATGCTGATCAGGTGACACATTTCAGCCATAACTGCCAACACCTATGCACTAATAATAAACTAATAATAATAGTTTCGTTCTGTAAGTGCAGGCTTTTGTACTTTTGCCAACCAAATTCAATATTAAGACTTGCGCATGTGATGCGCCGCCTATCTGATTAGTTGAGCGCTTCTTTGTGACGCTTAACCTACTGCGCATGTCCGCGGCCACGTCGGTCTTTGGCTGTCTATGTCAATTTGACGGATTGTATTGTCTGAACTTGAAATTTCATTGATAATTCTAGCAGTTTGGACTTCTATTTCTTGCCGAGTCTGCGTGTCGAAATTATTTTTCGTTTTCAACACGGATTTACTGCGTTTCGGACGGGTTACGTTGCATGTTGTCGTGGCCTTTGTGAGTGGAATGGTCCACCCAGAGAGGAGCGACCGGATTCCTGCACTGGACAATCAAGCCTCAGACCTACAGATCTACGTAAGCCGTCTACGCCGGAATATCTTGGATTCGTTGAAGGAAGAACAAAGAGTTTCTGGAGCGGCACCGACCGTCCACCACGGAATGGCTCAACTACCTACCAACCGACGGGCCACGATTGCCTGTCCTGCGCATATCCGGCGGTTCTAAGGACATCCGGAAGCCGGGTCGTTTTCCATCGACAAGGGACTACTGAAGGGTGAGACAACCTTGAACCACCGGCGGCAGATCAGATCGCCTATCGTCGTTGTTCATCCTCGATGTTACCTGCTTCAGGAACTCTGAATATGCTGTCATCTTTCAACTCTAGTTGGGAATCTGTTGGTAGGGCTCTGCGTATGCGCACAAGTTTGCCACTGGTGACTTTTCAAGTTATGTGAGTAACGTCTACTAACGAATGAATGTTCCGTTCCTAACGACATACATCGTTAAAGCTAGCACAGAACGTATTTGATTAGTTTTTCTTGAAGAGGCGCTATACAAATTTCTGATTACAATTACAATGCAATACAGCGCCGCATTTCTAGTGCGCCACATACACCTATAGTGACCAACAGCACTTTACATATAGGCAGACGGTAAGCCAATCCGAAAAGGGGCGTTTTAATCCTGCGCTTGAGCACTCTGTAGTGACGGTCGTTTCCTGCACATCTGCGGTTGAGGAGCTTCATGCGGTCGGACCCGCATCTATAAGCTACATGTTCAGAATCCGTCAGGTTCAGTCCGTCTTCAACTGCGCCATCCGACGACTGACCAATCTGCCAAAGTCCTCTCGTATGTCGGATTATGTGAGAGATGAACTGCACTGGCTTCCCGTCTGTGAGAGAATAAAGTTCAAAATTCTCCTCCTTGGGCGGGCTTCGTCGGTCAGCACTGCACCGGCATACATCCGGAGCTCTGTATTCCAGTCTCGAGTCAACCGGTCGGCGATCGTTGCACTCAGCTGCCTGTGGAGATCCGATGTGCAGTTGCCGCGCTTCCGCACATCAAATCGAGCCCATCGTACCTTCTACTGTCTTGGACCTTCCTCTAGGAACAGTCTTCCGGTGCGCCTTTGCACTTGACTCTGTTCAGCAAACATTTTAAACTACCTTAGAAAGCACTTGTTTAAATAAGTTACTGTCCTACGTGAAGAGCTCTTGTTAGCTACTTTAAACGTGCAATATTAGGCTTTCTTGATATATACATACATACATAGATACATACACATGCATACATACATACAAACATACACATGCATGAATGCATGATTGTTCTATTTACACTTTTCGTCGGAACTGCCTGTATGCCATTCCCAGGGTCCGTCTGCATGGAAAAGGTGGGGCCGATTGTCGCATAACTTACTTATTTTTGGGCAGCATGAGAGCCAATTATGAACCTCAGAGTCACGGGTTCGAATGCATGCTGAACCTCAAGTGAAATTGCAACACTTTTCAGTAGTTATCGAACCTTCTAAAGAATGGTACATTCTGCATTTACACCCTGGAATACAATTCAGTTTAGCCTACTTGCCGTTAGAATCAAAGGCTGATGTGTGTATATATATAATTTCATTTAAACTGCATTATAAATGACGCTTTACAAATTTGCATTTACAATTACATAGCATATAACTTTAACCGACATATCATATAAGCCTATATGCGATACGTATAATAACACTATCTATAGTATAATATCATATATTATGTCTAATATAAACTCTATATGCTGTCCTGAAAGTGAGATCTACAGATGCATGTTCGTGTCTACAGTTGCTGATGGGGAATTACGGTCTAAGCATTGACCAGCAGAGGTTTCAGATGGCGTTCTGGTCAATGATCATGGCTCCACTGTTTGTATCTACAGACCTGAGAACAATCTCCGCCGAGTCAAAGCGAATCCTGCTTAACCACAGGGTCATTCAGGTCAACCAAGACCCCTTAGCAGAAATGGCCAAACAAGTACAAGCGGTGAGCGTAATATAGTCATAGCTACAAACGTCTTGTTCAGTGCATATGGAAGCATACAATCTAAATTCAGAATACATAAACTTCTGTGCTAGGCAATTAGCTTCGAGCCCTCCTATTTGTTTAGGACCCCTTCTATTAGACGAGGACCCCTCCTTTTAGTTTAGGCCCCTCCTATTAGCTTAGGGCTAGGGGCTAGAGCTGCCATAGTTTGAGCCACTGCAATATTCTCATCGATACACTCCATAAACGGGGTGAGGGCTTACATTTTGAACAACTTTCTTTTTAGGCCAGAGAAGGAATTGTAGGGAAGGAAGGGAAATCTAGGTAACCCACCCAATATGTGAGGTCAGTTAGAATAACCATAGCCTCCGCTTTTTCACTTGAACTCGATTCTATATATATTTAACTACCGATGCAAAAGGTACTGGATAATATGCTACAGCTAAATGCATCTACATGCATTAATTATACACACAAATGATGCAGCCTCTGTGGCCTAATTGATCTACCGAGTTGTAATAGTGTCGTCATTGATTTTGGGAGGGATGTTCTGTTGTATGCATGGCACTGCAGCAAGGCCAGGTGTACATCTGGAAGAAGCGCCTTTCAGCCGTGCCCGGCAGCTGCGTGCTCGGCATCTTCTACACGAGCATCTTCGGTCAACCGAATCGCGTTTCGTTCCGGTTGAGCGACTTCAGCATTACAGACGCCGCCATCTACAACGTCACCGAGCTGCTGACTGGGGCAGAGTTCGGCCTCTACAAGCCGTGGCACACTGTCGACTGTGAAGTCAACCCCATGGGAGCCCTCCTCCTACACTTCAACCCCATCCACTACTATGGCGACGATCAATGACTGATGCGAACGCAAATGCTCAGAACTAGTAATTAGGCCGTTTGATATAGCCCGTTTCTAGCTCCTACATGCTGTCTATAGGCAAATTATTTTTGACATAAATACAAAAGAGCCTACATGCGTACCTACGTGTAGGAATAAGGACATGCGCACACTGTAGGTCTACGTAAGCCTACTTCATCAGCCAGATGTCTAAGATTTGCATTGGCTTCAGCCGAAAGATAAGTCATCCACATGCGTAGGCCTGTATGCCTGTTAGGCCCAGTAAGCCTACTATTTTAATGGAAATGTAGTGGGTCACGTGCCATACATTATACTTACATGCAGATTGAAAATGAGCCGTTACCTTATTTCCTGCCTACTTCGGAACTATACTGTACAAGCAGTTAATAAACTGCTTGTACAGTATAGTGCTACGCATGCACATTATTAAACCCGATCTACGCAAATGAAGTCTATAAGCATAAATAACAATATACCAGTTTTAATTAAAGTAGTCTAAAGTATGCCATACATTTTGCTATTTACATGCGCAAGCATATGAATCAAAGTAAAGTTTTTAAAGGGACGTGGGTATGCTCATGTTGGTGTTGTTGCTGATTGCTAACGTTTATATGAAAATATAATAGTTCACAACCTGGTTTTATCTTTACGATTTCCATGTAGCATTATCCTATAACCCACTGATTTCATTCTTCAAATTCACTTTCAAGCCTGACTGAGATATTCTTTTAAATCAGACCTGCGTATACATAGGATGCCAATGCATAGACTGGAATAATGAAGTGCTGCGCAAGTAGCCTAAATGTAGTCCACTGATGTCAGACAGTTTTCATACATGCAAAGAATACGCACAACTGAAACCTAGAAGAGGTCGTGTAGACAGGTCTATGACCTGCATCAGGCTGCCTGGTGAACCGATTTCTAGCACATAAGTTTACTGCAAAGAAACTGGAAGAGCATTCTAAGTCGTATACGCTCGCTAAATGATGGAATGATTGCAGATTGCAACCTGATCAACATGCAAAATTTAATGTTAGCCTGCGCGTCAGGCAACCGAATTGTGGTATAGAACCTAAGTCCTCCCAGAAATTTGAAGGTACCTATAAATAGGCATATAGATCTAATCATAGTAGGCTAATAAAGTAACATAGCAGTTTTAAAGAGGTTCATAAAGCTTTTCTTCTGTATTAATTAGAGATAGACCCCTACTTCTTAATTTTAATTCACCAACCCTTACACAACATGGCTGGAGGAGATGCCGGGGTCGGCATTCAACCCACTAGACCAGAAGTAAACCCTTACAAAATCGGTGTGGGGTCGATTTTGACCCCTCCACCGATGTCCCTTCGACAAAGTTCAGTCCAATGAGGTATCAGCATATCCTATCTACTATATATAGTGTGAATAATGCACAGTTTAACGATAAGGCCTAGTTGCAAGCAGCTCATGGGATTCTGCCATAAAACTGTTTCAGGTTTTGTTTTGTTTAGATGAGCTCAGGATAATTTTGCAACAGATCCTGCAGGTTTAAAAGCAGACCATAGTTGGCTGAAATCTGGATTTTCCTGGCGTCTTTATAATTAATGTTCGAGCCTCAGGTCATAAGTCAATTGAATTCCCAAGTCTTGATCAAAAAGTTCAGGCCGGAGTGTTGGGTTTAACCCGCACTGAAAACCCCAATTGCTTATGCAAACATAGGCCTATTGCATTAAATAGTCAAATTTTCAATAGAAAGTATCAAACAATAGTCCTATGCCCTAAGGTCGTTGGTGGCTGGGACTCCACCCCAGACCCAACTCTGCAGGAGCTCAAAAATGACTAGTCTTAACTAAAAGTCGAGAGCCTCGATTGTAACCTCTGGAGACTTCCATTCGTTTATGCACAAAGTTTCATTAAAATTAAATTTCCACTAAATTTTTTCAAAGATAAGCTTATTCAGTAAACTTGGCACCAGCATAGGGTAGATCATAGGTCCCATCCCCAGACACAATTCATGCATAAATTAACATTTAAGTCAAATTTTCGATAGAATTTCTCAAAAGATAAAACTGATGTCGACAAAGTTCTGCCCGAACCCCGCTCGCGAGCTCAACGATTCCGGATTATCCTAAAGTAATTCAATAAAGTAAAACGACATTTTATATCGCAAGATTATGTTTTTATGAATCCTCCCTTCCTCCATCTATCTGTTTCTCTTGCCTCTCTCTCCTCCATGTCTCCCTCCCTCTGTCTCCTCCCCCCATCTCTCTTCTGCCTTCCTGCCCTCTTTCCCCGCTTGGTCATTCGATCCTGCCTCCATATCTCTCTGATAAAAGTGCTGACTAAAGCTGGTTTACACCTCATAAAAATATTTAGACAATGGTTATTCACGTTTACATGCGTGTACAACCTACTAAGATCAGGCGCTACATGTTGCCGCAACTGAATTGCGGTGGCACAAAATTACTTTTTCATTCGCGAAATGGCGTTATTATGCTGACTGTCGGAAGCGCGTTATTATTCGTTTTGTTTTCACTGTATTAACTGGACCACCGACCCAGCGCCGGGCTCATTATAGGCCTACTTACAGAACCGCATCACAAGACCGCATCACAGGACCGCATCACAGTTCACGCACCTTAACCTTTTACATAGATTAATCTATCCGATAAACGGATTATTGTAACTGTCAGTCATCGATTAATTGGCTTCAAGTGAAATAATGCGACTCTTACGTGTAACTTCACATATCCATATAGAGTCTCTGATCGCTGTTTCTCTGTCTCGGATGATTATAATCTGAGAACTTCAATAGTGCCACTGTAATAATGCTCAAGACACGAGTCGATGTTCGCTCGCTGCTAAACAAAACCTTTGTGCAAGTCAATTCCAGGATGTCGGTTTGGGGTAGGTTAAATCGACTCAGCAGTCTGACTTGGTCAAAAGTAACGAAATTCAGAGTTGGAAAAGTCTCGAGGACCAATATAGGGCCTACACTCGATTATTAGGGCGACTGTCAGCGACATGGAAGCAATTAATGACTAACCACAGCGCTGTAAATATTTACCACCTTAATCCTAGCTTTCTTTGGACGTTGTAGAAATCTCGATTTTACGATTACGATTTTACCAAAGATCTATCAATAGCCTCTCAATCTCATATCTTGTTATATAGGCTCAAGAGGTGCAAAAACCTACTTTTAAAAGGAAAATATCAGGTTTCACGCCTTTAGTTGTTCTGGTTTTTAGCTTTTTATTATTTTCTCCAGACGACGTAAACAGAACTTTATGACGGTGCATAGAATATTTACATCACATATTTACATCACATTGTAACAACCTCAACCATCAGCTCCTTCATCGTTTAAAACTTTTACTTACTCTTTTATTGAAACTGTTGCGCCCTCGAACGGTCTATAGACAAATAAAGGAGACGAAGCTGTCTGCTGAAAATGGCCGATTATGGTTAGGAAATATAAACACTGCAATATAGATGATTTTTCATTGAATCTTACTTTCTGTTGTAGAATAGAAATTTGTCTCACTTTTGTTAAGAATTTTCGAGATTGTTTAATAAATAGGTTGAGTTAAAGTGTGAGGTATTATTCGATGGAACAAGGCTATAGCCGAATACAAGACAGAAATCAAGCAAGTCGTGCATTCAAGCATAGACGTTGTTTTTGGTGTTACGAAGAGTAACAGTACCCCTTCTTTTTGGACTGGGGTACAGCATCCCCCACGGTATCAACCGTGAATAAACAATACCCGTTATGTTTAACATAAACCAGGCATTGTCCAGTGACTTTTAAAACTATTAGTCAATAACTGTTACAACAAATGGGACAGGTTGAGAAGAAATTGGTATCCAGCATTTTATAGACCAAAGTTACGCCCCAGCATTCAAGTTAATTCTGTATATGCCATAAAAGGCTCTGCAACTCTTATAATAATGGCTTATAATGGCTGACAGTCCATTACAAATTTCCAGATTTGCACGAATGTCCTGTGTGAAGTCTGAGAAATGTGGCCCAAGCTCACTCAAGTCCTGGCCTTTAAGGGTTTTATTTGGAGTTTGGTTGGCATTGTATTACTACTGAGTATTATAAAACATCATCTGTACACACAAGTTTCACCCGTGGATGCTTTCAAATGATTAATCTTAACCATGGACAGGGTTTCCCAAGTCAAATTTGGTATTTGAAGTTGCATTTTGGACAGTGTAATAGCACTGGGTAATGGCAGGATGTTGGGATTATTGAAAACTTTAGGAAAAAATCAGTCCTCAGTCTGCCAAGCTTGCGAGTGGAGGAAGATATCTGTTACATCTCCTTTGAATAAATTTTATATGTCAATGTAAATTTTATTTAATATTGTAAATTTGAAAATGCTAGACATTTTGGCAGATGTGTGGTTTTTAAATCAACAAAACAGTTTCACTTTTTTGTTTTAGGCTTTTTAGGCTTTTTGCCTATTGAACTATTAGTTTACCATATATTGCATATTAACATAATACTTTAATTATATGTATGTATGTACGTGTATATCTGGTCTTTGATATGGCACTTTCTAAGAATTTATTGAAAGCACTCCTTGAAAGCATAAACAATGCTATGGTTTGATAAAAACTTTGAATTCATCTGCTGGTCAATGATGCTCAAATAACATGATAAGTCTGCACTGGCAGACTTTCAAACATGGAAAAGTAGAATAGCTGTTAATATGTTAATTAGATTTGAAAGTTTGGATGTTTTGAATAAACGCTGCCGATGTCTATCTGTTCAGGAGCTTGTTCATTTGCCAGGAACAGAGCCATGGTTTGGGTTCGTACTAGACCAACTGACAAGTTTGCTCATGACATCATCAACTTGCATCCGGATGGACAGGTATGCAATTTCTTGGTATGAGGTAAATGCTGCTGCATTGTGGCATGAAAACTATCATGCCACTGAACGCTGTAGTTATCAATTTGTGACTGTGCATGAGAAAAGCTTACAAAGTTGGAAAACATCACAACTGAGTTTGTTACTATGCTAGATTGGGCTGGAATTGCTTAATAATTAGGTGAAAGCCACATGATTCTAACACAAATTGTAAAAAGCTTACAATTTTTTAAGGATGTAAGTGTTCTCCTGGCTACTTTGGAGAAATTGCAAATTAGAGTTTGCCATAACTGTGACTCGACCTAAGCTGCTGTGCGTAGGGGTCATTAATGTTTATGAGAGTAGTAAATTGGAGTGCATTCATGCACCTCTGAGGCTGCCATCAATGAACTCTTGATATAAAATTGGTTAAGAAATATTTACGTGACTTGTTAATTTCATAATAATTATAACTGATGTACACAACTTCAAATTAGGGCACTATGGGACATGTTCAGGTAAGTTTTTATAACAGAGCATCGTAATACAATTTTAATAAAAGTACTTAGACAGCAAAAATTTATATAAAGACTTGTGGTTTTATTGCTAACACCACAAGGAATATAAATATGCTCATTTGAGTTTCTCTTCCCTGCCAGACTTAAGTCTGTATAGCATTGGTAACAACTAAATTTCCTTGATTTATACTGGTCTAGTAATATTACTTGTGTGAACATTTATGCAGACATTTATGTAAACATCTCAGTTTTTTAAATATTTGTTCAAAAAACAAATTGAAAATTGAATTGCACTCATTCTGAATCATTTTATGCTCACTTGCCCTCTGAGCATGTTTTATGCATATTAACTTTTCCGACTTTGCGAGGGTTTTCTCATGTGCGGTCACGTATAAATTGTGCCAGTACCCGAACAGTGTTGGGCTCTCGGGCCTGTCGGTAGCTGGTCCGGAGATTTGGAATTCGCCGGCCAGTTAGTTCATTTTGTAAATTCTTTGATGTCATTCAGGTCTAAACCAAAGACTCATCTCTTTCAACTTGCTTACCCATCATAGCCTGGCTTCTGTTTTCTTTGACCTATCGGCATTTGACCCAGCTTCCCCCACAGATTATATTTTTTTATGTAATTTTGACTTGAAGCCACCATCAACTGATGCCTTGGGCATTATGGTAATGCTGCTATATAAGTCATTAGATTAGATTAGATAAGCATCTCTGGTTATGTAGAAAAGTTTTCTGTATTTTGCTAAGCTTGCTTAGTTTTTTGAGGATAATTTTGTTTGTGCAGACTGTTAGCATTCACCTTGAAAGGGATCCAGCCAAGGGAATGATCAATAATGAGCCTCTGGATTGGGAATTTAAACTGGATGGAATATTGCACAATGCAAGTCAGGAGCTAGTCTTTTCTACAGTTGCAAGTGAGATGGTCAAAGCAGCTTTAGAAGGATACAATGGTAAGTTTTGTTTTGTGATCTTTTATCATTTGACTAATTTTTATTAAATGGCCAGTTGCATTTTTGATATGACTGCTAACAGTTTATCTATTTGCATCTTCTGAACTCATGATGAAGTAGATAAAAAAGATGAATTAAACACATTTCACAGATCAGCTGTATTTTTTGAGCAGGTTGGTGCAAGATCTTTTGATCCCAGCTGATCTGAACTGTTTGATCTGATTTGATCTAATCTGAAATAATCTTGTCTTGTATCCGCTTTAGCACTGTCTTATATATTAATTGCTAGCAATCCAAAACATGATTTTTGTAAAATAAGTACAATGAAAATAAATGCAATTTGTTAAAATAGGCACTATTATGGCATATGGACAGACAGGAGCAGGGAAAACATTCACCATGACTGGAGCTTCAGAAAATTATGACCATCGAGGACTGATCCCTAGAGCTCTTTCGCAGCTGTTTCGACACATTGAGGAAAATCCAGATTCATATTTCACTGTTAGGTAATTGTGATCGTACCGCAATCTTGAAATTCCTATAGCACTACTTAGTAGCTAAGTGCAAGGCACCAACATATTCTTGAATTCAGCTTCAAGTCAGAGGCATTGTCTTGTATGTTTTAATTCCTCTTCTCTTTTTAATTTATGCTAGTATCAGCTCAAAACAGTTTTCAAATATTTGCAAAAGGACCTTGTAGCCGATCTGGTGCAGAAGGCACTGATTTAGAGGAAAGCAATTAGATTGGCCCCACCAATGAAAGGTTATTCTCATAATCTCTGTAATCAAAAGCTGCTTAGATTGTCTGCAGCATTTGAACATTTGAAGACTTAGTTGCTTTACTCCCTGTGCATCATCGTACGTGTAAAACACTTTTATCATTGCTTTTGTTGAAACAGGTCACTTATGTGCAGTGTAACACAGAGTGGAACGTTGATAGATAATGCTGTTACCTCTGTGTCTGGGGTTCAAGTTCAAAAGCATGTGAAAATTACATTTTGTTCTTAAGCATTGTAACTCAAAAGGAAACAGTATCTTATTGCTTCATTGCTATTTCGCATCAGCCAGATGATTCCTAAACCCTGGGACCATGCTTTGGAGGACTAATGTTGATAGAGGCACACACTAAATGAGCAGTCATCTTGTCTTGGCTTGCCTGACATTACCTTCGCTTGCCTTTATTGCTTACCTTACCTCATCTTTAATGCTTACCAGTATTTCATTTGTTAAATTATCAAGTGATCGCCATGTTTGACAGTAATAGGTCTTTGAGTAATTTCTAAATGATGTTGTCTGAAATTCAAATGGTTTAGTATACGAAGATAGATTCTGTTACGTGTGTGTCTGTGTGTGCAATTATTGCAGGATTTCCTACTTGGAAATTTACAATGAAGTGATGTATGACCTGCTGTTCAATCTTCCTGGGTCCTCCAGTTCATTGGGTACCTTGTGTATTATTGAAGATGCTGATGGTGGTGTCTCTGTGAAGGGATTGCAAAGCCATCTGGCACCAACTGAAGAGGAGGCGCTGAACATGCTCTTTGTGGTAAATCAAAACGTCTAGTGGACCATAGCTTAGTAAAGAATCTCTAAGAGTTTTTCATGTAGAGTCTTATGAAATCAAGCCTTTGCCCTGTTCTGAATTTCTAAGCTTTGGTAGTACATGTGCACTGTTATATCCTTTTAATGCTGTCATTGGGAGCAAGTTACAATGAAGTTGTGTTATATAACAAGGTCTCATGTCTCTAACTATGTTTTTACAGACTTCATGTTGTGACAGAGTTTGTGTTATTAATTAAATGCTGCTATAGGTTGGCTCATTGGGATGAGCACTCACAATATCATGTGAAGTGTACATTACAGGTTTGAGCTTCTCCTGAGACAGTTGTTAGGTAGGAAGCTTGAGCTTGCTGTAATGCAGACTTGCCTACTGCTGTTGATTGTTGCCATGTTATTAGGTAGTTTCACTATCAAATGTAGGAAATAAATAATTACCTTTTGCAGTTTTTTGAGTGGTGCAGTAGTCTAAGGGTTAGAATGCTGGACTGTCGCTGCAGTGGTCATTGGTTGAAATTCTTACCAGGACAGAAGCATATTTTAAGATTTCTGTACCAGTAGCACCCTCTGTAGTGAACTTGGCTATAAAATGAGTGATGGTACATTGACAGTGCACAGTCAGTGGGGGTATCCAGCTTATAGGGAAACCATTAGCCACCCGCCTTTTGTGACAAGGCTAAGAAAATGAATTCGGTAACACTTCATACCCATGCCCAGAAACTGATTTGTTTTGAATGACAACATTCTGATTTAGAGTATTGAACATCAGCAGTTTAATACAAACCAGCATTTTGTAGGTTTGCTTTATATTTCATAGTTAATGTTTTTTTTTGCATTTTGATCTGTTAAGGGTGAATCTAACAGGGCTGTTGCCCCACATTGTCTGAACAAGTCGTCCTCAAGGTCTCACTGCATTTTCACTCTCTATGTTGTGGTAAGTATTGCTTCAATGTCCAACAGCTCAGTTTTTACTGTGATGAAATATTGTTCCTCTATATGGGTTTAATAAATCCGGGAGTTTTATAATTAGTGGTAATGTTCCTGCTAATGTTTTTTATGTGCTTGCACTGGCGTACTGTGCAGCATGGTCCGTGCATGGGAGCCTTAAATGATATGGTGCCCATTCAAACAGGCAGCGGTGGTGAAGGATCATACTCAATTAATTCATGTAAGGTGGAGGCCACACGGTCGCTATAGGAAAATGTGTACTTTTACGTTTAGGCAGTAATATTTGGGATCTGCGCTCTGGTTTGTCTTTGGGGTCTTCTGTATAGGACATCTGCAAAAAGGATCTACTTTGTACCCCTCCCTTTCTTGTAGATCTATAGAGTCAGCCATATTATGGGTTATAAAGTATAATGTAGGCCTTCAGACAAGTAGTGACTCTATTCTGAAAATGAAGGACTATCTAGTTACATGATGTGCTTGCATGAACAGTTAGTGGAGAGAGCAGTCTGTCTTAGATCCCTTTTTTCATGGAACAATGTATACTTGCTCTGTGATGTAACATTACCCATGGCTTCTGTTTTCAAATGTCCCTAGTTGAATCTAATGCTTAAATGCATTGCAGAGATTTATTTTGACATTGAGATGAAAATTGAGGGCTTTACTGTTTTAAAGCCAAGTCATTTGGTCTTGTAATTTATCGTTGTTACCTCTGTATACAGTAATGCTAGTGAAGTCAGTATTCTTTCAGGTTAAGGTATTCTTTTAATTAAAGCCATTTCTTAGTACTGAAGCGCTTCTTTTATCAAACAAGTTCTGTGACTTGGTTTTAGAGTCATTCAAAGTATGAATCGGATCCCAAGTATGCAGTCAGTAAACTGCATTTTGTTGATCTTGCTGGTTCTGAGAGACTGAAAAAGACACAGGTTTGTAACTCACTTAAGCAGTTGGTGTATGTTTCTGCATGTGAGATTTTCTTGCTGTTCTTATTGTTACTTTATTAGCAGATGTAAACTTTGTACAAGAAATCCTACATTTTCAGTTTATGAGATGGTAACAGTGTAAGAAACAATTTATTGTATAATATGTGATTTATTAATTTTATAAATTGAGTTACGTTCTGTAGGAGGATCAACTTTTAATGTTTATTTTGCTTTTAACACTATGCACTACATGATGTGTTTAGAACCTGTTGTCACAGCATAGCATTATACCCTTCAGTGAGTTAAAACTGTAAAGTAATTGACTATTATAATTTCTCTTTTTACCATTATTATAATTTTTAAATTTGTAATTTCTTTTGTTATTAAACCTTGTTCTGTATGTATTTTATTTGTGTGCACCTACTGCATAGTAACACAAATACAGGTGCTTTAGGACTTGTCGTACCAAAGTTATAGCCTTTGTTAAGCTACCGGTATGTATGCACTGGGCATTGAACTAACAGCAGCATGGGTTTTAAGTGGTTCAGAAGGCATTTAATCCTTGTCAGACCCACTGCATTTTCCTTGAATAAATACAAGATTATAATAATGTAGCATTATTTGTCTTAAGACTGATTTAATTTTGGATTCTATGTCCTGGACCGCATATGTAAAACTTTGTGTTATTGTGATGCATGTTTTACAAGTGGAAGACTACATTACTGTGTTACAAAATTGCATTAAAATTTTAAATGCATTTAAATTTGAATGCTTTAGGCACATTAATAACTTGTTAAATGCCCACTTTTAATTACAACCTATGACTAATACCAACAGCTCTGTATGATATGCAGGTCTACAAATATGGAGTATGCTACAGACGTTTTTCCTTAAGACCCCTGCTGTTGCTTACTGTAGGTTTCTGTTTCTCTTGTTTAGTCTCAGGGCCTTACAAAAGATGAAGCAATGCGCATTAACAAGTCTCTTTCGTTTCTGGAGCAGACAGTAGTTGCTCTTGCCAAGCGCAGCCTCCGTGTGCCATATCGTCAATCGCATCTGACTCACTGCCTCAAAGACTCACTTGGTGGAAACTGCCTTACAAGGCTTGTAGCCAACATTTGGGTAGAAGCATCTCAGGTTGAGGAAACGGTTGGTAACTCTTGTTTCAACTAGAGTAAATAAGAATTACGTGACAGCCACGTTAACTGGGCCCTCACTGGGCCCATAACCAGTAACCAGTTGCTACATATATATATAATCTATGTATGTATGCTTGGCTCCATTATCAACTGCCTGTGTCCCAGTCTCGATTCAACTATATATATAATATATATATGTATCAAAACTCTTAATATAGCGCACCTTAAGTACCTCACAAAGGCGCTGCATGCATGACTATCTAACAGATCTAAATAAGTGCATTTCAGGACAGTTTGAAAATGTTTGCTGAATAGAGTCAGTGCAACTGTGCATATGTGCAGCTGAAGGCTACTCCAAGAAGAAGGTTCAGAACATGAGAAGACACAAAGTTGATGTGTAGAAACACAGAGCACAATGATCGTCAACCTTGTTGATTCGAGACTGGAACACTAGCAGTTGATGATGGAGCCAAGCATAGATTCATACAGGTCGAACAGCTTTGTACAAGAAAATTTGGCCGACAAAGATGACTGGTGAGCAGAATGGAATGCTGTAGACCAGCAGGCTGTGATCAGTAAACAATGGAGACTCGAGGACAACTGTGACGAGACTGCAGTCATCTCGTGTGATAAATAGATCGAGGCAGTCACCATGGGTATGTGTGGCAACGTGACGTGCTGCTTCATTTGGCGCAAGACAACCTGTATCCTCTACGCTGATATTAAGGTCTCCTGTTACGACCAACTGGCCTTTGAAGGTGACCAGGTTTTGATAATGACAGTGAGTTCCTGAATGAATGCCGACAATGGTGGTTGAGATCCAGGTGTCAACAATAGTGATCATGACACAAACTGTTGTGAATAAAGTAAGACCTCAAAGATGGTAAAGGTCACATTGAGTTCCACACATTTTGCACGCAGATCTGCCTGATGGAAAACTGCGATCCGACTGCCTTCTGGTTGAGAAGTGAGCACATCAACATCACGGTGTGGTGCATCAACAATACAGGAACTTGTGGGTGCAGATCTCCTTAGTGTAACGTCTGAGATAGATTGATGCAATATCTCAACCGTGACTAGGATGTGAAGATCTTGGCTAGACACCAGTTAGAGTTCAAAAATTAATATTAAACATAGAATTTGCAGATAAATGTTGATTTTTGTATATCAAGGTCACTTTCCCAAAAAATATAAAAAATAGATAAATATTGTTTTAAAAAATTGTAAAAGCACACTTAATGGCCCACTGTCTGGGTTCTGGATTTGTGCCTTTGAGAGCTTCTTAAAAATGTGCTATACAAATATTCAGATGCCTGCATACAAAAACGTGCATACATTCATGCATACATACACAGCATTATTATTATGTAGTATTATTGAACATTTTGTTCTTTTCTTAATCCCCAGTAAATGTTTCTAAGCTACCACACTGCTAAATTTCACTTATCGTAACATTTTCTTAATACCAGTATTTATAATTCTGGTTGATCTTATTTATGTTTATAAAATGTTGACAGATTTCTACTCTAAGGTTTGCTTCAAGAGTGATGTCTGTTGCAGTGAAGCCAACTGCCAACATACATCTGAATGCTGTGGTAAGTTTAACCTCAAATACAAAATCGAAAGAACTGGCATGACCTACTGATCTAATCTCATTACACCTTTAGTGCCATTTTCATAATGCACAAGATTTTGATGGATGATCACTTCAATGATCTAAGGCAAATACAAATGCAAATGAAGTTGCAGATTCTACAGCATATATGAACCTAAGTGTCCTGCTATGAGATCATGCTACTGTGAATTAAAATTTGGTGTTACTTTATGCAGCAAATATAAATCTACTGGTGTAGAGAGTATTAAGTTCCAAGAGACATGTGTTGACATAAAACCTTATAGTTTCTATTATTTTACTTATAAAGAACAGTCCAAAAGCTCAATCCTGGGCCTCAGCCGCTGTATTTCCCATTCCCTTCTTTATTTGTCAGTGGAAAACATTAATCCTTTTGGAATGTTATCCTCATCTGGAAGTGCCCCTTAGCTTTGCTGAATGTAGATTACTGGTTTCCTCTGTTATTTTATTCATTCATTATGTGCAAATTACGGTAGCTAAAATGTTGCTCTATACTGTTTATTTCTGAAAATCTATTAAGCTTCCTATAATTATGTGAATAAATTGCATGCATTTAACATAAAGTTTTGTTTCTTTTGGTGCAAAGTTGGTGATTAAGCAACTTGAACAAGAGTTGTTCTGGTTAAAGAAGGAACTGGCAATGCATGATGCTCTGACCAACCGTCCACAGGTTTCTTATGACCCACCAACAGAACGGCAGCGTCTTGAGATTTTAAGGCAGGCTAAACAATTTCTTGATGGACAAGTCAGTGAAATTGAGGTTAGTTATTTATTCACTCGTTCGTTTGTTCAGAGCAATTATTTACCATATTTTCACTCATATAACCCACACATGGATATAACTGAGATAACCCACCAAGGGGGGTCTGTATAATCTCTTATATAACCCACGGGATATGTGCATGAAAATATGGTTGTGACCTTTCAGATATTGACAGAAATGGTCAAAAGAGGATGGTTCTCATTGGCAATTAACCCATGACCATAGAAGAAGACATCTAGAGGAAGGCCTTGCTTATTATATTTATGAGGAAAGGAGAGTGAATTGTGGACTTGCATGTAAAAATGCAGCACTTGCTGAATGCATAACATATTAGTTATACAACATAAAATGGTGTCATTGTATACAATGGTACTGGAATTTGATTTATTTCTTGGATAGGATATTAAACCAACTTTGTAGCTGTGCAGTGCTGCCCAAGTCTTGCTCGTGATTTTGACTTTTATTGTACCTAGTGTGTATGGAAATAACTATTACGCTGTAGAATGCACTGAGTTTTGTGGATTGGTGTTTGTTTTTTGTGTACAATTACAGATTGTTAATTTGCGACAACTGCAAACTGTTTTGGAGTCGTTCAGGGAAATTTCAAGGTATTACTGTTCTTTATCTGTGTTTGTGTCTCCTACTAGTGTGAATACTAAAAGGATCTTGTTAAACTTGGTTCTTTGTAAACTAACATAATAATTGAAATATCTGGAAATTCAAATGTGTTGTCTACCAGTCTTTTGCTCTGTCACTACTCTTTAAAGTTGAATTTCTCACAAACCAGTAAATTTGTATGACAAACAGTTCCATGCTTATGACAAATATATATTTTTTGGGGCAGCATTCCCCCATCCCAGATTCTGACCTAGCATTGAAATTAACCAAACGACCTGATTCTTGTGGACTTGATTTGACATATCACTGGTGAATAAGCTGGTATTCCAGACATGGTTTTTGTGTGGCGCCGCGATATTTTGAAGATTTGCATTTAGGCGTACCTTTTCCGTATAGACTGTTGAAGCAGAGCAGTTGTAATGCCGTAGATGAAGTGACAAGTGCTAAATAAACAGTTTCGATAAATCTGAATGAGAAATAAGGTTTGAGCAGCATTTTCTTTTAGTGAGTGGCCATTGCTATTGAAACAGTATAGATCAGATCACAACTTGGGAACTTGTTTCTGCAACTGTTATTAATTCTGGGTATGATGAATTTGTTTTCAAATAAAACTCAGTCAGATGTATAAGGAAATTGAAGCAAAGTTGAGATCCAGGTACACCCTTGTGGACAAAACTGATCCTGCAGCGATTGCAGCTGCCCAACAGGCTGGTCTGCCAATTGGTGATGATGGAGAACTCATTGGAGATTTATCTCCTTCTGGGTTCAGCATCGGTCCGGCTTCACAGGGAACAAAGTTGGCACAGTCATCTGCCAAAAAGAAGACGCAGAAAAAACTAAAACCCAAAGACAGGTCAGAGTTATGCAGTGCTGAACAAAGTAACAAAGTAAAATTAACCTGTTACTGTACTAAGTAAAAGCTTTAGTACTTGTAACAAAATATTTAAAAGTGGAAATACTTTACTTCTAATTATGTAATACTTCATGCTTTTCAGCGCTTTTACTTCATTACACCTTAGGCACTCTCATTTATTACAGAGTATTGTCTTATAATTTTGTTCACCGAGCCACACATGGGGCAGAGGGGCTGCTGTTCTGTGAGGAGGAGCGAATCATGTGAAATATATAAAGTTATGTTTACTTTTACTTTTAGTACTTTGGCTCATACTTTGATTAAAGGCTGGAGTTAGGCTTGAACTGCTTATTTGGATTGTGTTGTTCTTTAAGCTGCAATGGTGTGAATAATAATAAATTAGGATTACATAAATAATAATACATAGTAACTTCTTTGGTGCCAAAGTCTAATGCACAAGGTATCAGCTGATGATGTGTCAAAACCAAGCTGAAAGTCACGTTAATTTCCAGGTTAATGCGCTGCGACAGAGACAACTTATGACAGATAATGCTGTTAAAGAAGGTTTAGCCTTTTGGTAGTAGATGTACTTAGCATGTAAAACTAACAAGATGTTGCTTAAATTGCATTTAAATTTTCAGATTGCAATGCATTCCACATGAATGATTAAGCTTTTGCTTTGTTTTCAAATTCAACATTAAGCTCCAAAGCCATATTTTTAAATTAAGACATATCTTAAGTATTTATTATGCTTTTCAAACTGTTGTGCGAAAACACGAGGAAACTATTATATATTGCTGATTTTATCAAGATGGTTTTTGGGACTTGATTTCATGTAGCACCAGTGACAGTAAATACGCTGCAGCTTAGTGGTGCTGTGACAGTTTGAAGATAATATAAATTATGTTTCATTGAAATAATACTGTTTGTGAAGTGTTAAAGTGATATAAATGGTGTTTGTGTTTGTTTTTTCAGTTCAGTTAAGCAGCTGACAGTGCTGTCTCAGGGGAGGGCTAAGTCAGTGCCTGCAGATCAGTTGCCTTCAACTTCAGTTGATCCAAAGAGAGATGAGGTTCAAGCAGCAATTTCCTCATCAAAACTCAAAGATATGACGACAGCAAGACCCAGGCGTGTGCTTCCTTTAAGTGTTATGTTTTTATATAACTTGTCAAAGCATTTAGACCTAAGTGCATCAGAATGCCTTACTGTTGTTGACTCACTGGCCACATTGGCAGTGCTTTTTGAGATAATTAAAAGGTGCTGTGTTAAGTGTCTAGATAACTAAGTAACAGGTAGAAATTGTTCTCTGGTAGCAAAGTCTTTGAAACTCTCTTGCAAACTGTTCAGTCTGCTTGCTCATTCTAATCTGGTTCAGACATGTCTGTTTAAGCTGGTATAGTTCATATCCTTTCCCTCTGTTTTTAAGAACTTGTGAGTTTCTTCAGTCCTGATAAAGCAAAACAGTTATAAAAAATTGGTGGCAGAGTATCTCGGCATAGTTATATTAAAAGAGAGAAAGAAGTTTCAGTGACCTCAAGATCAGTAACAGTACTGTTTTCTTCTGTGATTATCCTCAGCACACCACCATCAAAAAATGAGGCATTTGAAGATTTTAAAAAAGAATATGGCCATGTTCTCTATGAAGTACTGAGAGATAATAAAGGTACCTACTTTCAAATTTAACTTTAGCATTACCATATGTAGGTACATTTTATATAGCAACCATATAGCCATGATCATGCTTATTTTCAATAAATTTTGGGGTATATCCTCCAACACTACTGCCCATTTTGAATGGGCACCATGCAATTTTAGTGTATACAGTAAAGAGAACATCTTACGTTAAATTCTTATGTAAATGTTTCTCTATTTATTTTGTTTGTGAGGCTACAAGTAACTTATTGTTTCATTTTAAAAATATTTGCTCTATCTTCTTATAAATGAAACTAACAAGATTTCATGAGGACATAATTTAATTTATTACAAAATCTTATAAAACAGAAATGACTCATTTGTTTCACAGTTCAATTCAGAATAAGTTGATATGAAAGTATAACACAAATAAATAATTTAAGAGTAATTGTTAACTTTGTGACTTCTGATAGACTAACTCGGCTCAGTTTAAAGTATTAAATTGTTTTTCAATATTCAAAGGGATTGACACTATTAAAAAAGTTAAATGCTTTCTCCTGTCTTAAACATTACAGCTGTTTTAATGTCTAAATTATACAAAGGCAAATACTTTTAAATGCAAAATCTCGAATTTGAATGCAAGAAGAGATGGAGTTTATGCAAATCATTTGAAGGAATTGTTGAATGTTTCTACATGTAGAAGTGAAGAGGTTATGATCACTGTCAGTACAGTGTTTCATATTTACTGTCTCTGAACATTACTGCTGTAGAAATTTTGTTGAAAAAGAAAACATTATACAATGCCTTGGCCAAGAAGATAAATAAAACAAAACAGGAAATGGATCAGTCACTCATCAATCTGAACAAACTCAGAGAGACAAGATTTTCTGAAGGTACACAAAACCTTCTAAACTCTTATTCATTTATTGTGCTGCTTTCTGTCCAGTTGCATCAGCTTTGATTTGCTAATTTGTTGGCCTCTGTGTATATTGGGCATTTATAATGTAAAAAAACTTCATAAGAGAGTGATCAGGGTGTCACAGTGAAGAGGGCTGCTGTTCTGTGAGGAGGGGCAAATCATGTTTCATTCAACTGTTCCATTACAATAAAAAGGACACTTATGAAAGAAAAAAAATAAAATGTCAACTCCATCAACTGTTCATTCACACTATATTACTATTAACCTATTGTGTGATATAGATTTGAATTTATAGACTAGAGAAGGTAAACCATTTATTTAGGTAACACATGTTGCCATTAACTATAAGAAAGTGTTGCCATTAACTGAAAGTTACACACATGGCAGGTGCAGTTGTGGTGTGCAATATTTTTTCTTTATTGCAATTTATTGCAGGATGCTTGTTTGATGAAGATGGCCACATCATAATCGATGAAGGAGAATACCTTGAAATAGAAAAGATCTTGGACTTGAAAGCTGTCTATCGTACAGCTATGGAAGAACTTGATTCACTCAAACCAGAATTGCAGTACTGTGAAAGACAAGTGGAACTCAGTCGCCAGAGGTTAATTCAAGGTTAGTCATCCATAGCCCTGATGTATATGCATTGTGTAGTTCAAGGTCAGTAATCTGTTAATGCATACTTTCAGATGCATGTATCATATTTGTGCAGAATTTGATGCATGGTATGCTGAGAACTTCCTTCCACCAGAACCTACAGGCGACACAGTAGCTGCAACCAGCCCCGATCAAAGAGTGGAAACGCTTGCTAAAATCACATCAGCACCAGCTGTAAGTGACAAATATCTCCATTTTAGTGTACAATTCATCATGTTGTTGAACTGAATTGGAGTCACTTTATTGATCACCAACAGTTGTAAAAATATATGGACAATCAGATTTACATCAATAGGTGTCAAAGGGAGAATGCAGAAGGAACCAAGTGGGTCCTGCTATACAAAGTTGCCTAGTTATGGTGTATGTTTGTACAGGTGGTAACATCTTCATTTTTTAAAATACAAGTTATGTCAATTGATTAGTTTTTAAGTACATAATGCAGTGACAGACGTTATTTTAATCCAGTTAAATATTGTTTTAATTGTGCTTTGAACTGCTAATGCTAATCCCGTCATTGGACCAGAAATTCTTTCAGAATGTATTGTTAGCAGATTCTTTTCATCAGAATGTATCATATTGAATATCACTGTCATCATTTCTCTTTGTGTGGGTTAAAACTGGATGGTTGTTTAATGGGCTGTTTTATCTTGCAAGAACTTATCATAGCTATTTGATACCAAGATATCGTTCAAAGTACTGGTAGCTTCATCTTCTCATTCTTGACCTGTAACTCTACAAGAATCCGTGATATGCATAATTGTATGCCAATGCATAGAGGTGATTTATCTCTGAATTATCTAATCACTACGCAAGTTTAGTAAATATTAGCAGTGTGACAGGGTTTGAATGAAAGAATTTATTGAGACATGTAGAATATACATATTTTTTACTGATTTCTGTGTAACATCTTCCAAACATCTTTCTGTGTGTAAGCTTGAAGATGAACATGAAAAATTTGAGAGGCTACAGATGGCTGTTCTGATGGCAAATCCTGACTCGGCACCCTTTTACAAAGCTCAGCTGAGAAGACGTCGCAGGGTAATAAATCAGCATATTCGTAGAACAGATAAGCCATCTTTGACCTGTTGTCTGCATTTAAGGTTACATTTCACAGTGATCAAGGAAGTCTAACATGCCTAATTTTGTAAAAGGCTTAATTCTTCAATCTGAGCAGTTACAATGAGGGAGGGCATTGAACAATCCTTATTACTTTAAGTAGTGAGGTTGTGGAGGGATTGAAACCAGTACTTTCTTCTGGGTGACCAATTAGATCCATGAAAATTTAATTTTTTAAATGATGGCCCAGATGCATATAAACATACATAAACTTAATGGCTCTCACCTTTATTATAATCATTACTCTTTTCTTATTATTATTATATAGGCTCTTACAGCTTAGGCTGTCATGGATTTGCTCAGTCACATGGATGTGCTTGAAGGAACATTGTAGTTATAAATCAAACTGATGTCAAACTGATGTCAGGCAGTAGGCTATTCCACACAGATGGTGCAGAACTGTGAAACTCCATAAACCACATCATCAAGTCACTGCTGGAATGTGGAGGTGGCTGTGAGTTAGTTCTAAGCACAAATTATTCTGGTTGTGAAAAGAAATCGGGGTGCATAATCCAATAACATAATCTGGGGCCAAATGATGAAGGCAGTTGCAGACGAGCAATCCCTTCTTGTACTTGATTCAGTAGTACTTAGGGAATCTTTCAAATTTCTCTCCATCATCTCTGGTTGCTGTATGTCAAGCATCAATTCAGTCTGTTCTGAATAAGTCAACAGATAGTCTTGCCATCCTGTTCACTTTGAATAAACCCAAAACTCTCGAGTTAACTGACATTATTAGAAGTGATGTTTGTTTTATGCCAAGGAAATATTTGAAGCAGCTGTTGCTCAGTTTCCATCAAGCAAGTCACCAAGATATCTTCCCAGAACAAGAAAAGGCAAACCTATACATACCTGAATAACTCAAGAATTATTTACCTGAAGTAAAATGACAAACCATGGATTGTGCTAAATAACTTTTTTGATTTAATTATAATGATCTGTATTGTTTTAACGTTTTCTGTTGAAATGCTGATAAACTATACGTACTCAGTTTTACATTTCTGTAACTCCTTTAATCCATGTTATACTACCATATGAGAAAATTTATAAAGTGCTTCCAAAACCTTACTGACACATCCATTCCACTGAACGTTTTATATGCAAGTAATAGTCATTAACCACTACATGTATCTGCATTACGGAGGGCACTAACACAAGCTGAAACACAAGGTAAAGGTACAGCAGGGCAGGACCAATCAGTGCAAAGGCATTGAGATTTTGTTGGTTTTCTGGTTTAGAGCCTAGATTTATAAAAATTTAAAAGCCAAACAAAAAACAACTAAATTACTGATTCTTTGAAAGATGCTTAAAAGAATTTGTAGTAACAGACATTCACAAAGGTCTTCATTTGTCGACCAGTATGCTGAAGTGAACACTGCGTGAACTGTCTATTCTATGATGCTTAATGTTGCTGGACCACAGTCTGCACCAGCCTTCAACAACACTGCTCAATCAAATGTTGAGGAACTGAACAAAGACCAGTGGTGCTGAATAGTTTGGTGTGTTCCAGTAAGGAAAGAAGCTGTAAGAAAAGCCTTCATCTGGATGGTATGCCAAATGTCCAATGTTATCTACATCTCCATCATACTGTAAATTCAGAAAACATTTAATCTTGTTAAGTTATGCCAGTTGCACACTATCAGTAATGCTCCAAGAAACGAAGTGTCGTAATGCTAAGTTATAAACAATATGACAGCCACCTTTTCCTTGAGGGTTTAAAGATTCAAAAGCCACTTGCCAATTTTGCTTGATGCAACAGAATTGAAGTTAATAAAGATGTGGAATGTCCTTGTTAGCAAGGGCTACACTATCAAAAAGTTTGAGATCTGTACATTATGCAGAAAGAAGTTTGAGAGCCAAGATTTAATCCAGACCACTTCTTTGGGAGGGAACTGTGATTTAGTGACTGAAGAAGGTACAGCATTTGCAGTACTGATGGACAGGTATACACTATGCATGCATACCAAGCATATCTAGGTACAGGTTTGAGCTGAATAGCAGAAGGTACTTGATTACTGTCAAGTTTTAGACATGTCCATGTAAAAAATGGGTAGTTACCATCTACAATGTAACATTCAATGTCAGTGTTACATGTATTTTATTCCTGTTGTTATCTTTATTGCCTATGGTCTACTCACCACTCCTTCTCATATAACTCCAATGTGATCAGACCTCAAACGCAAGCCCAGTTTTTCTCTTGCTTCTTGTTCAAATTCACTAGATGCATTGCCGAATGCTAGAGGTTTCCAACCATAGACCTGTCAGTGTATTGACCACATCCAAAGTAACAAGTTGTCAAATTAAATACTGTTTTACAAACTTTCTGCCAACACCAAACACTATTATTAGTCAATTGAACAGCTGGTACACAAATTACATGTAGTATAGCTTCATTTTCACTAAAAGGCCAGTTAATAAACCTGATGTTGTTGCCACATATTTCCTTTTTCCATGCTTGTGGACTTTGAGGTTGCTTCATTTTCACTAATCTCAGCAATAATGCTACACAGAATACATCAAAAACCTCTTCAAGTCCTGTAAATAATAATTAGGCAATGCATGATTTTGGAGAAGAATCAATGAAGAATGTATCAATTTGCTATTCCCTGATGGGAATCAACAATTTGTCATCTGACATGTTCGCATGCTCTTGGAAGGAGTGTTATGCATGGTTGAGCACGTTAACTCTCTGTGCAAGTACTGCTACTATCAGCTGCGTCAGACTCGGGTCATACGACACAATCTGTTGTGCAGCACTGCAGTCACCCTTGTTCATCCTGGCATGGCTTGTTACTGCAACTCAATCTTGGCAGGCCTGCCAAAGTTGCAGTTACTTCAGCTCCAGTCCATCCTATACTGCACCGCCTGACTACTGGTCAAACTGCTGAAGTTCTGTCATATATCTGATTGCATGAAAGACACTCTTTACTGGCTTCCACTTGAGGAAAGAATTCAGTTCAAGATTCTCCTCCTGAGATGAGCCTTGTCGATCGTCTCCTCTCCAGCATACATCAGAGAGCTATGTGTTCCGGTATCAAGTCAAATGGATCTGCAATTGTTGCACTCTGCTGCCCGTGGATAAAGCAGGTGCCACGCTTCCGCACATCTACTCAAGCCCATCTTGCCTTCTGTGTTGGACCTTCTTGAAAAAGTCTTGTGCTACACGTACGTGCTGTTGCATTTGACTTTGTTCTAAAACACACTTGTTTAGGTGTTTTGATACACATATGTATATACCACTTAACTACAGAGTAAATAAAAATTTATATTAGTACAGAATTTCATACTTGTCATACTTTATTGACTTTGAGAAGCAGACATGGCTTTCCTTGGCTGTAACCAGTCTTTAGCACTACAGTTCCTTCTTAGGAGTGCCATGTCAAATCTGCATACTTTATTTGCTGGTGCAGGAATACCACTAGAACAGTTGACAGCGTTTGCTGGTATATTTTGGTAACCTGTAACATGCAAATCATTCTTTGAGCTGGAAATTATTGCACTGCTTTATATAGGCTGAGTTGACCTATTAGAAAATCATGTTTTCATGTGGGATACTATTGCTGCTTGCTGTGTCCCACACTGGGCATAGTCTGTGAAACTAGATGCATTCCTATCTTTTTGTTTACTGAACTGTGCATTATGCTATATCAGGCCATTAAAAAATTATACTTTCGTAGATAAGCAATTGTGACTAAAATATTCAGAATTTAATAAATGTTAGGGTGAAACTAACAACCGTCTCCAACCTGTCCATTATGCTCTAACTTGCACTTGCGTCCCTCTGTAAGTACTCGTTGTAAGTTCTCTAACCGAACCTTAAAAGCCCACTACGCTGCCCCTCGAATCTGGAACAATCTCTATCACGAATTTCGCAAATTTTCTGTTCCTCTGTTCTCAAAACTTACCTGTTTCAAATTGCTTATCCACCATAGGCTGCCTCTCTGTCGTGCGGACTGACCTTCTGGATATCGACCTGATTGTGGCTTGGTTTTGGTGTGCCATCGGTTGATGCCTTGTGCATTAGACACTGGCGCATTAGAAGTTGCTAATTATTATTATATTCCAACGTCCACCCACCTGTCCCACCATCACTTGTCTCATTACTCCTCAGGCCAATTTAATTCAAAATTGAAGTCGCAACTTGAAGAAATCCTATCTTAAGCCATTGAATCTACCGCTTTCTCGTTTCTCCCAGTTTAAGTACAACACGCTTTAACGGTTTCTCTCCTCCTCTCTCTGGTCTGCTGGTAATGGGACTTGATACGTCGCATGGCATCTTTGGACAACCTCTCTGACTTGATGCAGCGTGACTAAGCTGGTGCCCCGCTCTTAGCTTTTGAGTAGCGCTTTATAAATTTTGAGATTACGATTACGAAACTGCATTTCAGCCAATCTCATTATCTTCACTCTGTATCTAGTAGGCCTACCAAGACTTGTCTCTACATGACCAGGTCTTCTGTCTTAATCTAATTTTTCGATCGCCCTGCAAAAGTCTGTTTTGGTCTTCAGCTTCCGTGTCCCTTTGGATTACCTTCTTGGCTTTCGGCCGGACTCGCCCTGCACAACAATTTTTCTTAGTAGCGACCATCGACTTATGCTTTGAGCATTACTATAGTGGCGCTATTGAAGTACTTTGACATATTGGGATTCGACCCGGTTTCTCCAAAGGATTATGATTTTGGATTGTGATTTTGACTTGAAGCGACCCTCGACTGATGTCTTGGGTATTATGATAACGGCGATATATAAGTCATTAGATTAGATGTTCAGATTATGATTATATAACCGTCATTCGTGCTATAACTGGAACCTACAATAATTATAGAAGGCTCTGGCTATAACTATATACATGACCTTAGGTTGTCTCTCCGTCTGACTTTTGGATCTTGACCTGGAACCGATCCCTTTTGCCTATCGATTTTGTTTTGACTGAACGCCCGTGAATAAGCTGGTCCCCGCGGCGCGACTTTCGTTGGGCGCTGTAGCAATCTCGGAATTACGGTTAGGTCTGAACTTGGAACCAAAGATGCTAATAAGGGATGTTATTAACATCTTTGCTTGGAACTGGACATAAATGCCTCGCCAATTTTGTTTTTACTACGCACCTGTGAATAAGTCGGTGCCTACGACTTAGCTCATTATTCGCTAAAGAAATTTTGAAATTACGCTTAAACTTCCAGCAGACATACCCCATAACCAAAGATGTTAGAGTCTTAGACTCTAAGATCTTTGCCATAGCCGTCAGAAATTATAGTAACATTTTAAAAAATATCTATTGTAATTTGTAATTGTAAACGAACATTTATAAAGCGCCACTTAGGAAACAGTGGCGCTCCTGACTTGAACAAACAAAAAGTATTTCAGGCGTTTGCGAGACTGGGTAGGAGAGAGACTAAGTAACTGAAGCCGCAGGTCAAGAGGAAGGGAGTTCCAGCTGGAAGGGCCAACAAAGGCAAAGCTCCTGGACTGAGCAGTCGTAGTGCGGACGCGAGGGACTACCAAGAGACCACGGGTAGCTGAGGGAAGGGAGGCATGGGCAGGCAACGAGGAAACCGGAATACAAAAAGATGTTAAGTAGGACGGAGCAGAGCTTAGAAGGCAGTTGCGCATAAGGATAAGAATCTTAAACTGGATGCGTTGACTGACAGGAAGCCAATGAAGTGAATCACGAATAAAAGTAGATATATGGGCAGGCTTTGGAAGACCACCGATAAGGCGTGCAGCAGCATTAAGTATAGACTGAAGCTTGGAGGTGTTAATTGCAGAAAGTCCAATATAGGCAGCATTGCCAAAGTCAATCCTAGTGCAAATCAGGGCATGGACCAAGGTGGTGATCGCATGAAGAGGAAGCGAGTGGCGAATAGAGCGGAGTTGTCGTAGGTGGTAAAGACAAGAGCGGGAGATATTATTTACATGGTCAGTCAGAGAAAGAGTTTGATCCAGGATGATTCCGAGGTCACGGACTGAGGAAGAGAAGTGGATAAATGATAGATTTATTTATTTATTTGTCTGTTATAGATTTATCTATGATAAATGTAGATTCCAAAAACGCAGCTTAAATCTATGTATCTATAAATATACGCTGTGGGACACCAAAACATTTTAAAACGTAATTAATTTCATTTTCACTTCGAGGTAGTGACTTGAAAAATTGTAGAATTTCCGAAATAGCGTCGATTTTCAACGGCTTTTTCTTGTTATTGATCAGGTATTTGAGACTGCATAACTGTAAAGGTGTGTACTCTTAGTTAGGTTTGGGCCACGGTAGTAGACTGGACAGACCTCGGTAAACATAGCGTCATAAAAATTTGTTTTGCCTTTCTGCGTTCCATTTTCTGACTTTTCGTGTTGCCGTGTAGGGAAATTCTTATGAATTATTGTAACTGTAGCTTCTAGTGCGGGAAAGTGATGTAAATGTTCATAAATTCATGTGTGCGTGATTAAACAACAACTTGCAGAAAAAAAGATTGTATTAAACGTGTTTCCAGCGACTTTGTGATGTAGCTTCTCACCTGACTGTCGATGCAACCTTTTGAACGCTGCACTTTTTGCCATCTAATACAGGAGCATGGCAACCATAATTGTAGCAAGTGACATGCTTGACATTGCGGAGGCAGTGCCGATGGACGAGATGTTAAGTTGTATGAATACCTGGAGCACGAGATCCAGAATCCCATGGCCATCAATAATGGCCAGGAGATACAGATCAACGTACTTAACAGGACATAATCACACAGCCTTCCAGGCTAGCATCAATTAGTGCAGCCTGTGTTGTTGGAACGCTGGGCATTCTCATAACAGTTGCCATACCATATCTGTTCAGCCATATTCGGCGCCTCATTAACAAGTTACAACAGGCAAATAGAGAACATGTCCACAGGGCAAGCTATGCCAATGAAGGGGATGTTCACCAGCGATGATACCTCTGCCAAGGCTAAAGGCTCGAATATGTGCTGGCAAAAGACAAGAGTATGCTCACAAAACAGATCAAGAGCAAGATCTGGTGGTCATTGGGAGTAAAGGTTCAAGCCTTCCTGATACAGTTGTTATTTAGCAAATCCTTCACTCACACTTGCTCATTACTATCGATTGATGCTTAGACATATTATATTGTGGCACTTAATAATGCAAAACAATAAATAATTAAGCGTCTTCACCAGATCAAAAATTCACTTGCCTGAGCTGTCATCAGGATACCCAAGCAACAAAATATCACTTCTATTCTTATATCACTTCACTGGTTGAAAATGCCCAAATGCATTCATTTCAAAGTCCAGAAAAGTAAAATTTCAAAGACGACATGTAACTGTGCAATTCTCCCAACCTACTTGTCTTAGCAAACTTCTTGCCTTCCATGTACCCTCTCTACCCACTCATCATCTTGTCTCACTCTTGTCTGTGCCCCAGTATCTAGTTACTCTGCGGGTGCTCTAACCATTTGGCTGCTTGTTGGGCATAGAAGCCGATTGGACAGAGCGCTCAGCTTGTAACATGAAGAGCATGGGTTTGAGCCTCACTTGAGATGGTTACTGTGTAGGGACCTTGGACAAGTCCTTAACTGACAATTGCTAAATGCCATTGATTGATGCTTAGTCATTAGATAGTGGTACATAAGAAATGCAGAATTAATTAATAATTGCTGAGTCATCTTGACTTCTCTAACCGATCCATGTACCAAACTGCACCTCGACTCTGGAATCATCTCCAGCGTGTTAATTCAGTAATCTTCATTCATCTGCCTCTCCCATCATTCACCCATCTGCCTCAAGCTTCTCTTTCTATCGCTTCTCAGGCTTTCAAACTAAAGTCCCAATTTTGCAATAACTCACCCTTTTCCATCCAAACTGCCACCTTCCCATTTTGCTCAGCCTTATTACAACACTGCCATGACAGCTTCTCTATCCATCTCTCTCTGGTCTTATGACATCTGGATTTTCTTCTTCTCGTGAGATTTGACACAGCACTCCTGAATAAGTGGTGCTCAGCACTTAGTTTTTAGGCAGCGCTTTAGACATTTTTGAGTTTTATGATTAGGTTTGTTTGCCCTACATGAATGACATTATGATGTAAATCTCAAAATTTTCCAATATTGGACAAAGTTGAGGAATTGGGTTCATGTACCGATCATGGCAGTGAGCGTATTACTGTACTGCCATGAGCACTTTCAGAGTTTACTTAGACTACACTCCATTCAGATGACAGTTGTGGCTCTACAGTCAAATCCAAGATGTCCCCCAATTATCGGCCATTTCTTAACATTATAATATGGCTCACAGGAAGCAAAAGAAATGCCATTAAAATCTCTGAAATTATGAAAGTACTTTGAAAATGATGATAAAAAGGTGTTAAAATGTTGGCGACACAAAGGGAAATAAAAGACCTGCTGAAGAAAACAATTGTAAGAAGTGTTGGTGACAGAAAATTGTCAGAGTTATGATGACTAAAAGAGGTTGTCAAATTTTTTAGGGAAGTTAAGAATGACCTTGTAAACTTTTGGATCCATCAGTGGTCATGAACTGAAGGTTGTTGTGGCCCCTTGAAAGCTCTTGACTCTCCTTGGGCCCCATGTTTGCAAGCCTAGTGCCTCTAATGTCGGTTGTGCATCAAGACCAAGTAGGGTGAACAAACTGTGTGCTTACTGGTTGCTCTGTTTCTTATGGGCAGATTTCATGTGTATTTGAAATGAGTGTGTAGCAATGCAGGAATGCACAGTCTCTTATCTTTACTTTGCTGTGACATTATCTGGTCTTAAGCAAACCATCGCCCAATATGCAATATTGCATTGAAGTTAAAAGATGAATTAGCATATACCAGTATCATTACCATTAGTTTGGACAGTGTATCTTAAATTTCATCTGCCCCAATACTGTTATTGCTAAATACTTGTTACTGTACTTATTATTAAGTACTTATTACTAATTTGAAAATTTGTAACATATAGACAGTCAAACAGCAGTGGAAATCAGTGCCTACTTGATTTTGAGTAGTAAATTCATCAATTTGGTTATTTAGTGACAGCATAATTCACTTATTGCAATTCGTTTAATTATGTGATTCCTGTTTGTGATAATTTAGTTTCAATGGCAGAAAGCACTGACACAACTCCTGATTTGATACCTGGTGTTGATCCTGTATATCATAGTCATCAGGACAAAAATAGATGCTATGTGATGAAGTGGACAAAGTTTCAGAAGCCAGGACTAAAAGGAGCATTAAAGTTTTTTTGGGAAGGATCATCATCACACATTCCAGAGAAAAAGGTCAGATCGTACACAATTTGTATTCATTCACGTTGAATGTGGTGATTAGAGCAGACAGATTCATGTGTACACCACCATATTCAGGTATGCACAAATGTACCAGTGTGTCTGCCGGTGCATCTGAGTGTACTGGTATGCTTGTGTTCACACTTACACCCAATTGCCAAAGAAATTTTCTTTTATGTAGAAGCCAATTAGAGAGGTGATCATATGATTTCATTTCACTTCATCATTTGTCTGATATTGACATTATTTCTGAACTATAATATTATGGACACTTGTGATCAGACTTAAGCTGAGGACTGTAATCGTAAACTTGAGATTTCTATAGTGCCCGATGAAAGGTAAGTCATGAGAACCAGCTTATTCGCCGGCGCTCAGTCAAAACAAAATCGATGTGGAAAAAGGGTTTGGTTCCAGGTCAAGATCTGAGTCAGGTAGGCAGGCAGTCAGACAAACAGCATGGGTAATGTTTGGAATTGGATCTGAGGAAAATAATTTCAGCTTACAGTACTGGAACTCACAAAACTTTCTGTTGTGTTTGTAATCTGAAACCTCAGATTTGTTGAGCCATGTCCTTTGGTATTAGAAAGTCATGAGAATTAAGTTTTGAAGTTAAAAAACAGGAAATTGAAAAGATCAAAGTATTATGAATTAAATGAAATATGGCCTAAAATCTCCCAGAAGTTTTTATGGCAGTTGAGAGTGATGAAGAGTTTTGGTTGAGCCTGGAAGATGTTTTGGTTGCAACAGAGCCACTCCTACTTTCTTTTTGTTGATGCCTGATTGGAGGAGACAGACAGGATCCAGAATTTGTGAAGTTTCCGTATTTACGGCCTAAATTTCTAGAACATTTTTCATTAACGTTCACTGGAACTGTTCATTCACCAAGAGTGCTGATATATTCTCTGTACTGATCAAGTTAAAGTTAATTTCTGGTTAATTTATATTGCTAAATCATACTGGTATATTTATGTAGCACCTCTTACAGAAGAAACTACTCAGAATCATAAAGAAGCTAAGGATCAGCTAGTACTATATTGTAATGTAGCTGAACAGTTGGATAAGGCCTTCAAAAAGCTTTTCAGAGGCATTTTGTTAAATGGTGTTAGAGTTCATTAAGAACAAGTTCATATGTAAGCAAATAATACTGAATTAGCTGGAAAAGTCAATGCTCATGTGGAAGTCCTATCCAGTGTTGACAGTTGTTGCCTGCCTTCAACACATTCACTTGCATATATTCTCAGCCAGGGACTTTGAATCTTGCATCATCTGGATAGATCATCATTGATTAAGATGTATCATAGTTGTCTGCAAGTGTTCAACCACAAAGTCATTTGACTGAACTGGACATTTTTCATTTATTGTGACACTGACATAATTTATCATGTGTACAAAGAAATTTCGATTTTTGCTATGAACAGGTGCTATGTAAATGTTCTATTACATTACATTTAATTACAGTTTCTGTGGAAGCATTAGATTTTCAAATTGATGTATGACTTTTATAGGAACTTGATGAGAAATTGCCATTGAGAAAGCCTGACTTCTTGGGCTTGGATTCAGACAAATCTAAAAGTGGAATATGGGTGACTTGGCTCGGACATGCATGCGTTTTGGTTCAAATGGAGGGTGTACGCATCCTCACTGATCCTGTCTTCAGCAGCAAATGTGGTCCTAGCATGTTGTTTCACATGGGACCATCACGCTACCGAGATGCCCCATGTAGCGTTGCGGACTTACCAGCTATAGATGTTGTTGTCATCAGCCACAATCATTATGACCACCTGGACGTCCAGACAGTTTGTGACCTGAATAGACGTTTTAAGACTAGCCTGACCTGGTTGGTGCCTAAGGGTGTAGCAGAGTGGATGAGAAGTACTGGTTGTCAGAATGTCATAGAGCTCATATGGTGGCAGAAGCATACAGTAAAAGACCTGGAATTTGCTTTTGTTCCTGCTCAACACTGGAGCAAACGAGGTGCAACTGATGATAACAAGGTCAGTAAGAGCCAATCTCATTTACTAGGTATTTTTATATAATTTTTACCATAATCTCATGATCTCCTTTTACTCTGAAACCTCTTTATAATAGACATCATTGTGATTATGTTGGCTGATGTGGCACTGAAAAAAGTACCAAGCTGCTTCTAGAGTTCTTTACTGCTGACTGCAGCAGCATGCTGTGCTAATACTGTCTGCACTGCAGGAATAAGGATTGCACCCTGTAATGGAACTTTGCCTTACTTTTTTAGTCTTTGCGTTACATTTTTTGTCTACGTAGACCATAGGTCTGTGTATAAGCAAAATTATTGTGACATTGATTCTGTTCTAATCACAGTATCAGGTAACTAATTTATCAACAGGATTTGTTCTAGTTTCAAAATGGAAATGAATGGTAAGCAGTGAGTAGAGGTAACATATGATACTTGTATTGTGATTTTGCTGCAGACGTTGTGGGGTGGCTGGTGCGTCTTGGGAAAGTCTAGTAAATTCTATTTTGCTGGTGATACGGGTTATAATGAAGGCCTGTTCAAGGAGATTGGCAAGCACCTTGGTCCATTTGATCTTGCTGCAATTCCAATTGGAGCCTACAAGCCAAGGTGAGGTTTTGATAAACATCTCAGTGAAGCAACTGACTGAGAGCTTGAAGACCTCCACAGAAATGACACCAAAGTTATGAACTTTGGAAAAGTCTGTGCATATGCTGTGGGTTGAGTAGTCCATATAAAAATAACAGAAATGCAAGAAAGATTCAGGAAGATGAATGTAGTTTTATTATAGTATAAACTCACAAGAGTGGCAGCTATTGGAAGAGTTAGGTGCGAATACATAAGACTTGAACAGTATCAGAAAACTCGAAGAGAATGAGTTAATGAACTGGAAATCCCTCAAAACAGAATGCATTTGCATAAAATTTCTAATAACATGTACAGTGCAGCTTACTTACATAACATACAATGCATTTGACTCTAAGTGCTCATTTGCACGGTCTGTTCTCGTTGTTTGGAATTTCATGGTCCTCATGTCCATGACTAAGCAGCTGAAGAGTTTGAGCTTTTGAACTTATAAGAGGTCTAATTCGCCTGGCATTTGGTACTGGTATTTGGAATGTCCAAACTCAAAATGTCCATGACTAAGCAGCTGAAGAGTTTGAGCTTTTGAACTTATAAGAGGTCTAATTCGCCTGGCATTTGGTACTGGTATTTGGAATGTCCAAACTCAAAATGTCCATGACTAAGCAGCTGAAGAGTTTGAGCTTTTGAACTTATAAGAGGTCTAATTCGCCTGGCATTTGGTACTGGTATTTGGAATGTCCAAACTCAAAATGTCCATGACTAAGCAGCTGAAGAGTTTGAGCTTTGAACTTATAAGAGGTCTAATTCGCCTGGCATTTGGTACTGGTATTTGGAATGTCCAAACTCAAAATGTCCATGACTAAGCAGCTGAAGAGTTTGAGCTTTGAACTTATAAGAGGTCTAATTCGCCTGGCATTTGGTACTGGTATTTGGAATGTCCAAACTCAAAATGTCCATGACTAAGCAGCTGAAGAGTTTGAGCTTTTGAACTTATAAGAGGTCTAATTCGCCTGGCATTTGGTACTGGTATTTGGAATGTCCAAACTCAAAATGTCCATGATTAAGCAGCTGAAGAGTTTGAGCTTTTGAACTTATAAGAGGTCTAATTCGCCTGGCATTTGGTACTGGTATTTGGAATGTCCAAACTCAAAATGTCCATGACTAAGCAGCTGAAGAGTTTGAGCTTTTGAACTTATAAGAGGTCTAATTCGCCTGGCATTTGGTACTGGTATTTGGAATGTCCAAACTCAAAATGTCCATGACTAAGCAGCTGAAGAGTTTGAGCTTTTGAACTTATAAGAGGTCTAATTCGCCTGGCATTTGGTACTGGTATTTGGAATGTCCAAACTCAAAATGTCCATGACTAAGCAGCTGAAGAGTTTGAGCTTTGAACTTATAAGAGGTCTAATTCGCCTGGCATTTGGTACTGGTATTTGGAATGTCCAAACTCAAAATGTCCATGACTAAGCAGCTGAAGAGTTTGAGCTTTTGAACTTATAAGAGGTCTAATTCGCCTGGCATTTGGTACTGGTATTTGGAATGTCCAAACTCAAAATGTCCATGACTAAGCAGCTGAAGAGTTTGAGCTTTTGAACTTATAAGAGGTCTAATTCGCCTGGCATTTGGTACTGGTATTTGGAATGTCCAAACTCAAAATGTCCATGACTAAGCAGCTGAAGAGTTTGAGCTTTGAACTTATAAGAGGTCTAATTCGCCTGGCATTTGGTACTGGTATTTGGAATGTCCAAACTCAAAATGTCCATGACTAAGCAGCTGAAGAGTTTGAGCTTTGAACTTATAAGAGGTCTAATTCGCCTGGCATTTGGTACTGGTATTTGGAATGTCCAAACTCAAAATGTCCATGACTAAGCAGCTGAAGAGTTTGAGCTTTTGAACTTATAAGAGGTCTAATTCGCCTGGCATTTGGTACTGGTATTTGGAATGTCCAAACTCAAAATGTCCATGATTAAGCAGCTGAAGAGTTTGAGCTTTTGAACTTATAAGAGGTCTAATTCGCCTGGCATTTGGTACTGGTATTTGGAATGTCCAAACTCAAAATGTCCATGACTAAGCAGCTGAAGAGTTTGAGCTTTTGAACTTATAAGAGGTCTAATTCGCCTGGCATTTGGTACTGGTATTTGGAATGTCCAAACTCAAAATGTCCATGACTAAGCAGCTGAAGAGTTTGAGCTTTTGAACTTATAAGAGGTCTAATTCGCCTGGCATTTGGTACTGGTATTTGGAATGTCCAAACTCAAAATGTCCATGACTAAGCAGCTGAAGAGTTTGAGCTTTGAACTTATAAGAGGTCTAATTCGCCTGGCATTTGGTACTGGTATTTGGAATGTCCAAACTCAAAATGTCCATGACTAAGCAGCTGAAGAGTTTGAGCTTTTGAACTTATAAGAGGTCTAATTCGCCTGGCATTTGGTACTGGTATTTGGAATGTCCAAACTCAAAATGCCCATGACTAAGCAGCAAAAGAAGTTATGCTGTTTGTAAAATCATTTTTGTTCACCTTGCCTTTGGTAGGTGGAAAGTCCCAGCTCTGAATTTCTACAACTAAACGGCTTTTGTGCTGAATACCATCTTGTTCACCTTGCCTTTGGTGTCTAACTATTTATGTTCGATTATAGATTGCAGTACTGAGCTGTACACTAGTGGCATTTCAGTATTACTACATTGTGTTTGCACTGGTTTTTCAATGGCTTTCAGTTGAGTTGTCTGAGGCAACCAGATGGCTTTATTAGGCAGCAGATTATAGAAACAGAGTGAATGATAATGAAACTGATTTGTCCTTGACTATGGATAGATCCGTTGTATTTTATTGGTATTGGTGAGAATAGCACTAGATTTGACAGATGACCTACAGATGGAGATAATTTATTTTGCACCCATCGTCACCCAGTTGCTGGTGTCAGGACTTGGGAACTGATGTAGCTGATGAAGATGATGCTTGTTTTTGGCGTATTAAATAGCACTTCTTGAGACACTTTTTTATATGATAGCCATGTTTCAGTGCATTTGTGAGGTTCTTAAGCAGTGCTGTATAAATGTTAGGATAAATATTTATTTATATGTACATACATACATGCATGCATGTGTAGTTGCACCTCTTGCAGAACTAGCTACTTGTCAGTAATACTGGCTTTGGGAGCCCTGTGGACACAGGTATGCCTTATGGCTGTGAACTGCAACACTGCATTTGATGTTTAGGTGGTTCATGAAGTGCCAGCACATTAATCCAAAAGATGCACTGAAAATACACAGGAATGTCAACGCAAAGAAGTCCATTGGAATCCACTGGGCAACGTTTAATCTGTCTACAGAGGTACTAACCTGAAACTGTAATGTTTAGACTCTATAGGCATGGTAACATGTATGTTTGTGTGTATCAAGACACTTGATACAGCGCGTGTTAAGCACCTCACAAAAGTGCCGCACATGTTACCGATCATTTAACTGGCCTGAACAAATGTGTTTGAAGCAGACTGGAGCTCGCTGATGTATGCTAGTGTGATGCCGTAAACATGAGGCATGTGCCAGCAGGAGGACTTGAATATGATATGCTGTGCAAGAGAAAGCGAGTGTGGTGTTTCTCATGTATGTTCTGATACATGTGAATGTTTTGGTTTTATCTACAAGCACCACAGTTGACGATGGACTAGAGTTAGCACAACTGGAACTTTGACAGGCATGCAAGGATTGAATTGAAGTAATTTGGGTGCATCAGCATGAACGAGTGTCACTGCAGCAGTAATATACATTGTACCATTATCTTTGAATATAAGGTAATGTTAATCACTTAATGGGTTATGGGTTATACCACATCAAAATCAACCAGAGCTAAATGCCACACCATCTCAGATCTTTGTAATATTTTGTCCCAGATAATGCTTACTACAAAATGGTGAATTTTACCAGATTATCTTATTATTTGACTAAGATGTGATTTGTTAATCTTTGATAAAAATGTACCAGTTGAAGAAACTGAATGATTCATATTGTACAGATAGCTGCAAATTTAAACTTCATAGGGACAGGTGACTTAAATGTTTTGAAATTAATCAGTTTCTGTTGGTGTAGTTTGGTTTATTTCTTTGCCAACAGAAAGTTGAAAAGATAAACAATATTCATGAGACAATAAATTACTTGCAGCTTATGTCATAATAAGAACTGTGGAAATAGTCCATTTATTTTAAACATTGTCGATCATGAGCCCTCACAAAGCTTATGGTGTTTACAATGGAGAACACATATTTACCGAGAAATGATAATTAATAATAGCATGAAAAAGTAAAATTCACAGACGTTTTAAGGCATGAAAAAAGTTTATTGAACCTGTTTGTATTGGAAAATATTATTGAAGCAATGTAATGCTAATGATATATCAAGTAATCTTTATAGGCTTTCATAAAAGTATTGAATCTGCTGTGATCTCTAGTGAGTCGTCTGTTTGAATGCCTGATACATGAAGACTATGGGAACACAAGGTAGTGCTATGAGCAGGAATGCAGGGATCTGTATCTTGTTCAGCTAAACTATAAATCATCTTATTATTATTACTGTAAGAGTGATATATATATCTGATGACAAGTAAAATAAATACAGTTGGCAGTAGCCAATGAATTGCTTGGTATACAAATACAAGCAAATGAAACTTAGGAATCTTGGATAGAGTGTGAATATTTAAATTATGAAATTATGTTAAACAACACCTTTGGTTAATGTTTTGTTTACTAGCTTTTGATAAATATTTTGCTTACTAACTTTTGATAAATGTTTTGCTTGATAGCCATATCTAGAGCCTAGACAAAGGATTCATGATTTGCAGCATCCCACAGATGATGCGGAGGAATCTTCAGATGATGAAGCTGATGAAGCTAGAGAAAGGACTCATGATTTGCAGAAACAGCTTCACACAGTTGAGGAGGAAGAAGCTTCAAATGATGATTTCTTCACAGTCAACCCAGGCAGATCTAAGTTTTTAGAGAAATGAAAAATTTCTGCTATCAGTTTTCATGAACATTTGCCGACGATATTCAGGCAATTACAAGACACATTTTTATTCCATATAATAATAAAATTGTAGAACGGTTAACTGATACTTTACATCAAAATAGTCCATAGAAGTGTTGCTTGGGGTCGTCCATTAAGGGTACTTGAAGAGGGGGTAGATCAGGGTCACCCAGATATGGACAAGGGAAGGTACTATGCAGACATCCACATCTAAATTTGGCACATACAGTAGTTTCCATACAGTCAGCCTTAAATACCAACTGCATTCAGACTGTAGACAGTCTCTGTCTTTTGGATCCAATTAGAGTCAGTTTGCTGGACACAGCAGTATCAGAATACCCCCCCCCCATAGCAAATTTAGCCCTGTAAGATCAGCAGGGTAGCCTTATCAGGGCCTTAGTACTCTGCTGGAGTGTGGATGTCTGCAGAGGGGATGGGGAGTAGAATTCCAAATTCGGACAAAGCAATGGAGGGATCCAAATTAGTTCCTGTTTGCAGACATCCTTTACGGATGACCCCATGAAGGTTTTCTTATCAACAAGCTGTAGTTTCCAGGAAACCATGATACAGTATTGCAGATTTTTGATTAATTTGTTTGGTGTGTGCTTGTAATAAATAATAACAAAACACTGACAATGCAGTCAACTGGTGTCACAAGAGAAGTCATTTTATCCTATTTACATTTTATATTTCAGCACCTAAAATAATAAAATTAATCATGATATCTAAAAAGTAAGACCTGTCATCCATATACCACAGTTGGATGTAAAGAAGCTGTTCATTTTCTTTTTCTGGGTCTTGAGCTAGCAAGGTCAAAAATCCTAGACATTGTACAACTTTCTCTTGATTTGTTGACTTTGCAGCTGGTGCTAATTCAAAAAATCTGCACAGTGACAGTAGCAGTCATGCACAACCAAACGTACTTGTAGTCTTCACTTAGCATGTGTTCAGCTGGCTCGAACTCATGATCATTGCATCAGAATTCTAGTGTACAACTGACTGGGCCACTGTCTAAACAGTCTTTATGCAAAACTAGGCCTGTGGTGCTGTTATTATGGGCATGACTGGAAGGAATTCGTACAGAGAATCTTATCATTTGGTCAGTAAGGTAAGGTAATTAGTAACTTTCATTGTGCCGACCGGTGTCTAATACAGAAGGCTTCAACCAAAGCCAAGCCACAATCAGGTCAATATCCAGAAGGTCAGTTCACTAAGACAGAAAGGCAGCCTGTGGTGGATAAGCAATTTGAAAAGGTAGGCCTTAGGCTGAAAACGAAATGACACAAGCGACTGAGTAGAACGAAAAGAAAATAAGCCTTACTTCATCAGCCAATGGGATCAGAAGTATGTTTCCGGTTCTTTGCGTCCTGCAGGTTCCTTTTAAGAGCTGGCAGCTTAATATGCAGGACTTGGATGTTAAATCACAAGACTGACTTCTCTGGACAATAACATGAAGAGTTTATTCATGTTTTGATACTTCTGAATTGACAAATAACTAATTTTTAAAGCTCAAATCTTTTATGTTTCTCCTTCAGCAGTTGCCCTAGCAAGTGACTAATAAGCATTATAGAATGAATTCGCAAACTGTTATACAATTTGCTTCAGTAATCAGTAGCATTACTTTACATATTTCATAAGAAACTCTTGCTTCAGCATTGCATGCCTAAATTACAGTATAAAGATTGTGCATGATGTGTAAACAAACATTTTGACTGTGGTGTTTTGATGTTTGCATATTTTATGATTGCATGTAATGTTTTTATTTCTAAAATGTGTTAACAGAGCACTAACAAACATTTCTAAAATCGAGTTGTCTCAAAAGCTTCGTTTGTTAGATTTGTCTGTGGCCTGTATATGGTCCAATTGCAGTTTGATTTGTGTATTTATTTTACATAATTATTATATCCATACTAGAACCTCCACATAGCACTACATTTCAGTCATACCAAATATCACATTATGCTGAGGTTGTGCTATGTTGAAGATATGCTGTGTGGCTTAATTAATTTGTGGTTAAGAATCCCACCTGTGTTACAGCGGAATCCAGGTTATGATGCAGCAGAAAGTTGGGCACACGAATTTATTGGTCACCATTTGCTTTTGGTCCAGATTGAACACTAAAAATCGATAAGACAGCCCTGCTTCTGGCACTATCCTGTTTAACAGAGAAATCTGTACAGCACCGTTGAAAGAAAACTTGGCCAAAGGCTCTCAGGTCAAAAGATCTTCCCAAGTCTTCCCAGCTCACAACCTGCTGTCCACTTTGCACATTTACATGACCTTAAGCAAAGTGGAAGCCATACAAGTACAGTAACTAAAATATTTCCAATATCTTTTAGGCACAGTCACAGCATATCACTGCCAACTATGCTTAAATGGTATACACTTTCATACATTCAAGTTCATGCCTTCCCATTTAAACTAAATGCCTTTTTCAATCTTCCTCAGTAAGCCTTTATAATCTAACTTGAATCTGGAAACATTCTGAAGTGTTCCCCGATTGTAAACTAAAACTTAATTATCTCAACTGTCCCACAATCTTGAAGTATGTTTGCTCAAAGTAAGTAAGAAAATTATGCCAAATTCTGCATAAATTATACATTTTTAACATATAAAGTCAGTAGCTACAAAACAAAGAACAATGATTTCATGAGCTCATATCTATTAAAACATACACATTAAAGCATATATAAGTAAAAAACATTCTCAGTTCTATAATGTTCAATTTAAATATGTTATATTACCAAGACAACAACAACAACAACAGAAGCAGCAAAGGCACCAGACATGAATTCAGACAGCGAGTGACATCATTAGGATATTTTATGATAATGAGTCATGTGTCACGATCTAAAAGAATGGCTTTTATGCGACCTACTAAGGGCGCTACAGAAATTCTCAGATACATATCCATATACTTGCATACATAGATACAGAGGCCTACAAAGGCGAATACATAGGCCGACACTACAGATCTTAGCCTCTGCCTCCTAGGTCCTGGCCTTGTTCTCATATTTAAAAGGTGAATACCACATCATCACCTCTGCAGGGTAGATGTTTTCTTTTTTTGCAGGAGGCGTTATATAAATTTGCCAGTAAAATATAAGTTTATATAATTATTAGCTTTGAGAACAGGAAATTAACTGTCGCCCTTTGTGAGCAATAGAACAAGGCCATGACCTATGAGGCAGAGGCTAAAATCTAACAATCATGGATGACAGTTTCTGGACGTTGGTGAGTGCGTCCTTCCGCAGTCTGTTTTGAAGAGCAGCCTCGGATGCTGTCACCTTTTCATCTGCCCACGACTTGCGGTCCCTTGTCGTGAAGGATCTGCGCTTCTGCTGGCGCCTATGTTGCTCTGCAGTTTTGAAGCGGCCTCCATCTGATCGTAATTGTAAGCTCGACATTTCTACAGCGCCCAACGAAAGCAAAGTCGCGTGGACCGGCTAAACGAAGGCGCTCAATAAAAACAAAATCGATAGGCAAGAAGAGTTCGGTTCCAAGTCGAGATCCAAGAGTCAGGCCGGTAGGCAGTAAGACGGCTACGGTGGGTGGTGTTTGGAACTGACTTGGTCCTATCCTGACTCCTCTTCTTCCTCTTGTTCCTCTTTCCGCTCCAATCCAAACATCACCCACCGCAGCTGTCACGCTGTCTCTACGTCTGATTCTTGGACCTGAACCGAACACTTGCCTATTGTTTTTGTTTTGACTGAACGCCTGTGAAAAAGCTGGCCCCCATGACGTTGGGCGCTGTAGAAATCTCGGGATCACGATTACGATCTAAACACCGGGTTGCAAGAATGAACTAGAAAAATGTCAAAAGTGTAACAGTTTATTATTATTAACTGGTAACCAATCAGAATATGTGCAAAACCTTTTTGTTTGTTTATTTGCTGTAGGCTAAGTTTTCACCATAAGAACTTCTTGGTCATGTCAAGTCTCGAGTAGGGCCTTCGAGTACAGCTACTTTGGTTTCATGTACAAGTTCGAGTAAAAGTACTTAAGGCTGTGTTCGAGTAGGCTACAAGTACCGAGTACAATATAGCTGTCATAAAGCGCAATCTTCATAGTTCTTACTTAAATGGTGGGCAACGCAGATTTAAGATAAACCTTGATATGAAGGCCTATCATAGGACGGTTAGGCCCATGTACGGCGAAATCAGAAATAGGTCTTGAAACTTACACCTAATATGAACGCAGGCGAATTACCTAAAATCATCCAGTGCGCCGTCTTCTGGTGTCCAATTGGCCTGTGTGACCTGTAGCATAGGCAACTAGCTTAGACCCGATTTAGTGATGTTAGAACGGTGTACGAAGCCGCCGCTATGCGAAGCCTGTGTACGAACGAGGTTGTATGCCTAGCAACGCGTGGACATGCATACACAGTGCAGGATCTGTTGGAAACACGAATGCTTAGCCCGCAGAAATTAATTGAACTGAAGCCTTGTCCTCCCTCGTTGTGTGTGTGTTTCGAGTTTAGGCTTAATATTTGGTCTACGAGCACTTGAGTCGACTTATTGCACTTCATCTGTTGTTGTTGTCTATCTGCCTTCGTGTTGTCCTGGTTCCATTGTTTCGCGGTGAGTAGGTCTACCAGTGACAAAATGTGTTGAAATAACTTAGGACTTGCGCGCTATACAAATCAATCCTTGATTGATGGACTGCCTGCCTGGCTAATTGACTGATTAACTGACTGACTGACAAATTGATTTATTGATCGATTGATTTATTGACTCGATCACAGACCGCTTAACAAACTGCGTTAGGAGGCAATGGGTATTAGGCCTACGGCAAAATGTTAGTCTGCACTTCCTTTTTGTGGCCCCTATAACCGCCCCATCCTTAATTTTCTAAAAGCCATATGACCCTAACCCTCAACTTAAATGCTTTTAAAAGGTCCTGATAGGCGCTATATAAATGTTCACATACATACATATTTATAGGTTTACATGCATTAATAATGTACACACATACATACGTCTAACCCTAATCGAAGTAAATGTAAAATGTAAATGTTGATGTAGGCCCAATAGGTTTTGTATAGCGACCGTATGGCCTAGGAATCTGCCAATCCCAAAACCTACAGCACAGTAAATGGTCTCGTGAAAACTGTGTAGTCCATATACATGCTGCACAGCTTGACTGTGAACCAACATCTACTAATAAGTAATGACAAACCAGATTTCTTATAGACATTTGTGATGACATTTGCATAGGTCTTTCGTTTGAGTAAAGGGCGAGGGCTTGGCATCGAAACGAATGGATTCTCTACTGATTGATTTAGGACTTTGCAATAATGCCAGAGAGAAAGCCAAGATGTACATCACCGCCAAAGAAATACCGCAGCTATTCGAAGTAAAGCGACTTTGCTCTCTTCTGTAATACAGACAATAAAGCTGCACTGTATTTTTCATTATATTTTTTGTTTGATTTCCTACATGTCTGCATACCTCTTCGTCTTCCATCTTTTCCACTTCCTCTTCCCGATTATCTTCATCCCAATACTCCTACTCCTAATGTTGTATTACACTTACTCCTCCTGTTCCACGCCACTTTCTCCTCAACAAACTGACCCCTCTATTCGCCCCTTGTTTCATCTTGTCTCCCCATATCTTTCTCTCCTCCTTCTTCTCGTCCTCATCTCCTTCCCTCTCCTGCACCACCTCCTCCTTCGCATCTTAATTCGTCTCATCTTCTAAGTTCTTCCTTCGGTCTCCAGAGTGTTAAATCCAGCGTTTGTGCTACCTCTAAACAGTATGATAGATTGCTGCTGCTCAATGGTTATTAGATACAAAATAGTGTTTGCTAGATGTTGATATATTATACCTAAGCCACCACACTGTATGGCCAAACTTACTGACTGTATGTCAGTTGTATAGTTAGTTATATCTACACACCTGATACAGGACTTTAAGTACGTCACAGTAGGCCTAATTTTTGCTAGACAATAATGCAGTGAATGCTACTGTATTAGCCAATGTTGTATTCTAGTGGTCCAGCTGTATGACACTGGCTTGCCTATTTTGAATTATGGTAGCATTACTTGTATGATGATACGTTGCACTGCGGTATAGCCTGTCTTTCACATTAATATCAGTAATAAGTTGTCACTGTGATTGCATATCAAGGAATGACTCGTGTTGGTTACTGTGGTTATCTACAGAGTATCATAGCTGGTTTGCTGCATCATCGACCAGAGAACCCAGTTCAATTCGTCCAGGAATGTCTTGATTCCCTGAGGATTCACGAAACGACCATCCGATGGAACACCTTTGTTGACTGGAATCCATCCATGTCAGGAAGAAATGCCTTCAACTGAAAAATAAGCACTATAAACACGACTATTCCGACTAAAGTGCACAATTTCTGATAATCTTTGTGATGTTTTTGAGTCATGCGCATTTTCTCAAGTGACCTTTATGAATACTCGTGTATTTAAAGTATGATAAATTTTCGGAAACACCATAAAATTGTCTTGAGACTTTAAAGTTTGAACAATCTACGACAGCGGCACACTTGCATTTTCCGGTTCCGCTGCGTGTTACAGCAGCGTCACCGACAACTGGCAATGCTTCAGAGAGCAGTGGGAAAACTGAGCAAGGCCTGCGAGTCAGAAATCTTCCCCGGCATAACTGCGGCTAATAAGGATCTGGCTCCAAAATGCGTTTTCAAAGCGAGACTAAAAAATAGCCTTTGGTGTTGCATCATGCGCTAGGAAGGCTGTGGGAGAAAGTGGGCGTTGTCATATTTTTTAATGTGGCCAAGAGTATCTGATTAAAGTCGAGTATCCATCTGAATACTTCGACTTAGATCGCTTACCTTCAAAGAAACAGCGACACCGCCAGCAATATTCTCGCCATGGCTTCCCAGCAGAGGTAGATGTAAAATGTAAATGTACATGTTTTCCATAGCGACCGTATGGCCTCGACCACGCTCATTTTGCTATGAATTAATCTGGTAAGAACCTTCACCTCCGCTGCCCTTTTGAATGGGTGCCCCGCCATTTCAAGTCGCCGTGTACGGACCGTCTTAGATCGAGATTAAAATCTCCGGAAAAAGCCACGACCGGGACGCGAACCGACAAACCTCGCACTCAGAATCGCCTTGACGTACGCGTTAACCATTTGATACCATCCAGGCGAGGTGGTATTAAATGACAACTCGTTTGGTTCAACTGAGTTCAAAGAGTTTGGCCAGGCTGTACAAAGCACAAGGGCCAGAGGCCGCCTGGGTCTCTAAGGGGCCAATGCCCGGTTGCTCAATTACTTAAAGCAAAATAGCCAAAGTTCAGTTTGCACAAGGGCCCTCGGAAGGCTAGCTACGCTACCGACCACAAAACAACGCAAAGTGAGTCAACTGTAGAGACACATAAGCGTTTGATGTTGAAGGCAGGCAAATCAAGCGGCGACTCTTTCCTAGCGCTATTCGATTGGCGCAATAGGCCCTCAGAACAGCTGGGATTGTGTCCAACGCAAGTCCTCTTTAGAAGAAGGAAACTCACCAAGCTTCCAACGGCCGAGGGCTTGCTGTCTGCACATACTGCAGCTCCGGCGCTGACAGCGCTTAACGGCTGCGAGGCAAGGTCAGGTATTTTCCTACAACCAAGTTGCCAAAGAGCGGTCTGTAAATTGTCAGTCACCAAACAGTCCGCCAGCAATTTGATGAAGTTGATTTAGCCTACCTTCATCAAATCGCTTGCGGATTGTTCTTAGGTGATCAACGCAAATCGGAAGTAGTCCGCATCCTCCCACACCGGTTGTATGACCCGTGATTTGAGGATGGCACGACGCGTCGTAGGACCTCCCGCCACGTCCGCTTCTCCTCCAAGCCCGCAGCCGAAGCCAAAAAGGCGGGGAGCGCAAGCGAGGTCACCTGCCGAATGCCCAAACCTCCAGTCTTGATTGGAAGGGAGGCCTGGAACCAGTGATTGTCAGATAGAAACAAACTGAGTATTGTTTCTAGGCCTTGACGTAACAGGGATTCAAATTTTTTTCAAATGAAGGTGGTCCACACAAGGAAAACATCATGGTGTGTAGAAGCTTCGGGTGGCTGAGAGAGCTTCTTAAGAGAATGATAGCATCATGTTTAGCAACACCCTCGAACCTTGAGATTGCCAATGATTGGTTTTATTATTATTTTTAACCCGAAGTATATTATTATTATTATTATTATTATTATTATTATTATTATTATTATTATTATTATTATTATTAAAACAATATTAATATTAATAATAATACCTATATTAATACCAATAATATTATTAATTAGGCCTACCTAATTTAATAATGACATTATTTTATTTTTTGCTATTCTTATTATTATATGCTCGAGCTCTTCCTCTTGCATATAATTCAAGACGAACGGTCAAACGAACTTTATCATCCTCTTCTCCATGTCGATCTCGTCGCTCCAATTCCATACACAATTCACCTAGTCACATGCCAACCTGCCTGAACTCTGAATTTTGACGCGGAACCGACTTGAACTTCAAGGTTGTCGGCATTTGGAGACAGAGGCAATGCAACTCACTTTTGAAAGTGGAAACTAGAGCTGAGGTACATTTCCCACACATCTGACCCTAAAGAAAACAATTTTGGTGTGCAATTATTCCAAAATCACTAAAAGCTTTGATATAGGGGCCTACCGATTCAGTCATTTTAAGATGTGAGTTAGCGTTTGCGGATAAGGCCAGGGGAAAGGTAAGTCACTGACTGCGGGGAAGTAAAATTTGCAATAGAATGGTAGACTTATCATGAATTACACCACGAAAACAGGGACCGTCATAAGGCATTTTGATGATATCATCATCAATAGCATGCCCCTTTCTGGAGCGTTGCCGTTTCCACAATTCGCCAACCGTCACGGTCCTTGGCTCGTCTCCAGACTCCATGCAGCTCAAAGGTTCAGCGGCCAAAGATCCGGGTCCATGTGTGTCTTGGTCGTCCGACCGGCTTCTTCCAGGTCCTAGGAGGGCCAAGAAGCAGGGCTCGGAGATCCCTAGCTTGGCCCTGTGTGCCGTCGCTACGTGCAAAGTGCTCAAACATCCAGAGTCTTCGTGTTTAAACCAACTCCCAGATTGGCGACTGCTTTGCGCGTCTGTAGGCCCTAGGCTTATATTTCTAAATTGGTTATATGCGCAGTGAAAGGGAATTCGCTAGATTTGCCGTAGACACAATAATGCTGGGAGGCATTCAGTTTCTTCCCATGAGCCACAGCGCGCTCAGGTCTCAGCTCCATAAAGAAGAGCCGGAGGTATGTAGGCTGTAAACAAGCGGATTTTGGTGTCAAGACATATATTTGTTTTCCAGATTCCTCAGTCATCAGCTGTTCATACAGTCATGGGCTATTGCTATCCGGCGTCGAATCTCAAGTCCGCTGCTGCCATCAAACTCTATGTTCGTTTCAAGATAGGTCAATTCTTTTACAAGTTCCACCATGTTTCCCGCAACTTGTATTTGATCCATTGTCGGGGGTGGTACTACCGTAGTTTGAATCTTGGTTTTGGCCTCGTTGATCTCCAGACCAAACTGTTGGGCTTCCCTGTCTAGTATTTTCAACGACAGGACCAAGGTTTCCAGAATTTCTCCGAGAAGGGCCATTTCATCGGCGAAGTCCAGATAGGAAAACATCTCTAGTCCAATGCGTGCACTCGCTTGTCCCTCGGCAACCGTCTGGTTCAAGATTTGGCAAAAACAGGTCTGGGGCAACTTTGCAACTCTGGCGTACTGCACTTTCCACGTTAAACCATCCGGAAGTCACACCGTCAATGCGTACAGCACTCACTGTGTTGGTGTAATGCGCTCTGATTAAATACACAATCCTCTGTGGTATCCTGAGAGAAGTGAGCAGGTCCCAGAGAGCGGTGCGGTCAGCAGCATCGAAAGCCGACTTCAGATCTACATACGCAATCCACAATGGTTGCGTGTACTCCTTTTTTCGAATCAAGCTATTCAGCATGAAAATTTGATCCACTGTGGATCTACCAGGAGTGAAGCCGCTCTATTCAATACGTCTGCGTTATAGCTTATCAGGTGATCCTTAATCCTTGCTAGGGTGACATCTGCACAAACCTACCCTGGCACGGATAGATGGGTAATGCATAAGGCGACTGCTTTTACCCTTGTAGAACGGAGGAACGATGCCCTTGGTCCAGTCAGCTGGCGCAGATGCCCTTGGTCCAATCAATTGGCGCAGAGATAGCATTCCAGACGTCCTGGAAGACGCTAGTGAGCCACATGATGCCGGCCCATTTTGGAGATATGGAAGATACAAACAGCCGCCTAAGTTTCAGTGACAAAAAATTCGTCAACTTTTTGGCAGACATGAAGCGCAAAAGCACAAACTTTCTTACCTTGGCTGGCTCCCTTAAGACCTTCTTGATCCAACGATGGCAATTGTCCACTTTCATATCCGAGCTGAAGCTTTCTCCCTAACCTACCTACGTTACCGCAGTTTGTTTCGACTAACTTAGACAGCACTTTTGAATCGCGCAAATCGAGTCCTCAGTTTAACGACAGCTTATGGCAGCAAAGGCCATTGCCGTCGCCCTCCTCCTTTATCCAGGCTTGGGACTGGCACTACCCCAATCAAGGCAGTGGCGGAGTTATCGAGTCGAAGAACTGGGACACTTGGTTTTATAGGCAGTATTAATCCGCTCTAAGAAACCACATCAGGAGGTAATATTCCTAAATTGCTAAATTTTATCACATAAATTTTGTTTTATCAGTGAAATCAAAGCGCTAAAGCATTTATGAGATATGGCGTAATGTAGCTCTGTATACCAAAATGTGATTTGTGCTAAAGTAAAAGACGCCGTATTTTTTAAAATGACGTCAGTTTTGTTTCATTTTATTTAAATATTTTGTTTTAACTAAATATTTCAGCTTGCAGAACGTTGGTTGCAGTGGTTCAAGTTCGGTTAGTATAAAAACACATTTGACTGTGCACCTTCCAATTTTGAATAGGCCTAAACGGTTGTCCGTATATATTTAGGGGGACAGCAGCGGCCCCTTCTCAATCTATACGTAAGTTTGGCCGTACATAGATTCGTCGGAAATGGCCGTGAAAAGTCCTTGGTGATAGTTAAAAAAGATGACAGTTGTATATATAAAAAGGTCATGATCACACATTGTTCTGCAGCGTTAAATACGGCCTTGCTTATTTGGCGAGTGGCCCAGTGTAAACTTCTGGATCTGGTGGTGAGTGCCTTGACTTTCGACTGTCCAAACCATGCTGATGCACTTGTAACTTTACATCAGCGGCTAAGTTTTCAGGTAGTGGGCTTTGCACCATCTGTTGCCGACCAATCTGTAAATATAGTAGTAGGTTGCAAGATGTCACCTCTTATTCCTGCTCACGTGATGAACTAAATTTTAAACGGGTAATTGCATAAAAAAAAACTTGAATCAGAGACAGAAAAACTTGAATCAGAGCCACAGTTTCTTTGTCTATTGCCCTTTCAAGTTTCCCCATCTGACTGTCACAGTAGGCCTATATTCAGGAGCGGTGATGATCAAGACGTGACAAACTAGCGCCACTGTGACCTATGCTGATGCAAACTGTAATGTTACCTGTAAGTTTTGAGCAGACAGATTACCAAAAAAACTGGTTAGCCTTCACTTCACCATTTTCTGTTAGCACTCGTCCACACTTGTGCTGGTGTGAAACTTGTTTTACTCAGATTCTTGCAGTTTAAAGTGGTCTTCTGTACTACCAGTAGGCCTATTGTGTTCAAGGATGGCTGAATAGTGAAGATTAATATCTGCAGTTTTTCACTGTTATGTATGTTGTTGCATTGGTGAAAAATTTTTCTCTGATCATTTTAATGTCCACTATGTATAGGCTTAATATTTTTTGAAGATCGACTGGTACAACATGCAGACCAGTTCTGTGCTTTGTAATACAACAGTATTTTCAGGAGTCACGTGTTTCCTATTTTGTTCATAATTGCTTTAGCTGAAATAAGAATGAATATTTATGCAGCTTTTCAAGAAAGCTCTTGTTGTGTTGAAGAATCTGAAGACTTGTATTTGAAAGTTTATATTATTATCTTTTTGGTAATTGTTGTATTTTCATGTTTTGATAAAGGTAACTTGACATAGTGAAGCGATGTTGGTTTCATGAAGAAAGTGGCCTCACACTTAGGTGTACAGTACATGTCAGTTCACAAGACTCAGTTAGAAGGTTAACAGTTTATAAAGTATGTGATAAGTGATTCTGTGTATGTTTTTCTTTCATGCAGCAATCAGCAGGCTGATCATCATGAGTGGTCCTGAAGCCATTTATGATGGGAGTAAATTTTTAGATGATATTTCCATGGACACGTTTATTGAGAAAGATGATCATAAGGGGGTTACTGGAGTGGATGATTGCCAGAATAAATGTATAAGTTATCTGAAGAATCGATCATTCAAGGTAGGTTCAGGTGACTCATGGCTGATATGAAGCATGTTAGAATACTGTAGCTAGCATTGTAACTGTAACAGTAATAAATTATTTCTTTTGGTAATTACAGGTAAGTAAGTGGGTATCTAGACATCTTATATATAGCATCTTTAAGTAGGCCTACCTCACAAAAGTGCTGCCTAAGTTCATTAAGAACAAGTTCATCAACAAGCAAATAATGCTTTGGTAACTCGAAAAGTCATCTCGGGCATTTTCCAAGAGAAAGATTTTTAAAATCCACATTTCCATTAAATTTAATGAGAATGCTGTGAAAGTAAATTGCATAAACTGGTTCAGATGTTTTAAGATGTACTTAGCGAAACTCTTCACAAAGACTTACTGTTTGAGTGTTTGATAGCTAGTACAAGGAATATAAATATGCAAAGAACTCATTTTGACCCATTTTATGCCTACTTGCCTTCTGACCATGTTTCTTGCAGTTTAATTTACCGACATTGTTATGGTTTTCTTATTCATGGTCACATTTGCCAAAACAAAAATAAAACTAATTGATTTGTAAAAATTACTTTCTATTGCTGCTTCTGGCAGTTGCCGCCCTGAGGCAGTTGCCTAACTTGCCTTTATATACCGAGGGAATTATAGATGATAAAATTTGCTAAAGTTTTGGTTTTTTCTGGTGAGCCCAGTCACTTGCCTAAAGTAAAAGGTGTAGGCCTAGACTCCGGAAAGCTTCTATGGGCCACCACAAACTCCTTAGAGGGCTACATGCAGCACGTGGGTTGGTGACCACTGCTTCATGCTGTCATCTGGTTTGTTCCTTGTAGCCATCTGAATTTTTGGCTGAAGTGTTGGCCAGAGATGATGAGATGAACAATCCCCAAATCACTGATAAAGTCTGTAGTGGAAAGGTGAGTAATAAAAGAGTTCAGACATCCTTTCAAGAACATTTACACATTTTCAGTTTAGTGAGAATCTTTGTCAGTGACCATCCAAAGTTATTAATCAATTGAGCTTTGTTAGTAAGTAAGTAAGTAAGACATTTGTTAACACGAGCTTTGAATCATAAACTTTAGGCCGATTTGTAGTGTTGCATTAACTGAAGAAAAGTTGTACTGTCTTTTGATTTTCTATTGCATAATTAATTAAATCAGCAGTTCAGTCATGACAGCACTTTTGTTTTTTTTTAAAACATTTACTTGCACAAATCTATAAATTGTATGAATCAGCAATAATCAGTGGCATTTGTATCTCAAACAATCAACTGAGTACATGGCAAACTATCATTACATCTTTTTGCACACTGTTTTCAATGCATTTGTGACTGCCTTATATGTTTGAATCTGCTGCATCAGCAGAGAAGTCCTGACAAGATTGTGAGTTATCACTGATGTTAGTCAGTGCCTGCCAATGCCCACTAATCACTGGCACATATTACAAATGTGCCCCAGGCAAGAATCACTGAAGATGATGGCCTGCCTCTGCGTACGATGTCCACCTGCAATTCACAAACAAGTCAACAACTCGACTCATTGATGTTACGTCTTGGAAAATTGCACGACACATCCAGTAGGCTCGCCTGAGCTTAATTAAAACATGCTGACTCTTCACTGAAAAATTCTGTTCACAGTCCTCATTTCAACTCTGGTGGGTCGATCAATTCTGTAAAAATTGTCTTGTATTTGTGAATTATTTTGGACTGATATTCCTCCATCCATTACCTGTAAAGATCTGAGGTGGAGGACCTAAAGGACCTTATTTTAGCTCCAAGAAAGTGACAGTGATATTCTTGGAATTTAAGCCTTATCTGGTCTTATGCTATTATAATTAGACAGCAGTAAGATGTCAACTTGTGCTTGCAATGTTGACTGATTTGTTATTTTGCTGTTTTAGGTTGGTGGGGTTGGGACTTCGTTCTTGCTCAGCATGCCTAAGATCATTTTCAAAAACTTCAGGCCATTTAATAATTACAAAGCAAGCATGACAGTGCAGAATATAGACCTGGTATGTTCTATTTTATACTGATGTCTTACTTTCTTCACATCGTAACTGAACGTAATTTTGAATTGGGAGACGTCATTTTGTTGACAGGACCACAGGACAAAGTTGTCGAGTTCTTGTTTTTGTGCTGTTCACACTGTTCTCATTCAGATTTGATTACTTCTGGTAGATTTATCTCTTCCAATGGACTCGTGTTTGACTTCAAGACTGACCATTTCCAACAGGGTACTCCCTCATGTAGTTCGCCTCCTGACTCGCCTCTTTGCACATACCTAATGCTGATATATTTGGCCTCTAGAGTTGCCACTTCCAAGATATTTGTCCCTCATATGTTTGGCCTCCAGACTTACCTATTCCAACAGACTTATCCGTTGTATGCTACCTGTGTCATCTCAGTGGATTAAAGCAGTTTTGTTGCTCGGCTTTGTTGTATCTTCTGTTGATGTCTTCTGCGTTATATCTTGGCTTTAAAGAAATTGCTAGACTATATTTGAAAATTTCATAAACTGTTCCATTGATAGAAAGTACATGTACTTGTGCCTATGGTTTGCTGTTACACCAGATTAAATTCCATCCACTCAGACAATTTTGATGCCACAGTATTGATATTTTTTATTTCATCAGGTGCCACTTACCATATATTTCTCACTGGAGAAATCTGGTTACTTCAAGCTCCTTAAGCCACCAACAAGGACTCGTCGCACTGGACCTGGCACAATCATACATATTACTGTCAAGTTCAGTCCTCATGAAAACAAGGTAATGGTAGTTATTAAGTTATGGCAGTTATTAATTTAATGATGACTTCATTTCCTCTCCTATGTAAGGTAATATTAAAAGCAACTACTGTTTAAATTCTTGGGGTTTTAGAATTCTTTTGCTGAAATCCAGATATTAAGCAAACAGAAATCAATTAATTGTTAATTAATGACTTCTATCTAAGGGCAGATGTATGGGGAGTGGTGGGCACGCTTCTCCATCATCTGCTGTATTGGGATGAAAGACCCAAACTAGAGCTAGAATACAATGTGGAAACCTTAAAAAGTTAACATTAGAAAATCTTAAAATAATGCAAGGAGAATACCACAAAGGATGAATTTTGCAGTTCCCTTCAGTTTACAAAGGACTTGCTGTTATAGGTGCTGTCTCTCTGTCTCAATATGATATTTTCATAGTACAAACGTGTGTGTGTGTGTACATATTACTTAGCCAGTTAAGCCAGTGTCCCCAACCTGGATCCATAATATATAGTATGTATAGTGACATATATGAATATATACATATATATATATGTATACAACATTCTTACTTGGGTCTTTGGAGTAGAACACAAGGCTAATTGACATTGACCTCTGAACTCTGAACCTTAAAGTTCCCAGTTAAAAAGAATAGGAATCTCGAATGGGCTGTATTCACTACATTCGAGTGATGAAGTGATGAATTTTTCTTGTGTTATCCTGTTCTCTCTCATCTCTATCAGATCTATCAGATATATATATATATGTCCCAGTATGTTTTATATATATTAAATATAAATGCAAAACATAGCCTGTATATAAATATATGTCGTAGCTTATATCTATAGTCTCCTGGGTTGACTACTGCAACATCCTACTGGTGGGTTTGCCTTTCTGCCAACTTGCACGAATTCAGTCTGTGTTAAACTGTGCTGCCCATCTCATTTACGGCAAGGTACCGTCTGACCATGTTACTGCTATGCTGCAGGACAGTCTTCAGTGGTTGCGTGTCCTGCAGCGGATCACTTACAGGCTGTGTCTAATGACATACAAGGCTTTGCCCAGATTAGATTTTTCTGTATGCATATATTATTGTGATTTTTAAATCAGTATTTGATTTTTGTCTTGGCAGAAATTTAAGCCTCGCGTTGGATTTGTCGTGAACTTCTGACTTACTGAGTGATTTATTGATTTATTTTACAGGACTATCAGACTGTCTTGACAGTTGGTACTTCTGATAAAGAAGTCCACATTCCAGTTGAAGCCATTGGTCCAAGGGCTGTTCTTGATTTTCCAGACCAAATCATTTTTGCAGATGGTTGTGTGAAGTATCCGAATGTTAAGACAATCCTTGTGCGTAACATTGGAAACCAGGCTGGGCAGTTTACTCTGTCTGCTGAAAAGTAGGAATTCTTTGTACTTGTTAGGAATCGAGTAGTTTTGCTTCTCAATATTAATTAGGGTTTGAGACTTTCATTAGATTTACAAAGAGTGACAGTTCATAGACTAAATGAGGCTAGTCATTCATTGTTGAGACTGTATGTGACCTTGTTGAAAAGTGATACAGTCTCTTGTTTTTAATATTGCATTAACCTCATTGGCTGTCTTTCCTGCTTTTAAGTTTGACCTAACGAAGTTTAACCAATTTTTTCTGGTTTTGATTTGGAACATCACACCATATTACATTACATCAAGAACATCAAATTCAGTGACATAATTATTTAGAAATTCTTTGACAGAGGCCATGAATGTAGTGGTCCATTTTGGTACCTTTTTTACTATTAAAGTCAGTCTGTGCAAACCAAAAGTTTGAGTAATTTCATATTTTAGTTCTGTAGTTAATTACTTTCTGCAAATCTGCATGGAGGTAGCAGCAAATTTGAGAAATTAGAAACTAAGCAGTTTCTGGTGAAGATGGCTGTAGCACAGCTGACCTGGTAGATACACCATTGGACAAATCAACCCACCAACACTGTACCTAACTTACCAAGACCACATCTTGCAATCTCTGCAGGTGTTTCATTGAAAGTGAAAACACTCTTCTTCCACAAATCCTATCCTAATTCCTCCTCTTCCCCTTGTTTGTCTTAATACTCCAATTCCAAACACCGTCTGCCAAAGCCACCTGCCTGAGCCTTGGATCTTGACCTGGAACCAAAGCTGACCTTAACTGCCTATTGATTTGTTTTGACTGAGTGTCTGTGAGTAAGCTGGTTCCCACTACAGTACTTAGCTTTCTTTGGTCAATGTAGAAATCTCAAGTTTACGAATATGATACGATTATGATTTATGTCCTTTGTTTCAGTTGGAATGTTTGCCTAAGTGGAGTAAGATCATGCAGAGTTTCAGATAAGCAACAATAATCAAGATTCTGAATTGCAGGTGAATAAATTTTAATCCGGTCAGGTTAAGAAAAGCCTGCTTATGAATGATGTCATCTGGGTAAATGTCATCTGCTTATTTAGGCAGATGACGTCATTCATATGCAGGCTTTTCTTAATGTGACCGAATTAAAATTTATTCATAAGCCCCGCCAAGCATCAAGTCTGATAAATATGGCAGCAACTGGAATAAAGGCTAAACGTACTCAGCAACAGATGCCAAGAGTAAATGTTTAGAAAGACAATAATTTTCATGCAGAAATTGACATGTTTTCAACATCTTCATTTGAAATGCCTCTGATTCTTAGGCCATTCAGTGTCAATCCTTTGTTTGGCCATCTGGAGGTGAATGAATGCTCTCAGGTGGACGTTGGGTTTCAACCAATGACAACTGGTAACCACAACAGTCAGATGATTCTCCATTTGGACTCTGGTTAGTGCTATTTGTGAAGTCAAACGATTTGTTTCACACAAGAACGAGACAGAGATTTTACTTCAGGAGGCCTAAGGAGACCACTTGGATCAGGCTTAAATATGCTACGTATGTAGCAATACATGTATGTACATGAATATGTGACATAGCACCTTTTAGAGCCTTTCAGAGGCACTGCCAGTCTTGCAAGGGTCTCGTCCATCAGATTCAATATTTCTTCTTGTCATCAGTGCTTTAGGCTGTCATATCTTCTGGACTGTCAATTATGACAATGATTTAAGTGGACATTTAAATGGGCTGTAAGTTCATGAGTTTTTACAGCATTACCAAGAGAAGCTGACGGCATTTAAAATGGTTTACCTTTAAAAAATGAGTAATATGGAATCATTTATGGTGGATCAACCATTGAGCAGCTGTGATATGTTACTGTTTATTGTTTATAGGTGAGAACATTAATGTTGGTCTCACTGGGGTGGCTCAGGATGCTTTAGTGAGGCTGAGCCGAACATCAGTCCATTTGGATGATACCTATATTACTATGACCAGCCAGCGCAGAGTAAACATCACTAATCATGGTCCAGTTATTGCACATTTTCGCTGGTCGAGATTTGCCACTTTGGAGGAAGAAGATCAAAATCGCATGATGTAATTATTTCAACCAGTCTGACTTTGCTTCTAGAATTATTTAATTTTCCTGCTCAACAATTTGTTTTTGTTTTCAAGATCTTAATTATTCAGTTGTTAAATTTCAGTCCTTATGAATTATTGTTGCTTATGCTGCAAAGCACCTTATACAGTCTTGGTTATGTAAGGTAATATAGCTGCTCAGTTATTGCGTGCTCTTTCAAAAATTAGTCCTCAGAGCTATGATACTGGGTTTGAGGGATATTTTTGGCTGAAGTGCCGATGTGACTACAGCAGTCTCACAAGTGGGACTACCTTTTTGTCAAATCTGGACAGATAAATGGGAAAAACTGCTGAAGAGGTAACGGGTTGAGCAGACATGAAGCTCATCCGAAATTTGCAGTTTTGCGGACCACTGCCTTCATCGGCTTTTGCCACCTTTTGGGGGTCAAATATTCTTTTTGCCAAAGTAGACACCTTTTGTGCTACCATTGTTAAATCTAAAATGTTGAAAGAAGTTTTAAGAATCATTGTATGGTTACTATTGAAGTCCTGTCCATTTCCTTGTTTGTACCCAACTCCAACAGCTTGCCTTGAAATTGCTCTTCTTTTAGTTGGCTTTTGTTGCCTTGTGATTAGGATAGAGCATTCTTCCAGCCAGAAGAGCATGCCTCTCTGGTTTAATTGTTGATCAGGGCCTGTAGTATAGGAGCGATAACTTTATCTCTTGTAAGGCATTCTTTAGTGTGCAGCAACCTTACAGTGGCCTTCACTAGCAGAAAGTCCTCAGCAGGTTTATTTGATTGATTTGCCTCATTTCCTTTAGGTTCTGTAGTCGGACCAGTGATGAACTGTGGAAAGAAATTATTGGTCAGTCTTCTCGAGTTGATCAATTTCATGTTACTGAGGAGCCTCCGATCAAAAAACGAGCTATAGAAGACTACAAGAAGGTCATTAGACAGCCCATTTGAATCATATTAATAAAATATTTGTTTGATCATTACCGAGGCCAAACCTTATTTTTTGGAAAAAAATGTAAATTTCAACAGGGTTTCATGCCAAAGGTGCAAATTTCTTGGACACTTCTATGAAGTTTTTAGGGCTTTTAAATTGAAATATGCTTCTGCAGTCTGTAACCTTGCAGCAAAAATATTGTAAGAGTTTGTATGCACATATTATATTAATAAGAAGCTCAGAGCCCAAAATATGTCTGCTTTTTCATATGCTATAGAAAATTTGTAGCTTTTAACTCAGCATCAGGTTATTGGGAATAGGAAGTTCATTTGAATGTTTTTGAGTGTTTGGCAGTGATAACTTGATTCTCCTAGTTAGTCTTAGAGTTACAGAGTCAGTTTTTCAATCCTAAAATCCTAATGTCTCACGTGAAATTATTGAGCCACGCAAATTGTGGAGATCTGTGTTTTGAAAGACTGTAGTTTGTAGTTTGTTGGGTAATAGATGTGAGCTGACCTATCAAAACTTTGATTTTATCTTGCTTGGGTGCATTTGAGAGGTTGTTAAATTGCACTATGTAGATGCCTAGATGCATGACAGTATGTGCAAGTGATTCATTATATAAAGTTGTTAGATTTCAGCTGATTTTTTTTACAGAGACTTGCAGAGGAAGATGTGCCTTATGTGGATGGTGCATTTTCGATTGATCCTTCTGAGGGTGACATATGGCCTGGTTGTTCCTGTGATGTCATGATTATTTTCCAACCAGTGACTATCCAGTCCTATACAGCTGTGGCCTTCTGCGACATAACCGGTAGAGAATCCCGACTTCCTTTGAGCCTTCATGGCAAAGGCATGGGCCCCAGTGTTCAACTTTCTTATGATAATCTGGACATGGGAAAAGTATTTTTTGGATCGGAGCATTCGTATGATGTAATTCTTGCCAACAAGGGCTTTATTGGTGCATTGTTTCGTTTTCTGCCTTCCACTTCAACGTTGGAACATTGTGTTCAGTTTGCTCCTGCAGAGGGTAGCATTGCTGCAGAACAGTTTCAGGCTGTTTCAATAAACATTCAGTGTCAAACACTTGGCAACTTTGAGGAGCAGTTTCATGTGGAAATTGTTGGTTCGGAGGAAAAGTTAAGTCTTACACTTCGGTAAGATATTATGTATGTCAGCTTCTAAGTCTCTGTATTCGTTTAGCCTGTCCTTGTACAGAAAATTGCCATCTTTGCAAAAAATTTGATGTTTCTGTCAAATAATTATGTAATGTAGTGACAGGATGGCTATCAGTTGACAGATGATGCTGGTCTGTGTCTGTCTGCTGTCTGTAATGGAAATGTCCATTGGGGCATTGAAGTAAGATTTAGGAGCAGGTGCATGTGCTCTGCTATTGATCCTGCCCATATAAGAGGTCCTTGACCTGTGCTTAACCTGGCTATTGCAAGATGACATGCATACACTTGTAAACATTTACATCTCTCTTTATAAAATTTACTTCTAGTTTTCTTCTGGTGTTGTTTACTTATTTTTGTGTTTGTAGTGTTTCTGTGATTAGTCCTACTCTGCACTTTGATATTCCTAAGCTGAAATTTGGAAATGTTGCATATGGTGAGCTAGTTAAAATTGTTTTTGAAACTGTTGCATAACGTTTGAAATTAGATAGAAGGTTGGACTTGTTGGAGTTTGAAAAACTGCATGTTTCAAGCAGGCCTTTTGCATACTGGCTTTATCTGAAGTATTTTGTACTCTGTGCTTTATTTTCTTTGGGATTTGTAAGAACGATCGTGTATTAGTTTCCATTTGAAAATGGGAAAACACATATACTTCAGTTCCAAGCAGCTTAGCCGAACAATTCATGCTTATTCTTTGAAGCTGACTTGCTGACAGGTGGTTTGAATGGATTTGTATTTTAGGCTTTACTTCAACACAGATCTGCCATCTAACAAACACTTCTCTTATTCCAATCCATTTCAAGATATATGTTCCAGGTGATGGAGACAAGCCTGTAACCTGTAATGATGAACTGTACAGAAATAAGCTCAATCCTTCTTTGGCAAAGAAGTCTTTTATAGAGCAGCCATTTTTCAGTGGCTGTGAAGAGACGGCTGTCATCAAAGACCAAGCTGCACAGTCTGTGACTGCAGGTCTGAGTTTTGACAACAGCAGTCTTCTGGAAAAAACTGATTTCTGCACTGCTTGTGAAAAGAAGGAATTTAATTGGAACACAAACTGTTCTTTGTCTGGTAGCGGAGAACCATCAGTTGCAAAAGAAGACTGTCAGCAGAAAGGCAGCTGTTTTGGATACACGTCGGCTTCTCTTTGTGGCAAGAAGTTTGACTGTGGTCCATGTGACAAGGGTTTTGTCCAAGAAGTAAAAAACAAATGCAAATGTCGCCAGAAGGCCTGTGGACAGGTACCAAAAGATCCAGACTGCTGTCTTGGTCCCTGTTGGGAAATGGGCAATAAAATGTTGAATGGACAGTGCAACCAGTTGTCAGACTGCAGAGAAAGAAATTGTGCAAAGAAAGACTGCCAGTGTCTTAGCCAGATCTGTGGAGAGCCAACTGATAAGGTGGAGTGCATCCCTAAGGAGGTCAAGCGGACTCCAGTGGGATGTTGCCTCGGATGTGGAGAGCCTGGAATTAAGATTACAGATGCTTGTTGCTTTAAGTGTGGAGGGACAGAACTTTGTTTGGAGAAGGAATCTGCTGTTGATGAAGTTCCATTGGCAGATCCTGGGACAAATGAAAAGGATGTGAAAGAATCTAAATTCACAACAGCACATCGGGCAAAAGAGTTCATTATTGAACCAACTGAAGGCATCCTAAGGGCCAAAAGCGAAGTTGAAGTTTCTGTTGGTCTCTGTTCAAACACAGTATCAAAGTACTTGAATCTGTTGACTGTTGATTTGATTGACTTGGAAATGGCAATTCTCACAATACCTCTTTCAGCCAGGTATATATAGGAAGCTGTTCTTTGTGTTCATGTATATAGTAATCGTGTACTAATGGAGGCGGTAATTAATGAAATTTATGTGTGTGTGTGTGTGTCAAGACACCTGATATAGCACATTTTAAGTACCTCACAAAAGCACTGCACACATGGCTATCTAACTGATCTAAACTAGTGTGTTTAAAGTCAGTTAAAAACTGTATGCTGCACAGCCTCAAATGCAACAGTATGAGTAGGAAATAGAATACTGTACCAAGAGGAAGGTCCAACACAGGAGAAGGCAGGATGGCTGTAGTTCAAGTGCGAAAGCCCTTGGGCGGCAGAATGCATTGGTTGATGACCTGGCTGAACAGAGATCCCTGATATGTGCTGGTGTGGTGCAGACAAGTGAGGCAAGTGCAAGCTGTACAACTTCAGCAGATGAAACCTTTGTGACAAACATTGCTTTATATAGCTGCTGGTAGCTTTTCTTTTCAAAGTGTTTGTTTCTGATTCACCAGTACTTTGAAAGCTACCAGTTTAATTTGGGTTTCTTGTTTGTAGTGGGTGATTGGGGATTGGCTTCGTTGAAATTGGAAAGAATATATGTGAATGCTTTTGATTCTGTAAAAATGGAATAGAGGATAGTTGAAAGAAGTCGAAGATGAACCCTGGAAAATGTATTTATTACAGAAGTCCTGCTGACCAGCACTTCTGTAATAATAATTTCATGTACTACTGAATTTACTGTAATGTTATCAGACATTCTTTTAGAGCCACTTTAAGTGCTGCAGTAAATCTTGATTAACATCAGTTTTTTTATAATTAATATTCATTTGTTCCCTGTTTATGTTTACACTGCAAGGATTACTGCACATTTGTGCTGCAGTTAATGGTAAGTAACGCGAGTTTTTGTTATGAGTGTAGTTCCATTTGTGGTCTCATCTTTAATTTATAGGTGTGTAGTACCACCCGTGAACCTGGTTGCTCCATCTGCAGACCTCGGAAGATGTTTCTTGAGCTATCCATATCAGCTTGTAATCCAGCTGGAGAATGACTCAGATCTTCCAGCCAAGTACAGTGTCTTACCACAGCAGAATTCGGAAGATGAGTCAGTTCACTACTCAGCCACTGACCCAGAGGTATTTTTTTGTCTTCTAATGTAGTGCAATCAAGCACTTGTGTAGAATACTTGTTTAATACTTTCAAGTTTCAGAATCTGTAGTCGCATAATTCTTATGTAATATGATTCATGAAGTATGCCTAAGTTAAGCATTGGAAGTGAGTGAGGAAGAACAAGACTTGGGAGTGATTATGCGCAAGAGTCCAACACTTTCAAGACAATTTGCTGAAGCAGCAAAAAAGGCTAACTCAATCCATAGGTATGATCAAGAGGAAAACAATCAGCAGAGACAGATATAGGTCTGCCATACTGAGATTGCACAAATTGCACGGTGACACAGCCTGGAGACGAGCCCAAGACCGGGATGGTTAACAGAGTTGCAGTTAAAGACAGGCTTAGGCCTACAGGTTTGTATTACAGTCTGAAATGAAAAACTAGATTTCATGCTTTCAGTACATTTCCATAAAGCACAGAGGATATAAATATGTGTTAAAGGTTAGTGAATGTCAGGTTTATACGATTCAAGTTTCTTTTTCAAATTAGGCATGCTGTTGATTCTCATCTAAAAACTTTTAGCAAAAGCAAACAAAAAGGAATTTTACGAAAACATTTCTGTCAGTTTGGCTCAGGAAATCAAAAGATTCTTTCATGTGCCAAGCATTTGTGACTTTAACGTTCACATTAAACAATACCATCACATCACTCCCTTTCTTAAGTCACTTCACTGGCTTAAAATACCTGAACAAATCGAATACAGTTCCATCTCTTACCTACAACACACTTCAGTCCTCCCAATTCTCCTATCTGCGTGAGTTATTTACAATCCAGCCACTCTGCTCAACTCGCTTCTCTTCTGCCCTAACACTTCTCTGCCTGCCTGTCACCTCATCCTTAAAATTTGGTAAACACTCAGTAGCCATAGCTGCCCCACCACACCAGAATAAACTCCCCCAGAACTGCGACAGTTATCTAACCCTTCATACAAACTCACCTATACTGAACTACTTGCAATTTTTGCATTGGCACTTCATTCAAAATCGAAAGCACTCCCCTTTCACAGATCCTATCCTGACTCCTCTTCTTATCTCTCTGTCCACTCCAATCCCAAACATCACCCACTATAGCCACCATGCTGTCTATCTGTCTGACTTTTGGATCTTGACCTGAAACCAAACCCCTTTGCTTGTCGATTTGGTTTTGACTGAGCGCCTGTGAATAAGCTGGTCCCTGTGACATGGCTTTTGTTGGGTGCTTTAGAAATCTCAAGTTTACGATTACAGTCAATTATGATTATGATTACAGCAGGATGGGAGAGCTGAAAAGGTTGGTTTTCAATTGTGAGTGAAGGGCTGCAGGAGAGTGATCAAGCATAGGAGTGCTCAGACTGAAAGGCAAGGAAGGGAGCTGGAAGGTCTTTCAGGAGTTAATCGATTCCAAAGAGCTTGATTATCTTAGATTAAGGAATGGTTGCAGAATTTGTGAGAGGAGTGACTGGAGGCCAAGATAGAGGAAGGCATGAGGAAGGATGAGCAGATGTGGATAGTGAATAGCTGGTGAATGTAAGAGGGTTGAGAAGTTTGAAGGGCATTTTTAGGTAAGATATACTTTTGTAAAGGATGTACTGAAGGATCTTAAGCCAAGGAAGTAATTTGAGAACTGGGGTTATATGATGGTGTTTGGGAGTTTTGGTGACTGCATAGGAAAGAGCGTTCTGGATCGTTGAAGATGTTTTATTGTTGACAAGTCAGTGTTATGGAAAAGGGAGTTGCAGTAGTCAAGTTTGTGTACGTAGCTGTTGTGCAGGCAGTTTTGTAATCGAGTATAGGGCAAAGTTGGTGGAGGTCTTGAATATGCATGTGGCAAGTGCAAGATAACTGAATGATGTGGCTGGCAAAGGTAAGGCTTTTGTTGAAGATGATCCTGAGATTGTGAACTGGAGAAGAGTAGACGTACAAAGACAGAGTAACGAAGTAACTTTACCATAACCTTGTTAAGTAATCGTAACTGCTGCGCATTACTGTTTCAAAAAAGTTATTGGTTATGGTAAAAGTTACCAGAAATAGTAGTTAGTTGCAATAATTCATTACAAGTGATACAGTAATTCACAACGTTGCAACTGTGTGTCCAATGAACGTTGCTGTCTGGGCAAATGAGTACTGCACTGTTTGTCTTATGATGGTTGCATTTCATATACAGTTGCCTTGACTGATGCTTCTTGTGTTTGCTGTGGTGTTTAGGGAATAGTTCTTGCAGAAAGTGTTGAGGATATTCCACTGACAGTTTATTCTCAGAGATTTGGTCCCTGTGAGGTTAACATACCTGTAGTTCTGGATGGTTGGACAGTTCCTTTATTGGTAAGTTTATGGTATGATTATGTTATGATATCTTAGTGAGCCATGCATCTTGGTCTCATTCATAGCTGACCACAGATCTCTTTGTTCTGCTGCCCAACATAACCTAGTTGTCGTGTGGGTCTGAACTTCCACAGTACAGCATAAACCATAATATTACACAATATTACTCGGTATAACTTTTTTAGGGTCGTTGCATGCGCCTTTGAGGCTGTTGTTAATTGTGCGCGTTAAAAATGTCTGTTTAATAATAATAATAATAATAATAATAATAGCATCAAAGCTTTGCTGTGGTAGGTCTGTCTTTCTCAAACAAGTTGCCTAGTAACCTACGATCCTTGGTATTTCTCTACCTCTTTTCTGTAGGCACTTGAAAACTGTTCTGTTTGATTATGGTCTCACGTTGTCAGGTAGGGAGCGCCTCTGAAGAGTTTCTCTTGAAGTAGTGCTATACAAATTTGTGATTATGATTTGATTATGATGATTATGTTGCATGCTTCAAGTCTTCACATTTCGCCATTCATACATGATATTATAAATGTTTAAATATCACTGGCTCATCTTCTTCACCAAGTGTATAGCTATACTTTGATATTTGAGTTACTGTCTAGAAGTAATGAATTTCAGTGTAACTGGTCTAAAAAGATGACTTAAAGTAGATTGAAAATGTGAATGTAAATCTCCAAAATTTCTCAGCACAACACAAAAGCTGCATCAGTGAGACCACCTTATTCACCAATGCTATATCAAATCAAGTCCACAAGAATCAGGTCGTTTGGTTAATTTCAGTGCCAGGTCAGAATCCAGAGGGGTCAAGCCTGGTGGAAATTGTTGATTGTTATGGGATGGTGCAGGATATACAGCAGGACACGAGAGCTTGAAAAATTTGGTTTTCAGTTTTGAGTGAAATGCAGGAGAGGGCACATAGAGGAGTGTTCAGAATGACAGGTGAGAAAGATGAATGAGCGAAGTGATGGAGGTATTTCAAGAATTCACTCCAAAGAGCTGGTGTGATTGGAGAATTTGAGAGAGGAGGAGACTGGAGACCAAGATTGAGATTGAGAAAGGTACAAGGAAAGAGTGGATCTGGGCGGTTAGATAGTGAATAGCTGGCGATTGTAAGATAGCTGAAAAGCATTTTTTAGCGGATGCGCTGAGGGACTTGAAAACTGGGGTTATTTAATTTTGTTTGGTTTTTGTGACTGCACAAGCAAGAGCATTCTGGATTGTTGGAAGATGTTTTATTTGTAAAGAGTCAATGTTATGGAAGAAGCAGTTGCAGTAATCAAGTTTGGAGTGAACAACTGATGTACCTATTATGCAGGCAGTTTAATAATCAAGTATGGGGTGAAGACGGCAGAGGTCACAAATATGCATGTGGCAAGTGCAAGAGAACTGAGTAATGTAGTGAGCACTGACAAAGTATTTGTCAAAGATAATTCTGAGATTGCAAACTGGAGAAGTTTAAGGTGCAGGTGAAGTGAGATCCTTTTGGGGAATGTTCAGAGGATAAGTTTGTTTGTTTAACTGTTTATGGAGGGCAGTTCTGAGAAATCCTGTTTTTGAAGAGTTGAAGCATAGAAGGTAGGCAGTCACCCAGGCTGATACTTGATGATGGTGTTGTGTAGATGATTTAATGCGTCTGAATAGGAGAGAGGGAAGAAAGACATGAAGAGTTTTGGGTTGTCAGCAGAGGGATGATGATAAACAAAGGATGAGAAAATAAGTTTTGCAGAGTGGTGATGTGTAAAGAGGTACCAAGAACAGAACCTTGAGGAATGCCGCAGGTGGAAGTGTGAGGATTATACGAGTGTTCAATATCTATCAGCATGAAGGGTGAAAGAATGAGAGGAAAGGTATGTTTTGATCCAGGACAGGGCAGTCCTGGAGGTTCCAGATACAGAGGAGAGGTGTTTGAGAAGAATTTCGTGATTTATGGTATCAAAGGCAGCCGAGATGTCTAAGGCAAGAGAAGCAAGAGAGGCAAGAGACATGTTGACAACCTGTCACCATGGGAAGTTTTTTGTACAGCAAGAAGAGGACAGTTTCAGTGGAGGTGATATTTGATGGAGGCAGAGGTTTTGATTTTGGAGGTTGTTAGAGGTAAGATAGCCACTAGGGTGAGGGAGGACAACCCGTTCAGAGAATAAATGTATGCTGAAATATATCTTACATTTCATTGCCTTTGTTTTGTTTGTTTTTTAATATGGCAGTTTAAAGTCACGTGCCGTGGTGAAGGTCCTGTGCTTCTTGTTAAACCCACCTGCCTTGATTGGTCAAAGATCCCTGTTTTATCCAAAGTGGAGAAGATCATCACTTTGTCCAACGAGTCACCAATTTCTGCCAAGTTCTCAACAAGTCTGGTAAGAAAGTTTAAGTAGGTTGAACTTGTATGTTACATTTTAGCAGTGGTGACTGTACAGAGGGGCCAGTACCCCAACTGAGTGCCTCAGCCATGAAATTCCTTAAGTGAGCCATTTGTTAAAGCCTGCAGGTTCAGATGCAACTAATATGACTACATGATCAGACATGTTTGTTGTCTTGAGCCATATGAACTTGCTTTTTCTATTAAATATATACTATTAAGCATACTGGCAGCCTGAGAGCGAAGTTTTTCTGCTTTAAAATTAAAACATATCTATAAAGCACTATGTCTGGCATTCATTTAAGCAGTACTTAGGTCTATAGCTATGCTGTTAATTGTATTCGTTCATGCAGAGTTCATTAATATGAACACTTTTGTGGACCAGTTTGACTGTAGGCGTGACATTTATAAACTTGTGCTTCATTAAGTATGTGCAGTGATTTTGTTTAGTTTTGTTTGTTTAAAATAAAGTGATTGATTTTTAAATTGTTGTATTTGAACCTGAGGTAGTTGAGGTGAACAGATCATGTAACTCTAACTAAGATCTCTTTTCTCAACTTGTTTGCAAAATATTTTTTACAGCATTCTCAGTTTTCGGCAAACCTGGGCATCTAGCCGGGTCCCTACGGTCACTTGGCCTTCTGGGTTCCTCTGTTGGGAAATCGTAGAACCACCACTGTATTTCAGTACATGAAATGTCACGTGCTGTCCTTTGTATTTACTGTTAACTGCCCTCAGTGTCTTGTCTTATTTCTGGCATTTTTATTTAAAAGCATTGCTCAAAACCTGTAATCACTGAAGCAATCCTGAATATGTTTAATGTAATTTGTGCTGCTCATGAAACTAAATTTGGTGCCTTTTCTGTAGAGACGTGATGACTCAGTGTGGACTGTGGATGCAGAGGAAGGTGTAATTGAGCCAGAGGAGTCTTGTGAACTAACTGTAACAGCTTTCTTCAATGATACTCTTCGGTAACTAAATATTAGAATTTTCACCTACAAAAAACAATTCTGTTGTCATAGATAGCAGATTAGTTAGAGGCTTGATGTTTAAATGGTAAGAGAGCAACCATTAATCTTCGAAGAAATACAAAAAGTTACCAACATTGTGATTTTTGCATCTTTTTACTCAGTGTAAAACAATGAAACTACCTTTATGTTGTTTTGTTGATTGTACCACTGAAACAACAACTGATCAACTGATAACTGATTGGATCACTCATAAGATCAAATTGACTGGGTGTGGATATGGATCAATCAACACCCAAAAACACCCAAAGTGTTTTTTGATTTAACATTCTTGTAGAACTGTCTGAAAATAAAAGATGATTCAAACTCCTTAATGATTTGTTTCAGTTTCACTGATTATCTGATGATTAGCGTAACTGATGGGATCACTCATAAGATCAAATTGACTGGGTGTGGATATGGTTCAACCATTGTTACGTCTCCTTCAATGTGGGGTTGTGTTCAGCTGAGGCCATGTTTCAGTGGTATGTCCACAGAGAAAACCTTCACCATTACAAATCGTGGCAGACGCATTCAGAGCATATTTTGGCAGACGGATGGATTTCCACTGTTTTCAAGATCAACCCACTGGAAGAAGCATGGAAAAACGGTTTGAAACTATACTAATTGTTTTACAAGCTGTGTGTCAGTTGACAATCAGTTGACGCACCAGAGTTGGTATGAGTTGGTATTATTTGCTACATTTGTGTTGTAAGTGTCGCTGTGACAGAATGAGTCTTGAGTTGGATTTGCCACATTTTCAGATATTTATTTGTTAAAATAGTGCAATCAATTCTTTTTCGAATGATGTATCATTTATATAAATATTCAGAGTAGTTCTGGAGATATTTTCAATTAAACATTATTACTATCAAATTTATAATTTCGAGAAATAGTTGATTAAAACAAAATTGCAGTTTAGTTTATGAACTAATTCATTGTCAGCCTAAGGACAAAGTCACTGAAAGTATTGTTGATGTTATAAATAATAATTATGAGACTTTATCTAAAGTGATCGTATTGCTTCATTGCAATGATGAAACTTTATCTAAAGTGATCGTATTGCTTCATTGCAATGATGAAACAAGACGAACTTAATTTCTTAGGATGATAATGCACCACTTGTTCCTGTATTCCGGGTATTTCCATTGAGGTCTGAACTGTGGCCAGGAGAAAGTGTGACGATCACCTTACAAGCGTATTATGACAGGTTAATAAACGTTTATACTTTTATGTAACATTACTGATTTGGTGATCATGCATTTTACTGCATTCAGTGTCTTAACTAGTTTCTTCATTTTCAGTAGTTTTTATTGGACGTTCAAGAGCAAAGAGTATGTAAGAAATCCTCAGGTCTTGGAATTTTGTTGTTTGTTAAGAAGCTATAAGATACTGTAATTTTTTATTTAATGGAGAATGATAGGTAAGGTGAGAGTAATGAGGATGTGCAGGAGTAAGAAGGTTAAGAACAAGAGGAGTAGGAGCAAGTGGAGTATTAAGGAAACAAGGAGTATTCATATTTTTATATACTTTTCAGCCCGGCATTGGTGGAAGAAACACTTAACTGTTACTCTGTGGTAGACAAAGTGCCATACAACCGTGATCCAATTTTAACAACTAGGGTTTCGTGCAACTTTATTGTTCCACTTGTCAGCTTCTCGGAGTGCAGTCTTCATTACGTACTAGATGGTGTAAGTCTCTTATCTTCTAATCTGCATGATGGGCCTCTGAGTCCCATCAGGTAGAGAGAGCACTCTGAAAGAAATGCATCAGAAACTGTCCATAGTAATGACCATCATTTACATTCACTCTGTTTAGGAAGCAGTTCACAAATTAATCATCTTACTAGTTTGCAGCAAGATTTCTTCCTTTTCACTTTAGAAGGAGGAGGAGGAAGAAGAGGAGGAGGAGATAGAGGAGGACAGATTTATAGCTGACTACTTTGATACAATTCATGCCATTACAAGATCTGAACTTCATTCTTCACAAGACTTATTTTAAATATGATGAAAGAACCTGACTTGACAAAGTAGAATATTCATTTATTGACACCCATTGCAGCTAAATGGTTGGCATTAGGAATCAGTGATGGTGAAAACAGTGATGAAGACAGTGTTTACGATTTAGCTATGACGATGATGATGACCGTGATGATGACGATGATGATGATGAAGATGATGATGATGAAGATGATGCAGTGAAGTTGACAATGAATATGTACCAAGTAGAGAAATTGTTTAAATGCACATGGTATTTGGTTCTTTAGACCAGTAGAGAAGGTCTGAGTAAACAGAAGAAACAAATCCAGATGACTAATATGTCCAGCTTACCTCTGACCCTTTGTCTGAAGCTGACCTATCCATTCCAGATATGTAGTGACTTGAGTGGTTGTGAAGTCAGTGAACTGGTAAGACAATATTAATTGGAGGCAAACATAGCTATTTTACCCAGTAGATGAAAATCAGAATTTTTTGTCTCTCTCTGCCTCTAGCTGCATCTGGGTTTTTTAACAGATGGTCTCTTTGTCTCTATCAATCTCTGTCTCTGCTTCTGTCTCTGTCTGTCTGTCTGTCTGCCTGCCTGCCTGCCTGCCTGCCTGCCTGCCTGTCTGTCTGTCTGTCTGTCTGTCATGTGTCTCTGTAATCTCTCTCTTCTCCTTTGCAACAAACTTGTAAATGATGTGATTATGCAAATGCAAGATGATGGAGAGATCAGTATTTCAATCATGTGAGATTTTCAAAGCCATTTTAGAAGTTTATTAAGTGTTGAGTTTGGATTTTTATTTTTTTTAAATTTTTTGTGTGGTATAATTAAACAGAATGTAAAGCAGACTGCGTGTTTAGTTTCAGTAAGATATTTCCTCTGAATTTGCCAGGAATTTTGTTTACAAGTGTGTGAAACGGCCATGGTTTCCATTATTTTTGATCCATTCTTTGGAGATGAGCTGAAAGCTCTTGTGGCTGAAGACACGCTAGAAATACGGTACAAGGAACATTCTCACATGGTCAGTTTTTTTATTTTGCTAGCACTTTAGTTCAGTTTACATGTAATGTACAAATTTAAGATTATTTTGTCCATCAGACTCAGGATTTTAAACTTTTCTGTGTGCAGGCCACAAAGAACAAACAGCATAACTATCATATCTTAAACATATGACGGTCATGGTGTAATGTATTTCTTATGTTAGAATTTAAAACATGTTGCAGAGCAAAAAATACTGTTTCAGTTCACTTTTGTCAAATTTCTGTGTTACAACAATGGAGTGCTGGACCTGAAATGGCTGGCAGACTAGAGCCTTGCCATCTTTACCCTACCTAACTAAGGTAGGGTAAAGATGTTATCAGTAAAGGTGTTATGCAGGTGCTGTGCTTCTGCAGGTCAACTCAAGCAGTGTTTGTCAGTAGTACTTGAAAGAGGCTCTGTTAAGTGTCATAATACATACATACATGCATGCATGCAAACTTACATACATTCATACATGTGCACACACATGAATACATACGTTCATATATTGGCACATGCATACATACATACATGCATTATGTAATGTAATGCAGACAAGAAGTAAACAGCATTGATCCATAATCACACAAGATGATTGTTGGCCTCCAATACTCGCAATGTTTGGCAATTCCCTTGGGATTCATGGAGTCATTTGATTCGCTCAAACTTTCAGTTGGTCACTTGATTCAGATAGTTTGGACTGTTTCTGATTGCGTTGGTTGTTCTTAGGATAAGATAACTTTGAAGGGTGAAGTCCATTTTCCAAATCTCAGTTTTGAATGGAACTCAATTGACTTTGGATGCATCATCAACGACACAGAAGCTACACAGTATCTGACCATGACAAACACCAGTAGGCTAACTGTTCGCTACAGATGGACTTTTGTCACAAATGAAGAGCTGCCTACTGAGGCCAGTGATGCAACCCTTACTGTAAAAACTCATTTGGGAAATACTGAAGGCCTGTTTGATAGTAAATCTTCCAGCTGGTGGTGTCTCACTCCAAATGATCCATTTGAGCTTGTAGTAAGTTTAAACCATTTTAAGTTTGTGCTTACTTTTTAGTTTTCTTTTTCTTTCATGACATGAATCTTATATCACTTGTTGCTATTTTCGTATTTTTACTGATAGTTTGTTCATAATTTTATACATGCTCTGGCCATAAGATCATTTATCCTGATTAATAGAAGAGTTTAGCAAAGTTTTATATCATTGTCTGACATCAAATTCTAGCATAAAATCTTTCATAATGCAAGGATAATTTGTTTTGCCAACTTTTTTGTGCCTGGCAGTACGTATTTGATAAAAATTCACTGCATGCAAAATCTTCAGTTGAGTTAAGAAGTTGTGTTGTTTCTCAAGTCACCAATGGGATCGCGTGATGAGAACCAGCATTCTGAGACCAGTTTACAACATATGATCAACCCTGCTCTGGCGGCAGTGCTTATCCAGTCAAGTGTGAGGCTTGCACCACCTGGATTGGAAGAGGTCAGTTCCAACTTTATCATTAGTAGTTTCAAAACTTATTCAGCAAAAACATAGCTTAACTTGTAACTCTAATTAGCAGATTTTCTACTATAGGGTAGCATTGTATGCCGTGCTTGGAATGGTTCTGTGCTCATCAGTTTTCCGAAGTCCTGAGCCAGCAAAACAGACCAATCCAAAGTCTTGACTTTGCGTACAGAAATCTGTATGCAAAGATTTAATGCTGATTGAGTTACCCGTAATTGTTAAATGGCTTGTTAGCTTAACAGTGTACTGGCTACTATTAAATACACTATTTTATAAGACAGTTAACATATTCTAACAGGTTACTGCATAATAGGGTTAAAACAAAGGTTAAGACACATTTAATGTAATTTTCTTGTAGACATTCGATATATTTCCTTTGTTTGGGACATTGCAACCGGGAAGCAGTGAGAAAGTGACCTTCACCTTCTATGGCCATGCCTTCCTCAGCAGAGAAACGATTGCTACGTGTGAAGTTGAAGGAGGCCCAACATATGAGATTGCTCTAAAAGGACAGGCTTCGGTCGTCCATTATCAGTTCAACTTGTCCTATATTAACTTTGGTCATATTGTAAGTGTAGGACTAGCATCATTACCAGTTGTTTTTATGTTATCTTTGTGTAACATATTGCATGCTCCTTATTGTTGCCCATGGTACCTTAACTTTGGAGCTTGCTTGCACGTTTTTTTTATTGTATTTTTGTCATGAACTTGGCCCCATGACGGTTTTAGTGCTGGAAAGTGAGAACTGACTTTTCTAATAGAGGCCAAAGAGAGTTTGGTCTGAAGCCACAGTAACGTCAGCCAGATATCCTAATGGATCAGAAAACAGAAAAGGAATTGAAACCCCTATGAAAATGTGCAATTGTTACATGAGAGATAGTCTGTAATGTTTCTGATTGGTTGCAGGAACTTTCGTGTAGGTTTTTATAAGGGGTGCTACTCGGTTATAAACTTTACTGTTGCCTTTCATTATGAGTTTCTAGTTATTCAGTTGTTTCTTATTTTAATAATGTTATTTATTTTTTGTGCTGTTGGTCACTTTAGAGATATGTTACACAAGAGAAGTACAGAGATATGTTTGTAGTTACATAGTAATCAGCATTATTATGTGCTGTATTGATTAGTGTCATCATCAGTCATTGCCTTATTAAATTCAGTATGTAAATTAGGTGGTTTAACGGAAGTGATGCTGATGCTGCGTGGAATGTTTCAGGTCTATGACCAGGTTGCTGAGGCACAGGTAGTCTTGATGAACACTGGATTGGTTGGATTTAACTTCACCGTGGTTGGAATGGACCCAGACATGGATCCTTCTAAAAATCCTGGCAAACCACTAGTAGTCCCTCACACTGTAAGTATTCAGAGAACGCTTTTGACCTGTCAAACTCTTAAATAAAAATCCATAATAACCTGGAGATACGTCATTAAAGATAAAACATTTTGCATTAGGTTGGTTTCCACTGTACCTAGAAGCAGCTTGTTACCTCTGATGCTGTAAAGATTGTCATAGTTCCAGTTGCTGTGGAATCAGCAGGTTGTTGTTGCAGCTGGAACTATGCCACAGCAAACCACTGTTTTTAGAAAGGAGAAAGAGAGGTAGAGACATCCCCAGAAAACTGGCAGGTACAGTGATGAGTTGCATGTGGCTACTGAAGCTTTTATGCAGGAGGTGGTATAAGTTGCTGATAAGGAGGAATAGAGTTCCTTTACTGATGTTATAGTAGCCTACTTGATAAGACCTGCTTCAATGATTTTGTTTTTTGACGAAGTGCCTGTGAATAAGGTAGTTTCCATGACTTAGCTTTTTTGGGCGCTGAAGAAATCTGGAGATTATGATCACGATTAACAGGTATCAGGCAGTCAGGGTGGACACGCAGTTGTTGTTTTGACTAAATTATATTGGGGAATTAGAGAGTTTATTGGTGGGAGCGAGGTGATTCAGACTAAATTTAGTTATGGTGGTGTAGAAGAGAAATCCAAGAATGCTTATTTTCAGACATTGTTGTCTGCATAACTTCTCACAAAGCCAAAGTTTTTAAACCAGAAATATGTTGGGTTGGTCTTGCTGTAGTTGGACACCTGTGCAGAATAATTGAAAGTTTGGGCTGTTTTTCTTTCAGGGTTATGTTGCTCCTTCCACCGATATTATTCTGACTGTGTGGTTACTGCCCTATGGTCCTGACCCTTTCTTTTCCAGTTTTTCAGTTCAGGTGGCACATTTTGAGCCAGTTGCCATTGAATACTTTGGCGAAAGTCTCTTTCCAAGCATTGTCCTTGAATGTCCTCGTTACTCCTCCACAGAAGACGAGTACGACAGGCTGCTGTGTGAGGCCAAAGAGAACATCTTTCGCAAACGCCATGTCCAGGCCCAGGTATTGGAGACATTGGAGCTAGATGCCAAACATGGCCAGGTTCTTAAGAATCAGGTGGAAGATCTTTTTCGAAGCCAGAACTTGACTTGTAACGTCCTGAAGAACAAAGGCTCTGTCGAAGAGTTTATTCGCACCTTTATATCACCCGTAAGATTTAAAATCTGTCTGTTGTAATTCTCGTTATGAATGTGAACAATGTCTGACTATGACAGTGAATTTAAACTCTTGTTGTAGCTTTTCAAAATCAGGTAAGGGAAGTATTTATAGATACTCATGATGAGTGTAGATTGGCATTAAATCCCAGATTTGAGTTGATTTTGATGATTAGGTGATAGATTGCCGAATGATGTGTCTGACAACATTGTGATGGCTGAAATGTTGATGATAATTATGACGACAACAACAATGATGATGGTGATGATAATGGTAAGCAGGCAGCATCTAACTTCACTACTCTGAATTTTTAGAGTAAGAGTAAGTAAGAGATAATAAGGGTGATAATGTTGAGCTGATGTTTGAGATATGAATTTCTTGAATGATCTGAAGGAATTTTAAAAATCAATTATTTCTTAAGGGTGAATTGAGGGAACTTGATTTAGAAGTTCAGCATGAGGTCAACCATTTGGTCGTAAAGAGTTTCTTTGAAAAGCAGTTGTTAATGACCAGTGATGGGAACGCAAATTCAACAAATAGCTCAGCAACTATGTTACACGGCAAGCTTCAGAATGGGCAAAAGTTAGCCAGGTGAGAAACTCTTTTTATGAAGGCTTTTTTCATTTACTTTAAACCATTTTGATAAAATAGATAACTCTTCAGATACGGATTTGGTTAAATTTTCATAATTGTTTTCGGCTATGAAACCTGATGTATAATCAGCACACAAGACTGTTCTAATATGTCGGAACATTCAGATGTATCATTGATATTTAGGAGAAATAGCAGTTGTTCTAAAACAGAGCCCTGTGGATTACCAATTATCAAGGAAATAACTTGGAAAAAGCGTTGCCAATTAAAACTTGCTGATAACGATTAGTTAGTTAATTTACAGTAAAGGAATGTAAGATGTAAGAGCAGGTAAGAGGATATGCTATGAATACTGTAATGGTTTATGTTAGCGAACAAGATATCATGCTTAATGGTATCACAGATTTTAAACAAGTCCAAAAAGATATCCGTTGTAAATCTTCTCTCATCAGTGGATCTGATTATCTGCGTGACAACGTAGTTGGTCAGCTGGACCCTTGTTAAATTAAGCAAATGGAAATTAAGCAACTGCATTATAAACCCTAACTGTGATTACCAATACAAAGGAAAAGTATTACTTCCTTACACAGGTTTGGGTTTTAATTTTGACTAAAGGCCCAATTATCATAACTCCAGCTCGCTTTCCTATACAAAAACATTTTATGATAAACGTTATTCACATATTTAATCAGCCTTCTGTTGGCAGATGAAATTTTTCGCTTCTCATCCTGATGTTCTCATCCATGCAGCATGACTTACAGTGTGTCTTTGACCCACTGGGTCCATCTCGAGAGTTTGAGAAACGATTCCATGGCATGCAAAGGACTTGACATGCCCACAAAATTGTTTATTGAGCTCAATTTTTCAAAATGTGGCCATATATCACCACAACTTCGTTCCCCATTATCACAGTATTACTGCCCAATGCTTACCAATTGCTGTGTTGTTACAGCCATTTTTTTCAAATTCTCCATTTCCAGGATCACTGCAGTAACCATCACCATGTCACTCAGTGTGCATGTATGTATCAAGATACTTAGTCAAAGAGGGCACTGTGGGTGAGCAGTGTTTGAAGATAAGACATGTGAAGTAATTTTAATGATAGTTATTTTCTATGTATTGTTATTTCTAGTTTGTCACAGCCTGTGCTGCCCGGCTACCTCATAGACTTTGGTCCTCTTCCACTTGGTGTGATTAGGACTCATGCAGCAAACATCACCAACACAGGTCTTCTGCCTGTATCCTTTATCATTGATCAAACCTCTGTAAAAGGCACTGGTTTCCACATCAATCTTGACAAGGTCTCCAAGCTTCCAGGGCAAGAAAGTGTTGAGCTGATTGTGACATTTGATTCAACTGCTGTAACAGCTAAAGTCACCAGGAATGTGAACACACAATTGCTTATACTTGTATGTAATCGATTGATGGCCTTCTCTGTATGCTAAGTAGTACTGTCATTAAGTCTGTTGTAGTTACAGTGAAGACTAAATAAGGCAATCCCTTCGAGTAGATATTTTAGAATGTGGTGTGTACCAAATGTAGCTAAATAAACAGACAAGCATATAATTACGGAAGTACATGTAGTAATAACCAGGAGCTAGGTACCCAAATCTGTTTTCCATTGTTGCCAGTCTTTGTACTTGTTTATTATTTCAGGCCATTTTCTCCTGCATATAAGTTTTAGGATAATTCTAGCAGATAATTTTGTGTCAGGCTTATACCAATCAAAATCCAACAATCGAACTTATTGTTCCTTTCAGAATGGCATGTTTACTTTATTGTATGGTCCACCCAGTCAATCACTGCCTGATAGACTTTAGGGTGAATATACTTTGCCTGATTAAGTGAAGCAATTCTGCCTCACTTAATCAGGCAGAGCTTTTTCACCCTGGAGTGGCAGTGGTAAACTTCAAAGTCTGTTGACTATTAGCATGGGAGATGCCCTTATTTGATTAAATCCCCTACCCAGTCTTCAAAGAACCTGTAGATTTATGCCTATGAGAATATCCTCTGCACATTAGGGGAGAGTTTTTTAACAGTAGTGGGACATGGGTTTTGCTTACTTGCATTCTGGTTTACCCAGGACAGTGACTTTTGCATCTAAGATTGAGATCCTGGTGCTAATTACATCATATGCAAGGTTGTGATGGAATTACCATGCAACACGATATTTACTTGTAATTACTTTGTTTGAAAATGTTCAAGATTCAGAATGGACCGATTGTTCCAGTCAACCTGAAGGCAGCTGTTGTTCCAGCATCTATGTCTGTGTCGAGCAATTTCATTGACTTTGGTGAAGTCAAGTGTGGAGAGTGTTGCATAGTCAGCATCCAACTGCACAACACAGAACCTGTTGTCTGTAACTGGGAGATGAAAAGACCTAAGAGACAGGTAAAGTAAAAAATCTGACCTGGACACCAATAGCCACTTAAATTTTAGACTTATCTCCAATCTCAATACATTTCTAAGGAGCCTGAATGTCATTCCCTCATAAGGATTAAGAAATCTGTTACCCTCATCTTCTAACTTGCCAACCTGCTTAGCATGAAGGCTACTATGCTGAAACTGATCTTGCCTTCACACTGGGCAACATCTCATATATCGATTCTGGATAGGCATGCCTTTCACGCTGTCTCTCCGTCTAACTTTTGGATCTTGACCTGGAACCGAACCCTTTTGGATTTTGACCTGGAACCGAACCCTTTTGCCTATCGATTTTGTTTTGGCTGAGCGCCTGTGAATAAGCTGGTCCCCGCAGCTTGGCTTTCATTGGGCGCTGTAGAAATCTTGGAATTACGATTACGATTCATTATTCCTTGACCTTAATGCTGCTTTTGACACTGTTGACCAACAGTTACTTTGGTGTTTCTGAGACTGCCTTATACTGGCTGGCTTCTTATCTCTGCAATCAGTTTCAGCAAGTGGGCTTTGGTACTGCTCAGTCTAATCCTTCTTTCTGTACTGTTGATATCCCACAGGGATCTGTATTGTATTATTTACAATCTTCACCAGTCAGCCATTTGGCCAACCACTTTGGAGTCCAGTTACAACAGTTCAATACAGTACAGCTTTACATTGCTCTGTAGCCTACTGATCGGTCAGTCAGGCAAGGTACTGCTTCAAGAGGGCCTCTCTTCCATTCATCACTTACCGTAGCCTGCTCTTTGGTCTGCTGTAATCTCCTTGATTATGCCAACTCTATTTATACAGGTATTTCAGATCTTGAAATCTACAGGCTTCAACACATCCAAAATTCTCTGGCTCATGTAGTGCTGTATGTACCTCCTTGAACAAACTGCTTAACCCTACTAAGCCAACTGTGTTGGCCTCTTGTATAATTTTGGATAAGATTTAAACTGGGCTGTCTGACCTATAAAAGCCTTATCACAAGCACTGCTACCTATCTTCAATTACAAATCTCTTCCTAATCCATCTCCACAGCCTGCAGTCTTTGGGTACGGGTCTGTTGGCCGAGCCATGATGCAGAACTGTCATAGGCTCTCTTGTGCATTTAACACGTTTGCCACCAAAGAGTGGAAATGACTACCAATGTTTCGTTGAAGCTCGTAGTTTTTTCTTCGTTCAAAAAACGCCTTAAAACTCACTATTTCTCATTGACTTTCAAACATCTAGATATCTAACTGAATTTCACCTGGTGGCAGTCTAACCACAGTTCAACTTCACATTTATTTATGTGACTTTTCACACATTAAAAATTTTGTTCTTGCTTAAATAATAATGATAATAATATATTGTAACAGGCAAATTACTGTCAGTGTAATTTAATATAGAATCAACAGTTTTTGGAGCATCATAAGGAGCAGGTTAATTCAACCACCAACAATTGTCACCAATTGTCAGCTATAGTGTTTATGCTAATGCTAACATTGCCTAAGGTTGAGACTGTCATTGCTTGTGGCGATCGCAGTATAATGACTTTTATTTGACATTCAGTTTGACGTTTCACGTTTTGTGGCAGTTCAGAGTTGCTGTAGTGTTACTGGGGAGAATGTTCTGGCTGTTGTTGTTTTGATTTTTCGTCTAAGCGGTTTTGCTGAAGCATAGTGTAACAGTTCCTGGTCAGTTTTTAAAATTTACACTGAAACAGATTCGTATTGGTGAGATTTTGTACCATGAAACATGGCATGCCTGCTTTTGATCGCTACAGCTTTGATGGTGATACCTTATGGCAATGAGTTGACAGTGAATACTGTGGTGACAAAAACAGTTCTGCTGATTGCCTATTAAAGAATCTGCACTCTGTTGCTTTGCTGAATTTTGTTCTTGCTTAAATCAGCATAAATCAGTTTGCACAAGTCATAGAATAAACTACTCACTTGTGACGCTGTGTTTTGGCAAATCATGACAGAGTAATGCCATGCAGTCGTTTCTGCCGATGCCTGAGTCAGGTTCTCTTCAGATTGGTGAAAAGCGCAACATCCAGATTAAATTTGAACCTACTGAGGAGGTTAAGTAACCACTTCATATTTTTCTAATCATATGGGTAATTATGTGAAGGTTTAAAGGTATCCACACTATGGCAGAAAGATTTTTTGAGATTTCTGTTCTACTAGTGTCATGTTAATGAGTCATGCATACTGTCTGTGGGAAGACAGGTGATAAAGGAGAGGACTGGCCACCTACCCTCCTATACTGAGGCTAAGAGAATAAAGTCACTGACATTTCATACCCACAGCTGTCTCTAGAAGTTAGCTGAATAGACTGTATTTCTGTTGCAACTGTCAGTAAATGGCAACTCTTGACAAAGTACCTGAACTTCTAGGGTGAATTCTGTACATGAACATGGAACTCAACACATACATGTACAGATGTACTATGGTGAATGTATGCACATACTGGTCTGTTGTATACACTACTGGTATGGAAATGTCAGTGTGAGTAAACTGATTTCAAATTTTTTTGTGTTGCTTTTAGAAAGCGTACCAGAGTCGCATTGAATTTGATATGGCACAAAGCTCAAATCATGTTTCCATTCTATGCAAGGGGCAAGGTCTCCTTCCTCGCATTGAATTCAGTCACAGTTTGCTCGAGTTCACTCCAATTGTTCCTTTTGGTTTCTCTGATTGTGAAGTTTTTGTAAAAAATCCATGCAAATTTCCAGTGGAAATATATAGCCTCGAGTTTGATGCTGCTTATCTGGAAGAGGAAAAGGTGAGTTAACTAAAAGAGTTTTGAAATAGAATTCTTGCTGAAAAATTATAATATGCTATAGCTCTTATAATAATAAATTATTGAATTTCAGTGTTAGGATTCTTGTTTTTCAGTTGTTTTGTTACCTTAAGAGATAATAGGCTGATCAAAATCATGTTAACCCTTAATGGTCTTGTCATAGTAAAGCGTAATTCACTTCAGACAATAGGGACCAGGGACTCTCAGCATAGGTTAACTGTCAGCTCTGCATGGGATTCCATTGGTTCTACGTGTCTGTGATAGCCTCCCAGTGGTGACTTTTTGAGTTCTCTTAACATTATTTGATTACAGGTGAACTTGTTTATAATGAACTTTAATACCCTGTAGGCTAGCGAGTGCTACACTTTTGAGAGGGACTAAGAAGGTGCTATATTACATGTCTAGATATGTAAATATATGCATAATATATTGCCATGCTGTAGTAACCATACTGATGCTAAGGTAGGTGGTTCCCATATTTACTCCCGTTGGATATCATCTACTTGATGTAGTACTGTAAAATAACCACTTTTAGGATGCTGTAGATATAGTAATTATCCGCTTATCAGTCAGCAGATGTCATGATGTTTGTCAGTTATTAGCCATCAACAGTGAAAAAAGATACTTAAATATTCAGATTTAAATGGCAAGGCGACTGCTGATAGGTAAAGAAAGTCGAAATCATTTAGCAAATTTCTTGAGAATGGGAATAATTAAGTTGAATATCAACTATAGGAAAATAGTTCAGACTTTTCTGTGTTTGTAATCTCATTGAGGTTAATTTGCTGCTGTAGCCTAACTATATACAGCTGATGTGTTGATGGAAATAAAGTATGGAAAATGGAAATCTTCAAAGTTTTGTGGATGATAGATTGGACTAACTTGGCCTAATGATTTGTTTAATGTAAACAGATTCTCAGACTGATGAGGGGTTATGACAGCTGCAGAAACATTTACCTTCCCCCTCGTTCTGCTGGAGAACAACTTCCCCAAGAACTTCTCGATTCATTTGAAGGTAAGCGTATATAGTTCTTTTGAAACCACTTGGTTTTGCCAGGCTTTTGTTTTGCAGCAATTAGCTGTTAACTACACATTCTTTACCATAGGCTGCACTAGTCAGATTTTTCTGGGGCTTGCAAAAACTAACTGAGAATAATTCCCTTACAAGCAGGTAACTTAGATGGAGCAAGTCAGAATTGTTAGTGAGTTGCTGAATGAAGAATCTTTTCTGAAAGTCGTTTCATAGTGACGTTTAGCATCAATATGCTTTAACACTATAGATCACAGAGTTATTGTTACAGTCTGGATTCAGCATTAATGGAAATGTTAAGGATCATATTCAGGTATGCGATGATCGAATTGTGATAGATGCATTTATGTCTGTCAGGACATGTAAATGTTCTTAAAAGTGACTTATGTCTTTATCGTAGTTTGTATTTCAATGTTTGGTTTGTGTATTGATTTGTCTATCAGGCTAATTACCAGTAGTTATTAAACTGTTTGACAGTTTAATAAACCAGTGGAGTGATTAATTTGAGTTAGTGGTTTGTCGAGTGATTGATTGATGAATGGATGGATGGATGGATGGATGGATGGATGAATGGATGGATGGACCAATGGTCAGACGGATGGATGGATGGATGGACAGACGGATGTTTTCTGTGCAGAACACTTGCACAAGATCGAAAGATTACAGCAGCAACAACAGTTGTCACAAAGCCAAGATGAAGAGGAGGAGCAAGGAAAGCCTGAGGAAGAGAAACTTGCCACAGAGAATCTTCTGGAAGACCTTGGCTTGGTCACTAGTAAGAGTTTTGATCTGCATTTCTTTGATTTGATTGCATCAGTGTGAAGCAAATCTCAGTTTAACTGATCTCGAATCAGGGATGTGAATCACAGATCAGAGTTAGTGTTGAACCAACTTAATATGACCGTCGAAGGTCATACGTGACCTAAAAGTGATCTTATCCTGCATTTTTACATAGCTGATGTTGATGTTTTCAAATTTTAAGACATGGTACATGACATGTTAAGTTGGTAAGCAAAAACATTGCAGAGGAAGAAACATTGTGTCATCTTTTATTTTTGCTGGACAGACTGCTGTGTGATTCCTTGTGAGTTGTTTCCCAATAAACGTCTGTTAGCTGGGCCCTACTGAAACGCAGGTAGTTCAGATGATGATGTTTTTCTTACAGGTATGGCTGCAAAGCAGGTAGAGGTGACTCCTGTTGCTGCAGCTGTGGCTCGTCAAATTGGCATAAGTTTCCAACTGGGAAACAAAGCTACAAAAAACCGCTACAAAATTGGCATCATCGTCCATGGCCCTCCGATGTCTGGTAAAACTTTACCAACAAATATTCAAATTCACATGCTTCAGGCAACTGTTTATTCAGTTGCTCCTGAAAATGTTTGCCTTATTTGTTAACGGCATCATAAATCATTGGCAAATGGTCTGACTAGGTGTTAGGTCTGACAGAGGTGATATTATAATCATTCTGGTCATTTGTTATACATAAGGTCATTTGCATATTATGCCAAAGACAAGTAAAACCTTTTATGTGATAAGAAAATTATTCACAGTATTATCAATTTTATCATTTACAATCTGTAGTCTTTTTTAATATTGAGGAATAATTGCTGCCTTGGGTTAAAAATAAATGTATCGCTAAGTGTTTCTTACATGTGGCCGTTTCCCGAGTTTAGCTTGTTGCATTTTTACTGTCAGATGTGGAAGTGCTGTTCTTTTTTGCTCAGTAGGTATTTTTTTTGACAAATTACAAGGAGTTTTTTGGTAGTTTTGTAAATGAGAACATATTGCTTTTGGTTTAGGAAAGACTACTCTGGCAATGGAACTTGCCAAGATCTACAATGCACAGGTCATTGGTGTTGACAACGTCATCATGGATGCCATACTTCATAGTGGCACTCTGAGTTCTGTAATTGCTCGCAATCTTTGCATTGAAGTAAAACGTAGTCAGATTGAACAGCTACAACGTCTGAAGGAAGAAGCAGAACAGAATGCCCTTCAGGAATCGAAGCCAAAGTCACGTAAGTTATTTTAATTAAAAGAGACTCGCTTACATGAGATGACAGTTAATTTCTACTGGATGGTAAAATTTGACAATTATATGGTCAGATGATTTGTTTTTGAATCATGTTTCCATTTTTGTGACCATGCCTGAGAAAAACCTCAGAAAGTTAGAAAAGTTAATATGCGAGAAATGCATTCAGAAGACAGGTAGCCATAAAATGAATCAAAATGAGTTTGTTCTATATTTATATTTGTTGTAACTATCAAACTGTAAGTCCTATAGAGTTTTGCAGTCTAAATACGTTTATTTTAAATTTTATTATAATACCCTTAACTTATTGATCTTAATTATAGAAATAATTAGAACTTTTCGTTCTGAATTTAACTAGAAACCTACCAATGAGCATTTAATGGAAAGAAATTTTTAACTGAAAACATAGAGCTAAAATGGAAGTCATTTGCAGACCAGATGTGAAAACTATTTCAGCACATTTCTGAGTACCTGACCAGTAGCTGTTATAGTTCTCATTGCATATCAACATTAAATTTAGATTGAAATATTATTTATCATTAATGTTTTGTGCATGACAGTGAAAAAGTCATGCACAGGATTTTTTTTAAAATTTGCATGGCCATGCACCTGTGCAGCTTAGAGGGAACAGTGATCAAAATTATGGTGAACTTTATTTAACTCGCGATTTCTCAAAAGTAGTGACTAAGAGATCTGGATCTTTTAAAAATTGCATTTGTTATACTATTTGTGATATAAACATGTGGTTTTCACATAGCTGTTCAGCATTTTCACCCAGTTTAGTGCAGTATCAAACTCAGTTTTAGTTTTTTCAACTTTGTGAGAGTTTTCTGAGGCATGTATGCTTGAACCTTTACTTCTTTTGCTGAAGAAGTTTAGTGACTAAGCAGTAGAGTGCTTTGCCTCTAACTTTTCTAAATCACGATTTAGCTTGGAACATTACTACTTGCTTATCAGTGAGTTCTAAATATTTCTTCAATGGGAGATTCTTCAAAACACAAAATTTTGGCTTTATGTAATGCAGGAGTTGAATGATAGCAGGCCTGGTTTGTGATCTATTGATTTATTCCAGCTTGTTGAGTGTAGACTGTGTAAAGACCAGGGGCGAGTTATTTGTATGTAATTGCCATGATACCACGTAGTAGGATCTTGCTCTTCTCTCATTTGCAGTTATGCTAGACTGTTTTTTGCAGGTGCTGAAGAGCACAGTCATGATATATGTGGCACTGCTGTACCCTATGGTATCTTTAGTATTTTGGTTTTGAGAATTTTATCTGTTGTTGCAAATATTTGGAGCTAAGTATTCATTGCTGACCCAGGTAAAGCCAGAATGTCTTCTTCATCTGGAGGGTTCTCTGTTGCGGGCCGTGAAAGTCTTTCTCGCAAGAGTCGCAAGGCGACAAGTGAAGACAATAAAACTTCCAAGGCAGAGGTACATACTGGTACAAAGACGTCATCGCTTACTCCGTTCAGTGATGCTACACATTTGGTTAGTAAATCCTTTACTTTTCTAGTAATGTTTCGGTCTAAAAGTAATTATGTAATTTATCTTATGTGATTTAGTAACAACTGGACGACCTTATGTAACAGGTTACTGTACATGGGTCGATAATGAATTTTCAATACCTCAGATGTAAGTAATATTCCTGCTAATTTTTTTGCCATGTGCACACGGGCATACCTTGTGGGCAGACTGTACATGTATTAGACCTAAACTAAGATGCTATAAAATCGCATTGTATAAAAAGAAACAGAATAAGGACAAGTTAAACTGCTATTAGATTGTCTCTTGTTTGTGTTTATGCGATTGCTAATGAGCATACATGATGATCTTGGTCGATTTTCTAATCATAATTTTAAAAGTCTCTTGATTCTTGTCAGACAGACCAAGTGGTCAGCCTGAGTCTGAAAGCCACATTTGTTGGGTCCACATTGGACCCACCAGTTGCCACCTGTGGCTCATTATAAACCAGGTATGGACCGCATGAATTCGGTCATCCATATTTACCTTTGTTGCATTCATAAGGCTAAAGCTGCGCTCATTCTCATTCTAGATAAGTGGAAGGTGGCAAATATATTACGAACTGTGCTAACCTATTCAGTTCTTCATTCTGCCGTATGTAGGCTGTCTTGATCCTTCAGGACTGCCTTTTTGTTTATTGTCATTGGCAAGCTACTACCATGGCACTGACATGTAGGCAACATGTCATAAAGAAGCTGCATGAGTGACACAGAAGTGCATTCGCTACCAAACAGTATTCATTTTTATTTTGTGTCTTGTTTTCTAGGATCCTGCTTTGGGACCGCTTCCTCTACATTCTCCGGAGTCAAAGCATTTTGAAATTATGTCAGGTTCTGATGAGTCTCAGCAGGCCATGACTAATGTCCTACCTGAGGAAGTTGTTATTGATCTTTTATCAGAAAAAATTATGGTATGGGCAAATATGTGAGATTTTTAGAAAAAGTTTGTAACGTTGGCATTTCTGGTATCTGAGGGAATGTATGATTTCTGGTACTACATGGGTATGAACTAGTTTAAAATTTTGGCTGCAAGGCAGTTCAAGATGCTTTGGAAGCTTGTAATGTCTCTGATAGTGGCATTCAACTGTAATGAGGCAAATATTTCCTTGTTATTCTAAAAGCAATGACTGTAGGTCCTTAGACAGAATTTTGCATCTGATGCATCTAAACATACCACAGTCCCTTTTGCCTCCTCGCCTTGTTGCTTCGCTGTTGTAGCTCAGTCTCTCTGAAAAGTATTCGTCTTGATAAGGTATCAAGAGGAATACTATTCCAGTTGTAGTTGATCTTTTACCAGAAAAAATAATGGTATGGGTGAGAATGTGAGATTTTGAGATACTTTTTATACAGTTTTAGATTGTCTGATCTGTGATAGGCAAATGCTTAGTATCATCTGCCATAAATTAAAGACTTTTCTGTTTCACTGATGTACATATATATAAGTGATATATATGTGTGTGTGTTAGGGTGGCCCTAATTTTCTCATTTTCAAAATTTGCGACTCTCACCCTCTCAAATGATTTCATTTTAGTAAGAAATATTTTATGTAATATTTGAAGCAGATTGATCTCCATTTCGAAGTCACTCATGGGGACCAAAGTTTACTATGTAATCAGCATGGTATGAACTTTCGTTGACTCTTGTGCACAGAGCACATGGCTCTTTTGCACACAGTTCTTTGCACACGAGTCCTTTGCACAATGCACAGTTGCAAACGGCTCTTTTGCGCATGAGTCTTTTGCACATGTGACCAACTTCCTGTATAAGAAGGTTAACTAGCCACAACAGATGAGATGAGCATCCACTCACTGAGAGACAGTTGGAGCCGAAGAAGGCTGATGGAGCAGAAGAAGACGGTCGGAACCAACACTCACCCACGAAGAACTGTTGGAGTAGCAGACTAAGAAGACTATCAGAGCCGAAGAAGACGAACAGAGCAGAAGAAGACGGTCAGAACCAGCACTCACACGCCGAGAACGGTTGGAGAAGCAGACAAAGAAGATGGTTTGAGCTGAAGAAGATGGCAATGCATTCACAAGATTTCCTTGTTAGCCCTGCAGAAGGAATAGGATGCAAACTATTGTCAGAGAAGCAGGTCCTTGGCCACTTTATGCGTTGCCCCAGTATACTGAAAGAGGATATCAGTGACCCACACTATACAGTGAGTTGAAGATTTCTGTTCCTGCGCTAGCAGTCCAAGCAAACATCACCAACACTCGATCAAAAAGCTTGAGCAGCTATTCGATGAATGGCAGGGGCTGAAGAAGAATAAGAGTTGTCAGTCCCAGACTCAAACAGCCAAAGAAGCTACGTTTTTAGTCAGTATCAGGGAACTGTTTGACATTGTGCATGCTAACGCCATGGAAGACAAGCTCTTTTTCGAATCACAGCAGAAAAAGGGATGACCGGGCTGCATGACAGGAGTCAACAAGGTGCTACTCCAACAAGAGCAGAAGCAGATGGGAAAGAGGAGATGCTAAAAAGGAGGCTACAGCGATCCCAACTTCAGAAAGACTCCCTTCTGGAGAAAGTTATGTTGGAGAGAAGCACCATCTCGAAAGAAAGTCAGTGTGAATGTGAAGATCAAGATGCATGTCCCAGTATGAGTGCTGCTATCCCGCTACGAAAACAAGGACACCAATGTTATATCACCAGAACTGGCAGCCATGCTTGATTGAAATGGACTGAGTGACAGGGCTGCCATGATGATGGTCTTTGAAGCATGTAAGGCTCTCGGACAAGACCCAGAAGCGCTTACGTTGAAGAAACCGAAAATCAGCAGTGAAGACTACCGCGAGCTACCCCAACTATTGCTTGTCTTTTTGGGAAGAACGCCAAATCATGGGACAAACTTCCGAGCCCCTCGGCTGATGCATCAAGCTTACTGGAGGTCAAAAGGAATATATAGCATCAAAGTTTGGCTCTTCAGGTCACAGTTCAAATTGTCGGCAAGAGAATCTCGGGGACTGTTACATGTGAACTTATTTCTCGCAAAACTTTACATCAAGTACTGGTTCCTGGCACCTGTGGCTTCCAAAGCAGCTAGGAATGACCTGCTCTTCCTGCAGCAACTTGATGCTTACCCTGATCGCGGTATCAGTGCAGCTAGCAAGCTAGGCCGTCACCTATGGTACCTTTTGGAGGAGTTGATCCTTCTCAGCCTCTTTTATCCGGAGGTGAACTTGACCACAAAACAGGCCATGCTGAAAGCAACAACAGAGACAGAAGGAGCAAACAACTGATGGAAACGCATAGAGGTGGACTTGACGATGGTAGGCCTACAGCAGAAGACTCTTATTGATTTTGTGATAATGTTCAGCAGAAATGTATTTGGAATGCTGGGCTTGCCATTTGGATTCCTAACTAAAGACCCTGATACGTGGAACAGTACGGATGAGTTTAAGACTGCAGAGGCAATCAGTCGTCAACACATTAGCAGTCACAAACGATCATGGAGAGTGAGATGTCCCCATAATCCAAGACACAGCACAGACAGGGCACTTTAAGATGCAAAGAACAGTTGCAGTATGCGCTTCAAGTTATCGAATAGAGTCGGGAAAACTTTCTTGATGCGAGGAAATTAACCCTACTTAAAAAGCCATAAAAGCATAGTGTATACTATGCATTCAGTATACAGTAGTTTGATTTGAAAAACTGTTCTGTATCGATTCGAGACTGTTAAATAAACAGTAGTTTTCATTGAAACTTGATTTCTTGCATGGCTTAGTCAAACTGGTGGCAAACATTTTTTTATTCTATCATTTACACTATATGGCTAAACATAATAAGAAACCGACAAAAGAAGTGGATGGGTCATGTTCTAAGAGGAGACAATATTGTAAGAGACATAATCGAGGGAAGAATGGAGGGGAAAAAGACACGCGGAAGACCACGACAGATGATACTGGACTGGATGATGCTAGAGGATGGATATGAAGGGCTAAAGAGAAGAGCAAACAACAGAGAAGAGTGGCGTCATTGGACATGTGGACCTGCCTGACGGCAGAGCACTAAAAGAAGAAGGCTAAACATTAGGGTCGTTGAGCGACCTGTAAATATTAAAATTTTTCACTCAAAATTTGCACATAATATTTTTTATAATAAGGAATATCTTGAAAGAGTGAGACTTAATATTGCTTTGCAATTAATTTTTGCCATATGAATAAAGGCCACCCTGATGCATATATATATATATGTGTGTGTTTATATGCTTATTTATCTGGTATTTGGCCTTAACTTGGTTTGAGCATGTTATGCCATTTGGTTCTATGTTTTCAGAGAAGTGATGCTGAAATGGGAGTTGTAGTTGTTGGCTTGGACTCCCTCTTCACCCAGAACTATGTCCACACCCTTCAGGCTGTCCTCAAGACTCTTGGAAACAGGAATTACCTCTACTTCATTTGCACTAAGTTAAACTATGCTGATCTGAAGGATGAGAAATTGAAACAGGAGCAGGAGCTAGGTGAGCCGTACTTTTGTGCAAGAAAATCAGTCCCTTGAGCTAACCTAAAGAGGCAGCCATGAGTATGAATTGTTAGCATCTCAATTTTCTTAGCATTGGCGTAAGAGGGCAGGTGGCATGTCCTCTCCATCACTGTCTGATTTTCCCGTGATAGTGCATGCTCAGTGTACTCGTATAGCTAAGTATGCTGCAAATTGAGCAGAAATTTCAAACTTCTTTTTGCCATGTCAGGGTTTTTAAACTCCAAACCTGTGGGTTGACGGTTCAGCATGCTAACCCCTTGACTGTTGTGCTGTAAATGTTTCTTTAAATTGTTCTGACATTGGCTGTGACTACATATTATTAGCACTCAAAAGTTTTTTGTGTTTGCTTTGTTTGTGTGTATGTATGTCTAAAAAGTACTATAAATTGGTTAATATTTATTTATTTAGTTATATATACAGAACACTTATATAGCGCCCCTTCAAGAAAACTACTCAGAAGCGCTCCCAAACCAACCTCGGCGAAAGAGAACAGTCTTAAGAGAAGAATAGAAGATAGAAGTAAAATCCCGGGGCAGAAGACGTAGAGTAACAGGAAGTCCATTCCAGAGGAAATAGGCCTACTTTTGTGTAAGTTGTACATACCAATCACTGGTACTTGTTACAAATTTTGTGTAATTTTTGAAAATTCTTTCAGAATACCAGAAGTCTGTGCTTGAAGAAAAGGAAAGACGTCGATGTATGGAGATGACTGAGGATGAGTATGACATGCTGTCAGACAAGGAAAAACATGATTTTAACCAGAAGCTTTTGCAAGTCAACAAAATACGCATTCAAAAGTCAGTATAATCATTGCCTTTTGCCTGAATGTGCTCTTCATATTTACTAATCATCCCATTCAGCATCTAACACATTATTCAAGAATGAGCTTTTCAAACTTTCTGCTTTATCAACTTGTTGGCTCAGCCAGACTTTCAGTTACTGACCTTGGAGAGATGACAAGATGGATTGTCTGAAATAGCCTGATATTAACCCATACAAGTGCTGACTGCATTCGGCATTTCTTAACCTAGGTTTTCTGGGTAGCAACATATTAACAGCACCAAAATGCCACCTGTTGGTAGACAACTGCCCAAAACCAACAGAAAAGTGAAACAAGAGAGAAGATGTTTCTTAGAAATGCTTCAGCATTGAAACGATGTGACATCTGGTGTTTCATTTTCAGTGCATTTTCTTGTCAAGCAAAGCTACCCATATGCAGTATTGATTTTGATGAATTGCTGTTATTTGTGGTGCACTCCAGGCAAAAGATCATCCAACATCAGAAATGCATCTGTAATTTAACAGTTTTTACTAATGTTAAATTTGCTGTTACCTTTACTTGCACTCTGTCCTTTTTGGCTTTAAGCTCAGTAGAAAGTTTAGTGACTTTGTTTTGTAGTTGGGTTTTCTTTTTTTATGCTTTTATCTGTTTATGCTGTATTTATTTTACTGCGTGATCAGCAGTAAATCCTGGGATCTTTTTTGTTTGCCCTGTAGAGAGAAGGAGAAACGTAAGGAGAGAGAAGAGAAAACACAAGCTGCGAAACTTGAGGCTGAAAAAAGACGACTAGCAGAGGAAAAGTCAGTGTTCAGTTCCATTTCACTTTCTCCATTTGTATTCAGATAACATACTATTTTATTAGTGAAACAGTTCACTGTAATTTAATAATATGCATTTTTACTGCACATGCTCATGTCAGATGCAAGAACAGCTATTCATCTTAAGTAATATAAGCACATTTGGACTGATTTTATGATATTGTTCAAGTGTTGTGGTTAATTAGTTGTAGTTCTATTAGCCTGTCAACACTATGTCTAGGATTTAAAGAACTCTAGGTTTTCCTTGGAAATTTGTTTGAGCTATGCAGCCTGTAAGGAGTGCCTTCTGTTGAAGTGTAAAAGGTAAAAGTTCCAGGAACCCCAGGATCTTGCCTTTGAAAACTCTAACAGATAGTTTGCATGTGCAATAAATTAACAGTTCTTTTACTGTATTCTGTTTGTAGGCTTTGACCATGCTGTTATTTTGATTAATATAGATCTTGTTTATATTGACATTACCTTTTCTTAGAGCTTTTTAATAGCCTGATGGTTTTAGTGATTTTTTCTTGATCATTCAGTGAAGCTTCTTTTGCCAGGGCAGCAAAGAAAAGGAAAGGAAAGCAATCATCTCCAAAACGCTCAGGACTTGCGTTCAAAATGAGTACCAGCAATGCGGGTGATGGCGCACCCGATCTAGCGTATGCATTTGCCTTATTCTGTGATAAGGTTAGGTAAGCTGATCACTGATTTATTACATGCCTTTTCCAACAGTGTTCCTCAGAGGACCTGATTTGAAGCAAACACCCAAGAGCAATTCAGCAATTGTGTAGCATATCCTAACAGGTTACATGGCTAGGACTATAGGGTAAAAACTTATTTGAAAGCCTATTCCAACATATGCCTAGACTGGCTGGTTCTTGGAAGAATTAAAGCTCAGCTAACTATATATATATATATATATATATATATATATATATTATATAAATATATATATATATATTATATATATTATATATATATATATTTATGTATGCATGTATATACATGTAGGTATATGTATTCATGTGAATGCACGAGCGGGCATGTGGGTGCGTGCTTGCGCATGTGTTTGTGTGTGTGTTGCTTATGCATAGCTGGGCATACATAAACTCAGTTTATTATTTATGCAGAACATTTATCGTTTTTATGTTTGATTATAATGCATTTGATTTTAATTTTGTATTGCATTCTTTTCATACTATGATGTACTGGTCATTTATGCATGCTTGTCTTAATTCTGAGCATTTATATAGCATCTTTTAAGAACCTCTAAGCAGTGTGGAACAAAAGTGATGTTTCAAAGTTTTATTTTTTATTTAAATAATTCTTATATTAAAAATATGCTGGTATGGTTGTGATGCTGATAGTGATTTTGATTGTCAAGATGATTCTAATCAATTCAGAAAGAAGAAAGACAAGGTTTTGGGCATCAGGTCATTGAGCATTACAGCAGAGGAGAAGAATGTGAAAAACGTGAAAGCCAGAGGCGAGAGAAAGCCTCCTTCAGAGATGATGTTGGAGAATGTAGCAACTGAGCAAGACAAAGCATTGGATGAACCGGAAATACTTCTTCAACGCAGGTGATTGATGCAGTCACAGTTGCATTATGACAATGGCACAAAAGGAGTTTGTTCTAACTTATGCAGTTCATGCCAGGCCAGTTGCCAGCGTCATCACCAGCGAGAACTACAGGAGTAATTTGATTAGATTGACTGTTTAAAATGCGGTTAAAAACTCATTTGTTACTTCTTACAGTGCATGCTGACTCTGTAAAGCATCCTGAAGGTAGCTTGCTACTTCGAAGACTATATCAATTGTTATCTTTGCATTACATTATGTAGTGCATTATATTATAGGTGATTTTCTTATTGTTGCTGTCACCAGGCAACTTTTGTAGTAGTTTTTTTAAACAGGTTTAGTGTTGCTGAGTTTTACATGAATCGTATCAACCTTCGCAAAACTAATCCTTTTTCTAAACTTAATTTCCTAACAGCCTTAACTTTAAATTACATGATCATTACATGATCAATTACATTTCCTTCTAATTGCCGTGACTTTAGATTGAGGCTGTAGTACAAACTGCCATATGATGTAGGTACTGGGTAATTAAATTCTCTGTTATTGTCTGTTCAGCTACTAGGCTAAATTTTGATTGATACAGCAGGTGGCCTTTCAAAAAATGAGTTGTACACTTCGATTTAATGCTGTTTATATTGGTAGATTCCGGACATTTGAACACTTCTATCGAGATGCCTGTGACATGCTGGATAACTGGGACCGGCTGAGTGGTTCTCTTTTCATTGGAGAGGGTGAAACTGAGACGTCAATAACTTCAGAAGACAGCAGTCAGAAGAAGATGGTCAGACGGGGCGAGAAAAAAGAGAAATACTCTTTACCAAAAGAGGTAACAGTAAGATAGACTAGGTTGGTGCAGGACCCAAATGCCAACTAAAGTGAATTTTTGGCTCTGAATTTAATACTTGTATTGAGATTGAATGCTAATCTATTTCAGTGTGAAGCAAAGAATCAGTTAAGTAAAAGTCCCAGGTCTCATAGGGACTAGGGGAGGTGCTCATTTGCTTTTCATAGGCCCTTAAGCCAGCCGTGGACAAATCCCATGCAGCCCAGCTTCTGGTCATTACATGGAGTCCCGCAACCTTTTGGACACAGACCCCATGCTGTGCTTTCCAAGTTGTGGTGAACATGCAAATTTCTTGCACGTTTCAAACTACATTCTAGAGACACTGACTGGCTCGCGTTGGAGGATAGAATTACCTTCAATGTCCTGCTATTCGGATGAGCTTAAATGGTTGGTTTGGCCCTGGAATATATTAGAGAGCTCTGTTTTCCTGTATCGAGCCAGCCGGGTCGACAAACACTGCGCTGCACAGCATGTGTGACTTTGTGGTTCTGCGCTGCCATACAGTAATTTGGCCACATCATCATTTCTCTTACACTGGACCATCATCATGGAATAGTCTTCTGATAAAAATCATATCTTTACCACCACAAATAGCTCAAGAAACATTTCAAAAGGCGTGCCTTTTTAGATCTGTTAGACAGCTGTGTTTTGACATCTTTGTGAGGTACTTAGTCTAAAGGTGCTCTTTAAGTGTTCAGATGCATTCAAACATGTATACAAACCTCATATAAACAAGAGTTGCATAATACATGAGCTTGAACATAAACTTAGAATGAGGATAAGAGGCTTTTTCAGCTTACCTTAAGACACACTTTTAAGATGTGTCAGATAGCCTTGCCTCAGTGCCTAATGAGGTTCTTAAAATGCACTATACAAATGTTTGGATACATACATAATACATACATCGGTCATTGTTTATCCTGTAATGTAATGGGCTTTCCCCTTCCAATTTTCAATTTCATAGCATGCTGTGATGCCATCTAGGCTTTATTATATGGCCTCTTTGACATGTCTAAAGCTTCCGCAGCATTAATCCTGAACAGATATTGTAGGCTTGGATAAATGGACATTTATGTACCTGAGGAATTTTACGATCACTTTATGTGTGCAGCTGAAGTTAGCATTATTTCCTACTGCATCTTCCTTTTTTCTGCAAAAAAACATGACCAAAGATTTGTAGCTTCTCACTATCTGCTAAAGAAGTGCTCTAAAAACTTCTCTGCTTGAATTATGTCCTATCCTATTTCTCTACCTTCACTGTTTTGACTGGCTTGAATTAATATCTGTGGTTAGTCTGCTAGTACTGGTGAAGTAAATGAAATTTGTTTTAGACTGGAGTTAAATCAAGTTCACTGTTGTTGGCTACTGTACAGAGGACAAGACAGTTGTCTACAATCATGCAAGATGAGGAAAAGAGAAGCAAAAAGCTACCGGAAGATATTGGTGTACCAAGAATTGACATTGATTGCAAGAAAACAGAAAGAAAAGAGTTGGCAAAGGTTGCTGTGGAAACTGGAAAATTGCCGTCTGTTGATGAGGTTTGGATACAGTCAGCATGACTGAACCATTTGAGTCTTTGCTTGGCAACTTTATCTTTTGTTTCTACCTTAATTTTATCAACTGCCTATAAATGGACTGAATAACCTTCTTAACTCAGTCTTCTAACATTAACTGTAGTTATGGGGGTTGCTGTGGAAACTGGAAACTTTCCGTCTATTGTCGAGGTTTGGATTTGGTCGGCATGACTGAACCATTTGAGTCTTTGACAACTTTATCTTTTGTTTCTAATTTTATTAATTGTCTGACTGCCTATGGATAGAGTGAATAATCTCCTTAATTCAGTTGTCTAACCTGAGCAGTAGTTGTAGGTAAAGCAAATAAAATTTAAATGTCCAACTAAATATTAGTATTGCTACTTGCCTGTTTGAAAGACTTCTGTGTCAGTTGTCAGTCAAAAGCTGAATGGACCAAATTATAAGCTTGTGGTTACAAATGATATTCTTGTGCTGACACTGTAATTAAGAAGATATCTTTGTCCAGTTTTCTTACAGATCTTTTTGTTGGCACAGATGTTGGACAAGATGTATGTTGGTCCAAGTGGTCCACCGCTTCCTCCGCCAGTCACACTGTCCGTTCTGTCTTTTCCTGAGAAACGAATGGCACTGCGTGAGGAGGGCCATTACACCATCGTGACAGAAGAGATGTGTGCATGACTGTTATTTATTTGGCTCTAATAAATATTTACAATGTGTTTTAAAGTATATTTCTGAGCTGAGGGCAGGTGGTCATTTCCTATATTTAGAGCTGGGGGGTAATGGACTTGGGACTGGTGCACAGCAGTTATTGCCAATTTATTTTCCAGTGATTGTGCTGCTACCTAGAACTTTACATTTTTTTATAGATTGAAGTTCATGCACATAAATATTTCTCTCAAGGCAACAACTTCAAGGTAATTGAAGGTTTCTAGTCTTGTAGTCTGTGTGATTTTTATGCTAGAATACAGCTGTTTGCCCTAAGAGTGTATGAAGTAACATGATAGCATTGGCTTGGGGATGGGCAGTTATCCTTGAACACTGAACTTCAGTGAAGTGGAATCTAGTGAAAAGCAACTTTTTACAGGATTTTGGAGAGTTTATGTAATATGATGTAATGCTTAATTGTATAATGTCTCTGTGCACTACGTTCTAGTAGAGGGCAGGGTGGACTATCAACCCACAGGTTGGACATTCAGATCCCTACCACGACAGAAATGTGTTTCAAAATTTCTATTCCACTTGCATTCCATTACAAAGTCAGCTATAAAATGAGTACACTGACTGTTCACTGTTGGTGGGAAGATTAGGCAGTCAAGGATAGGACTGGCCACCTGTCCTCATATGCCAAGCTAGAAACTGAAGTCGCAAATGTTTCGTGCTCATGACTGCTTCTCAGGTTTAGCTTAAGTTAAGGCAGGGCACTTCATCTCTTCAAGATTTCTACTCAGAAATGGTTCAAGCTTAGTCTGACAGATCGGAATAGTCTTTGAATTAAGGAAGGAAGTTCCAGTTTTGAAGTAACAATTGTTTAACATAAAAGCATCAAACAGTTATGTAGCATTGCATCACCAAGTCCTCTGCACTACTTGTAATACAGACTGCCAACATAGAACCATGATCAGAGATGACTTGAAGAATCAACCAATGTGGATAAACATATGAGTTATGGCCTTAAGGGTGACTGTTGTTAATGTCGTTATCATTTACTTTTGTATTGCATTGTATTGTGACTGTCAATTACCATTGTGTTGTATAGTATTGGTCATTTTATATAGCACCATTTATATCGCAAACTACTCAAGGGTGCTTCCAGCTTGAGAAAAGAGTTGCAGTTGTCCTGCCTCCCACAATCACGTGAGCTCGAATTGTAAAGTGGAAGATTGTTCCAAAGTGATGGACCTCCAACAGCAAAAGCCCAATGCAGCTTTTGTGGATTTATTTATTCAATTTTTATGTTTCTTTGGTAGCAGTGGTATGCCTGCAAAAGAAACCAAAGCTGATTCAGACACTGAGTCAGATAGCTTGAGTACTGTCATTGGAAACAAACCAAAATCTCACGAGAAGCTGGATGGAACTTCAAAGAAGGAGAAGAGGCTAAAGTCGGCTCCTAAAGCAAGGCGAAGTACCAAGTTATCCACTCAAAGTGGAACACCAAAGGCTGATGAAGTTGCCAGGTCAGTTTCATTTCTAAAATAGATTGATTGAAATTGTTTATTGAATCACCAGAAACATAATAACACAAAATGTGATGAAATTAATGTAACATAATGTAAAAAGACAATTTGTGTAGCACAATTTCAAAGACATTTTGCACAGTTGTGAGAAACAAGCGTAGGTGAATGGCTATGTGGATAGTGAATAAGGAAAATTGTATGTTCCAAAAAACCAACGACTGCATAGAAGAATGGCATCACAGGTTTTCCCTACCATCCAACAATCTGAAAATTTATTAATGCACTGAAGATGTAATGGTTTAAATGAAATGAAGATAGAATTATATGTAGCTAGGCAGCTACCACCTTCAGTTATTATTTCATGCAGTGATAACAAGGTTTTCATTTATTTCGCTCTTCATTGTTTCCCCAAATCATAATGTGCTTTATTTATTCTTGCCTATATTATTTTTTGCTTTTATTATTGTGTGCTTTTCCCTTGCTGTTCTCCCATTTTAATTTTGCCCTTTTGCTAGTGAACTCTTAAACTGAAGGTAAAAAGTATAATATGATGGCCACTTAGGTATCGCACAGTTTGACGATAAAATCGACGTTTGTTTCACGTGGCAGGTATGGCATGTTGCTACCCAAGTCACAGAGGTGAAAAGCCGACATGTTAGAAGTTGAGCTGCCTGTCAACTCACTTGTCAACATTCTCCTTTGAATGTTGCAGCAGCTATTAATAGCATGACTCACTCAGACTCTTGTCCTCCTATCTGGGTTTGATTCCGATTATACCTGCCTGCTGTTTCTCTCAGCTTTGTACTCTGAGGGGCTTAAATATATGCATAGCCTACTTGGAGCAGACAAAGACACTCACCTCTATTTTATTACCTTCAGCTGGCAACTGGTAAAACAATTTCAAACCATATGATATTAAACCAGTAAGTGAGTAGTTAATCAATGTCATCCTGCTTTATTGATTCTCTGGTTTGGCAGAGGGGCTTCTTGTATAGTACAGGTGCCCCTTCTTGCTCCATTTCCGGGCAATCACTCGTTTGATCTACTGTAACTTTGGTAGAATTAATAATGCTCTACCTCAGGACCAAGCACATGAAAGTAACAATGAAGTAACAAGTTTGTAAGCATTAGTAGTAACAAAGTAAAAGAACAGAAAATGGATGAAATGTTATTAGTTACAAGTAAAATTATTACCACTTTCCACTTTCTATTTCTGATTAGAAGTAGAAGCACTAAAACTTTTACTTATGTACAGTGACATGTAACTTTGCTTCATTACTGATCAACACTAAAGATAGGCATTATTTAAATTGTTTTTCTTTTATTGCTTAGCAGTTCAGAGCTACTTTCTGCAGATGGCCCAGTGAAGCCTGTTAAGTAAGTAATTCTGAATTTGGTTGTTTGGTTGTTTCTGAATTTGGTTGCTTTGATTGGGTTCATTGAATACATTCTGGTAAAGAATCGAGACCTTTAATTTTCAAAAATTTTATATGAGAAACAAATTACCTAAAGTCATGAAATGTCTTGTCTGTTGTTTTTCTTCTTTTGAGTATGAACAGATTGTGTTCCTAATCAAAACTGCAAAATACCAAACGAAGAGGAATGAAATTTATTCTAACACAGTTGCAGTAACATGCCATTGTTAGTTCTTATCTTTCATATATTTCTAGGACTTCATACCGCTGGGTAATTCCAGCTTTCGAAGAATTGCCTATCAAGGTTCGCTTTACCTCAAAAGAGATGGGTCAGTTTGATGAGATCTTGCACTTTGAAATTGTTGGCCAGAAGCAAAAGTACCGTATGAACTGTCGAGGAATTTCTTCCTTTCCGTGCATCAGCCACGAACCAAGGTACAGTTCATGATGCTGTTGATTGGCCAGACTTCTTTATCCATCTCTGATTACTAGATATGTCTAGTCTATTTCTGTTTATGAAAATTCAGTTTTCACTAACATCAGATGGTTTAATGGTAGCGTGACGGCTTATTGCTAACATCGTAATCGTAATTCCAAGATTTCTACAGCGCCCAATGAAAGCCGCGCCGTGGGGACCAGCTTATTCACAGGCGCTCAGTCAAAACAAACTCGATAGGCAAAAGGGTTCGTTTCTAGGTCAAGATCCAAGAGTCAGGCAGAGAGACAGCATGGCAGCTAAGGTGGGTGATGTTTGGGTTGGAGAGGAGAGACAGGTAAGAGGAAGAAGGGGTGTCAGGGTACGATCTGTGGAAGAGGAATGTTTTGAGTGAAAGGCCGAAGGAGAAATTGCAAGCGGTGGAGCATCGGTGAGTTTGTATGATGGGTCAGAAAACTGACGCAGTTCTGGGGGGAGTTTATTCCAGAGTGGTGGGGCAGCTATGGCTATGGAGCGATTACCAAATTTCAAGGATGAAGTGACTGGAGGGCGGAAAAGTGTTAGGGCAGAAGAAGAGCGGGTTGAGCGAAGCGGTTGTATTGTAAATAACTGACAAAGATAGGAGGGTTGGGAAGATTGAAGTGTGTTGTAGGTAAGTGATAGGACTTTGTACTCTATTCGTTCAGGTATTTTAAGCCAATGTAGTGATTTAAGAACAGGAGCGATGTGATGGTGTTTGGGGGTTTTGGTGACAGCACAAGCAAGAGCATTCTGTATGGCTTGAACGCGGCTTATTTGGGTGGAGCCTATGGTCAGGAACAGTGAATTGCAGTAGTCTAATTTAGCATGGACAATGGGTGTGGCGATGGTTGATGCAGTTTTAAAGTCAAGCATACGGTGGATTCTGCGAAGGTCACGGATATGCATAAAGCAAGAGCAGGAGAGATGGTTAATGTGATCAGAGAAGCTGAGGTTTTGGTCGAAGATCACATCTGGGTTATGGACAGAAGAGTTAGTGTTAAAGGTATGTGTGCAGGCAGAGTCCAGGCTGAAAGAGATAGAGGAATCAGGAATTTTCTTGAGCTGGTTGCGTAGGCCTATAAGTATGAATTCGGTTTTGGATGGGTTCAAGCACAGGAGATTAGGTGTCATCCATGAGGAGATGTGGGTAACCGTACGAACATGCTGGATTTGTGTGTAGAATTTGAATGAAACGTGGTGTGAATTTGACTTATTGCTGAGTCATGTAGCCTGTAAGGAAAGGTTGTCCTGTTGCTGAGTTGTTGAGGTCATGTTTGTGCTTCAGCCACAAGATCCTTCAGTAAAACCATGCCTTTTAGAAGTTTTGATCAAAGAGACATTTTATAAATGAGCAATTAATTTATGCATCTTTTTTATTCTGCAGGTTCATCAAGGTTAATTATGATCATCTATCTCTCCTTTCTCAACTCTGAGCTTTATAAATTACAATGGGGCTCTGTAGAAGTTTAAAAAATAGCATGCCCACTGTAATTCAGACTACTTTTATGCTGGCAACACTTAGTATCAGTTTTTGCAACTGCCTAAGAGGGAGGTCACTGAGTGTTAAACCAGTCAGTAATTTTAAAAAGTACAATATTGATAAACATATCATGTCACAAACCCATCTGCTACTGATATGATGATGAGAGACTCAATGAGTGGCTGCAAAAAGGAACCAGTGCTGTTTATCAACCACACATAGTGGTACCATACTGTACTTAAGGTTATTTGTTCATTACAAAATTGGCTCAAAAGCCTTCTACCTCATCACAGGATGAGCATGGCAAGTTTTCTTTCAGTAAGACCATCATGTCGATGCATTTATTGAACATGTGTATTGCAGGTGTATGCATAAAATAATGTTGAAAATACTGTCTATAATAATTTCTTGGGAAATTTCAGGGTTGTATTTTCTCATCGGCAAAATACCAAGAAACCAGATGAAATAGTAATTCGAAAGTTTGTTTATTCTACTGAAACATTTGAGTTTGGACCTCTTCAAGTTGGACTTCCCTGCAAAAGGTAAAAAGCATTTTCGACTAGTTTTAGGTAAGATATTCTTTGCAGTTAAAAAACCCTGGTAAAAATGTTGAGTTTCACTTACCAAATGTGCAGCATTCAAGTTGTTGGTGGCACAAAGTTCCTTTACCTCAGATTGAGACTAAATGTTGCAGCACCTTTGAGAAGTATTTAGAAGCACTGTTTAAATGTCCACATACATGTACATGCATATATACATGCTTACATGTACTGTGACGAACTCCCTTTGTTTTTACTGGAGCTGCCAGATTCAGACTAACTTTGGTTAGAGTGCAAGACAGGGCCCATATGCCAGGATAATGCTGAAGATCTCAAGATACCATGAAAATGTGGCGACCTATGGCCAGAAGGTCAGGAATCCAACTTTGTGGAGTTTTGACTCTATACTCTGCAAGTCCATCTTGCAACCTCATAGAGTATTATCTTGGTTAAAAGGGGGGAAAGCTTTAGATTATGTAAATATGACCTGGCAATGCAGATCCACAACTGAATAGAAATGCAGACTGAGGGAGCAACAGACAAGACGTTTTTTGCACTGGAATATAGAGGCATTTCATATTATATTAAGTTCATACACAGATTGGTCATAATTTGCCTAAATACTGAATGTATTGGAGATTATTTGCTGGAAAGTTTCATCAGAGTATTAGCAGTATTTAAAAATATTGATCGGTACCAGTAATCATGAGGGATAAACTGTTGAGCTGTGATTGTTTTGGTGTTCAATTCATTGCATGGTGCAAAAATTGGTTCCTGAATTATTGTCCTGAAGAGTTGAAGGAAAAGCAGTGGAAAATATGGAGCTATTTGGCATTCTGAATTTGTCTCCATTTGATGTGGACTGTTCCTTCACAATTCTCAACGATGAAACCATGGCTACATTTTCCTTTGACCCTGTCAGCTTGCTACTTAAACCTGGAGAGAAAAAGGTACAGCACTTTGAAAAATCATCTATACCAGGTAATTTATTGAACTATCAGTGCTTTAGAGAGGTAGATGAAAGACGCTATTTTAAGTGCCTTCATACATACACCTAGAGCTTGAGTAAATTTCAGTCTGATTGTCAGTGATAGACTGAAAAAGGTGGATTTAGATATGATTAAATTTGTGGATTTGTTATTGTTATCTGCATTATTTATCTTCCCTGTGAAATTTATTGTTCTTGGAACTAGGTATTTCTATGCTTAACAGGACCTAAGTGTTGCATTCGCCCTGATAAGTGAAATTTCTTGAGTGCTGCAGAATAAACGAAGCTGTCAGTCGTGTTTTTTATGTGGCTTGTGTCTTCACACAATGCACTTAAGAGACTGGCTATTGACACTGTATGGTAACTGGAAATATACATTCGCATCTGTTCTCTTTGGACATACGGCATGTTAACAAATGCAATGCTCTTTGGCTGTTTGAGCTGCGGTACCTCTTGCTAAATGTTTATCTGACTTACGAATAATTGAGTAGTCCAGTCTTTGTCTTCTGTGTCAACTTAAGTAAGCTCTTTTGTGTAATTTTGAAGGAGCTGTGTGTCTGGGCTTGTCCGAAGCTTCCCAAATTGTTTGAAGATGTACTGGTCTGCTGTGTTCGAGATAATCCAGAACCAGTAACATTCAACTTGTCCTGCATTGGAGTGCGACCAGAACTCACGTTTGATAAGAAAGCTTTCCAGTTCGAGAAAGTATTGCTTCACAGGTGATGATGATGATTTCTCTGATTTTCAGATCCTTTCTGGTGGCTTGTTTTTGGTTATTGCCCTGACTGAGTGAGAAGGCTGCAGACCATATTTGATTTGTCTAGAAACTCTTTAGCAACATGTTGATAGTGTCAAGGAATGTAGCAGTCTTCAAAGTCCAATCTCCAGTGTTAATGTTAAAGCCATTGTACAAATGGGATGGTAAACATTTACTGCAAACATTTTCAATTCCTCGTTTACCAGATAAAGCAAACAGTCTATTTAGCCTACATGTATTAAATCAGTCAGTTAGTCAGCTCATCAGCAGATTTAAATGGCTCTCAACTGAAGTTAAACTTTTTCTATAATGATTTGCCAAAAAGGAATGAGAAACTTTTAAAGTATATATTGTTTACTTTGATTGCCATGCTTAAAGTTGTTGGATATTCATTATTACCTGTACAGTCATGAAGCTGGCCAGGCTTGCCTCTTCATGAAACCATTTCCATTTAAAATTCACTGTATTCTCCATGATCTGGTTCGGACTAAATTTGTATACATCCAACATTCAAGACATACCTTATTATCATGAATGGTTTTTTCTAAATGTTGAATTACAGTTGCAAATGTGTAATTTCACTGTCTCGAATGTTGTTTAGTTTTGTTGTGAACTGGATTTTGTTTTCATTGACATTACTTGGCTGTTTTGTTTATGCTTTTATCAGAAAAGAGACAAAATCTATACTGGTGAAGAATACTACCACTTTGCCTGCTTCATGGAGGATTTTAAATTTCCAGAACCTTCCAAATGAGTTCTCACTTGATGTTGATCACATGCTGGTTCCCCCGCTTTCAGACTCTGTAATCACAGCAACCTTTCATCCATTGAAGCCCATCACAGTTAACAAAAAATATGTTCGATTAGAGGTTTGTATTTCTAATTTTATTATTAATGATTCATTTTCAAACAAATATTTTAAACATTTAATAATAATAATAATAATAATAAGACAATTTCTATAGCGCTGTAACATGGCCGAGGCCGAAGGAAAGGGCACTGTACATAAGTTCAAGAGACAATAGAAAATTAACTACAGTCATACAATAATTTAAATAGAAACGTTTTAAGCCCTTTCTTAAAGTATCCAAGGATGGAGCATTCTTCACGTGGTCGGGAAGGCTATTCCACGCAGTGGGCCTGGCAATCGAGAAAGAACTTTTGCCAAACCATGTGAAAGACCTCGGGACCTGCAGTAGGTTCCTCGACGAGGACCTCAGCCGACATCTGTTATTGTCTCCGACTCGAATACAAAATTCAGAGATGTAGTCCGGCATGAGGCCATTCAGTGCTTTATAGGTGATCAGACATAGTTTGTATGTGATCCGTTGAGGAACACACAGCCAGAGCAGATTGTCGTGCAGCAGGTCACTAATATGATCGGATGGTGTCCGGCCATAGATGACACGTGCGGCAGAGTTCAGCACTGACTGCACCCGATCTAGCTGGCAAGCAGGCAGACCCGCTAGTAGGCTGTTGCAGTAGTCAACCCTGGAGACTATGAAGCTGTTGACCAAGGTGATGGTTGTCGAGGTAGGAATCAGTCTGCGGATGGATTTTATACGACGCAGTTGATAGAAACAGCCACGAACGAGTTGACTCACATGGGCCAACCTGGTCAAACAGCTGTCAAAGTGTACTCCAAGGTTGCGGATGGTGTCGGCTGGTCGAAATACTGCCTCGTTGACGGCGAATGAACTGTCATCGAGTAGATGCTGACGTCGGAGAGTGAGGCACCATAAGAACTCGGACTTCGATGGATTGAGTCTGAGACGGTTGGAAGCCATCCGGTCCGAATTGCGTTCAGTACACAGCAGCACTCTCTGTTTCAACTCCGCGGTTTGCGATGGTTCACAGAAGAAGTAGAGTTGTGTATCGTCCGCATAGAAGTGTTGGAGGAGACCATGGGCTTGTATAATCTTCTCCACGTCATCTGTGTATAGCACGAAGAGGTTAGTTTAGTGTTTAGCTGAATCATTGCAGATATTTGACGTTTAGTAGTAAGATTGTGAAATTGTCAGTTTTGTCCATCCTTATGTTATTGCCATCCAAGTTTCCCTATTTTACTAACAATTATGTGGGTAAAAAAATTTCTTTATGGCTTCTGCAGGTTTTTCATACACCTTTGTCTGCTTGCTGTGTCATTTTTGTGGTGTAAGAAATCACTTACACTGGTTGATACTTAAATCATTCTGTTAGCAGTTAGTTGATATATATTTTTGATGATTATTTTAAAATTGTTTTGTATTGATTTAGTTGATATTTGTGTAACATTCAGGTTTATGATGAGGACGGAGTTGTTCTTCAGACTGAGAACATTCTAGTTCAAGCTGAGGGATATGATGTTTCTATTGACATCACTCTACCCAAATGTAACTAATCTCCATCTGTTTACTTGCAGAGTATATTGTAAATAAATACATACCAAAATGGATGACTTAGCCTTAGCTGAATACTATCCTGAATCTCTGTCACTACTGTCCAGAGTCATATTTCGATTGTCTATGGCCGGGCTGAGGTCAAGATTGTTACTGGATGATGATCCAAATACTAACTACTAAATATAGAAAATCAGTAAATCTGAAAGCTTATCAAAGGCCTTGCTAATTTCTGTTACAAAACTCATTTTTGCATCATGATGTCTTTCTTCTTCCATACTTTATGACCAAAAAAATTTGAAAAATGCTCTTGGTTGCACACCTTTTGACACTCTTGCAACGAAAAATTGAAAAAGTCAAAGCAGTACTAGGTTAGAATTTTTAGCTAAAAGTTATGTACACTGAATAAAAGTTAAATAAACCCTTAACTTATTATTAAAGTGACTATCTAAATATTAAAAAATTTCTATAAAATAAGACTGTTTTATTCATGACTATAATAGCAGCTAAATTTAAATTAGAGAAAGTCTCTGTTACAAAAATAAAGTCATAGTGATGTCATTTGTAAAAAAGCCTGGAAAAATGGTGATCAGTTGATAATTTGTGCTGCCATAAATGAGTTCTGCCATAAATGATTTTGACTGCGGCTTGCAGTTCATTAAAAACCATCATATCAAAGGTGTCCATGTCTTGAAGCCTGTGCTGATACTGAAGGAAGAAATTTTGAACATAACTTATAGTTAAAATATAGTTAAATTAAATCTGTATTCATTGAACTAAACTTCTTCTAGTATGGACTGAACTTAAATAATAATTTCCATTTGTCATTTGAATAATTTGTTTTTTTGTGTTTACGGTGTGCCTAATGTTGAGAGGGTGGCTATGCTGACTGTTGTTTGTTGCACATATCATTGTAGCTACTAGTGCAGGGATTGACTTTGGAGCTGTTCGTGTGTCTGAGGAAGTCAAATTATCGTTTTCAATTAAAAACCGAGGCAAATATGAAGTGTCATACTTGTAAGTGGCGTAGTTGTTCGGATCTTTTTTAACAATTCTTATCTGTATACGGCCTGAATTGATGACCAGTCTCTTCAAAGTTAAGCCCTTCCAACATACCAAGAAGTGCTGAGGAGAAATTCTGGCTGCATCAACATGAATATTCAAGTCACTCATAGTAACTATTTCAGAAGCGGAGGAAATCAAGTATTCAGGTAGTGACTGAAATTCACCCAAAAAGTCAGTGGAAAGAGGTATACTGGGTGATAAATGTTCGCAAACAATGCCCATTTGTTGCCAAAATTGAGGGAAGCAGCAAGAAACTCAAATAACTTGGTTGCTGGATTGGGCAAAGTGAACCTATGCAGCGGGAGCTATGACCTAAAAAGGAAACCAAGACCCTCACCTTTACCACTGCACTGAGGTGCATTAAGATAGAGAATGTTGGTGGAGTAAGATCAGATGAATGCTAATGTATCATTAGGTTGAAGCCAAGTCTCAAATACTCAAAGATAAATTATGTAGAGCTGCAGATTTATTCTGGAGAGAACAACTGCTTAGTTGGCCGATAATCAGATTGTAGAGTCTGACTGGTCTGGGATGCATTTCAAAATTGCCAGCCAAAAGAAGCAGCAGAAACAAATACCAGGACAATGCTAATGGGCAGTAGATGTCCTATGCAAATTAATACTAAACCCAAGACCAAAACCTTTAGTGGGCAATGAATAGATTTTAAGCAGACCTGAATTGAGGCTATGAATTGATGCTGGACCTGGATTTACCTCAACTTCACCTGCCTGAAATTTAAGAAAGAAAATGAAGTGTCAGTGAGGATTTAATATGCAAGCCAGATCGTGTTCCTGAAGGGGATAACACATTTCTATTTTTAAGGAATAGCAATAGATGAGGCCAAAGCAAAAAAGCTGTACTTCATACGAGATTGAATGAATTTGTCTGTTCCAAACTGTGAAACAGACAAAACAGAGGAGAAGAATCCAAGAAATTCAAGACAGTAACTATTCTCAGATCCAGTTCTCAGAAGATGAACCAGAACCGCCCACAGTAATATAACCCATTTTATTGGCATACATTATGAGGAGTCAACCTTCAAGTGACCTGAGCCACACAACAAGTATAAAGATGTAACCTAATATTAGTAAGGAAAGAACTGAATCTTAGCTCATGGGCAACTTATGAGCACTGAAAGCTAAGTGTGTCAGCCATGTTAATGTGGGGGAAACTTGTTGCTTGGAACAAAGACAAATGGCAGGCAAGACACACGGGTAAAATGGGCTATAATACAGTCCGCGCCAAGACAGCCATGGAAAACAATACAAAACCAACATAAGCGAGAAAGAAATAGGTAAAGTCTTATCTCATGACAGCAGAAAGCATACATTTAACCATCATAATATAATTCTAAGTAAAATTGAGAATGTAACTGTTTGAAACTAAAAAGATAATTTATTTCAAAACATGACAACATTTAAAACCAGGTGGACTGCCTCTCTGTTCGAGTATGTGATTCTTTTAGATTCAGCTTTGATCCGACAACTTCGAAGGAAATCTGCAGCATGTTTAAGATTTCACCAATGAAAGGCAAACTGACTGCAATTGAACGTCCGACTCTTGTGCTGATCACATTCAGTGCAACAAAAGATATCTTCCTTAAAAATGAGCCAATCCTCTACTGTAATGTGATTGAACCAAATATTAGGTCCTCTGGAGAAGCAATTGCTCGGATTCCTATCCCACTGTCTGCCCAAGCTGCTTTCAGCAGGTAAACACCTGTTTCAGTCAGTTTTACTGGATGTTTGTGTTTTTTTCAATTTGTGCTTTTGAGATTTGCTTTTTTCTATAAAAGGGAACATTATCTGACTGCTTTTGGCCTATGCTTCAGATCCTAGCACAGATAAAACTTGGGCTACAACAAAATTAACAAATCTGCAAAAGTTAAGAAATTTGGCTTCAGGAAATTATCTTTTCTGTTGCCTAGAATAATTCCAAAGTTTATTAACGAATGTGGATGTTAAAAATAATTGATTAACAGTAAAAATAATAACTGCAGTAGAGAACATCATTAGTATTCTATTTAAGACAAGAAAGCACACTCCAAAAATGTTCTTCTTCCAATTGACATACTACTCGAAGTATTGCCTTGTCTATGTTGTTGTGCCAGGCTCTTCTACAAGCTGTATGCAACCAGGAGTTGTGAAAAACGTCATGACTGAGGACCTTGTAGTTCTTGAACAATCATGTGGTTTTCTCTACTCGTTTGTTTTCTTATGTTTTCTTTTACTTAATGCAATTTGTTGCAGATATGCAATCAGTCCTTCAGATGAGCTGAATTTTGGAGCTGTTCTTGTAAACAGTAAGAAGTCAAAGACGTTCACGATTGAGAACAAACACGAGTTCTTTGATTTCTCTTTTACCATAAGCAAGTGGTCTTCTGAATACAAAATCAGCATGCCATCAGTGACTCTGCCTGTGATTGACCTTAAAAAAGCGAGAAAGTTTGTTCTCTTTTTTTATCATGTATTCATTGTGATGCTGTTGTAGCCGGTATGTAAATGCTATGTAAATTCAAGCAGTCAAAAATTATGGATTGTATGGTGGTCAGATACTAATACTCAAGCTATGCTGCATCTGGAGTTCAAATATCATTAGTCTGCATGAATTTGACAACACGTGCTGGTTGTGGCATTACAAGAGTGAGGTAACACAGTCGTGTATTCACTGTGATGCTGTTGTAGTTGTAAGTGTGAAGTTGTGATTGTATGAGCGTTCAGCTGAAATGCAAGCATTATAAGAAGAATTTAGTTATTGGTGGGCAGTGTTTCCTTATTCTGGTAGTTGCATTGCTCAGAACTGAATTGCCAATTACTTAAATTCCAACCATGAATAATGGGATGAAATCTGCTTTACCAAATCATGCCCCGTTATACTAATTCTATATCTTCATTAAATATTTTGCATTTGTAAGATGCCTTAGACCTTAATTAAGGTATATTCTGTGGCATAACTCGTATAAATGTATGCATTTGGCCTTAAAAGAAATGCAGTGCATTTGTGAATAAGCTGGGACTTTCATCTTGGCTTAAATTCTGGATGCTGAAAAAGTGTAGAGTTTCTGATTACAGTTTCATTCTATGTGCACTTATCCTTAAAATTAAACTATGGCTGCAGTTGTTTTTTTGCTTTACATGGGATCAGGGTGCAATCTTTGGGTTGGCTGAGGTGGAGGAAGACCTACCACATATTATATACTCACATGAAAGTCGAGAATTTTTTGGCAGTCTAAATTGGGGGTTGCCTTATATGAGAGTAAAGCCAAGATCTCAAGACTCAACCAGAGTAGATTGCACAACACATAAATGGGAGGACACTGACATACTCACTTCGGCACAGGCTATACCTTAAACATTAACTTTGGTCAGGCCTCAGAGAGAGACCCTTATGATGAAATACTGGTAATTATAGAGGCCCTTTGCTCCACTCAGCTGTATCAAAGTACCCTTTCCCCATAGAACACCTGAAATACAATATACAGGTAATTATGGTCACTTTGCTCCATTTAAACCCACTGTGCACAGTTAGCCCTGTAAGATCAATATAGCTCTTAGTACTCTGCTGGCAAGTGAGTAGGGGAATGAAATGCTAGGTTATAAGTGCTGCAGCACGAATAAGTGCTGACAGAGGGATGGATGTCGTAGACTTGTGCATGGGTCATAGACTTTTCCTCTTTCCAGGGTAAAAAATTAAGGGGTTGACTTGTACGCAAATATATACGATACGTTCACAAGTGAAGTGTATCCATGTGAAAGTATATCTTCATCGTTAAATAGACTGAACCAGTTGGAAGAAGCTCTTTCTACAGATTGCACCCTGATTGAGCTCTGATACTTTAAAGATGCTTGTTTCAGGACCACAGCTTCTTCGTCTGTCACATCTTCAGCTGCTGTTGCGGGGCCACGTATTGCTGTTGGTCCATTTGTCATCGTTCCTATTTCTGGAGCAGTTCCAGCAAAGTCTCTAGCAACAATTACTGTGGATTGTCTGATGGACAGTCCAGGAGTTGCAGAAGATGTATGAGTTGATACCTTGATGCTGTGTTATTTAATGTGTAAGGTAGTTTAATGTGATTGAATGTAATGTAGTGTAAAGCATTCTGTCGATGCTTTACAATGCTTTACAATTCTCTCAACGTTCAGTTGGGCTGAGTAGATGTTAGATGCAAGGGGCATGTATTTTGCTTGTTGCTCTTACTGCCATAGCTGTCTGCCTCCTTTTGGCCTAATCTTTTGATCTTGGCCACCTATCAGTGAGCCTGACCTAAGCTTTGACTAATCTATCTGGCTTTAGCATTCTGAGCACCTTTGAGAAAACTGGTCTTTTTTAACCTGGCTTTTGTTAATGCGGAAGAAATACCATTTTTTACTTTAAAATACACACAGAGTACTCTTTTTCGATGAATACACAAATGTCTAATTTGCATTTTAAATTGATATGTTTTCCACAAATGCCTGCACTGTCATTCATATTTATAGTTATCTAAATGAAGGCACATTGCACAATTGCTTTCCTGATTCAGTAATTAGCACATAATTAGCTAAGTCTGTAAAATTTTGTGATTTGAATCAACACTGAATTTCCAATTTAATATAAACATGATTTGAAATCTACATGAAGTTTTCCTTATCGTAACACAAGCCAGTTTGTGTCGATATAGCAGTAAATTTGTATAGTGCCTCTCAAAGGGAAGAACTATGCAAGAAGGAGCACTATACAAATTGTGTGACTAAATGCTGAATCTAGATTCAGACACTATCTTCAAATGCTCTGTTTTTATAGAAACTCATTATTGACATTGTGGGCCGTGACCCGACAGACAATCCAACGGGGCTGTTGTATTCTCTGATTGCCGAGTCTTTTGTGCCTGCTTTTGATGTTGAAAATTTTGAATCGATCTTTGAAGAGCATCCAGTCTATCAAAATCTAGCCAACTGGAATGACATGCAAGGTGGTGAGAGTTGTGAAAGCAGTGGCGTTTATCTGCTGGACGAAAGAAGATTCCTCTTCAATAGTGTCCTTGTTGGAGCAAAGGCAAAGGCCAGATTTAAGATCTCTAATAACAATAAGGTAATTGTTGCTATGATTCTAATTCGTTTAGTTGAGTCTTTTAAGCCTGGCTGTCCTCATTAAATGCACCTGAATCAATGAAAAATGGCTATTAAGCAGGGTTTGTGTGTACCACTATTATGATAATTTTATAGATTAATTTGTTTTTCTTACCCTTCCAAGTCAGTGCTTATCGGCCGATCAGGTTTGTCATGTTTTACCTAGTATGGCGCTCTATAAGTCATATTAATATTATTATTATTACAAAAGTTTTTTCGTACTCATTATTTTGGCAGATTCCATGTGACATTCAGATCTCAATAAAATCATCGTTACGAACGAGTAAGCAGCAACCTGAGATATTTGAAGTGGAACCGACAAAGGCGAGCATTCCTGCATTGAGTCATCTGTTTTTTGTGGTCACTTTCAGTCCATTGTCTCTTCAGGTAGATATGTTCAGTGTCAACGTCAGACCATTCAAACGGGAATGCATTTGCCCCACATTAGCTGCTTATGTCAGATGTCTGAGTTTAGTTTAACTCTGCTTGATTTCTGTTCAGGAAGGCTAATTGGCAGGGACTTCGCTGTCAGACCAAACCAAGCATTTAAATTTTAGTATAATAGTGATTCTATTTTACTCATAAATATCGGGTAATCTGCTCACATACACAGTCTGTAAAATAATTATGAAGTCTGCTATTTGACTTGCTTGTGATTGTAATTGTAATTGTAATTGTAATCTGACATTTATAAAGCGCCACTTCAAGAATAGACTCATCAGAAGCGCTCCCGACCCGGACCAGTGAAACCACTGGCAAATAATACAGACTTCAGGCGCTTGCGAAACTGCGGAAGAGACAAACTGAGGAACATTATCCGGAGCTCTCGGGAAAGGCGATTCCAGCTATTGGGTCCAACATAGGCAAAGCTTCTAGACTGCGCTGTAGCAGTGCGCATACGAGGGACAGTCAGAAGTCCAAGGGAGGCCGATTGTAGATGAGAAGTTGTCTATGCACCTTTTACCATTATTTGTTTGGAAGATAACAAGCTGTAGACTGTCTCTAGAGCCCACCTTCACTATGCCACTGCCTTCATTCTTCATTCCTTCCCTGTGCTTCTCAGTGGTGTAGGTGATAGTATCTGGAGCCCACTATGCAATGCTAAGCTGGGAAGGATAACTTTGATCGTATCTTTCTGGAATAATTGACTATGGGAATAATTGATTATATGGCTTTACCAACAAAGACACAGACAAACATACATATCTGGATCATTATATTAGTAATGAAAATTTATCAGATTCCTAATTACATTGCTTGCTGAACAGTTGATTTTCTGTGTTTTCAAATCCAGTAAATGTTCTGTTTAGGGACTACCCTGTTCCTAGTTTCTCTTTGTAAATTCTTCATATGTGCATTTTAATCCATTCTGATTTCTTTATTTTATATTTTCATGATCACAGAGAACTATGAATTTCAGCTTTGGAGGCATTTGTACATTTTGTTTGCCTAGCCATATACTGCAACCTTAGAGGCAACACTTGATGCCCCGACAGCATCCTGGACTGGCCGTTCTCGCAGTCTGGTGGTTGAGTTGGCTGGTGAGGGTCATCTGCCACAGGTCAGGGTCATCCGACCAACAGCTGTAAATAAGCGTGGTCAACCTGTGGTTCTGTTCAGGCGGAGCTTTCTGGGCAGTGGCGACCTGAAGCAGGTTGCGGTCACTAATGACGGACCTCTACCTTGCAGTGTAAGCACCGATAGATTTCAGGACTGTTAAGGTATATCAGCAAGAGTAATTTTAAAATTTGTTCAGCTTCTTTGCTTAGCTGTCTTGTTTGACTGATCACCAGAACACATTTTGCTACATGTCCTCAGCAGCTGTCTTTTATTCTCTGTACAGCTTTCATTACATGTACAGGTAATACTTTGGACACTTGGACATGTGACTTTTCTTTTGTTTTGTGCCAAGACAGTGTTGGGTTCTCCAGCATTCACGGTGATGAGTCAAAAGCTTTGAAATTTGCTACCCACTTTTGTTTGTTTCTTCAGTTCATTGATTTCATTCAGTTCTAAACTTAAAACTCGCCTATTTCAAATTTTCTTACCCGCAATAGCCGAACTTCTGGTTTCTCTCACCTGTCACAATTCGGCATGGCTTTTCCAACGGATTCTCATTTAGATTATGATTCACTTGAATTAACCATCAACTGACATCTTGGACATTATAATAATGGTGCTATATAAGTCATAAGATTAGATTAGATTGCTTAAATGCTCATAAAGACACTGTTTTTTTAGGTTAGCATTGCTGTCTTGGATTCAGAAAGTGTTTATTCTGTGAGACGTTCTAGTGATGATCCTGTAAATCCTGACATAGTAAATGAAGCTCGGGGTTTGTTATTTTGTTTTCAGTAATTAATAAATTCTACCAAATAAACTTAAACATCATTTTGTTTAATCACAGTGCATCCTTATCAGATCTATAGTCACATGTGCAGATGATCCCAGCATGGTTTGACTTACAGCATATGCACTGCCTTCCACAGAGTTAGCCATGCTTTTTCTCATGTCATCTGTTCATCAAAGCTGTATTATGCCCATAACAGGTTCTACAGAGGTGCTATATAACTGTTTAAATGCATGAACAAGATTGTCTACTTCAGGTCCAACATATGTACAGATAAACATTGCTTCAAGTTGATTGAGTTGAAATGATACAGGAATGAAGTACAGTCAACAGAACAATGAAGTCTGTTTTGATATCCTGTTAAAACCATTCTAAAATGCAGAGGGCAAATGTGTGTACTGGTAATATTTCTATTTGCATTGTTCCTTGAAAGTCCACAAGAATTTGGTGATATTTTAAGTAGAGACTAATACCCTGTCTATGTCACCAAGCACTATAATTTGGCCAGTCATCTCTTTTGCCATCATCTTCCCATCGACAATGTATGGTCAATATACTCTTTTTACAGCTGTGTTCACTTGGGTGGAAACTAGTTGAACAGAAATCTAGTAATATCTTTCTGCCCTGATAGATATTGAACCCTCAACCTTTGGTTTGACATTCCACAGTCCAGCATGCTAACCACTTGTCTACTGAGCAACCCCAACTGAAAATTTATATCTGCCCCAGTAGAGCCTTTTCAGAACCTCACAGAAGTGCTGCTAATATGGGTGAGGGATGTGAAAAGTTGCAACCATAGTTGAAACTTTATTTTAGGCTGCCTCAATAAGAACACTGCCAATGTGCAATGATAGGTTAAGAAATTAGTAATGTAATCTTTATGATTCTGTGGAAGTTTTTTGATGCATTGTCGACTCTCATATTTTTATAAAATTTGACAGGCATTGATGGAGTTTCAGTTGATGTGAAAAAGAATGTCAGCTTTGATGTCATCTTTCGACCAGTAATGGCAGAAAGGTACACATCTCAACTACTGGTAGCAGTGACTGGTAATCCTTATGGGGACTCAATAATTCAGTTGATTGGTGAAGGATACCAGGCAGACATCACCCTTGATAATGTCCTTTTGGGTCATCAGCTAGAATTGGATCTTAGTGATTCTCTTCATGATGATGTTCCAGGTCAGAGTTGAAAACTGTTTTGAGTCATTATCATCATGTCATCATTTATTGTTGTTGTTGTAAAAGTTGTTCTGTCATGCAAAACTGTAAAGGATATTTGCACATACTATGTCTGTCCTATGAAGGCACTTTGTATACAACGTTTTTAGATAGTATATATATATATATATATATATATATATATATATATATATATATATATATATATATATATATATATATATATATATATATATATATA